>CM062808.1:776862691-778091550 GCA_031772625.1 Pinus tabuliformis | reverse complement strand
AGCCTTTATTTCAGTAAATGCTTTCTTGATATCCAAGCCTTGCTTGCTCTGTGGCCTGGTGGATGTAACCTCCACACCATGCTGCTTCTCTTGCTCTTGCTAATATGAGCTAGTTGATATTTCCAAAATTGGAGGAAACTGTTGTTCAGTTGTTCTCTCACCCCTTAGGTTGCATGATGTCTCTTCCGCCAGTTCCTCTTCAGAGTAAGGGTTTAACCTATGCCTCTTTTCCCCTTGCTGTTCTGTTGATCCACCTAAAGGTGTTTCTTCTTGTCTGTCTCTTTTCTTGGCTCTTTCCTCATTGAGAGGAGTTTATAGCACAGGGATTTCAGGTACCTTTGTTTGTGTTGAAGGACCTTACCCTTGGCTTTGCTCCTTTGTTGTATCTAGCTGGTCTGCCATTATATCTTGTTGTTCTGAATGTTGTACTTCTTTGCCTTTGGATGTCCCTATAGGTGGAGCACTCTCTTGGGCTGGTTGTTGTGAAGTTATGGCAGATGATGTGCCCACTCCAATGTGTTGAGGCAATATGAAAGGGACTTGTCCAAAAGAGTCCAGGTCAAGTGCTTTTTCAAGCCCTTTCATTTCTTTTTCTAATTTCTCCTCTTCAGTAATCTCTTCAACTAATGTGCCTTCTACCCATTCTTGTTGATTAGCATATTGTTGAATTTCAAGGATTTTTTGGTGAACATATCCTGTAAGCTTGTTTTTGATTCTTCTAAAACTTATGAAATGTTCAGGGTCATATGGTGACCAATGAAAACTTTCTTTCAGCATAAGTTGATCCCTCAAAATCTTATCTGCTTCTTCCCGAGCTTCTTCCCTTTTATTGAAGATAAAAGGGCCCAATTGATTTCTTATCTTGAGTTGTGCCTTTTTCCTAGCACCATAGAAATGAGTCAAATCTGAACTACTAAATTGCCGGAAGTATTCCAGGGCAAAAAGTCTCATAGGGACATACTTTGGCAGCTTGTAGGGAGTTAATTCACAGCCATAAATCCTGATCACTATGTGGTTTTGGTAAAAATACCAGTCACCTATACTGTATTCCTTGGAGAGATGTAGAATTTTCTGCATTTCAGCATAGAGCCTGGCAGGAGGAGTTGTCATCAACCAAGAAGTGGCTGGATATATGAATAGGTCAATGAACTCACAATATGTATAAGGGGAGTTGTGGACTTCATGGAATACTGAGGTCCAGAAAATTACAGACCTCCTTTCTCCTTTGAGGTCCAATCTTCTAAGAGGAATTTGGAAACTATCAGGTTGATAGTACAGCAACAAATGATATATGTAGGATGTGTATTTGAACACTCTTTCTCTGTCCAAGTTCATGAATTTCTCATGCATTTTATTTGCTATGAAGGTGGCATAATCATACTTGACAGCAGGGGGTTGTCCTGGAGTGAATATGGACATCAATACTAAAACAGTTTCATCAACAAACTCACTGGTTTTGAATCCTAAAATGTAGGATATCATGTCTACAATGAGTCTCCCTGCCTCATTGAACCAACACTGGAGATAAGGAGGAGGCTGCTCGGGCTGGCAATTTGATTTCATGAATAACTGAGCAATTCTGGTTATCTCTGAACTGGGCAGTTTGGCCCCTTGGTCAAGCAAGAATTTCATGGTGAGAGGAGCCAGAGGCTGAGTTGGCTTAAAGTTCAGCATCTCATTTATGGATTGAGGAGTAATATAGAAGAGTACAGTCCCAGATGGATCCATAACTGCTCTTTGTGTGGGTTCATAATTTGCACAGCATAAATGGATGAAATCAGGGAGCACATTCACTGAAGGGAGGTAATAGATAGGCATGTTGGACTCCCAAATTCCCAAGACATCAGTGTTGCTTCTGTAGCTATTTCTAATTTCACAAAAGGCTTGAAGGTGAGGCTTGTAACCCATCATATCCTTAATTTGGAAATCCCTGTCAGCAAGGGGTATCCATTACAATTCCTTATGTGGTGCATTCAAGGGGGCAACATTGAAGGCCACTGGAGCCTCCATGCTTCAATTGTTTGTGTTTTAATTGGAATATGGGTCTGTGTAGCAATAGAAAACAAGATACTGGTTCTGAGGGTTTTCTCAGGGAATTTTAGACTGAGTTTTAATTAGAAAACGCCTCATTGGGTAACATTCATGGTGAAAAATCGATTTTGCAGAGTTTGGTCGGAAAGCTGGATTAAAACAGTGGTAATGGTGCTCCTTTTGCAGGTGTTTTGACGAATTTAACTCAATATTTGGGCGTTTTTGGTGATTTTGCAGGCGGAAAAGGCTTGAATTTTAGTTTAATGGACAATTTCACAGAGGAGAACGGAATTCACAAGATTTCTTTGGGAAAATGGGAAAAATAGTGATTTATAATGCAGAGGTGTAGAGGCAGCAGCGCAATTTAACTAGAATTTTAGTTCATCGGGTGCTTTTTACAGAAAACTCAGAAAAAACAGGGTTTATGAGCGAATTATGGGTAAATACCTGTTCTATGGGCACCTGGTGCGAAATGCAGGTAGAAGACTGAGCTGAGGGGCCGAGCTGAGGAGTGAATTCCCCTGGGTGGTGGACTGTGCAGCAAAAATAGTGTTTTGAACGTAAATGACCATGCAAATCTCGCGCAAAACCAACAAAGAGAAATGGACAAAAACAACGTTAAAATGACTTTTTAACAAAATTTTGATTTTGGTGGGTTTTTGGCGCGCTTTGGTCGGGTGACATCAGCATGACATCATCTTTGTCGGATAGCGGGGGGTACGGAAGGTGACTTGGCGCTAACGTGGCGGACACGGCGGACGGAACAGTGATTAGGTGGCAGTTGACGTGGGTGCTAACGTGGGTGATGATGCAAGCGCTAATGTGGGTGACAATGTCAGCAACGGGTAACGAGAGGTGATTTATGGTTTTATCGCACCACTTTATGTACGGCGGCGGTTTTTGACCAAACAGACCCGATAAACTATGGGAGCGACACGCGTCCCATAGTACGGCGAGAAAACCGCTTTTTATCATGCGCTATTTGTCGGACATCGGAGGGGTTCCGATATGGATGCAAACCGTCCGATCCGGGGGATCAGATCCGACGGTTGACTGGACAAGAAGTTGGCAGGGAGGTACGGCGCGGGGACCCGCCGTATCATTTCATTGATTTGTAAGGTTTATGGGTTATAACCTTGGGTTATTAGATTGTGTGGGCGCGGCTATTTATTTAACCAGGTGTTAAATAAATCCCTTTTTCATGTGTGCGGAGGGGTTATTATATGGTTCCAGTTGAACCAATAATTCCCGAAATATCATGGTTCTAGCTATAATTGTCGGGGCGGGGATATTTAAGTATTTTGGGTTTTTTATATAGTTTTTATAAAATAGGGGAGGGGAAAAATCATAAAGGAGCTATACAATAAAGTTAATGTTAATATGATTTTATGAATGTAGGACGCTAAGTTTGTAAAGTAAAACTTAGGTTTTTTAGGAAAATGAAAGGGAAAAGGAAGGATCTTTTTAAACAAGAAATGTGGCTTGTTTTGATTAATTGAACCCAGAGTTCCACTTAGTATTTCTCATAAAATGAAATGAGCTAGGACCACTGGGCAGATCTCAATGTCCTTGAAGGGATGTTAGTAAGGGTTCTTGGGGAAATGGGAGGGGAAATTAGTCATGCTCCAACTGTTTAGCAACCACTTTTCCATGGTAGTTGTGATATCCATGAGATAAATCATACTCAAAAAGACAAAACTGATCTCAAACTTGCTTCTACAACATCCAACTGCCTACCCAGCCTAACATACCTAACATTTTTTCTTCCTTTTGATTGGGTACATTTGAACTAGCAAACCATTCCTCCTTTCTTTTTCTTTTGACTGCCCTCCTATCTAAGTCTTCCCTTATCTCTTTCAGGGGCTCAGATTCAGTTGTTGAGCTCCCTTTGCTTCTCTACCTAACTAGTGATCTGCCAAGCTTAAACTGTTTGAACAAATATTATTCTCTATTTCTACAACAAGAAATTTAAACATGGGCTGGCCAAGATTGAGTTGTTGGGCCATCCATCAAGTGTGACAGAAGTCGTTGATTGCATGATTTGAACTTGTTTGCAAAAATGGGATAGTAGTGGCATTTTGACTAGCACACTTTCCTGGTCTTTTCTTTGGGGTTCATTTTCTTTCTTTCTTGACCAATTCATTCTTCTTGCCCTTTGATTTTTCTTTTAGGGCATACCCTCTTTACATTTTTTTTTTTAATTTTTGATTTTTTGAAAATATGGAACCTTTGCAGCATGGAAAGGATGATCATATTTGGCATTTCCACAGTCAATCATGAAATATGACACCTATTGGTATAGGAACCTAACAGTGGCTCCACTTGGGGATGGCTTTTCCAGGTGAAAAGCCAAGAACAGCAGGTCAGATGGCCTTATTTTCAACTCTTGCTGTAATCTGAAACTTTCTTCTGCTGTAGACAAACAAACTGAATCTTTGTGGCATGTATACACTTCTCATGAGCTGATCTGAACAGAATTATAGCTCTATCTTTTCTAGTTTGTCTGAGTATTTGTCATGATTTTTATAGCTCCCAAATCTTCTTCTTGATTTCTTCTGATAAACTCAAAATATAACACAAAAAGGAGGCACAATTCCTTCCTCTTTCCTCAAAACTTGTTGTATCTTATCTTATTGCTGTAATAAACTGCTGAAAATAGACACTATTATGTACAAAATACAGTCCTAATCATGTTAACAAAGAGGATCAAAATAATGCTTGAGCATTCGCCCATTGACTGGCCCATCCTCTGCTTCTGTACCATCCAAACTTCTCAAAATGTAAGTGTTATTTCCTTGTACAGCCTGAATAGCAAAAGGTCCTTTCCATAGGAAATCAAATTTGCCATGTTTTCCTTTGTCTTCTCTTCTTGAATCCCATTTCAACACTTTGTCTCCTATGAAGAAGTCTTCTGCCTTTGTATTTTTATCAAAAATATTCTTAAGTTTCTCTTGTAGAATCTGAGTTCTCTGATACACTTCTTCTCTAGTCTGTTGTAAGTGAATAGTTTGATTGATTCTTCTTTGAATATCATTGGGTTCTGCTTGTATTTCCTGCAGCAATTTTATCACAAGGATTCCCAAGGATGAAGGGAATACAGCCTCCATGCCATAAACAAACTCATATGGGCTTGTTCCAATAGATCTTTTTGTAGTTAACCTGTCTGCCCACAGTGCATTAACAAGTTTTTGTGCCAATTCTTTTTGTTTTCCTCCAATAATTTCTTTATGATGTTTATCAGGCTCTTATTGGATGATTCAGCTAGACCATTACCTTGAGGGTAATAAGCTGTGGAGTGGCCCAAAGTAATGTGGTACTTGTGGCAAAAATTGATCATTATTTTGGATTTAAAGGCAACAGCATTATCTGTTATAATCTTCTCCGGACAGCCAAATCTAGAAAGGATATTGGTTTCAAGGAATTGCATGATGATTGAGTCATTGGCTTGCCTGCACGGAATGGCCTCTATCCATTTGGTGAAGTAATCTGTGGCAGTTAGAATCCACTTATGTTGGCCAGAGGAAGAAGGGTGAATTTATCCAATGAAATCTAAACCCCATTGTTGAAAAGGTCTCTCAGTGAAAATGGGTTTTAGGGGTAAAGGTAAAAGCTTTCTCTTGCCTTCAAAGATTTGGCATTTATGGCAAGAAATTACAAATTTCTTTACATCAGCAAACAGGGAGGGCCAATAAAAACCATCTCTTAGAATTTTATCAGCTGTTGACTTCCAATATAAATGTCCACCACAGTCCCCTGCATGAAATTCCTTGAGTACTTTATCAATTGCATCCTATGTTAGGCAATTTAGCAGAATACCTTCATGATTTTTCCAAAATAAAAGATTGTCTAGAATACAAAACTTTAAAGCTTTCATTTTCAAGAATCTCTTTTAGTTCTGGATAACCCTGGAGGAGCTTGCAGGTTTAACAATACATAAATTATATCAGCATACCAATGTGATTGTAAGAAGGCTTGATTGATCTGTGGAGTCGCCATCTCCTGCTCGTTATCCAGTTCATTGATGTCAAGGGCTTGACAATTGGTTTCAGTCATTAATCTGGCTAATCCTTGTCCTTTTATCAGTTTTGTTGGCTTAATTTCAAGGTCATATTCCAGAATGTTAGCTATCCATTTGCCTCTTTTTCCTTCAATTCCTTCTTGAGTCAGAAGGTCTTTGACCACAGCATTTGGGACATAAGCTATCACATGAGAGTAGAAGATATAAACTCTAAAATCCTTGATGGCTTTTACAAGGGCATAAGCTTGTTTTTCCATGATTTGATGTTTTAAAGGAGCATCTCTAAGTGCTTTGCTGAAGAAAGCTATTGGCTTCTCACATCCTTGGTCATCTTTTTGTAGTAAGACAACAGCAATAGTATGCTCAGATGCAAAGGAAAATATTATGAAGTCTCTATCAAACTTTGGGCTTGTGAGGACCGGTGTTTTAGTTAAAGCTATTTTGATATCCTCAAAGGCTTGTTTAGCTTCTATTGTCCATTTGACTTTGGAGTCTTTCTTCAGCATATTATTCAATAATCATATTAGTTCGGCCAAGTTGGGTATGAATCTTCTTAGGAAATTGATCTTTCCTAGAAAAGCTTGCAATTCTTTGATGTTTCTTGGATGAGAGACTTGGAGGATAGCTTGTATTCTGTCCGGGTCAATTCTGATGCCATCTTTTGAAATTATGTGACCTAGGAGCTTGCCTTCTTCTAGGCCAAACAATGATTTCTTTGGGTTCAATTATATGCCATATTTTCTGCAAATTAAGAACACTTGCCTGAGATGTTCTAAATGTTCTTGATCTGATTTGGAAAAAGCAGTGAGATCATCAAGATATATGACTAAAAAATCATGGATCTCCTTTGCAAAGGCTATGTCCATTGCTCGCTGAAATGTGGCCCCTGCGTTTTTAAGTCCGAAAGGCATTTTTACATATTTGAAGGTCCCCCATGGTGTTGTAAAGGCAGTTTTATCTTGATCATCCGGGTGCACTAAGATCTGATTAAATCCTGAGAATCCATCTAACAGTGAAATCCTAGAAGCTCCCACTACCCTTTGTAAGATGTGATCCATTTTTGGTAAGGGGTAGTGGTCTTTAAGAGAGACTTTATTCAGATTTCTTAAGTCAACACACAGTCTTATCTCTTCGGTCTTCTTTCTAGTGGGTACTATATTTGAAATCCATTCTGAAAATCTAATAGGAGCAATTATTCCAGCTTGATACATTCTTTTGACCTCTTTCTCAATGAGAGGAAGGAGGACTGGATTAACCCTTCTAAGTTTTTGTTTAAAAGGTTTTTGATTCTCTTTTAAAGGTATTGTGTGTTGGATGACCGAAGTATCATAGGACTTGAGGTCCTCATAGCTCCATGCAAAGACATCTTGAAACTCTTTAAATAGCTCAATATATTTCAGTTTTTTATCGAGAGGCAAG
The DNA here is from genome assembly GCA_031772625.1 of Pinus tabuliformis. Taxonomy (NCBI): domain Eukaryota; kingdom Viridiplantae; phylum Streptophyta; class Pinopsida; order Pinales; family Pinaceae; genus Pinus; species Pinus tabuliformis. The sequence continues at coordinate 778,084,082 of CM062808.1, read as the reverse complement.
GCTTTGAATAATTTTATCATTTTAGGATCTTCAGCAGTTCCTATATTACAGTGCTCAATTTCTGCATTTAGAGGTTGCATTTTTGGCTTTCTTGGAATATCATTTGAATCAAATATATCCTCCAAAGGAGTCAAGCCTGTGGGCAAGAAATTATCCTTCAACTCAATTACTTCAGTTTCTCCCTCAGCAATTTCATCAGGGTCCATTTGCTTCAGCTCTTGTAAATTTTTGTTGAAAAAAATTGTTGGATGCAAAATCTGATTTGTTGTTTCAGCTGATATATTTTTCTCAATTTTGTCTATTTGCTGTTGATCACAAATGGTGCTTGTGTCTATGTTTGTGCTTGAGAATTCCTCTTTCAAAGTCAAGAAATTATTGATTTGTGTGTCATTTTCAAACACTTGCCAATTTTTGACATTATCTGGAACAGCAGGTCTGTGCTTAATTTCAGCAATGAAATGGTGATTAGGCTCGAATGGCCGCTGCAGGTTTTGGCAAAAGTCGCCAAACTATGAGCATGTAAATTGTGGTTTCTTGGAATTTTAGTGAGTTGTGATTCTAAGAAGGTGTTAAGTATTTCATTTGCTGCCCCTCTATAAGCTCTCAACCTAAGATCATTTGTAACAAAGTTTCCCTTTATCTGTTGAATAATCAAATCTGAGTCTCCTAGAATGGAAATCCTAGCTGCCCCTAGACCTTTAATGAGTTTAAGTCCTCGCAAAAGGGCCTCATACTCGGCCATATTGTTTGTACATCTAAAATTTATCCTATATGCATGACCTTCAGCATGATCATTTTGCATGTTGTGTATCCAAATCCCTGCCCCTGCTCCTAATTTATTCACTGACCCATCAAACTCTAAGTACCATAAGATTTCTTGATTACCACTAGGATGAGGAGTTTTGGAAACTGTCTTAATGGGCAGATTTGGATTTTGTAACTAATATGGTATGTCTTGTTTGTTTTTTGCATCAATTACTTCAATAATTTTTTGATCTTGAGCACTAGACTGTTCATTTATGTTTTTTGCTTGTGCTGATTCTAGGAGTTTGACATCAACTTTGGGACACCTTTCAGCATTGTATAAGATGAATGAATCCATATCGGAATGCATGGAATAAATGGGGAAGTTTTGGGGTTTCTCTTGACTGCTGACCACATATTTCATCAATGTTTCCCGGTACAATCTCTTTGGCTAGCCAAAGACTGAAATGGTGGCATAAGACATGTCTAGCTGCAAAGATCCTTGGAGTTTTGCACCCCAAGATCTGGACAAAAGCATTCCATACTTTGGTGGTATATCAGCTACCACTACATCCATCAAAATAGTTTTGGCAGGGTATTGTACTAGAGATACACACAAATCTTTGATTAGGCCTAGACACCTGACCTGGCTGGAATCAAATGAGAACAAGTCTTTGTATGGCCTTGTGATATCTAGGTCCAATCTTTCCATCACGGACTTAAGCATTAGATTATGGGAAGCTCCCGAATCAAACATTGCATTATGTAGCACTTTATCATGAATGTTTAAGCTTACATAGAATGGAGGAACTCCTCCATCTACTGTTTTACCATTTGCCTCAGGACCAAAGATCAGTTATGGTTGGTCATCTAAAACATTGACTGCATCTCTATTCTCTAATATTTGAAGTGACCTGCTGATTTGTCCTCTAAAAACCTCATGTTTAGCCAATTCGGATAGTAGAATGGCTATTTTTAACTTGCTAATTTCTGTTTCTAGGTTGAAAGGTTTTTCCACTTGAATCTTTGTATTCCGGGAAGCAAGGTTTTCCTTTTCTGCTGTGTTTTGAGTGGTTTTTTCTTCATCATGAGTGTTGTTATGACCTAAATTTTCTTTGAAATTATTTTCAGAAGAGCTGTTTATATTTTATTTTTGGAGGAGAGGAGGTGGATGGCTGATTTTTTGAGGGCTGCCAATCTGTTATGTCCTCTATCGTGGGTTCTTTTGGGTTGAGGTCTGTTTTAGTAGGGAATTCTGTCAAGGCAGTTTTATCCTTTGCTTTTTTAGGTTGCTTGGTGTCTTTCAGCTTGCTAGGTTCAGGCACATCTACCGTTCTGCTTCTTAGTTTGTATTGTTTATGGACCTCATAGACCGCTGCATCATATCCTTCTCTGAAATCAAATGATTCTCCGAACTTGGTTTGAAATTGGTTGAAAGTATGAGCCTCTTGGTCATCTTGTGTTAGAAAGATTTGTTGTTCACTGTTTAAACCCATTAGGTTGATTTGGGTATCCTCTGTTGGCTCACTAGAGGTTGAGGCTTCGGCATAGTTCTCTTGAAATGGAGGCCTGATATTCTAGTCAGGGCCAGCCTTCCCGGTGTTAGGATTTTGATTTTTTCTAAAGTTTGGATTTCTAGTGGTGTTGCTTGGTTGACCTTCCCAAGAGGATTTTCTTTCAATGGTTTCCACTCTGTCACCCAATCTATCCATTCCCTTGATGATTGCATCAAGTTTTTGCTCAAATGCAGAAGGCTTTTCTTTGAAGGTAGTCCTTCTTTCAGCTCTAGCTCGGGCTCTTTTAGAGATCAGGTTGGCTTCTACACTAACAGCTATGCTCTGCATGTCTTCTAAGCTGGAAGGAGCTCTTTCCCTTAGCTAATATGCCATGTCAGAGTCAAATCCATCTGGGAATTTGATTAAGGCTAAGTCAGGTGGAGGTCTAAGGTTTTGAGGAATAGCATTGTACACATTATTGAATCTGGCACAATAGTCTTGGACAGTTTCTTGTGGGACTCTTTTTAAATTGTCATACTCTGATAGGATATGCAATCGGTCCTTCTTCTTTTCCCATCTGTTCAAAAAGGTTTGGTAAAGGGCATCTAGATTAGCAATTGTGTTTGCAGCAAGTGCTCTAAACCAGGTCCTTACATCACCGATTAAGCTTTGGAAAAAAAATTTCATTCTGACATCGTTGTCATCAATTTCATAGTTCTCAAAGTAGTCCATCATTTTCTTAGTGTGTTGTTGGGCTGTATAGGAGCCAGTACCATCAAAATATGTAATTTTTCTTTGATAGTCTTGAGGCATAGCCCCTGGATTTGCAGGTAACTGCAGAGGAGCATATCGGTTTGCCATATTTACAGGTATAAATGGAACAACTGGTAGCACAGGGATAACAGCTGAGATAAACGGAGTGGATGGAGGAGTGGAAAAGATTATTTGGAGTGATGATGGTGAACTGGAAGAAGGTGTACCAACAGTAGAAAGGATTGCTGGTTTTCCAGGAGTAAGCTTAGATTTGATAAGGTTTTGTTGCAGTATATCAAGGTTTATATCAGCAGAATTCTCTAGACTTTCTTGTCTTTTAAGATTTTTAGAGATCAAGTTAGGGTTTTCAAAAATAGCTGGAGGGTTAGGATCAGGATTTGATCTAGTATAACGCACTTTCTTCTTTGGAGCTAGCTTCTAAATCTGTTTTTGGTATTTTTTGCAAATGTTTAAATGACAGTGTTTTTGACAATGTTTTTCTAGGAAAATATGAATCGTAAAAGTCTTGGATTTTCCTAAAGATCTTTTGAAAACAAGAGGAAACTGATCAAATTTTTTGAGACAGTTGTTTAAAGCCTAAAACTAGACTAGAGATTGACTGAAGCAGCTTTTATTTACTCCTGTAAATGCACAGCAAAAACAGTTTCAAAGGCTATCTAGCTAACTTCAGGCTCCATTTGTAGCTTTAGAAAATAGACAGCAGTAACAAACAGTCATTCAGGTCCCCAGTTGAGTCGCCAATGATGTTATCACTCATGTTGTTCCCCAAGAAAATTCTAAGGAGGGAATACTGCCGAGGTAACCACTAACCAGTCTTTTAGCTGCAGATTCTAGCCAATCTGCAACCAGAGAGGGCTCTCTCTTTATGATTTAGATTTGTTTTGCCATATCTTAGGCTAGTTATGAAGCACAAGTATTTGTTTGGTGTTTGGGAGGTGACATTCAATAGAACAAGGCTGAAAAATAAGGGAAGTTCAGACCATTGGGTTAATGGAGTCAGTGAAAATGAATTTCTGGGTATGGTTTATTAGGAAAAAGGAGAAACTACAGAGCAAGATAGTTTAACACAGAACAATTTTCAAGCTGGAATAAGATGAAATGAAGTCAGGGAAATGAAAGGCAACTAAGAATCTTTCATTATGCTAACAGAGGGAAAATGAATAAATATTACCAAGGAGCAGTTAAGAATTCCTTAATTATATTTAGAGTGTGAGAACCAGGGAGACAGGGGCAGTCAAGAATTCTTGCCTATGCTAGTCTTGAAGAAAACATAAAAATTGATAGGAATTCAACATAGAGTACAGCAAAGCAAATTCTGGGCTATTCCTTTTTCTTGCAATTCAGAACATGATATATAGATGATATATAAAACATAGGAACAGTAAAACAAGAGTTAAAAAGACTTATTGATCCATGAGGTAACACGAGAATTCTGCAACATATTCCTTTGCCATTAATCCCACAACCAGCAAATTCATCAGCAAAGCATTCCAACAATCTTTATTCAAAAGGGTTCTCAAAATTACAGCACAGGTCCAGAATGATATTCACCAATCAACCCTCAATACATCTCTAAGGGAGGTATTTATACAAAAAGAGTTACAAAATATCTCATAGGGAAAATATCAAGCAATAAATTTATCCATCTACTTCTTCAAAGGCAATAAATGACATTGAAAACAAAAAGCAATGAATGCAGGAGTAACTTGCGTTGTGCTGGCTGCCTTAGGTGGTCTGATATGTTTGACTTCTTGAATCAGCCAGTCGGCAGGTAGTTGTCTCTTTAATTTGCGTCCCTGCGTTGCTGTCACGACCCTGTCATCTGTGCCTGATTCTGCCTTAACGCTTTTTAGCGTGAATTCCTTTCTCTGTTATTTTCATTTTTCTGATAGGTGGCATGTGTATTGAATTTGATTTTAATGCAGATGATCAAAAAGAAAAAGCACTAACACTACTTGGTGGTAAAATCTCCAACATGCCCTGCCACCATTGGTCTGTTGGCAGCTGATGCCTTTGTAATTATATTAATGTTTCATCAGCTTCAGTATACCTGTAGTTATTGGGCTGGACTTCAAAAAGATGTGTCATCTCATGTTCAATGTAGAACAAATTTTCTAATTTGTCATATAAGCTCTGTCCAGAGAGAGGTACTGTGTCTTCTTAAATGCTTGATGATGTTGTAATTTGATTGGTAACATAGGTATTTATCCTGTGAGCATATTGTTCATGTGTCAGTAGTCTCCAATTGCTGGTCAATAAGTTGGGTAACCCTTTGCTCTGCAAGACTGCAAAATTTTCTGTAAAGGCATTTATTTCTGTCTGCATTTCTTGACGCTTTCTTTCCAGATTTTGTACAAAATTCCTCATGGTCAGCACCTTTTTCACTGTCACAATGGTGCCTGTTCTGTCCTTAATATCCAGAGCTACTAGTTGTTCTTTGGTATGAGTATTCAAAAAATGAATTAGTCTATTGGCCTGTTCGGGCTTGTTTGCTAATAATGCTCTGGCCTTTTGAATCTCAACTTGAGCTATTTCTATTAATTCAATTTGGTCATGAATAGTCTGTATTGATGTCCATTGATCAGTGATGGACTGGCCAATTTTAGTCCACAAAATTGTTTTGATTTCTGTCAGAGTTTTGTGAAGAGTAAGGTCTTTCTCCAAGGATTTTACCTTATTTTCCAAGGCCTTTACTTCTCTTGTTTTCTCAACCACGGTTATTTTTTATTTATCATAGCTCACCTCTAGCTTGGCCAGTTGTTCTTTGGCTTCCTTTAGCTCTGCCATTTGGAGTTCTAAAGCCTTTATTTCCTTCATCATTTCTTCCATGCTCAGGCTGGTATCTGGTACTGTTGTTGTTGCTGTTGTAGTTGTTGCTGAAGCTGAGGTACCTGTTGTTGATTCTGGGACAATGAGAGGGACTACTGTTGTAGTTGTTGGAGGAGCTGTTGTGACAATTGGAGCCGCTGAGAGGCCAACTCTCCCTGTTTCCCTTGTAGTGCTTCCTCCAAAGCCTTCTCTGTTTCTGCCAGTCTCTCATTCATCCTCATCAGCAAACTCACCACATCCTCCTCTTCTTTTTGTTGTGCAACTTCTATGGTTTGAGGGTGCATTGTGATGGACAGCTTGAGCTGCTTCCAGAGGGCTGCAATATCTTCTTCTTTCTTTTTTATTAAGGCCTGTATGCCCTTGGGATCCTTGGGATCATGTCCCAGCTCAACAATAATTTCCTCCAAGGATTTGATCCTATTATCCTTGGCTAATGAGGAGGCCTTTTCCAATTCTAATTGGGTAGAGGTATTGTGTAATGAATTCTGCAATTTGTGAGCTAATAATGCCTTGTCTGCCAAGGTGGAGTACACCATTTCTCCGGTTTGTTTATGTAATTCAATCTGGTCCATTGGGTGGATGTCTTTAGAGAGAACTTCCAGATTGGTCCTAATATAATCAGCAGTTGATTGTCGCTACTGCATTGTGGGCCTAAAGTGAGTAAGAGTCATTTTCCCTTCTTGAATATCATAGGCTGCCATTAGCCTTTGTTGATTTGTGGGGGCTGTTCTCAGCAACTGATTATAAAGTTGGATCCTTATTGGGTCATTTCTAGCCTTTATTTCAGTAAATGCTTTCTTGATATCCGAGCCTTGCTTGCTCTGTGGCCTGGTGGATGTAACCTCCACACCATGTTGCCTCTCTTGCTCTTGCTGATATGAGCTAGTTGATGTTTCCAAAATTGGAGGAATCTGTTGTTCAGTTGTTCCCTCACCCCTTAGGTTGCATGTTGTCTCTTTTGCCAGTTCCTCTTCAGAGTAAGGGTTTAACCTTTGCCTCTTTTCCCCTTGTTGTTCTGTTGATCCACCTAAAGGTGTGTCTTCTTGTCTGTCTCTTTTCTTGGCTCTTTCCTCATTGAGAGGAGTTTGTAGCACAGGGATTTCAGGTACCTTTGTTTGTGTTGAAGGACCTTGCCCTTGGCTTTGCTCCTTTGCTGTATCTAGCTGGTCTGCCATTATATCTTGTTGTTCTGAATGTTGTACTTCTTTTCCTTTGGATGTCCCTACAGGTGGAGCACTCTCTTGGGCTGGTTGTTGTGAAGTTGTGGCAGATGATGTGCCCACTCCAATGTGTTGAGGCAATATGAAAGGGACCTCTCCAAAAGAGTCCAAGTCAAGTGTTTTTTCAAGCCCTTTCATTTCTTTTTCTAATTTCTCCTCTTCAGTAATCTCTTCAACTAATGTGCCTTCTACCCATTCTTGCTGATTAGCATATTGTTGAATTTCAGGGATTTTGTGGTGAGCATATCCTGTAAGCTTGTTTAGAATTCTTCTAAAACTTATGAAATGTTCAGGGTCATATGGTGACCAATGAAAACTTTGTTTCAACATAAGTTGATCCCTCAAAATCTTATCTACTTCTTCCCAGGCTTCTTCCCTTTTATTGAAGATAAAAGGGCCCAATTGATTTCTTATCTTGAGTTGTGCCTTTTTCCTAGCACCATAGAAATGAGTCAAATTTGAACTACTAAATTGCCGGAAGTATTCCAGGGCAAAAAGTCTCACAGGGACATACTTTGGCGGCTTGTAGGGAGTTAATTCACAGCCATAAATCCTGATCACTGTGTGGTTTTGGTAAAAATACCAGTCACCTATACTGTAGTCCTTGGAGAGATGTAGAATTTTTTGCATTTCAGCAGAGAGCCTGGCAGGAGGAGTTGTCATCAACAAAGAAGTGGCTGGATATATGAATAGGTCAATGAACTCACAATATGTATAAGGGGAGTTGTGGACTTCATGGAATACTGAGGTCCAGAAAATTACAGACCTCCTTTCTCCTTTGAGGTCCAATCTTCTAAGAGGAATTTGGAAACTATCAGGTTGATAGTACAGTAGCAAATGATATATGTAGGATGTGTATTTGAACACTCTTTCTCTGTCCAAGTTCATGAATTGCTCATGCATTTTATTTGCTATGAAGGTGGCATAATCATACTTGACTGCAGGGGGTTGTCCTAGAGTGAATATGGACATCAATACTAAAACAGTTTCATCAACAAACTCACTGGTTTTGAATCCTAAAATGTAGGATATCATGTCTACAATGAGTCTCCCTGCCTCATTGAACCAACATTGGAGATAAGGAGGAGGCTGCTTAGGCTGGAAATTTGGTTTCATGAATAACAGAGCAATTCTGGTTATCTCTGAACTGGGCAGTTTGGCCCCTTGGTCAAGCAAGAATTTCATGGTGAGAGGAGCCAAAGGCTGAGTTGGCTTAAAGTTCAGCATCTCATTTATGGATTAAGGAGTAATATAGAAGATTACAGTCCCAGATGGAGCCATAACTGCTCTTTGTGTGGGTTCATAATTTTCACAGCATAAATGGATGAAATCAGGGAGCACATTCACTGAAGGGAGGTAATAGATAGGCATGTTGTACTCCCAAATTCCCAAGACATCAGTGTTGCTTCTGTAGCTATTTCTAATTTCACAGAAGGCTTGAAGGTGAGGCTTGTAACCCATCATATCCTTAATTTGGAAATCCCTGTCAGCAAGGGGTATCCATTCCAATTCCTTATGTGGTGCATTCAAGGGGGCAACATTCAAGGCCACTGGAGCCTCCATGCTTCAACTGTCTGTGTTTTAATTGGAATATGGGTTTGTGTAGCAATAGAAAACAAGATACTGGTTTTGAGGGTTTTCTCAGGGAATTTTAGACTGAGTTTTAATTAGAAAATGCCTCATTGGGTAACATTCATGGTGAAAAATCGATTTTGCAGAGTTTAGTCGGAAAGCTGGGTTAAAACAGTGGTAATGGTGCTCCTTTTGCAAGTGTTTTGGCGAATTTAACTCAATATTTGGGCATTTTTGGTGATTTTGTAGGCAGAGGAGGCTTGAATTTTTGTTTAATGGACAATTTCACAGAGGAGAACGGAATTCACAAGATTTCTTTGGGAAAATGGGAAAATAGTGATTTATAGTGCAGAGGTGTAGAGGCAGCAGCGCAATTTAACTAGAATTTTAGTTCATCGTGCGCTTTTTACAGAAAACTCGGAAAAACAGGGTTTATGAGCGAATTACGGGTAAATACCTGTTCTATGGGCGCCTGGTGCGAAATGCAGGTAGAAGACTGAGCTGAGGGGCCGAGCTGAGGAGTGAATTCCCGTGGGTGGCGGACTATGCAGCAAAAATAGTGTTTTGAACGTAAATGACCATGCAAAGCTCGCGCAAAACCAACAAAGAGAAATGGACAAAAACAACGTTAAAACAACTTTTTAACAAAATTTTGATTTTGCGGGTTTTTGGCGCGCTTTGGTCGAGTGACGTCAACATGACGTCATCTTTGTCGAGTAGCGGGGGGGTATGGAAGGTGACTTGGCGCTGACATGGCGGACACGGTGGACAGAACAGTGATGAGGTGGCAGCTGATGCGGGCGCTGACGTGGGTGACAACGTCAGCAGCAGGTAACGGGAGGCGGTTTATGGTTTTATCGCACCGCTTTATGTACGGCAGCGGTTTTGACCAAACGGACCCGATAAACTGTGGGAGCGACACGCGTCCCACAGTACGGCTAGAAAATCGCTTTTTATCACGCGCTATTTGTCGGACATCAAAGGGGTTCTGATATGGATGTGAGCCGTCCGATTTGGGGGATCAGATCGGACAATTGACGGGAAAAGAAGTTTGCAGGGGGGTACGGCGCAGGGACCCGCCATATCATTTCATTGTTTTGTAAGGTTTATGGATTATAACCTTGGGTTATTGGATTGTGCGGGCGCGGTTATTTATTTAACCAGGTGTTAAATAAATCCCTTTTTCATGTGCGCAGAGGGGTTATTATATGGTTCCAGTTGAACCAATAATTCCCGAAATATCATGGTTATGGCTAGAACTGTCGGGGCGGGGATATGTAAGTATTTTGGAGTTTTTTATATAGTTTTTATAAAATAGGGGTGGGGAAAAATCATAAAGGAGATATATAATAAGGTTAATGTTAATATGATTTTATGAATGTCAGACGCTAAGTTTGTAAAGTAAAACTTAGGTTTTTTAGGAAAATGGAAGGGAAAAGGAAGGATCTTTTTACACAAGAAATGTGGCTTGTTTTGATTAATTGAACCCAGAGTTCCACTTAGTATTTCTCATAAAATGAAATGAGCTAGGACCACTGAGCACATCTCAATGTCCTTGAAGGGATGTTAGTAAGGGTTCTTGGGGAAATGGGAGGGGAAATTTGTCATGCTCCAACTGTTTAGCAGCCACTTTGCCATGGTAGCTGCGATATCCATGAGATAAATCATACTCAAAAAGACAAACTAATCTCAAACTTGCTTCTGCAACATCCAACTGCCTACCCAGCCTAACATACCTAACATTTTTTCTTCCTTTTGATTGGGTGCATTTGAAATAGCAAACCCTTTCTCCTTTGTTTTTCTTTTGACTGCCCTCCTATCTAAGTCTGCCCTTATCTCTTTCAGGGGCTCAGATTCAGCTTTTGAGCTCCCTTTGCTTCTCTACCTAACTAGTGATCTGCCAAGCTTAAACTGTTTGAACAGATCTTATTCTCTAGTTCTACAACAAGAAATTTAAACATGGGCTGGCCAAGATTGAGCTGTTGGGCCATCCATCAAGTGTGACAGAAGTCGTTGATTGCATGATTTGAACTTGTTTGCAAAAATGGGACAGTAGTGGCATTTTGACTAGCACACTTTCCTGGTCTTTTCTTTGGGGTTCATTTTCTTTCTTTCTTGACCAATTCATTCTTCTTGCCCTTTGATTTTTCTTTTAGGGCATACCCTCTTTACATTTTTTTTTAATTTTTGATTTTTTGAAATATGGAACCTTTGCAGCATGGAAAGGATGATCATATTTGGCATTTCCACAGTCAATCATGAAATATGACACCTATTGGTATAGGAACCTAACACATTCCTTGGTAGCTCATCAAAATTTTGGGGAATTCAAAAATGAGTGATGACCTTTTTAAATAGATATTTGGAAATAGTCTTCGCACTGCAATCTTTAACGAGTGTTGCTTCAACCCATCTGGTCAAATAATCTGTCGCGGTGATAATGTATCGTGATTCACTCCTATTTTCTAGAAGATTGATCAGTCCAATGAAATTGATGGCCCACTTCTCAAGGTTATAGAATCAATTGTGGATGGAGCGACATCTCATATCGTTATGAAGGTTTACCCACCCTTTAACACACGTCGTAGTTGCAGAAAAATTCCTACGCATTAGGGTGGAGAGTTAACCACTATAAACTCATGCACACAATTTTCTATGTGGTTTCCTTCCTTGCATAATGCCCTTCAACCAATCCTTCATGCACCTCCAACAATATATTGGGTCTCTCATTCTCCAATACAAATCGTCAGAGTATCCAATCTGTGCCCAATTTGTATATACATACTGCGATGAGATGATAGTCGGCAGCCTTGACTACCAACTACTTTTTATGTGCTAGTATGTACTCCTTTGGCACAATCCTTGTACTAAGAAAATGGATGGTTTCTGTAAAGTGATCGTCTACCATCTCAACCCAAAATAATTGTGCATCTGGTAAGCCATTTGTTGACGATCCAGAATGAATTGCCAACAGTTAGGGGGTCTCCTCAGTGTGAAGGCCCAATTATACCTCACACCATTTGGGATAGGATCCCCATTCGGATTTTGGGTGAGGATGTCACTATGTGTTTGTGTGTGTTACACTTAGCTTTCAAATGCAAAGAAATAAGTGTGAGACTAAGTGTAAAATTCCAAAAGAATGAGGATGAGATCAACTCTCCATTGATGGCTGGAAAAACATAATACAAGAAGGTAACAAAAAATTAATGAGGGAGAGTATGCTTGAAGATAGAATCAGATAGCTAAGACTAACTAAGACATACATAAATAGGAAAGTGTTAGAAACCAACTCCAAATTAGTTCACAATTAATTACTAATATTTGCATGGGGTGAAATAACAAAGATTCAAAGTAAACAAACAAGCTGCATGCAACAAATTAGTTCATCAACATGTAACCAATATGTAAACCCAAATGAATAAACGACAAAAGCATTGGATAACCATTGCAGATATGATTAAGATGCATGGGAATCAATGCAAAAGTGAAAAAGCTTCTCATTAAATATTGATAAATCCAAGCACATGCACTGCATACCTCTCAAAATCCAATAATGGAATGAAAGTAGTTCATATCATCTCTAAAACAAAAACCCTAGCCTCACAATCACTCAACCTATAATCTAGCAAGAGCAGAAGTGCTCAAAACCTAGAATGCTATAGTTATGCTAAAGTATTCATCTGCCAACAACCCTCCCCTTTCGAATGAGGCATGAGGGTACATTTATAGACATAGGGGTGAATATTCACCTTCCTTATGACCTTTCAATGTCCCGTGACTCTTCAACTTCTCTAAGACTCTTCTGAATTCTCTTGACTTTTGATATTATTATTAGCCTTCTCCATGATTTGATATTTTTCATTTTATGAAAAAACAAATAGCAACGAGCTTTGATGTTGCAACTTCAAGAATCTTGTTGATGTCTTGATCACACCATAAGATCGCCTTGGTGCGCGTTAACTATCCAATGGTTGCCACTGGTTGAGATCCTGCATTCATGTGATGTTTAGATGTAAATGACTAGCCATTTTCCACAACTCCAATCTTGAAACATAAAAACAATAATTAAGACGTAAGATGAATACTCTTTACTATAATAAAATAAAAAATCAATTATCATAAATAAAAATTGATCAATATAATTAGTGTTGAAAGGTTAATAAGTTCATAACCCTGAATGTTGATTTCATTTTGACATAAAATTCTTCCATAAATTTCATTCTTGACTTATGCTTCCATGTATTCTTCTACCACTCTCACCATCCTATCAATTTCTCCTTTAAATAATCTAGACACCATTAGCATTAGTTTCAAAGATAACTTTGATTTGTGAAACTCCCCTAGGGTATGGAGGTATTTCAGATAAGTCAAATTTCGTAAGTTCTCTACAACCCTTTGTTAAACTTTTTTTTATCTTCAAAGACCCTTCCTTAATGCCTTTATTTCATGTACGTCGCAATGACAGGATGTATAAGTCGCAACAATAACGATTCCAACATGTTTCCGAAAAAAAAAAAAATTTGCAAACTTTGCGATCTCTTTTAATACCCTTTGCCATGCCTTTTGCACTCATTAGATGCATTAATAATAAGGTTCTATTGAAAAACTTTCTCATCTGGTGCCTTTATGGAAGGTGAATCGACATCATGCATGTCGCAATTGTAATGTGCAAGAATGCGATATAATCTACGATTGCACTTTTGCGGGGGCAGGAATTTTAGCAGGAGGGTCACACTTATTGCTTTAAGTTGTGCCTGTGGGATGGCTCCTCCCATCACATAATCACATTTTAGTAATGTAGGGTTGAACCTCTATTTTTGCTACTAGCCATTGCGATTTTTCTGAGGCAATATTAGATTACGCTCTTTTGAATACAAAGAATTTATTGCTGCGCGTAAATATGAATCGTTATGCTTTTAATCTATCACATGCATCCTTTGGCACACGCTCATTATCCTTTCATCGCACTATTTAGTGATATAATGTAACCCCTTTTGAGATTTTTGAGATTGAGATGGTATTTCTGGTATACATTTTAATATAGGAGTTGTTTTTAGTGTGATTTTTTGGACTTTCAGTTTTTTGAATTTGGCAAAAAAAATTAAGGTGAAATCTTGATTTGCGTTATTTAAACTAGTTTTTTTAACTGTATATATGGATTCAGCAGCACCCTGAAAAATCCTTGGGGCACTTTGATTGTGCTATGGTTACCCATCAAGCTTGTAATTTCAATAAATTCTTATCAAATTTCAGAGAAATTAGACAGGAAAAACTTCCAAAAAACTCACTAAAAACAACTTGTTTAATATAACCCTCTAAAAAGTTCACTGTATAACCTCATCCAATAGAAAAACTTATCAGAAAATTTTCCAAAAAATCTCACCAAAAACAACTCATCCCTTTGGAAGGTTCACTATATAACCTCATCGAATGGACCGAGATATGGCTTTCGCTTGCATGTTTATATAACCTCATCCAATGTGCATGTTCTACTATAATTTCCATCACTTTGTTCTAATAAGCTTTGGCAGCTCTTTTAACGTGGTGTTACTGCAACCTTCTAACATAGTGTTACCATATCACTCTTATCGCATGAAAACGTTTCGCATCTCAACGCATTGTTTTAACAAAGTCTCCTATCTTGGCTTCTTGACAATCGCCTCATCGTATCAAATTTCCTTCACCTGATCTCTTCGCATTCCTTTAACACAATGTCTATTGCAACTCTTTATCCTTGCCTCATCGATTGCATTCTTGTAATTGCATTTAGTTTATTGTCTCATTCTAGTGGCCTCACATTCTAATAACCTGACTTTTATCACATCACATGGTCACAGCGTTAGACATATATTTTCCTCTTAGCACATGCGTTAAACATGGTTTTTTTATTGAGCGTAGAGCTGTTGAATTAGCCTTTTCCCTCATCACAGGATTTTAACATAATCTCCTTGTTAACATAGTGTTTATCATATCCAACGCAACTTTAATACATTCCTGCAACATTGTATGGTTTGCAAATGCAATGCGATGTAACCATCGAATAATTACATCGTGACTTTGAATAGTATCATCGCATGATTTTTATTATCACTTCAGCGCAACATTAGAGGATCTCATTACAATGATTTTATTAGAATATCCATCATATGTATCACAATATTGATACGTAGAAGCTCATTGTAGCATTGATACATAGTCTCATCATATGCGTTGGTTTTGTATTAGCACTTTAGTTTTATTGTATCGAATTTTCTTTATGACATAGGAATATAACCTATCACACAACCTTTATCATGTTTCCCTGTGTTGATATGGTCAACCCTTGTAGCGTTTATACAACATTCATGGTATCATTGCAACACAAAGTTACAATGTTTTATTGCGCGGCCTTGTCATATCCCTTTTTTCCTTATCACATGTGCATTAATATATAATCTTGTGCAACATTGATATGGTTTGATCACATTATTTATTCAAGCTCCCATCATTGCCTTTGTATTGGTCTTCAACGCTATTGTGTTCACGTTCAATGCTCTCCCATCATGGTGTTATGCTTTCAATGCATGCACTTAATCCTTTCAACGCATTGCATTGTATATTTTCCTCAAACGTAGGTAGTTAATCTTTTCAACGCACTTGTAAAGATTATATTGCTTTGACAGTTATATTGCTTTGATAGTTTCAATTGTTTGTCCCTTTTCTTCAATGCATTGTTTTCATATGATATCCTTCAACACATTCACTTACATTTGTTAGTCTTAATCGTATGGTTTATCTTGCCATCACAATGCATTGTATGTAATTCTTCATTACTTCCTTTATGTATATTCCAACGGATTGCTCGTATGTCGTTTCAACTCCCTTTTTGTATTATCCCTTGCTGTATATTGTAACATTGCATTTGTTATCCTTTAACGCAACTTGTATTCATTATTTCTCCAATGCTTGCTTTCATTATTTTTCAGCGCAATGCTTATTTAATGCAATGCAATATTATTGCATTGTATTATATTGTAAATCCACCCAATGCCTTATAATATATCATCCCTCAACGCAGCTTTAAGTACGCTCTTGTCGTTCCTTTCTCATAGTCTTTCGCATGAAAAAACTTCCCCTTTTCTTTGCAAAGCCTTTTGGTTTTCCCCATTCTTATTAACACTTTCTCTCACCTCAAAGAAATAGTAGAGTGTTTAGGAATTAAAAGGTTTCCAACCAGCAAAGTCTACGTCTCTGGAGTGAATGCCAACTTGGGCTTAAGGCCCCTTTTCATTATCAAAATATTTTCCCAAAAGAAGAGACTTGTCAATCACATGTAGGAAGTATTATCACACCATGCATGCTCATTGTGAAAACAATTACTAGATATTTTGATATATCCTAGGAATACCATTTCTAATGTTCCTTTATGTTCAAAAGAGATATGCAAACTTCCAATGCTTTACATAAGAAACATGTTGTCATTGTGACAAACACCTTCCAAAATGTTGCCTATACTTGAATTTTGGAGCCTACTATGGATCTTGCAATTGGTCGTTCCGTAATCACGTCTTGGTTAGTTGATACTTTGCTAAGTCTTTCAGCGTCATGCTTGGATTGTAAGTGTCGAAGTGAGCCGCTCACACATGCTTAGACTGTAATGAAGTCACGAGTGCATTCCTTCATGCAATCTTGAATAGGCCTAGCACAGTCCAGTAAGACAGTGCCTATGCAATGTTCAATTCCTATCAACAATCGATGCACATTGTCTATTTGTGTTTGTACTTCTATTTCAGTGATTTTTTCAAACTGTCGCCTTTTGACACCTTCACTTTCACGAGCGTCGCTTTCATGTTTTTGACTATCGCTTTTTCTTGATTTCATTTTAAGTAGTGTCGTTTTCATGTTATCTTTTCTCTTACATGTGTCGTTTTCATCGGCACTCGCATATCGGAAGTGTAGTTCGCATTTTTCTCTTCATATAGAAAATGTTGTATTTTGGCATGTGAAGTGTCACTTATCGTGTAAAGCGGAGTTTTGGCTTATTTCAAAGGGTAATTTTAGTGTTTATGAGTTCCTCTATTTATGTATACATGTTTTACACTCATTCCCAAAGATTTATGAATTGTCGCACAAGTTTCGTCACTGTCGTCACAAAGTGTACCTTTAGTGTCGCACTTGGGGAAAGTTGTCACAATGTCGTCGCATTAAGGGAAGAATGTTATTCATGTATTTTGAGTGATCAATGTTGTGTATTCGACTATTCTAAGTGTGTGATCATGCTCAAGTTTTTTCCTTGTCCACTTTGGTCTCATTGATTCCACACTTAGCCTCATCTAGAAAAATTCACTCCCGGGAAACTTGACCTCACTCAACTTTCCTGAACTGTGCATTGCACAGTATTAACCCTCAAGCCCTGAACTTGCCTCTTGGAACTACTCATTTCCCAATCACAGTGCCTATATTTGACCCTTGAGCTCTAGAACTACGTAATTTCTGCCTCCTAGTCAGCATTAACTGCACACTGCGCAGTGTCAAGTCTCAAGCTTCCAACTGACACCTTAAGCTGCGCAATTGCACAATCCATTAGATTGTCCTCCCTCCAAAAATTTTCATTGGGAAACTTCAAGCCTCAAGCCTCAAGCTTGAGCTCTTGAACCCCTCTATTGTGCAATATCCTAGCTTGTTCTCCTACCAGAACTGCGTACTATCTCCACCTGTTACACACAAACTAGCCCAGATCTGAATCAAGACACAGGTTCAAATCTCCTCCGTTGTCTGCCTGCCTCTACTGCGCAATCCAAAGTAAGAATAGGAATGATCCAAGCTTGTTTTCCTTGGCTTGTATTGCGCAATCCTCATCGGCAATCTCAATCACTGATTGTGCAAATCTCATGCACAGCTATAGTCACAACTGATAGTAGTCTCCACCTCTAACACCTATCTCCACTAAACTGTCCATGCACTGAGTTAACTGATGTATTCTTTAGTTAATTTAAGAGTTAATAATTAGTGAATTAATTAACAATTAATTCACATCACTCATCACTAGTGTATTCTGCAATTAGACTAAATACAACTAGTTCAACTAAGTCAAACTGAACACAACTCCTCAATCAACTCCACCAAACTCAATCACTTGAGTTCTAACTGAAGTCCATCATGCAATAGCTCAACTGACCCATAAGAAAAGCGTATTTCCTTCTGGCAGTTGCATGTGCCACATCCGTAGCTCGAACTGAAATGCTCCAAGAGGATAAGATAATGTTTATAGTCCAAATATTATTAAGAGCTAATAATATTCGACTGTTCTATTTTTAGCCTAGCAGTCTAAAAATAGACTCCGCCCATATGTCTAAGAATAGAATTCCATCTATTTTTACCAACATGACCAATTATCCACAAATAGCATCCTACAACTCATAGACCATGATCCATATGTCTAAAAATAGACATAGTCTAAAAATAGACTTTGCGCCAAAAATAGCCTGCGGGCCCACTTAGTGAAGGCGACTTCTTTTCACTAAGCTCCATCATCTTGTTGAATTTTCAACACTGCGCATTAGGCAACTCCAAGCCTCGAGCCTCAACCTTGAGCTCTTGAGTCCCTCAATTTTGCAGTCACCTAACCTGGCCTCTCAAAACTGTGCATTGGGAAACCTCAAGGCTCAAGCCTCAAGATTTACCTCTTGAGTCCCTCAACTACGCATTTCCTTGAGTTTGTCCTTCCATAATTGCGCATTGGGCAACCTCAAGCCTCAAGCCCTAGTCTTGAGCTCTTGAGCCCCTCAACTATGAAATCCTTTGACACTAGCCATCCTAAACTACGCATTGTGCAGTCTCAAGCCCCAATCTCGAACCTTGACTTTTGGAACTGTGCAATCCCTAAGTTATTCACTCAACCAGTCACCAGTTCGATCCCTGACAAGTGATTGCGTGAAGCATCTTAGACTTTGGGTTTATCGAACTAATGGCATCTTGTCATGAGTGGATTACAGTCGCATATATTCTATTATGTCGTGTCAAGATGATGATGAAGGAGATGGAGAAGGAAACCATGATAGAAGACACCTAAGGAGCTGAGGAGATAAGATGATCATCATGTAAGATGACGAACGAACATTGGATTACAACAGAAGACCAAAGATCAGGACCGCATGAAGAATCCATCTAATTCACAACCCTTTGGAGGGAAGATATGAAGAAAAAAACATATCTCTCAGGAAGACAAAGTATTGGATACATCTTTTATTGAAGACACAGCAGCAAGAAGAACAACTTGACACTGCCACATCATCATGCATTCTATGTCATTGGTGTCATGTCATGTCCGGTCACGATTCATTATTTTCCACATCATTTATGGATTACGTAAATTCAATATTAGAGAAATGTAATGTAAAGTGGAAGTCCAAGAGTCATCCATGTAATACAAAAAGTCATGTAAGAAGTTGAAAGGTCACTGAGAAGTCAAACATTCATGAGGGTAGTCCAAGAGTCACAAGGGAGGTGAATGGTCACCCCATTTGTTATATATACACCCTCATTGCTCATGTCAGGGAATTTTCACCTTGGCTGCTCCTACAAGGCATTGGAGAGGAAGATATTTGTTTTGGAGGAACGAGTGACTGCTCTAATGCTCCACTATTGGGGCTAGTGGTGTTCACTGTCTTGATGTATCTTGGAACTTTTGTTTAATTCAGAAGCTCATTGAGCCAGCACGCTTTCTTGCACATGTAGTGAATATTGTAAGACTATTCTTTGAATGTTCGTGATGTGTGTTGTTTTCATCTATACTAAGGAAATTAAACTACTTTAGTGGCTTTGGTACTTATCTTGTTGAAGGTGTGTTGTATTTTCTTTAACAATCGTTTCTTCCTTGTGAACTATTTCACCTATTGATCAACGATTCATTCATATGTATATGCTCGTGTGCCTTTTCCAGATTAGTATTATTACTTGTCTTTAAAGGGCCCACTTTTCTCTTTCCTTTCGGAAGAAGGAGCTTGATACTTTCCACAACTGAACATTTCACAAGGCATACTCACTTGTTGATCCAAAAATACTTGTGTATTACTCTCTCATGTTGAACTTTGTAGCCAAGGAAAATCTATAAGAATATATGGAAACCGGGCCGATACTCCAAATGGGGCTCCTTTTCTAAATGGTGTGAGGTCTACTTGGGACTTCACATCGGGGAGACCACCTTGGTTGACATATTTCCATCATCTTCAACAAATGGCACTAGAAGGAGGGTCAGATGACAAGTTATGCCCGTTGACTCTGTTTTGAACCTCTTATCTGAAATGGCTCATCCTTAAATTATACTCTGGGGGTGTTTTTCTAACCTATCCCATGGTAAATTTTTAATCCCTGATGATCCTCTTTACCGCTTGTCTCAATTAAAGTTTGATGGTGAGGATGAAACGTCCATAACTAATCACATCTCTCATTTTCTTAAATTTTGTGAATATTAAAAAGTTGATGATGAATATTTTGCATGTGTCACTCTCTTCATCACCCTTGAAGGTCATGTTAATCAATGGTGTCATACCTTACCATCTGCTTCCATCCATTATTTTCATCATTTCCTCAAGGAGCTTCATTAAGCCTTTGATAGGTATGATTACCGAGATGTTTATAAAAATATTAATCAACTAAGAATGAAGCCTAGTGAATCAAACGAGGATTTTTCTAATCGACTCCTTCACCTTTGTTATGAATTTCCTAAAGAAGACATGGATTAGGATTTATTCAAACAAAAGTTCGAGCATTTGGTTCATATCTCTTTACATGGTGAATCTAAACCTCCTGATGTTTCTCCTTCCCCAAATATTGTAAGCCATGAGACACCCCTGATTTCGAAGGAGGAACCTGCTATTCCTTTTGTTCCTTTCCCTCCTCCTCTTTCAATTCTAATGCAGGTGCCTCCTTGTGATGAACATAACGTTGGGAAATTTGCAAATCAAGTTCCTAATCCATCTTCTCATCCTTCTTTCGCTTTTCATGATTCAGATCCCATGGAGGAAACCCCAGAATGGTTCATGAACCTCGGGGTGAATATTAATCCTTTCATTCCTCATGATGACATTAGCGCTCTTAACCTTAATATTGAATCTAGTTCCATTGAAATCATTACTTATTCAAGGGACATTTTTCATTCTCTACCATCTACATGCCATGACTCTTTGGACCATGACCTGCTTGATAAATCTATTCCACCAACTAGCTCTTCACACTCTCTTGATTTTCCGGTTTCTAGTTCAAATTGCGATCAGGTATAAGTAAGTCACATCACACGAGTAGAGGAGCAGGAAAGCAAAGATACTTTTGACCTCTCTTACCTCTTCCAAAGTTCCCCATGTCAAGATGATGCTCTTCCATTCTTAGATGATTCTCAATCTGCTGATCTCAGTGGTGAATCAAATAAAATCAATTTGTTTAGATCTATAGTCTTGGGCAACAATTATTCTGATGATGATGACTACGTGGTTGTATGTGATGATGAATTCCCAAGTGAACCATTCAATCTTTTAGTTCCTTGGGAAGACTTTGATTTGAAAGATTTATATTTAGAATCTGCTTTGGTTGAGGAATATGCTCTTATGGAAACTTCCTCTTCATCTCACTATCCCTTGTGTTATATCGTTTGTGATGAAGGTATTCCATGCTCTTCAAGTTCTTCATCTCATAAAAGTGACTCCTTGCTAATTTTTCCAGATCATATTGAGAGGCATAGGAATTACCCTTAGCATCAAAGATGTCCCACATGGTGTTCTTATTCTTCCCATGGGAGGAAAACTTATGGAATAATTTTGTATTATGATCACCTTCCTTTATCCAAATTACCCTACTTTTGAGTCTACAAAGTTCCTCCTCTTATTTGAGCATACTTACTTTCCTTTCAACTAAGAATCACATCCTTTTTTTTAGATCATATGGGAACCCTGTATGAATAAAATAATTTTGACATAAGTATATTTTAGATTCACTAGACTCCAACTCTTGGTGTTGCTCATGGATAGGATTATGGGACCAGGTTTTCACATGGAAATTTAAATTTCTAATTTTATTGGTCCATGAATCCATAATAGATAAGGAAGGTCCACCATATAACTAATCCAACATTCATACACAAGGGACACAAAGGACTGCTCATTGAGCCAAGTTCTGTTAAATTTGAAGGGATACTTTGAAGAGGATTTATTAAAATCCAGTAGCAGGAAAATAGGATAATGATCAGAAATGACTTCCTGAAAAAATTAGGATTGGTGTTTTCCCACTTTTTTGATCAAAGGATCGACTACTAGGAATCTATCAATACACTTTTCCACCTCCTTTTGAGTGAAGATCATGAAGTTTGTCCCATATACCCTTCACTAATGAACATTTTCCTAAATTGCTCTTTATAGAATCTGGTAGCCCATTCAAGATTGCCTTCATCGCTTTTGCATTTTACTCCTTGAATTCTCCATTCATCATGTTATCAGTAATTACTGATTCCCATACTTCAATGCCTTGAGTCTTTAAGAAATTCCTCATTCTTGCCTCCCATTTATCAAAGTTTCCATTGAACCATGGAGCCTCCACAAATTGATTGACTTCTATTTCAGTGGTAGAGGGAAACACGTCTTTAGGAGGATTGGAGACTTTCTTCCTTGGCTTCGCTATTTGTGTTCTAATTATCAACCTTCAAGTTGTTAGGCTTTGAGTGAAGGTACTGGCTATGATACCAATTGTTGGAAATACTGAGGTGGGGGTGAATCAGTATTCCTTTTCAATTGTTATTTTTACCAGTTAAATAATTTATATTTAGAACACAAAATGAACAATAGGAATAAATGATTTTATTAATATAATCTTTACAATAAATCAGATACAATATATATAAAGCTCCAATCTGTTGCCGAGCACCAACTTGGTCTTTTGTGAGGCTGCAACCTCTAGGGCACCAACCCTATCTTCTCAAGGCACCAACCTTGTGTTTAGGAGAACCAACTCCAAGGACACCAATCCTTCCAATTCTGAGGCACCAACCCCAAGGGCTCCAACCCTATCTTGTCAAGGCACCAACCTTGTTTGTTTGAGGCTCCAACCTTCACGGCACCAACCCTCTGGGCTCCAACCCACTGCTATATTTTGTCTGGATATGTTTGGTAGTAATTCCCTGCTCCCAAAATCTTCTTCATTGAAATCTGTCAATCTACAACTTCACTGTAGTCTCCATGCTACATCATCAATGACAACCTGTCTTGATATGAAGGAGTCTTCACAACTCTTCATATTTCCCACACAGAGTCTGCAAAGTTACCTCATGACGATTTCAAATAGCCATCATGATATCCAATAATGTCTCCAAGATTTGTTGATACTTATCAACAAGATATATGTGCTAGGCCTCAATGTCTTTTCAAAACAACTCTATTTTGACCCTCTGTTCTTACTTTCACAGAAACTACTTCGGGAGTGAGGCTTCAAGAGTAACTACTTCAAGAATGACTTCTTGAGAGTGACTGTCGCAGTTTCATATTGTGTGTTTAATTAAAGAAACAACCCTGCCCTATTCATACTCAGATAATGTTCTTAGATCCACAAAGCGTCCTTTTGAACTATTATCATAAATCACTTTAAAACACAGGTCCGAGCTTTTCAATAAATAACCCAATCAACAGAATGTTTCACGTTTGGTTTCCTTCTTCTTCTGTTGGACCCTTCGGTTTCCTTCTTCACTCGTGCTTTGACTTCCTTTCTTCTTCCACTGGAACTTCGACTTCCTTCTTCAATCGCTTGATCTTCGGCTTCCTCTGCGCTCACTCGACCTTCTTCACTCGCTTGATCTTCGGCTTCCTCTACGCTCACTCGACCTTTTGGATTCCTTCTTCGCTCGCTTAATCTTCAGCTTCCTCTATGCTGGCTCGACCTTCGGCTTCCCGATCTTTGGCTTCCTCTATCTCTTCGAGTTCACCAATACTCAAAAGACACATTCATTTGGAAGAGAGGTCGAATTACAATAGATGTTGCATATTAAAATTATATCAGAGAGGCCCTTTTTTTAAATATTCATATAATAGACTCATTATTTACGAAGGATTTCATAGGAGAGACCATACCCAATGAGGTCCCACATCCACGTCATCAATCGCAATTGCAACTCTTAACATCACCGATGTAACATGGCTGATATTCATACTACCGATGAAATGGACATGATATAATATTAAACAGCTGTCAATAAATCCATCGGGTCCATAGCTCCATCACAATCGACGGTCTGTCGGGTCCACAAGTCTTATCGCAATCACAGTTTCCCATCGTTACATTTCTTCAAGTCTTGCGATATGCGACGGATGTGATATTTCAATAAACAGTTGTTAATAAATCCATTGGGTCCACAGCCTTATCGCAATCAATGGTTTGTGGGACTTCGACTGGCACATGGATTAATAACAGCCTTAACCCTCATAGTTGACCATGATCTAAGGGTTAACTATGAGATCGACAGCTAGGATTGAGTGCGGGACTGCAGCCATGATCAAGGAAGTTCATACTTTCCTACCCCCACTCTTTCGATAGCTATTGCTCCTGTGACTTGTTTCTTTGATGGCTTTCGATAAAATCTTCATCTTAATCTTTGGCTTCTTGCTCCTGTTGCTTTACTGGATTGACTACGTCATTTGTTGTTCAATTGCTAATTAATTGACCTCCTACGTCATTTGTTGTTCAATTGTTGTTCAATTGCTGGTCAATTGACCTCCTGCATCATTTGTTGTTCAATTGTTTTTCAATTGACGCGTCATTTGTTGTTCAATTGACCTCTTGTTGTTCAATCCACTTGGGTCCTCCATCTCATTATATCATCATATATCAAACTTTGAGCATTATGATCAATGGACATCAATGGGCAATCATGTATC
Source organism: Pinus tabuliformis (assembly GCA_031772625.1). NCBI lineage: Eukaryota > Viridiplantae > Streptophyta > Pinopsida > Pinales > Pinaceae > Pinus > Pinus tabuliformis. Next base: position 778,059,557 of record CM062808.1, on the reverse strand, counting down.
AAATAATTTTCCATCACAATCACTGTTATATTGACATCAATGACAACCTAAATTAACAATCTGCCCCTTTGTCGTTGATGGCAATATTCTTCTTCTCTCCCCCTTTGTTGTTGATGGCAATATTCTTCTTCTCTCCCCCTTTGACATCAATGGCAAAGAAGTGCACAAGGACTCCCCTTGTCGAACTACTTATGTTCTTTATGATAGTATATTTTTATGGGTATGTTACTCCCCCTGTCGTGGTGCTCTTCTTTTTACTCAAGATGGAAGGATTGTTGCCTCGTCATTAACTTAGCACATTATCCCCTCTTCATGTCTCAAAAATTCTTCATAATGCTTTCAACAATGCTTAAAGATGCTCCATTTCAATGCTTCCAAATAGGCTCCAAATAGCCATACACCAAACGTTCAAGTCCAAGCTTTTATGCTTCTCCAATCCGAATTTTGTTGTCTTCATAGTCAGAATTAAGGAGTATTTATAGTCTAAATTAGGAGAAGATGCCACTGAAATTGTCATTCTCGCTATCTTTATTCAAATCAGGATTCCTTCAAAGCATCAAACCATATTTTCTTTCACATGTTCATGTAGTTTCAAGCCAGTACAACAATTTTGATAACAAATCGAAAGCATCATCATCTAAATTCGGGACTTTGGTTCTGAGATCACAGGGCTCCCATTAAGGGAAAAGGATGCCAATAACTGAGTTGTGAAAATCCCGGCCAAACTTCTTCATTTGGAGTTCCAAGCAAGTTGAAGATCGCCTGAAGAATCTCAAAATCATTCCATCCCACAAAGAGAGGCTCCCTTCTATACAATTCAGCAAAAATGCAGTTGACATTCCACATGTCAACAGAAAGACAGTAGGTATCCTAATCAAGAGCAATTCAGGAGATACATATCAGCACACCCCTACCCTCTTCGTATAAGCCTTGTCAGATAAATCGGTAGCTCTTCCAAAACAAAACCTTGCGATTTTCCGTGTCGACTTTTTCAGCGTTCCACATCTCGCAACTTGACGATGTTGCAGGTTCTTTCGGACAACATCCGTAAAATTGATATCTCTCTAATGGAAGTGGGGGAATTCCTTCCGTAAAATGTGTGTAAGTGACCTTGAGAGTCACCTCCTCCCCTGTTTCTGGCATTATGCCCTTATAAATCCTTCCTTCCAGATCTTCCTCTAACAACTGACACCTCATATACTTCAAAATTGTATCAAGATTCATGTTACTACTACAAAATTGAAAACTATAAGCTTATTTTCCCTTCAAACAAAGCCTCTATTATTGTCCTTGATTTACCTGTTCTCACATTATATCCCTGAATCAAGACATTCAACTTCTGTAATATCAACAATATATTTATTAGCCCTATTTCTCTAGCATTCGATGGCCTTCTCTGCTACTCCAATTTCTGCTTAGTGATCAAGTGAAAACATCTTCAACAACAGTCCAAAGAATTGTTACAAGATCATGTTCTTTAATGTAGTGCTCCTGAGAAATGATCTTTATCAAAGGATGATTATTAATATAGCTCAACAAGGATTTCCTAAGCTCCCTTTCATGAATAGCTTCTGCAATAATGATCAAGAATCACAAGCTCCCCCTAACTGTATGCATTGTCTTTTTTTGGCAGAATCCCATCATCAAACACTCGAAGTACCAAGAATATCTTCATCAAGTCAACAACATGTGTTGTTGGTTGGAGGGTTCCGGAGATTTTTAGATTTTATTTGCTTTCTTCTCCATACTTGTGTAACTTTATTTCTAGCATGGTTCTAGCTTGACAAGGTGCCCAAATCAAGTTACATCTACGTGCCATATGACCAATGTTATGACACTTGAAGCATTCTATGTTGTTCATGAATAAGAATTCATAACTTCTTCTTGTGAAATTGCTTCTCGAAAATTGACAGGGATCATTATAAGCCTTATAATCTTTTTCCATGTGTCCAAAGTTTGTACAAGAATAACAATAACCAAGAAATAAAGTTTGGTACCTAGGAGATAGAGATTTCCTTGATGTACTTTTGAAGCCTTTCTACCTTGAGATCCCTTGATGATAATTATTTCTTCTCACATCCTTGAAAACATTTTCATTTCTTCTTGGAATAGGACTTCCTTCATTAACGCCTTGACTCTTATCTTTACCTTTGCTGAAACTGGGAGCATCAACATTTCTTTATAACTTCCTCATATCCTTGTTGTTTGAAGGATTATCATTCTTGCTTGAGGATTCACCTGCATACCTGAGACCTGATTTATCAAATGGACATCTTTGATGGTTGAGCATGTCATCCAAGGCCTGAGAGATCTTCAAGGCATTGTCCATCCCTTCAACCTTTTTCCTGAGGGAGACAATCTCTTCTTCCAATTTTTTGCAATCATTATTTTTCTTAGCAAATTGTTTCACAATCTCTTCCTTAATACGTATTGCTTCATTTGCTTCTAATTTAAGGAAGATGATATCTGACTTCATTTTGAAGATTTCTTCATTTTCCTTTGCTATACTGCTCTCCATTTCTTCCTTGATCCTTGTAGCTTTACATGTTTCGGCCTTGAGAAGGTTGATGTTAGATTTTAATTTGAAGATTTCTCCATCCTTTGCTTTTAGTTGACATATCATGGTGTTTCTCTCCTTTTATGCTTCATCAACTTGTCCTTCTATGATTGCCAATGCTTCCATTGTCTTCTCAGCTCCTTGTGCTAACTTTATTACTTCTTGTAGTTGAGATTTGAGAGAGGAGACCTCTACCTTGTACTGACCAATCTCTTCTTCAAGTTTTTTCAAGCTCTTGTGCCTTTATTCAAGTTGACTTGACAAAGTATTTTCCCATTTCTTTGCTTTATCCAATTAATTTTTCATGGATATGACTTCTTCATGATGCTTTCGTTTGCTTTGATGAAATTCCTTCTTAAGCTTGGCAAGCTCTTCATCCCTTTCTTGTACTTGAATCTTGACAAGGTCAACTTTCTTCCTTGTTTGGTCTTGGTCACCAACTAGTGCTTTCTTATTAAGTTCCTCATTTTCCTTTTTCAAATTGATAATCTCTTCCATGGCAGCCATAACTTTAGTGAGGAGATCTTCTACAAAGTCTTTTCATCCTCTTCATTTTCTAGGTCTTCTTTAGCCTTGATGTCATCAATCTTATCTTCAGCTTCCTTGACGGGCTCTGGATTTTCTTCTTGTTTTCCATCATTTTCTTGACTAGAAATCATTGTCAATGCTCCTTTTGAGTGAATATCATGAATTTTGTCCCATATACCCTTCGCTGATGAACATTTTTCTTAATTTCTCTTTATAGAATCTGGTAGCCCATTTAAGATTGCTTTCATCGCTTTTGCATTGTACTCCTTGGATTCTCCATTCATCATGTTATCAGTAATTACTGATTCCCATACTTCAATGCCTTGAGTCTTTTAGAAATTCCTCATTCTTTCCTCCCATATATCAAAGTTTCCATTGAACCATGGAGCCTCCACAAATTGATTGACTTCTATTTCAGTGGTAGAGGGAGACATATCTTTAGGAGGATTGGAGACTTTCTTCCTTGGCTTCACCATTTGTGTTCTAATGATCAACCTTCAAGCCGTTAGTCTTTGAGTGAAGGTACTGGCTATGATACCAATTGTTGGAAATACTGAGAGGGGGGGTGAATCAGTATTCCTTTTCAATTGTTATTTTTACCAGTTAAATAATTTATGTTTAGAACACAAAATGAACAGTAGGAATAAATGATTTTATTAATATAATCTTTACAATAAATCATATACAAAATATATAAGGCTCTAATCTATTGCCAAGCACCAACTTGGTCTTTTGTGAGGCTCCAACCTTTAGGGCACCAACCCTATCTTCTCAAGGCACCAACCTTATGTTTAGGAGCACCAACTCCAAGGACACCAATCCTTCCAATTCTGAGGCACCAACCCAAGGGCTCCAACCCTATCTTGTCAAGGCACCAACCTTATTTGTTTGAGGCTCCAACCTTCACGGCACCAACCCTTTGGGCTCCAACCCACTGCTATATTTTGTCTAGATATGTTTGGTAGTAATTCTCTGCTCCCAAAATCTTCTTCACTGAATTTTGTCAATCTACAGCTTCACTGTAGTCTCCATGCTACATCATCAATGACAACCTGTGTTCATATGAAGGAGTCTTCACAACTCTTCATATTGCCCACACATAGTCTACAAAGTTACCTCATGATGATTTCAAATAGCCATCATGATCTCCAATAATGTCTCCAAGATCTATTGATACTTATCAGCAAGATATTTGCACTAGGTCTCAATGTCTTTTCAAAACAACTATGTTTCGACCCTCTGTTCTTACTATCACATAAACTACTTCGGGAGCGAAGCTTCAGGAGTAACTGCTTCAAGAATGACTTCTTCAGACGAGTGACTGTCGCAGTTTCATATTGTGCATTCAATTAAAGAAACAACCCTACCCTGTTCATACTCAGATAATCTTCTTAGATCCACAGAGCATCCTTTTGAATTGTTATTAGAAATCACTTTAAAACACAGGTCCGCTCTTTTAATAAATAACCCAATCAACAAAATGTTTAACGTTCGGTTTCCTTCTTCTTCTGCTGGACCCTTTGGCTTCCTTCTTCGCTCGCACTTTGGCTTCCTTTCTTCTTCTGTTGGACCTTTCAGCTTCCTTCTTCGATCGCTTGATCTTCGGCTTCCTCTACATTCACTCGACCTTCTTCGCTCACTTGATCTTCGACTTCCTCTGTGCTCACTCGACCTTTCAGCTTCCTTCTTTGCTTGCTTGATCTTCGGCTTCCTCTGCGCTCGCTCAACCTTCAGCTTCCTGATCTTCGGCTTCCTTTGTCTCTTCGAGTTCACCAATACTCAAAATACACATTCATTTGGAAGAGAGGCCAAATTACAATATATGTTGCATATTAAAATTATATCAGAGATGCCTTTTTTTTAATATTCATACAATAGACTCATTATTTATGGAGGATTTCATAGGAGAGATCGTACCCAATGAGGTCCCACATTCACGTCATCAATCGCAATCGTAACTCTTAACATCACCGATGTAACATGGCCGATATTCATACTGCCGATGAAATGGACGTAATATAATATTAAACAGTCGTCAATAGATCCGTTGGGTCCATAGCTCCATTGCAATCGGCGGTCTGTCGGTTCCACAAGTCTTATCACAATCACAGTTTACCATCATTGCATTTCTTCAAGACTTGTGATATGTGACAGATGTGATATTTCAATAAACAATTGTTAATAAATTCGTTGGGTCCACAGCCTTATCGCAATCGATGGTTTGCAGGACTTCGACTGGCACATGGATTAATAACAGCCTTAACCCCCATAGTTGACCGTGATCGAAGGCTTGACTATGAGATCGACGGCTAGGATTAAGTGTGGGACTTCAGCCACGATCAAGGAAGTCCGTACTTTCCTATCCCCGCTCTTTCGATAGCTATTACTCCTGTGACTTGTTTCTTTGATGGCTTTCGATAAACTCTTCATCTTACTCTTTGGCTTCTTTCTCCTATTTCTTTACTAGATCTACTGTGTCATTTGTTGTTCAATTGTTGTTCAATTGCTGATCAATTGACCTCCTGCATCAATTGTTGTTCAATTGTTGTGTCATTTGCTATTCAATTGACCTCCTGTTGTTCAATCCACTTGGGTCCTCTACCTTATGATATCATCATATATCAAACTTTGAGCATTATGATCAATGGGCATCAATGGGCAATCATGTATCAAAGAAGTTGCCATCACAAACACTGCTATATTGACATCAATGTAAACCTAGATTAACAATCTCCCCCTTTGTTGTTGATGGCAATATTCTTCTTCTCTCCCCCTTTGACATTAATGGCAAAGGAGTGCACAAGGACTCCCCCTCTCGAACTGCTTCTGTTCTTTATGAATAGTATATTTTAATGGGTATGTTACTCCCCCTATCGTGGTGCTCTTCTTTTTACTCAAGATAGAAGGATTGTTGCCTCATCATCAACTTAGCACATTATCCCCTCTTCATGTCTCATAAATTCTTCATAATGCTTTCAACAATGCTTAAAGATGCTCCATTTCAATGCTTCCAAATAGGCTCCAAATAGCCATACACCAAATGTTCAAGTCGAAGTTTTTATGCTTCTGCAATCTGAATTTTGTTGTCTTCATAGTCAGAATTAAGGAGTCTTTATAGTCTGAATCAGGAGAAGATGCCACTGAAATTGTCCTTCTCGCTATCTTTCTTCAAATCAGGATTCCTTCAAAGCATCAAACCATATTTTCTTTCACATGTTCATGTAGTTTCAAGCCAGTACAGCAGTTTTGATAACAAATCGAAAGCATCATCATCTAAATCCGGGACTTCGGTTCTGAGATCACAGGGCTCCCATTGAGGAAAAGGATGCCAATAACTGAGTTGTGAAACTCCCAACCAAACTTCTTCATTTGGACTTCCGAGAAAGCTGAAGATCACCTAAAGAATCTCAAAATCATTCCATCCCACAAAGAGAGGCTCCCTTCTATACAATTCAGCAAAAATGCAGCTGACATTCCACATGTCAACAAAAAGACAATAGGTATCCTGATCTAAGAGCAGTTTGGGAGATACGTACCAGCACACCCCTACCCTCTTCGTATAAGCCTTGCCAGATAAATCGGTAGCTCTTCCCAGACAAAACCTTGTGATTGTCCATGTCGACTCTTTCGGCGTTCCACATCTCGCAACTTGACGATGTTGCAGGCGCTGTCGGATAGCATCCATAAAATTGATCTCTTTGATGGAAGTGGGGGAATTCCTTCAGTAAAATGTGTGTAAGTGACCTTGAGAGTCACATCCTCCCCTGTTTCCGGCATTATGCCCTTATAAATCCTTCCTTCCAAATCTTCGTCTAACAATTGACACCTCATATACTTTGAAATCGTATCAAGATTCATGTTACTGCTACAAAATTGAAAACTATAAGCTGATTTTCCCTTCAAACAAAGCCTCTATTATTGTCCTTGATTTAACTGTTCTCACATTATATCCCTGAGTCGAGACATTCAAATTCTGTAATATCAACAACATATTTATTAGCCCTATTTCTCTAGCATTCGATGGCTTTCTCTGCTGCTCCAATTTCTACTCACTGATCAAGTGGAAAACATCTTCAACAACAGTCCAAAGAATGGTTACAAGATCATGTTCTTCAATGTAGTGCTCCTGAGAAATGATCTTTATCAAAGGATGATTGTTAATATAGCTCAACAAGGATTTCATAAGGACCCTTTCATGAATAGCTTCTGCAATAATGATCAAGAATCACAAGTTCCCCCTAACTGTATGCATTTTCTCTTTTTGGCAGAATCCCATCATCGAACACTCGAAATACCAAGAATATCTTCATCAAGTAAACAACATGTGTTGTTGGCTGGAGGGTTCATGAGATTTTCATATTGTATTTTCTTTCTTCTCCATACTTGTGTAACTTTCTTTTCTGGCGTGGTTCTAGCTTGAGAAGGTGCCCAAATCAAGTTACAATTACGTGCCATATGACCAATGTTATGACACTTGAAGCATTCTATGTTGTTCATGAATAAGAATTAATGACTTCTTCTTGCGAAATTTCTTCTCAGATATCGACGGGGATCATTATAAGCCCTACAATATTTTTCCATGTGTCCAAAGTTTGTACAAGAATAACAATAACCAAGAAATAAAGTTTGGTACCTGGGAAATGGAGATTTCCTTGATATAATTTTGAAGCCTTTCTACCTTGAGATACCTTGATGATAATTATTGCTTCCCGCATCCTTGACAACATTTGCATTTCTTCTTGGAACAGGACTTCCTTCATTAACACCTTGACTCTTATCTTTACCTTTGCTGAAACTGGGAGCATCAACATTACTTTCTGGCTTCCTCATATCCTTGTTGTTTGAAGCATTATCATTCTTGCTTGAGGATTCACCTACATACCGAGACCTGATTTATCAAATGGACATCTTTGATCGCTGAGCATGTCATCGAAGGCTTGAGAGCTCTTAGGGTTTTGTCCATCCCTTCAACCCTTTTCCTGAGGGAGACAATCTCTTCTTCCAATTTTTTGCAATCATTATTCTTCTTAGCAAGTTGTTTCACAATCTCTTCCTTAATACGTATTGCTTCATTTGCTTCTAATTTAAGGGAGATGATATCTGACTTCATTTTGAAGATTTCTTCATTTTCCTTTGCTATACTGCTCTCCATTTCTTCCTTGATCTTTGTAGCTTTACATGTTTCGGCCTTGAGAAGGTTGATGTTAGATTTTAATTTGAAGATTTCTCCATCCTTTGCTTTTAGTTGACATATCATGGTGTTTCTCTCCTTTTCTGCTTCATCAACCTGTCCTTCTATGATTGCCAATGCTTCCATTGTATTCTCAACTCCTTGTGTTGACTTTCTTGCTTCTTGTAGTTGAGATTTGAGAGAGGAGACCTCTACCTTGTACTGACCAATCTCTTCTTCAAGTTTTTTCAAGCTCTTGTGCCTTTGTTCAAGTTGACTTGACAAGGTATCTTCCCGTTTCTTTGCTTTATCCAATTAATTTGTCATGGATATGACTTCTTCATGATGCTTTCTCTTGCTTTGATGAAATTCCTTCTTAAGCTTGGCAAGCTCTTCATCCCTTTCTTGTACTTGAAGCTTGACAAGGTCAACTTTCTTCCTTGTTTGTTCTTGGTCACCAGCTAGCGCTTTCTTATTAAGTTCCTCACTTTCCTTTTTCAAATTGATAATCTCTTCCATGGCATCCATAAGTTTAGTGAGGAGATCTTCTACAAAGTCTTTTTCATTCTCTTCATTTTCTAGGTCTTCTTTAGCCTTGATGGGCTCTGGATTTTCTTCTTGTTTTCCATCATTTTCTTGACTAGAAATCATTGTCAATGCTCCTTTTGAGTGAAGATCATGAAGTTTTTCCCATATACCCTTCGCTGACGAACATTTTCCTAAATTGCTCTTTATAGAATCTGGTAGCCCATTCAAGATTGCCTTCATCGCTTTTTCATTGTACTCCTTGGATTCTCCATTCATCATGCTATCAATAATTACTGATTCCCATACTTCAATGCCTTGAATCTTTAAGAAATTCCTCATTCTTGCCTCCCATATATCAAAGTTTCCATTGAACCATGGAGCCTCCACAAATTGATTGACTTCTATTTCAGTGGTAGAGGGAGACACATCTTTAGGAGGATTGGAGACTTTCTTCCTTGGCTTCGCCATTTGTGTTCTAATGATCAACCTTCAAGCTGTTAGGTTTTGAGTGAAGGTACTAGATCTGATACCAATTGTTAGAAATGCTGAGTGGGGGGGGGGGGGGTGTGAATCAGTATTCCTTTTCAATTGTTATTTTTACCAGTTAAATCATTTATATTTAGAACACAAAATGAACAATAGGAATAAATGATTTTATTAATATAATCTTTACAATAAATTAGATACAATATATATAAGGCTCCAATCTGTTGCCAAGCACCAACTTGGTCTTTTGTGAGGCTGCAACCTCTAGGGCACCAACCCTATCTTCTCAAGGCACCAACCTTGTGTTTAGGAGCACCAACTCCAAATACACCAATCCTTCAAATTCTAAGGCACCAACCCCAAGGGCTCCAACCCTATCTTGTCAAGGCACCAACCTTGTTTGTTTGAGGCTCCAACCTTCACGGTACCAACCCTCTAGGCTCCAACCCACTGCTATATTTTGTCTAGATATGTTTGGTAGTAATTCTCTGCTCCCAAAATCTTCTTCACTAAATTCTGTCAATCTACAGCTTCACTGTAGTCTCCATGCTACATCATCAATGACAACCTATCTTCATATGAAGGAGTCTTCACAACTCTTCATATTGCCCACACAGAGTCTGCAAAGTTACCTCATGATGATTTCAAATAGCCATCATGATCTCCAATAATGTCTCCAAGATCTGTTGATACTTATCAACAAGATATCTGCGCTAGGCCTTAATGTCTTTTCAAAACAACTCTATTTTGACCCTCTATTCTTACTGTCACAGAAACTGCTTTGGTAGTGAGGCTTCAGGAGTAACTGCTTCAAGAATGAATTCTTCAGACGAGTGACTGTTGCAGTTTCATATTGCGCATTCAATTAAAGAAACAACCCTACCCTATTCATACTCAGATAATCTTCTTAGATCCGCAGAGCGTCCTTTTGAACTGTTATCAGAAATCACTTTAAAACACAGGTCTGATCTTTTCAATAAATAACCCAGTCAACAAAATGTTTAACATTTGGTTTCCTTCTTCTTCCACTGGACCCTTCGGCTTCCTTCTTCACTCACCCTTTGGCTTCCTTTCTTCTTCTGCTGGACCTTTCAGCTTCCTTCATCGATCGCTTGATCTTCGGCTTCCTCTGTGTTCACTCGACCTTCTTCGCTCGCTTGATCTTCGGCTTCCTCCTTCGCTCGCTTGATCTTCAGCTTCCTCTGCGCTCACTCGACCTTCGGCTTCCCGATCTTTGGCTTCCTCTGTCTCTTCGAATTCACCAATACTCAAAAGACACGTTCATTTGGAAGAGAGGTTGAATTACAATAGATGTTGCATATTAAAATTGTATCAGAGAGGCCCTTTTTTTTAATATTCATTATTTACGGAGGATTTCATAGGAGAGACCGTACCCAATGAGGTCCCACATCCATGTCATCAATCGCAATCGTAACTCTTAACATCAGTGATGTAACATGGTCGATATTCATACTGTCAATGAAATGGACACGATATAATATTAAACAGTCGTCAATAGATCCGTCGGGTCCATAGCTCCATCGCAATCGGTGTTCTGTTGGGTCCACAAGTCTTATCGCAATCGCAGTTTACCATCATTACATTTCTTCAAGACTTGCGATATGCGACGGATGCGATATTTCAATAAACGGTTGTTAATAAATCCGTCGGGTCCACAGCCTTATCGCAATCGATGGTTTGCGGGACTTCGACTGGCACATGGATTAATAACGGCCTTAACCCTCATAGTTGACCGTGATCTAAGGGTTGACTATGAGATCGATGGCTAGGATTGAGTGAGGGACTTCAGCCATGATCAAGGAAGTCCGTACTTTCCTACCCCCGCTCTTTCGATAGTTGTTGCTCCTGTGACTTGTTTCTTTGATGGCTTTCAATAAACTCTTCATCTTACTCTTTGGATTCTTGCTCCTGTTGCTTTACTGGATCTACTGTGTCATTTGTTGTTCAATCGTTGATTAATTGACCTCCTACACCATTTGTTGTTCAATTGCTGATCAATTGACCTCCTGCGTCATTTTCTATTCAATTGTTGTTCAATTGACGCATCATTTGTTGTTCAATTGACCTCCTGTTATTCAATCCACTTAGGTCCTCCATCTCATCATATCATCATATATCAAACTTTGAGCATTATGATCAATGGGCAATCATGTATCAAAGAATTTTCCATCACAAACACTACTATATTGACATCAATGACAACCTAGATTAACAAGTCCTTGATCTTCCATTTTTCTAAGTCAGTCCAAGAGGAGATAAACATATGTCAATAAGGTGAGACTCATAGGTAATCCTAGAGATCAATTTTGCAAAAGGATTAGGTAGAGCATTCTCACCCTATATTTCTTGGAAAAAGAAGAAAAAATTAGATCACCAACAAGGATAAGGGAGTGTTCTAGTAAAATCCCACTATTGAACATTTGGTTCCAGAAGGATTCTTTTTCCTGATAGCGTCCATAACATTTTACGAGGAATATTATATCATCAAATCCTCTAAAATGGCCTTCCAGGATAATACCATCCAAGGAAGAGAAAGGTTTAAGGGTAGGTTCCCTTAGATTACAAGGGATAAGTAGGTCCCTAGAATGACCATCTCCACCCACAGAGCATATAGACCAATCTAGTAAAATTTTGTGGAGAACATTGTTGGCTTTCTCTGCAGAGACCATCATTTTTTGGAAGAAGATAATCAAGGGTCATTGAATGGACACTAATCTACAAAGGGCTCTAATATTAACCCCTTGACCCATTAAACCTTAAGCCACTAACCCCTAACCTAAAATCCATGAACCCCCTAAGCCCTAACCCATTTTCCTCTTAACCCATGACCCTTAACCCCCAAATCCTAACCCCAACTAGTACATATGGGTAGAAAATATGATGTTGTACTCCAATAGTTCGATCATACTGTTGGATTTTACTATAGGTTTTAACCCCGTACAGAAATTAACTGCATACGAATTCTAAAAACAGAAAATAAACAATAGCGAGAGCATAACACATAAAACAAATATACACAGAGATTTTCTCTTGGATCCCAAAACGGGACTACCAGATTGATTTTTCATTATGTTCCTTTCAATGTTACAATACATATATATACATGCCGAAGCATCCAATACCATGGACCGAAAACCATCGTGCCCAAAACCATGTGCGAAAACCATGCACAAAACCATGGGTCCAAAAAAAATTCCCCGGGGCGCACCCTGGACCCCGTAGAGGGGGGCTAACCACCACCCTAAAACCCCCTGTGACCCCCCCCCCCCCCCCCGTTGCGCAACGAAGGGGGGGCTACACCCCCCCTCTAAGCCCCCGGTTAAACTAGGGGAGCTAGTTGTGGAAAGAATATAACACAACCCAACATTCTCCCACTTGTTGTTTTCTTTCCACAAGAGAGCTTAGTCATTTATCCAACCCTGCAATGCCCATTGTTTCTCTACATAAAGAGAACTTCTCAGAGCTCAAAAATTTTGTCAATGCATATGCAGTATTCTTCAAAGTGTCCACCTTTACCAACAACACCTTTTTGTCTTCTATCATATCCCTCACAAAGTGATACTGAACATCAATGTGCTTTGTCTTTGAATGATAAGCAGGGTTCTTTGCCAAGAAAACTGCACTTTGGTTGTCACAGTCTATCCTTATTTCTCCCTGTACTAACCCCATACATGAGCACAATCTCTGCAACCAAACTGCTTCCTTGCTTGCATGAGTGGCTGCCATGTATTCTACCTCTGTAGTTGATACTGCCACTACAGATTGTTTCTTACTCATACAACTAACTGCACCTCCAAATAGGTTAAACACATACCCACTTGTAGATCTTATTTGATCCAGATCTCCAGCCCAGTTTGCATCAACTAAGCCACGAATATCCAAAAAAAATTCCAATCCTGGTCTTCCTTGGTAGCACAAACCATAATCATTAGTGCCACGCAAATAACTGAAAACCCGCTTCTCTGTTGTCCAATGCTCCTTCCCTGGTTTTGACATAAACTTTCTCAATACTCCCACTGCATGTGAAATGCCTGGTCTAGTACAGACCATCGCATACATCAGGCTACTAACTTCACTTGCATATGGAACACGGGCATGTCCTCTTCCTCTTCTTGTGTCTTGGGACACTGTTCAGTAGATAACTTTACACCTATAGGAATAGGAACCTTCATTGGTTTACTATCCTGCATATTAAACCTCTGCAGTATTGTCTCGACATACTTCCTCTAGTTTAACTAGAGCTTCCTCTTTTCCCGATCTCTTTTAATTTCCATGCCCAAAATATAGTTTGCAGCACCAAGATCTTTCATGTCGAATTTGGAGGACAATTGGGTCTTCATATCCTAGATAATTTCTTTGTGATTACCAACTAGCAACATATCATCCACGTAAAGACCAGATAAATAACACGGTCACCAATTAATTTAAAATACACACAGTGATCTGCTTTGCTTCTGGTGAAGCCAAGTCCCCATATAAATATATCAAATTTCTGATACCACATCCTTGGTGACTGTTTTAACCCATACAGAGACTTTTTTAACTTGCATACCAGTTCTCTCTTACCCTTCACTGCAAAGCCTTCAGGTTGCTTCATGTAGATATTTTCTTCCAGATCCCCGTGAAGAAATGTTGTCTTCACATCCATCTGTTCTACCTCAAAATCAAAAGCAGCAGCAACAGATAAAAGTAATATAATAGAAGCTACCTTGGCAACAGGAGAAAAAATATCACCAAAATCAATTCCCGACACCTAGGAATAACCTTTTGCTACCAACCGAGATTTGTATTTCTCCACCTTTCCTTTTGCATTTGTCTTCTTCTTGAACACCTATTTGCTGCCAATGGGTTTCCTTCCAGCCGGAAACTCCACCAAATTCCAAGCCTCATTTTTGTGCAAAGATGCCATTTCATCAACCAAGGCCTCTTTTCAGAGTTTGTCATCCTCTGAATATACTGCTTCCTTCACAGTTCTGGGATCATCATCAGTAATAGATAAAGAAAAATTTGAACAGAAAGTAGATGGACTATACCTTTCTTGTTTCCTTCTTTCTCGAACTGATATTCTCACACCCGGAGTTTGTGGCTCTTCATCTTCTAATTCCTCTTTTGTTGTAGAGTCTGATTCTTCCTCCGTTAGCTCAAACTCTATCTTTTCAGGTTCCTTTGCTGGGACTCCATGTTTAATAACATCTTTCACCTCTCTGAACACCACATCTCAGTTGTACACAACCTTCCTTGTTACTGGGTTCCAAAGCTTATAACCCTTTAAACCATCCTTATACCCAATAAAGTTGCACCTTTCAGATTTACTATCCAACTTGGTTCTTTTCTCCTTTGGAACATGTACATATGCATCACATCCAAATACCCTCAGATGTGAAAGAGAGGGTTTCTTACGAGTACATACCTCTTGTGGAGTCTTATCCTCCAACGCTGATGAAGGTGATCTATTGACCCAGTAACATGTTGTCTCCACCGCCTCTGACCAGAATTCCTATCCTAGCCCGACACCACTGAGCATGCTTCTTTCCCTTTCCATCAACGTCTTTTTCATTATTTCTACAACTCCATTTTGCTCAGGTGTGTATGGAGTAGTCTTCTGCCATGCTATACCACACTTCTTACATAATTCTTCAAATTCCTTCTTCCAAAACTCTCCACCATTATCTATCCTCAACACCTTTATCTTCTTCTCTGTCTGGTTTTCCACCAGAGCCTTAAATTCTTTAAACCTATCAAAGACTTCAGATTTCTTCTTGAGGAAATATATCCATGTACTCCTTAAGAAGTCATCTATAAATGATACATATTACACAGACTTACCCAGTGATGGAGCCTTCACAGGTCCAAACACATCACTGTGCACAAGCTCTAATATCTGTTTTGTTGTCTTACCACCAAAGGGGAAACTCACCCGATTTTGCTTCCCATATACACAATTTTCACAGAAATCAAAATCCAAAGAGCTATTAGTCATACCTTCTACCATACTTTTACCATGAAGTACTCGAAGGCCCTTCTCTCCAATATGTCCAAGCCTTTGATGCCATAGCATGGTCTTTTCTACAAAGACCACTAGATTTTTTGCTCCACTTTCAGGAACCACAAAACTGTTGCACCCATCAATAACAGTGTTACCTTGCAGCTTGTATAGAGTTCCAATCTGAAGCCCCTACATCAGTACTAATGCTCCCCGAACCATCTTGCAGGTATCTTTCTCGAACACTTTTTTTACACCTACATCATCTAGCTTTCTTACAGAAATTAGATTTCTGGCTAATGCAGGAATATGTAGAACACCCAGAAGTGTTCTAATCCTTCCACCTTGCAACTTCAACTTGACTTTTCCGCGACCAACGATTCTAGCCTTCCTGTCATCCCCCAAGAAGACATCACCACCATCATATTTCTCATAATCACAGAAACACTCTCTATGGGGAGTGAAGTGAAAGGATGCACCTGAGTCAATCAACCATGCCTCATGATCTACATGTGTACTTGAAGAAGCCAAGTACACATTCCCACCTTTTTGAGGTGGTTTTCGCCTCTGCAGAAGGAGCATCATCAGATCCCTTTCCTTTGTCAGGAGCTTTATATTTACAGTCCCTTTTGTAGTGCCCTTCCTTTCTGCATTTCCAGCACACCTTTATAGGTTTTCCTTGAGATTTAGATCTCCCACTCGATGACTTATTTTTGTTTATGTTCTGGGACTATCCTCGTACATACAAGGCATCATCCTTCTAGCTCTCCATATTTTTTCGTCTCATCTCCTCCGTTAGAAAAGATGAGACTACTTCATCAAAATGCAAGGCAATTGCATTGCTACCTATTGCAATAACTAGACTGTCCCATGAATCTAGTAGAGAACACAACAAACTAATGCACTTATCTACATCTGAAATTTTAATATCAACATATAATAATTGACTTATCACAGTATTAAATGTGTTCAAATGCTTTGTCTCTGAGTCTCCATCTTTCATCCTCAAGTTATACATATTTTTCCACATGAACCATTTATTCACTAGAGACTTAGATTGGTACAAAGTCCCTAACTTGTCCCACAAAGCCTTCGTCGTAGCTTCCCTTGATACATTCAGCAATACTAAATCTAAGACACACAGTCGTATTGTGCTCTTTGCCTTCCGATCCAACTTCTTCCATTCTTCATCGGACGCTCCCGTTGGTTTAGTACCTGGATCTACTGTGATCCACTGATCTTTATCCACCAATAGATCCTCCATATTGAGTTTCCACAACTCAAAACTTTGACCATTAAATTTCTTGATCTCTATCTTTCCACTGCTCACCATCTTCTTTCACCACAAGAATCGATCCCGCAGATCTCCCACTGAATAGGGTCTACCACAGGCCCGAGCGAAACCCGTCAATAACAAAGGCATCCCCTTGAAGCCAAAATAGCTTTGATACCAAATGTAGGTTTTAATCCCGTACAGAAATTAACTACATATGAATTCTAAAAACAGAAAATAAACAATAGCGAGAGCATAACACATAAAACAAATATACACAAAGATTTTCCCCTGAATCCAAAAACCAGGACTACCAGATTGATTTTTCATTATGTTCATTTCAATGTTACAATACATATATATACATGCTAAAGTATCCAATACCATGGACCGAAAACCATCTCACCCAAAACCGTGTACGAAAACCATGCACAAAACCATGGGTCCAACAAAAATTTCCTTGTGGCGTTGCCCCGGACCCCGTATAGGGGGGCTAACCGCGCCCCTCAAACCCCCCATACAAGGTGGGCTGCCGGCCCCCCTATTACCCCCCGCTATGCATTGGCGCAACGAATGGGGGCTTCTACCCCCCTTCTAACCCCCCGATTAAACTGGGGGAGCTATTCGTGGAAAGAATATAACACAACCCAACATTTACTTGCAAATAATTTTTGTATTTTTTTTAAAGCCCAAACATTTATTGGATACACGAAAAACATAATTATCATCAAATATCTGACAATATGTTAGTCAAATATCCAATAATAATTTTGTTTGTCAGATATGCAATGACAATTGAAAGTTCGCCATATATCTGATGTTTGCCTATGTCAATTATCTATGTATTGGAATAAGACATTGACAAAGTCAATAATTTCCCAATTGGGCAATGTCTCTCTAGTCAAAAACCATTGAAATTCCAACAAAGTGGTTATTTTTTGTCATAATACAAAAATATTTTATTTTCTTAATTGCATTACAAATAGTTAAACACTTAATATTGTAGAGCCTCCAACCTACACCTAGTTACCTATCATTTCAACAGCTTTTCCTCACTTGTTTCTCTCTTTTACCCCTATTTTCCTCATCAACCTGTCCAGATCATTACATTGCATGTCTTTTAGCATGATTAGTTAACTATGCTAATGTTTGACTGTTTGTCTAGATTTTTGGCATATGTACAGTGATTCCGCAGCCATTCAGCAATTCCGCAGCCATTCAGCAATTCCGCAGCTGTCTAGCAATTCCGCAGCCTTTTTATTGTTCGACATGTTCCACGTGTCTTCTTGAGAAACGGGCCACATGGGCACGTGGGAATGGAGGTGCTAATGGTTCATATGCTATCGGTTGGATCAGCAACGCCACGTACACCCTCGGTCAACGCGGATCCATTCTCGGTCAACCAGTCAGCTCAAACGGTGCTGCGTGAGCTAAAAGGACACGGCACTCCAGGTGGCACTTCCTTCACGCCACGAAGGTTATGGGAGACAGGATCCAACCTTGGATTCAACATCCATGATGACCGTACCCTCCAGATAACACACGAACCTGTTTACGTGTTGTTGTACCATTTAATTAGTATGCTGTTAGTTAATTTCTAGTTACTTAGTTTGCGCAGTGGGCAGTTGTCCCTATGCCTATAAATCCAGCGTCTGCGTACGCTTGAGGATTAGTTTTTTAGCTACTCAGATCATGTATTTGTTGTAATTTTGTTTGACATATAAACTCTGTTTTAAGACTGCTTTTCCAGCACTTTTTCACTGTAATTTCTGCATGATGAATTAATAGAAGACTGTTGTTTTGCCCATCGTCAAGTAGCTGATCTTTCTCTGGTTTAGTGGATGGAGGGCCCCCATTCATGACAACCTCTGTACAGTAATATTTACATTTATTTTCCTGCACTTTCTTTATTTGAATTCAGCACTTTTTCATTTTCTTTATGCATGTACAGTTTGCTTTATGTCTTTAAATTCTGTCATTTCATTTCCAGCATTTCTATGACTGATCAGCCTTGTTTTCTGCAGGTGTGTTAACCCGGGATAGTGTGTCTTTATTGTTTTTCTTTACCTCTGATGGTATTTTAAGTTGTCATGTCTATAGCTGTTGATTTTACTTTGCTTTTCTAGTTTAATTTCTAGCTTAGTTTATCAAGTTTCTAACAAGTTGTGTACTAATCTGTTGATGATCTCTTTATCATAATTGACCAATCTTTAGGAGATCAGAATATCACTGAGTAGCAGCTTGCTTTGAAGTAGCTTTTTGGACTCATATCACTAACTCCTTCTTAACTGTGTTTCACATTACAATGTATGTTAGAGACAGAATGTTGAGGAAAGACAAGGTGTTATGATTTGTCATTTTAGGATTTGATTACTTTTTAGACTCATATATCTAACTCCTTCTTAATCGTGTTTCACATAATACTGTATGTTAGAAGCAGAGTGTTAAGAAACGATGAGGCATTATGATTTGTCTTTAAAGTAGTGTTTTTTTTTCACTTTTCATTGCAGCAGCATAGATAGTGACTAGTGCCATTAGTTAGCTGTTTTGCTTTCAGTTTCATTTCGAGTTATCTTTCAAGCTCTTTCTTTACAAGTTCCAAAAGTAGTTAGAAGCCACCATTTACACACACTCACTCATTTAGAAACCACCATACACACACAAATCACTCATTTGTTTATAAAATCATCACTCCATCTTAGGAAGTTAAATTGACCACAACACCCCCAAACAACAAAAAGATCTAAGAGGTTACTTAAGTATATACTGTACACCTTCACTTCATCAGCTTACGAGCCCCGGGTTGACAATTTATGATAGCAATTTAGACAACACTAAATTGACTAAACAAATATTTTATTTTGTTAATTGCATTACAAATAGTTAAACACTATTGAGGTTTATTTTTTAAGATAATCATCACTAAAAATTTTGTAACAAAAAATGTCACATAACATTCCTCCAAGAGGACAAGGAGACCTTGGCAAGGGCAACAGAATCAAGGGTTTAACAACTCTATGAATTTTCAACCCCAACCAAATTGGAATCCTTGGCAACAACCCTGGTCTCAACCTCAAAATCCTTTTCAATCATGGATGCAAAGCATGCAAAATCCTTATGGGAGATTTGCTCAATTCTATCAATATCCTCCATCTTTTCAGAACCAGCAAGCTCCACAACTTCCAAATCAAGGTCAACAACTATCATTGCCATACCCTCAACAACAACAACCTCCTCCACAAAATCAAAATTCTCAACTCTTGCTTCAATCCCAACAGAAGTCAAATCAACTTCCCTCTCAGCCATTACCAAATCCCAATAATAGGAACCCTCAAAATGCTTACATGATGGAAGGTCAACCATTCCCTACCTATATGATTGTTCCTCTCAATGAAGTACAACTCAGATCAGGTAGAATCCTAGATCAACCTTCTATAAATGTTCAACAGCCAAGCATTTCTGAGGAAGAATCTCTTAAAGTCAATAAGGGTTCTGAAGTATCACTTCAAAACCAAAATATCCAAAAAGAAAAAGAAAAAGAATCAACCCCCACAACTCCCATAGTTGAGCAACCTACATCTTTAGCTACACCTCCTTTTCCTGAAAGATTACAAATTGACAAAGGAGTGGAAAAGCAAATTTGGTTGCCTGACTATAATTTTCTAGATGAATTGAAGAATGTCTGTATCAAGATCCCCTTGTTACAAGCCATTAAGGAAATTCCCATTCTAGCAAAGACAATAAAGGAGTTGAGTTTGAAGAAAACAGGAAAGAGAACCAGAGATACCAAAAGGATACATCTGGTTGGAAAAATTGCAGACATTATGATGGGTAAGATTACCATGCAAAAGTATGTGGATCCCGGTAGCCCTATTGTCAAAACTCATATTAATGGGGTTGAAATCCCAAATACTTTGATTGACTTAGGAGCCGCTATCAACATCATGAGTAGACAGACCATGGATCAGTTAAAGCTTCCTAACCTTCTCTTTACACCTACTTTACTGCAACTTGCAGATCGATCAATCATTAAACCTGATGGTGTATTGGAAGACATTCCAGTCTCCCTAGACTCTTGGGAATATCCAATTGATTTTATGATTTTAACTCCCAAGAACAATCTAGGAGGACATCCTCTTATCTTAGGAAGACCTTGGCTAGCAACAGCTGATGCTTTTATCAGTTGTAGGTCTGGGGTCATGTATATATCAGATGGTAATTCCACCAAGAAATTCAACTTGTATCCTCCAGCAAAGGCAATAACAGAAATAGGAGAAGATGAGTGGGTCGATGATGAGGATACTATACAACCTGTTCTAACCATCTCTGAGATCAGTGAAGACAGTCAAATCCTAAATACATTAGAAAATTTTTAAATATCTTTAGAATATGACTCTACACAGTTTCAGTTAGATGCGGACATTGAATATCTCTCCTCTAGACAGATGTCTCTTTTCTCAATGGAAGAGTTTGGTAGTTCTACAGTTGAAATCCTTCCAGGAAAAACATTGAACATTAATAGAAACTTGGAAAGACCACAACAAGAAAAATTAACCAAACTTTTGCAAAAACATTCTACTGCATTTGCATGGGAATACACTGACATGAAAGGAATTGATCCTAAGACTTGTATTCATCACATCTATATTGAAGAAAACAGCAGACCTATTAGGCAACCGTAGAGAAGGATGAATCCAAACCTTAGGGAAATCGTGAAAGAAGAACTCCATAAATTACTCAAGGTAAACTTCATTTACCCCATTTCAGATAGCCAATGGGTTTCTCCCTTGGTTATAGTGCCCAAAAAGAATGGTAAATGGAGAGTTTGCATTGATTATCGAGAATTGAACAAGGCAACCTTAAAGGATCATTTCCCTCTACCTTTTATTGATCAGGTACTAGACACTTTAGCAGGTAAAAAGTATTTCTCATTCTTGGATGGTTTTAGTGGGTATAATCAAATTCAGGTAGCACCTGAAGATCAAGATAAGACCACATTCACCTGTCCATGGGGAAATTTTGCTTACCGAGTACTCCCTTTTGGATTATGCAATGCACCTGCTACTTTTCAAAGGGATGTATTAGGTATCTTTTCAGATCTAATCCATGATTGTGTAGAGGTCTATATGGATGATTTTACAGTTTACGGTAATACATTTGAAGAAGCTTTGGAAAATTTGGAAAAAGTACTGATAAGATGTAAGGAAACAAATCTTTCTTTAAGTTATGAAAAGTGTTTTATGATGTTTACTGAAGGGATTGTTTTAGGACATCATATTTCAGGAGATGGGATTAAGGTTGATAGATCCAAAGTTGAAGTCATCTCTAAGTTACCGATTCCATATTGCCAGAAAGATGTTAGAAGTTTTCTTGGGTCTACTGGATATTATAGAAGATTTATTGAAAACTTCACCAAGATAGCATCTCCTCTCTTCAAATTACTTACAAAGGACTGTGAATTCAAATGGGATCCTGAATGCCAATCTGCATTTGAAGCTTTAAAAACGAGAATATCTGAAGCACCCATTCTAAGAGGGCCAAATTGGAAACTTCCTTTCCATATTTCTACAGATGCTTCAGATACAGCTCTAGGAGCTGTTTTGGGACAAAAGGATTTGATCCCTTATGCCATTTATTACACCAGTAAAAATTTGACTCCCACTGAGTTAAATTATACTGTGACAGAAAAAGAGTTCTTAGCTGTGGTACATGCGATCAATAAGTTTAGACACTACATAACCGGCTATGAAACTTTTGTTCATACTGATCATTCTGCCATAAGATATTTAATGAACAAACCTGTTACTAATGGCAGAGTCACCAGATGGCTCTTACTTTTACAAGAATTCAATATTACTGTGTTAGATAGACCAGGAAAACAAAATACAGTAGCTGATTTCTTGTCTAGAATCCAAAATACTAACGAAGATTCTCCTGTAGAGGATAAGTTTCCTGATGAGTATTTGTTTGCAATAACTACTAAAACCCCTTGGTATGCAAATATTGCTAATTATTTGGTCACAGGGAAACTACCTCCACATCTTTTTCCTAGTGAAAGGAGAAAGATTATTCAGCAGAGTTCAAGTTATTCATGGATTTCTAATGAATTGTTCAAAACAGGGCTAGACTGTGTGATTAGAAGATGTGTTCGGGAGGATGAAATGCCTGACATCCTTAAGGCATGCCATGACGAACCATGCGATGGACACTTTGCTGACAAGAGGACAGCCTATAAAATCCTTTCTTTGGGATATTATTGGCCTACTCTCTTCAAAGATGCAAAACAATATGTCAGAAGGTGTGACAGCTGCCAAAGAATTGGGAGACCAACTCTTTCAAGTGAGATGCCATTGCAGCCACAGGTACTCATCGAACCTTTTGAAAAATGGGCTTTAGATTTCGTTGGACCCATTAATCCGCCATCTAAGCAAAAGAAGTATATATTGGTTTGCACTGATTATGTTACTAAGTGGGTAGAAGCAAAAGCTTTGCCTTCTGCCACTGAAAATTCAGTTGTTCAATTTCTTTTTGAGGATATTTTCACTCGTTTTGGTGTCCCAAGAGAAATTGTAACAGATCAAGGAAGCCAATTCACATCTAATTTGATGGAAAAGCTGATGGAGGAATACAAAATCAAGCATAGAACATCTACTCCTTACCATCCGCAAGCAAATGGTCAAGTGGAATCTACAAATAAAGTCCTTGAGAATATCATCACCAAGACTGTTCATCTGCATAGAAGAGATTGGGCTGAAAGGCTACCTGAAGCTTTATGGGCCTATAGAACGACATGGAGGAGTACCACAGGATATTCTCCCTATGAACTTGTTTATGGGAAAGAAGTCCTGCTCCCCATTGAGTTCCAAGTCAAAACTTTCAAGATGGCAGTCCAGTTGGGGATGAATCTTTCAGAAGCCCAGAAGCACAGAATGGAGCAGTTAAATGAACTAGATGAGATAAGACAAGATGCCATTTTAAGGACCGATCTAGTTCAGCATCAAAGAACAAAATGGCATGATAGATACATCAAGGAGAAGAAGTTTCAAAAAGGAGATTGGGCACTATTGTTTGATTCCAAGTTTAAGGACTTCAAAGGAAAATTTCAAACTCATTGGCTTGGGCCATATGAGATTGATGAAGTCTTTAGCAATGGAGCAGTTCGAGTAAAGACTATTGATGAATTTCATACTCCTCTTATTGTGAATGGCCATCGCTTGAAGGTCTACCAAAAGCCACTCTCAAAAGAGGAATTTGTAAAGTTGTTCAAAGAAGATTCTGCAATAAGGTTGGTGGAGAAGGATTCTTCTCCTCCATCAGCCTGATCTTTGGTTTTGAAAAAAAAAAAAAAAAAAATAAATGTATAAGCCTGAAAACCAATCTCTGATTGGCAGTCTTATGCAGAAAATCTGAGGTGAAAATCAGGGTCACCTGACACCTCATATTTTCCAAAGAAAAAAAATCTCTCTCTTCTCCTTATTCCATCTCATTTCGCCATTTCATCCACTTCATTCGCCATCTCATTCATTCCATCATTCTCATTCCACCTTATTTCTTTTTCCTCCATCCATCCATTCCATCTCATCTCACTAATAAAGTCATTTCCAGGACTATTTCATACAGCCAAAGTTGTTTGTGTGCAGACAGAAGGTATTACTGCAGTTTCCGTAGCTGAAGAACAATTCCGCATCACAATTCCGCAGTCGATACACTCTGTGCCTGCACATAAAAAATACACTATGTTTCAAGAAGAAATCTGCAGTCAGAAAAAAATCACCAGCATTATTAGAAGGCAAGGTCATGTAGCAGCAATAAACAATTAAAGGTTAGCATCATATGAGCAAAAGGAATCAAGATGCGGATACACAAGGTATGTTCTAATTTCTGACCAACAGTTATATCATTATGCATGGTTTTCGGATTATGTTTTGAGGCACCTAATGTAATGATTGCAAAATCCTTCCACTCCTCGACCGAAAATCCACGTAACCCTCATCCATAACGGTCCCTACTCATTACAGTTTCAAACCCAAACACGGCTGCTCTTTCATTAAAACTCTCGTACCAGAGTGACGTATACAACTGTACTACGGCACTCTGAGTTATAATTCCGCAGCCAGATGTACACCAATTACCGACGTCTATGGGATTTAACCGTTTTCACCCATTACTCGTAACCCTCCTACGCATACATAATTCCATTCCCGCTGTTGACTCACTCCCTCATTTCCATTGTTCTTCACTGCTCTGTCTTATTCACTATTCTGTCCACCGTAAGCACTCTCTGTTTTATTTTCTTCTCATTTCTCCACTAAAACCTTGACCACTGTTGTAAGTGCATCACGGCTATTTTGCTGCAGCCGTAAACCCACTGTCTAAACACTTTTCTCCCGTATAACTCTTTCACCAAGTGTTAAAACAGTGTTGTTAAGGCAGCCAGAGAGTTGATGGGTAAGCTATTGAGGGCAGAGCCTGAGGGCTCTAAATTTTTAGAAGGCTATCCCCAAACTAAAGACGCTTTGCAAAAGGCCAAATGGCTCCAGTTCATTCAAAAATTCAAGGGATACCATAAGGAAGTCACAAAGGCTTTTGCTCGTTCTTTCAAAGACAACAAAGTGGAGATTGGAGATCTGAAATTTACAGTTACAGAAGGCAGTTTAGCACAAGCAACTTCATTACCTCAAACTGGGGAAAGGTGGTTCAAGAATCGATCAGTGGAAGACCAGGAATGGAAGCAAATATTGAAAAATCCAGGTATGGACACTAGTATTTTTAAAAAGGGAATCCCTGTTAGTCTTGTCAAAGAAGAATGGACAGCTTTGCTTCTGTTAGTACAGAAATTCTTTACATGTGAAGGAAGATTCGGAATTTTTTATGTTTACCATGCTAAAATTATGATGCATTTCATGGGTGAGCATGACATTAATCTTCCTTATTTTCTACTATCTAGCCTTAGAAAAATGTGCTCAACAGTCCAAAGAAACATAAATAATATTGAGCCACATTTATACCATCACGGGCTTGTCAAAATGCTAATTGAAGAACAGTTAAAGGCCAAAAGGGATATATGGGAAAGATTTCTTGTGAGGAACCACTTCCAAGAGGTAGGAGAAGCCTCTGGTAGTTCACCTAAAGTGCCCAAAAAGAGTAGAAGAAGAAGAAGAGAAGAGGTTACCCCAGAAATTGCTGTCCAAGTAGAAACTGTCCCTGAAATTGTTGTCCAAGAAGAAACTGTCCAAGACCTTGTTGAAGAAGAAATTGCTGCCCATAACTCTGAGGAAGAAATTGACCCTGAGCTTGCTGTAGATATTGACCAAACAGCCCAAGAAATCATTACAGAAACCCTGCAAGAAATTGTCCAAGAGGCTGCTCAAAAGAAAAAGGAGAGTAGGAAGAGACAAAAGAAGGATAAGGGAAAAGCTATAGCCCAAGAAACCTACCTTACTCCTGAAAATTCCAATGAAGAGGACACTCAGCCATTGGCACATAGATTGGCCCAATTTCATGAGGCTGCCCTTTCCAAGAAGATGCAAAAACAAAAACAAAAGCAACAAAAGGAAAAACAGAGCATCACCACCGTGAGGAGGAGGAGCAGGCTACAAGACAAAGTGGGGGCCACAAAGGACAAAGAGTCACTCTTTATTGACTTGAGCACACCTGAAAAGGTTGCTACAAGACTTGACTTTGAGGCAAGGCCACCACATGTTGAGGTTACTCCTCCACGAGAGGAAAGCCCTTTTCAACAGGAGCATGAAATCGAATTTGAGCATGAGCCTAGTCCAAAGAGGTCACCAGAGATTGACCCAGATCAGCAGAGAGTATATAACTACTTGGAGTCATTAGAACAAGCTGCTGCTGGTCCAAGCACTATTCTACCTCTTGAACAGCAAGTTCACTCACTTAAACATGAAATTTTTGAGCTTGAAGTTTTAAACCGCCACATCACACAAGAGAATGAAGCATTAAAGGAACAAGGTAAAGTGGACAAAATGGTCCACAATAATACAATGCTTCATTTGGGCCTTTGGCAAAGGGAGAACAGGAAGCTAAAGAAGAAATGCAGGAAGCTAAGCAGGGCTTTGGTCAACTTAAAATTCAGATGTTTGGTGAGGAAACCAAGAGTAAATTTGGCTACAAAGAGGAAGAGGAGAAGACTAGATGTCTTAGCAGAGGCATCTCAACAGGTGGATTAAATAGTGTTTTTGGTTGCATGAGGACATGCAACACCCTCGTAGTGGGGGTATGTAGAGCCTCCAACCTACACCTAGTTACCTATCATTTCAACAGCTTTTCCTCACTTGTTTCTCTCTTTTACCCCTATTTTCCTCATCAACCTGTCCAGATCATTACATTGCATGTCTTTTAGCATGATTAGTTAACTATGCTAATGTTTGACTATTTGTCTAGATTTTTGGCATATGTACAGTGATTCCGCAGCCATTCAGCAATTCCGCAGCTGTCTAGCAATTCCGCAGCCTTTTTATTGTTCGACATGTTCCACGTGTCTTCTTGAGAAACGGGCCACATGGGCACGTGGGAATGGAGGTGCTAATGGTTCATATGCTATCGGTTGGATCAGCAACGCCACGTACACCCTCGGTCAACGCGGATCCATTCTCGGTCAACCAGTCAGCTCAAACGGTGCTGCGTGAGCTAAAAGGACACGGCACTCCAGGTGGCACTTCCTTCACGCCACGAAGGTTATGGGAGACAGGATCCAACCTTGGATTCAACCTCCATGACGACCGTACCCTCCAGATAACACACGGACCTATTTACGTGTTGTTGTACCATTTAATTAGTATGCTGTTAGTTAATTTCCAGTTACTTAGTTTGCGCAGTGGGCAGTTGTCCCTATGCCTATAAATCCAGCGTCTGCGTGCGCTTGAGGATTAGTTTTTTAGCTACTCAGATCATGTATTTGCTGTAATTTTGTTTGACATATAAACTCTGTTTTAAGACTGCTTTTCCAGCACTTTTTCACTGTAATTTCTGCATGATGAATTAATAGAAGACTGCTGTTTTGCCCATCGTCAAGTAGCTGATCTTTCTCTGGTTTAGTGGATGGAGGGCCCCCATTCATGACAACCTCTGTACAGTAATATTTACATTTATTTTCCTGCACTTTCTTTATTTGAATTCAGCACTTTTTCATTTTCTTTATGCATGTACAGTTTTCTTTATGTCTTTAAATTCTATCATTTCATTTCCAGAATTTCTATGACTGATCAGCCTTGTTTTCTGCAGGTGTGTTAACCCGGGATAGTGTGTCTTTATTGTTTTTCTTTACCTCTGATGGTATTTTAAGTTGTCATGTCTATAGCTGCTGATTTTACTTTGCTTTTCTAGTTTAATTTCTAGCTTAGTTTATCAAGTTTCTAACAAGTTGTGTACTAATCTGTTGATGATCTCTTTATCATAATTGACCAATCTTTAGGAGATCAGAATATCACTGAGTAGCAGCTTGCTTTGAAGTAGCTTTTTGGACTCATATCACTAACTCCTTCTTAACTGTGTTTCACATTACAATGTATGTTAGAGACAGAATGTTGAGGAAAGACAAGGTGTTATGATTTGTCATTTTAGGATTTGATTACTTTTTAGACTCATATATCTAACTCCTTCTTAATCGTGTTTCACATAATACTGTATGTTAGAAGCAGAGTGTTAAGAAACGATGAGGCATTATGATTTGTCTTTAAAGTAGTGTTTTTTTTTCACTTTTCATTGCAGCAGCATAGATAGTGACTAGTGCCATTAGTTAGCTGTTTTGCTTTCAGTTTCATTTCGAGTTATCTTTCAAGCTCTTTCTTTACAAGTTCCAAAAGTAGTTAGAAGCCACCATTTACACACACTCACTCATTTAGAAACCACCATACACACACAAATCACTCATTTGTTTATAAAATCATCACTCCATCTTAGGAAGTTAAATTGACCACAACACCCCCAAACGACAAAAAGATCTAAGAGGTTACTTAAGTATATACTGTACACCTTCACTTCATCAGCTTACGAGCCCCGGGTTGACAATTTATGATAGCAATTTAGACAACACTAAATTGACTAAACAAATATTTTATTTTGTTAATTGCATTACAAATAGTTAAACACTATTGAGGTTTATTTTTTAAGATAATCATCACTAAAAATTTTGTAACGAAAAATGTCACATAACATTCCTCCAAGAGGACAAGGAGATGTGAGATCTACATTGGAGGCTTTGGGTGATTTCCTTCCCTTGTTTCATCCATGTTTATCATCCTTAAGCCCTCGCAGAATTCAGAATTACTCAAAAGAGAATTTCAATCTCTGAAGTTTGAACATGCCAAAAATTGATTTGTTTCCAACCCATTTTTTTACAATTGAACATCACACATCATTGAGTGCACCCATCATGCTTCCTATGGGATGGGACCTAGGTATGAACACCTTGACAAACATAAAGGTAGCTTGTGTAATAAGGCTTGGTTGGACCAACATATAGCACAACAATTTTCATCTCAATTTGGAAATAACAAAACAAAAATTTAATTTTTCCCACTACTGACATTTTTCTTGGCATTCCCAGCTAACAAACAAAACATCCTCACATGCTAGCTAAAGAATAGTGAGAAAAGGAGTTGCACTCAGAAATGAATTGAGCATAGAAGTAATAGAGAAATCAACTAAGAGTCTTCAGATGAATCCAGGGCACTTTGAGGCATGAAAGAGCATTGTCCTTAACATTTTATTAGCATTCATCCATTTGTGTAACTATAACATTAGGCTATATTGTATATGTAGTGCATATAGAAACTAGGGCCAACAAGTTTCTCATGATCCATGAAGCTACCAATGATCAGGTCTGAGGCATTAACATTTAGTTCATGTTTGTTGTGGTGTATAATATACCCAAACATCTTATAATTAGCCCATACATGGAAGGTAAGGTCAGTTTGTGATTGAAAATAGTGTTGATTAGGGTTAGGGTTTTATATAATTAAGAAACTTGGTCAAAGCCCTAGAGGTGTTTGTCCACATTGGAGAAACAAATTTCCTTTCATCACTAACTTGCACCACCCTTACGATGCATATACACATCCTAATGGAGTAAATATGGCTGCTAATAAACCATCAAAACCTGGATTAGAGCACTTGAAATCAATTCGGTTTAAGCCTTAAGAAAACCCTAAAGCATCAATCTTAACTTCCAAAGTTGTTTATAGTGTTTCCAAGTTTTCACCCGGAATATGCATGTAAATTTATACATACACAAAGAAAACAAGTATTTTACCCCATTATCATAACTTAACCTTGAGAATTGAGTTAACATAGTAATAAAAAAAAATCAATGTGATTTACAGTCCTCAAGAAGTTGTATAAGGTTAGACAAATGACACAAGAATAAAGAAAATTAAGAGCAAAATGAGAAGGTAAATAATCTACTTAAGCTTGGAATTTTTTACAAAGGATAGATTTCAACACTTGCAAGTATTTTCCAACACCTTCTCTTAATACATCCTCATCTCTCTTAATTTAACTTTTTGATCACCTTTTGAGTCTTCTTAGGGGAAATTTTGTCCTTTGGCTATAGGTGGAAATATAGTAGGACCAACACTAGTCATACTACCTAGATTCAAACCTCTCCATTCAACTCCTCCATATTTCACTAAATAAAGGGCCCATGATGAAAGCATTTCTCCCATGATGACCTTTTAACAAGTAGGGCTTTCAAATCACAATAAAACAAGGTCGAATTCACAAGATTAAAAAATATATAAAAATATGAATCCTACTTAATTACATGGCCTTCATTTTCCCACTGTGGGTGACAATCATGGATGATATTGGAGTTTCAATGGTATGTAGTGGGTGAGGGAAATGGCATTATATTCCCTCTACCAGTTGATGCATGCAATCAAAACCTTGTTATGCACACCAGGAATATCTCCTTGGAATTATGGTAGTAGCTCTATGGTTTTATATGGCGGCTCACTCATCCAAGAGTCATTATCTCACAACTAGCGTGCTTGTGTGGATTGATTTCATGGCAAACACAGGAGCTCCAACACAATGATATATAAATTTCTATGGAAACTTGGGAATAATCACCCTATTTTGTGGTTGATTAAGTTCATTTTCATATTTCTTAGTTGCTTATCCAAGCTACAAAGATTCTTTGTTATCTAGAATTTCATTACGTTTCTTTCTAGTTTATTTTTTTGGGTTTACGACACACATGGGAAATAATATCTTCATTTTGATACTATAAATAGCAAACAAATAGGGGTAGAAGAAACAAAAACAATTAAATTTCCCTCTCCTTGGCAACAAAAGCAGTCATTTGAGCGGTTAGCACATGCTTCTAAACTAGGTGATAAATTTAGAGCCTATGTTGTTTCAGGTTTTGGTTAACCTTTTAGTTGTATCAATAGGTAGTTCTCTTTGTTTACTTTTATCCCCTTTAGTTTTTTCTCTTCTATCTCTCTTTCTATGTTGTTTGTTTGTTGGGAATTTTTTTAAGTGGAAGTTATTCCTTTCATGCATGATTTTGAACTTCTAGTCAACTTACTGTGTTTGGCCCATTGTTTCCTTTGGATAGTGCTTACAGAAGGTAATTTTAGTTTATTGTTTATGTAGGTCTTCTTTGAGTCTCCTCTTGTGTTTTCTAGGTCGGAGAATTTTGTTTTCATCCTTCTCCTCTAGTTCTTAGCTCCTTGCCTCTCTCCTTGGCTCCTTGTGTAAACCGTCTTTGAGTGATTTGTGCTTAAGCTTTTCTCCCTCCTCATTTCTAATGTTATAAGTTGGTTCCTCCCCCTATTGACATGACCGGTCGAGAGAATAGTAGTGTGTCCTATTGCTTTGGTCCAACGAATTTCTCTCTCACAATAAACAGAACTTCATTCATTCCTACCCATCAACTCAAGTTTCCATGGTCCCTTCCTTTCATTTGACGTATTTATTTTTCAAGGGAAATTAACCTCTTTCTTAGCACGAGGACTAGTGTGAGGTTAAATACAACAATATTCATAGGCACCTAGCCATTACAACAATATTTCTCATCATCATGTCACTCATAGATAATTGATCCTGGGTAGGGAAGATAACAACCATTCTACCCAACCACATGAGATTTCCCCAACTGACTCATTTGACTTATTTGTGTTATGCTATAATGAGTGATAATTAAGGAGCTTCAATGCACGTATTCACTTTTAAGTGGAAATAAAGAGATATGGAGATGAATCATGCATTTCCTTTGAGGGCACATGAGATGATGAGATGAGATTAATTTAGAAGGTAAGGTTCGACCCTCCTTTTTGAAAGGAAATTATCCACACAATTTATTTTAAATCGAATGTACATATACCATGCTAAGCATTATTTTATGGATGTTTGATCATCATATGCAACATGCGAGAATTATTTAGAGCCTATGGAAGTAAAAATATTTTGAAAAAGAGAAAACTGTTGGCCATATGCAGAATGAAAGAATTCTTTAGAGCCTATGGAAGTAAAATGAATTTGAAAAAGAGCGGACTGCAGGCCAAATCCAAGCCCAACGATACTTGAAGAGGGTTTATGCAAGGTTCTAAGCGCCACAACATGTTGTGAATGGTGTAGAGATGAGAGTAATGGAGGACATATTCGTATCAGGAGTGATACCATACACCACATATTTTGTTGTAAATTACCATGGTTATCCTTCTTCCATTTATCAAGTTATTGAAACCCTTAGAGGTATCAAAGGAATTTCTAAGGTGAGACCGCCTCTTTCATTATTCATTTTCTTAAAAACATGACGAAACTTACATGGCATTTGAGTTCGAGATTTTATATTTAGAATTTTTGTTTATTTAATGGAAACTAGGTCTCAAATGGGAAATTCTTTGAAAGACAACATCAAGAACAACATAATGGTTTGGAAGAAGAACTCAGGATTCGATATTAATCTCTCCCTCTCACTCATAATTTTGTGAGACATGAAAGTAGAATTGGATATTCAGTTGGAATCCACATGTTATGTATTAGCCTTTAGACTTGTTGTTATGTTTAGGACATACCAGTGGGATCTTCTAGTAGGTGGAAAAATGACATTGTTGTAAAATATGATTGATATAATTAGGCCATCACATTTTAGAATTTCTTCTCAAGAAACCTTTTCCTGGATATTTCTAGCTATGAAACACTTTTCCCAAGGTCTAGCTATGAGACACTTGTAAAGACAATGTTTCAAATAGGAAAGTAGGCTGCACTCGAATCGCATAATATTTCTAATAAGAAAAATAAATGTTTACAAAAGAAAAAAAAATCCTAAAATCAGCAAAAGAAAGAACATCACACACGAAAAAAAAGCCAATTGAACTCTACAAATCCCCTACCCTCCCACTATTTTTTTCACCAATAAGCAGCAACAAGAGTGCGAGCAACAACAACCAAGAATATTTTTTGGATTACATATCTAAGTTATTCCCTCCTTTTTGTGACTAAGTTGTTAAAAATTAACATCTCAATGAACTAGGTTGAAAATGTAAAAGCTTCTATATGATTTTCCACAGTGATTATACTATTAGTCATATCTAGTTATATTTTTTTATTTTATTTTTCTCGAGAACATGCCTTTTTACATACAGGAAACCCATAAATAAGCTCTAACCATTCTCACACACTAAGTGAAGAATAAGGTTTGTTGGTATCTTGCCATCACCATATTATAATTTGTTTGAAGGCTAAATCAACAATATTCAATATAATCAATAGACACAATTGCCAAACCCCACACAAGGGAGTGGACATGTTTAGTCATAATATTGTTGCCTTAAGGCTACATCAACAATATTCAATATTATCAATAGTCATTTCTGGAAAATCCCACACAGGGGAGGGGATGTGTTTGGTCAAAATATTTTTGTTAAGTACTTGATGATTTATTTTTTCCTTGCAAATGATGAAGTTGTTAAGAGTACTGAGAATCCTCCCATGTTTCAGGCATAGTCTTCAAATACCTATTATATTGAACTTAGATTTTTCCCAGGAGATCCTTATTCTCATCCTACATTTGGGAAGCTTCGCCACAATAAATATTTGTTATTATGTATATAGAAGAGAAAAATCATACAAGATGTGCCTACATCTTGTTCAAAAACCAACTTTTCTTCTTGCGAGACAAATGGAATGTCTATTGATGGAGTGGTTGATACACAGACCCTTGGATCAAAGACATTTGTTCAAGAGATTCCAAACAAATAGCTTACTTCAGAGATCGAGGGGTTGGGTTCCTCACAAATTAAAATGCCAACAATTGAGGAGCTAAGAGCTTATATAGTTACAAGAGTTGATCATGCATACACGTTTGATGGTGATAGTAGATGTTGAGCCCCAAACTTGCATCTTTCCTATACACCTTTCTAGACTTTTTCCATTTACCTGGACCTCCTAAGCTGTCAACATCATTGTATATTAGTTTAAAAGATCATATAAAGTGGTTTCCTAACTATGTTTTGTGTCTGCTGTTTGAATTAGATTTTTGCTCATTGAGCTGTGGAATCTTGTCACTTTCCGCAGCTAGTTCAACTTTCCGCAACCTTTTTGTTAAAGTCTATATTGCAGGTGTCTTCAGGAAAATCGAGCCACATGGGCAAGTTGGAAATGACGTGGACATGGACTGAGTCCTATTGGCTCAGTCGAATTCATCAAAGGAGGCCATAGTCAACGGGGGTCAAGCAGTGGTCAACAGAAGAGTCCTACGGTGACAGAACTCCATTTTTCACCACGTGAAGACTTGCGTGGTCGTTCCTAGATCTCTGGGGACATATCAACACCGTGGACTGCTCCATAAGGCGAATCCAACAGCCACCCTCAATAGATTTAATAACCACGGCAGCCATGAAGCTAGATCCCTGGACGTTGTTGTTCACGTGTCCTCTGTCAGCGCAGTTCTTAGGAAATCAGTTATGTAAATGTTTGCTATAAATAATGCATTTCCATACGCATAGTAGTTAGTCTTTGTAATGTAATTTTGCTGTTAAGAAAGCCCACTGTGCCGTGACATTATTTCTTTGTTATGACTGCGTTTTGAATACATGAGAAGACTCTATTCATAAGCATAATTCGTGGTTGATAGTTGTTGCCCGAGGTTGTGCAGAGGGCCCCTGCACACGCCGAGGTTTTGTTTATTGTTGTATAGTTTCATGCTTTATTTCCTTACGTTCATTATGCCATAGTTATTCACGTGTATATACTGCATTTCTTATGGTATTAACGTTTTATTTATGTCCATAATTTTTCATGCTTTATACTGTTGTTAACTGATCAGTGTCTTTGTTCCATATTACAGTAGGCAGCCCGGGCATTTGCACATAGTTTTACAATGACTAATGACATGGAATCAGTCTTGTCCTTCTGCTAATTTATTTTTCTTATTTTTTAATTCCAGCACTGTTTTATTTATTTCAGTTTTGTTCATTTGCTTTATTAGTTAGATTAGATATTAAATTACTCATGTCATTATCAGTTTCCTCCAAAAGCCATAGCGAGACTAATGGTGAGGGATTGAAATATGAGTGTGTAGTTTGATATTAGTTTATTTCTCTGCAAATTAGATATTGAATTGCTCATGTCATTATCAGTTACCTCCGAAAGCCATAGCGAGACTAATGGTGAGGGATTGAAGTATGAGTGTGTAGTTTGATATTAGTTTATTTTTCTGCAAATTAGATATCAGATTGCTCAAGTTGTTTATGATTACCTCCGAAAGCCATAGCGAGACTAATGGTGAGGGGTCAGAATATGAGTTGATGTAATTTGATTTTAGCTTTACTTTGCTTGCAATTTTTGGATTTCTTTGAGTAC
The DNA here is from genome assembly GCA_031772625.1 of Pinus tabuliformis. Lineage (NCBI taxonomy): Eukaryota > Viridiplantae > Streptophyta > Pinopsida > Pinales > Pinaceae > Pinus > Pinus tabuliformis. The sequence goes on along the minus strand of CM062808.1, from coordinate 778,024,180 downwards.
AATTTCTTTTGTATTTAGACAGCAGCAAGGATAATGGTTTCATGATCAATAGTTCACTGTTTGTTTAATTAGAATAGTGGCACATTTTCATTCTCTTTTAGGAATTAATTTCATCATTGCATGTTTTAAAACCTTTTTGAAAAGTTTGAAGTTTTGGAAATCATTTTAAAGGACATCATAGCCTTGAACATTTATATCCATACTTGTCTTTTAGAATTTCCATCTCACATTAGGAAATCAACAGAGATAAACCCAAAACGAAATAAAAATCAAAAACAACAAAAAAAAAAAAGAAATAGGTTATCTTGCACATATAGTGCACCGCACTTCAACAGTTCACGACTCCCAGATTGACAATTAATATAGCAATTTAGGACACCCTAAATTGACCAAAGAGTAGATAGTTGCTTTAGCTCATGAGTCTAACATTTTTAAGTCTCTTATCATGTTAAATGTAATTTCATTCATGAATTTTCTCTGTAAGTTGCATTCCCGATGTTTTGAATATGCTATTAGGGCTACAAGGTAGCCATCACTTGATATCTTTGAGCTGAAAATATTGAAAAGACTTCTTGTGTTATCCCTATTACTTGTGTAGGAATGGTAGAGTATCAGTATGCACTCGCTGCTCATGTTGATTCTTCCAAGAAAAAAGAAAAAAAACACATTTATCCACATTTTGGTAAGATCTCGAGACTTTTGATGGGTTGAATAAGAAGCCAAGTGTGGTATTGTCATTCAATTATTTCCATATGAAATATCCAGTTCACATATAATTCTTATTATTCATTACATGTCAATACAATTCTGATATGACATTGAATATGTTATAAGTTGAGTATCAAGGACTTGATTTCTTGGTTCATTGTTTGACATGTCTCAGATAAAGGAAGTCTTATTGACATAGAGCAAGATGATCTAATGATGCTCATACCACCCCTTTTTTCCTTGAAAGACATTCCTGAGCAATTAGTGTAAGTTTGAAAATCTCACTGTTCACAATGAACATTTTAAATGTAAATCAAGTTGAAGGATGGTTATTTTCTTGTTTGATTTAATTTTTTTTTCTTTTATCTCCATATCAGTCTATGTGTATCTAAATCTATCTATCTCTGTGAAAAAATCTATCAATCTATATATCGATCGATGGTTAGATATTTTTCACTGAGACATTTTATCAAATATGATTTGTGTCTTGCAGTAAACTACTTTTTAGTGGATTAAAAAAGTAAACTCTAACAAGAGGTTCTATACGGTAATAATATTGATGTTCTTGTGGTCTTGCATCAAGAAAATTGTTGGCATCCATTATAGACCTATATATGTTATGGTTATTATTTGCCCATCAGAAGCCTCTTTAATTGTGGCGCTCTCCAACCCATTATGGTAAAGAATCGAGATGTTGTAATGCTTAACATTTTGACTTAGTCAAAATAAAACAAAATAAAATTAAAACATTTTTGAAGTCCAACCCATGGTATTCTTCTCTAATGTATCCTATTTAAAGGCTGATAATTAAACCAACCTAGATCCATCTTTACCTTGGTTCTACCAAGAACAAAGAGGGATCAAATCTTTTGCCACTCTAAAAAAGGTTTGCACTTCAAGAGATTATGGCGTGGGTTTTGCCAAGTGTGACAATGTTTTTAGCCTACCCTTTCCATTTCTGGATAGCCATGGTGTGATGGGGTTCTCATGTTTAGGTTGAACTCGATTGTCAGATGGATTCAAACCTGAATGAGGCGGATCTCTAAAAGAAAGAACACATGGCCTAGTGATCCCTGAACCAGACTATGGATTGCAGTAAAGCCACTGGCCTAGTGACCCCTGAACCAGACTGTGGGTTGCGGTAAAGCCACTGGCCTAGTGACCCTTGAACCGAATTGTGGGTTGCGGTAAAACCAGGTATTGCGTGCCTCGGTGGGCCTAGGAATCCTCAACCAGAGAATGGTGAGATATATGGTAAATCCTAGAGGTAGTTTCCCTTGATTAGGCCTAGGAATCCTTGTCGGTGAATGACGGGATATATGGTAAAGCCTAGAGGTGGTTACCCTTGATTAGGCATACAAATCCTTGCCGGTGAATTTGGCGGGATATATGGTAATCATAAAGGGTGGAGTCTCAGTTTAGGGCCTAGTGATCCCTCGACTAGCCTGTCAATTGCAGTAAAGCCTAAGAGACTAGGAGACAGGAAAATTCCTCACGGTGTAGGTGGAGAAATTCGGTGGAATCCATGCTTGTTTTGGCCTAGTGATAGGGTGGAGATCATGGTAAAGCATGTTATTACATGTTTATTATTTTGTCTTAATGATCTGGTGTGGATTGCGGTAAATCCTAGTTTCTATAGTTGAGGATGAGGTGGTTTAGCCTCGGGATGCCCTGGTTGCTTCTTTTGGTTTTAGTCCCACATTCATGCTTGGAATATGGCACAGGGGTGATTGGATGAAGAGATATTTGGCTCAACCAATCTATGGTTGGGTGGAATGTGGTATTCCCATCCCAGGTTGGCTTTTGCATTCATTAATAAGAGGTTACCTCCCTTGTATCTTAAGTGTAAATGTACTAGTTTATATGTGGATTCTATGGCTAATGTATCCTTGATATTTCTGTTGTTATTATGTTGGTTATAAGCATGTATTATGACATTGATAATGTATGTCTCTCCTCATGTTTTGATTTGTAAATGAATGAATAATGTATCTATGACCTAATAGATGATAATGCAGCTAATGATATAAGGGAACAATGCTTCTTAGAGATTCTCAAATAAGTATGAGACCCTTATGCTTAGATCTGTTGTTTAAACGTGTAGATTACATACTCATGGCATGTTTAACGAAATTCCTATCATGGCTAGTAGGGGTCCATTGAAGTCCTTATTCAAGTAGTTGCATTTGTATCCTTATTATGTTGTTATCTTTCAGTTATGTGAGTGTCATTGAGTTTTGGGCAGTGACATGGGCTCTGGGCCTCAAAAAGTGGCACAAATCTCGTAATCGTAGGCACAGGTCTAAGGAGAAAAGTCCCCAGATGCATGCATACCCATGTTGTGGCAGCATCTAGAGCCTCTTGGATGTATGTGTGTCCATATCAAGGGATCGTTTTTGGGTTTAATGGTCTAAAACTTCAATTGGTCTCAGGGGCTAGTTACCTGAGTGGTTGGGATGGCTCCTGCGAATTCTATTATTGATGTGGAAGGTTGTATGGTGTGTTTTTGTTGATTCCACTTCCTTAAGGTCACCTAGGAGATTTAACCCCATTATAGTGGCATCTCGTCGCATATTTACCCAAGTTGGTCGGTTACTTGGGTAGATGTGGGATGAGGGTGTTACGGAGTGGTATCAGAGCCAGGTTGCACTTTCTTTTGGTCAGATCTGATATCACAGAGTGGTATCAGAGCATGGTTCGCCCCTTGGATTGGATGGGTGGTGTGCGTTGGTCATGCATTCATGTCGATTGCACGTGTGTTAATCATCCTTGTAGTCTCTATGCTTGTTGCATATGCATGGTATTGGTCATGGTTCTAGTGATGTCACCATGTGAAAAAGGATGTTGTTGTTGTCAAGTGTGTCATCATGAGTGTATGATTGGTTACATATTATTTATGCTTGTGTATTGTCATTGTACATGGGTATGGTTGTTGTTGTCATGCATGAGGTCATGGTATGTGTAGGTTATATGGTCATGCATTGATGATTGGACTCTAGCTAGAATGATGTTTATGTGTTGATACACCTATTTTTTACATGTATATATGTTGTCATGATTATGTTTGTACATGTACTACATTGATTTGTTGATCTTGCATATGAGATATCCTCCCTGAATTATGCTAAGGTATGTTGGTTTATTGTGATTTGGTTTAGCTGACATAGTATGCTTTGAAGGAAAGAGATAAAAATCACTAGCAAGATGGTAGACTACAAATATTCTCCCTATGAATCAGATGAGCAGCGTGGTGTTGGGAACTCTTCTGACTTAGCAGACACATTGAGAAGCTTGAAGGAAGAAATAAGAATTTGTAAGGCAGACAATGACAAAATCATGCAGGCACAAGAGAAATAACCATAGGTTAATACAATACTCCTTCAGAGTTTGTCAGAATTGCAGCAACAGGGGCCACTTTGGATCATCCATGGGCAAGAGGACATGACTAATGGGGCATATGGAATTAGGTATCATAATTGTCATAGGTTGGATAGAGATGACACGGTTGGAGATGGAAGATTGTTGGATACAAGTATTATTCTAGTTCTGGTTCTAACATGCATCATGATCGTCATCGTTATCATCCTTACAGGAGGAGTGATAGGGGATACTTGCCAAATGAATTTAAGAAAGCGAAACCACCTACCTTGATGGAGACTTGAAGAAACCAAAAGATGCAAAGGTTTAGATACTTGGGATGAACAAGTTCTTTGAGTTGCATGAATACACAAAAAACATGAAGTATAGAATTTCTATCTTCAGCATGAAAGATAAAGAAGATATCTGGTGGGAAGATGTGAAGTGGTTCAGAGACATTAGGATGGAGGACTTGAGTTGGCAAGAGTTCAAGAGGCTTTTCAAGAAGAATTACTTGTCAGAGAATCACTACGACGGTAAGGCCAAAGAATTCTATGAGCTAAAGATGGGATCAATGATAGATGAAGAGTACACGACTAAGTTCCTGGAGCTATTGAGGTATGTATCGTACCTTAAATATGAGAAGGGTAAATTTCAGTGATTTTTTAGTGGTTTTCCATTAGAATTTAGAGATTGGATTGAGTATGATAAGCCTCGGTCACTTGAGGAGGTTATTGGAAAATTAAAACATTGCTATGAATAGTCAAAGTGTAAGAATGAATCTCAGCAAGGATGGAAAGGGAAGGATAAGGACAAAGGTAAGGGTAAATGGAAATCGAAAAGACAAAGGCATCAGAAAGAAAAAGAGAGAGAAAATGTGGCACCACAAAAGAATTTCAATGTAGCTAGACATGGACATGGATCACAACAACAACATAGAGGTGATGGTACTGGACAATTGGAGTGTTGGACATGCGGTAAGGAACACCTTAAGAGATATTGTCCATAGAATTAGGGTGCTAGGCCTTAGATCTATAGTGCACAGGAGGCACAAACTGTTGGGGATGTTGGACAGATCATTCCTTGTATCTATGCAGCACTGGATAACACACAGGCAAACCATTAGGCATATATCATGGAGATGGATGGTAAGCTTTGTGATCAAGTTGTTTCTATTTTGGTTGACCCTGGATCTAATTATAGTTATGTTAGTCCTGACTTGGTGGATAAGTGTGGTTTGAATAAAGAAGTCCATGTAGAATATTGGTTCGTGAAGCTGGCTATAGGTACAAAGAAAAGAGTTTATCACTGGGTAAGAGCTTGTGCATTTGAGTTGAATGGCATGTCTATAGTAGCGCACTTGAACATATTGTCATTGGGATCATATATTATGCTATTGTGTATGGACTAGCTATACCTTCACAGGACCAAGGTGGATTGCTATGACAAATCCATTGAGTGCTTGGATGACAATGGGGAACCAAGAATCTTACAGGGAAAGAAGAAAGCCACGTTAGTTAGGATGGCGATAGTTATGCAAGTCAAGCATAGTTGCAGGAAAGGATGTGTGTTATTTGCAGTGCATATTTCTAGTGACAAAGGTAAGGAAGGTTAGGATGTGGATGTTTTGAGCAGCTACCCAGTTCTACAGCAGTTTCAGTATGTGTTTCCCGCAGATATTTCAGAGTTGCCACCTCACAGGGAAGTAGACTTTTCTATTGAGTTGGTGCCAGGGGTAGCTCCAGCATCAAAATCACCTTACAGGATGAGCACTCGAAGTTGCAGTTAAATGAAATGCTTGAGAAGGGATACATTAGGCCAAGTGTATCACCTTGGGGTGCATTGGTATTGTTTGTAAAGAAGAAGGACGGTAATCTCAGATTATGCATTGACTACAGGCAGTTGAACAAAGTGACCATTAAGAACAGGTATCTGTTGTCGAGGATTGATGACTTGTTTGATCGGCTGAAGGGAGCATCAGTGTTCTCGAATATTGGTCTGATATCTGAATATTATCAAGTAAGCATTAAAGAGGAGGACATTTACAAGACAACTTTCCAAACCAGGTATGGGATTTATGATTTTGTTGTAGTTCCATTCAAGTTGACTAATGCTCCAGCTATCTTTATGCGTTTGATGAATAATGTGTTGCATCCCTATTTGGAAAAGTTGGTTATTGTGTTCATTGATGACATATTGGTATATTCTAAAAATGAGGAAGAGCATGTTGAGCATTTGGCAGCAGTATTGAGGTTGTTGAGAGAGCATCAGTTGTATCCTAAGCTCAGCAAGTGCAGTTTCTTTTAGACTGAGGTACACTACTTGGGACATGTTGTTTCCAAGGATGGCATAGCAGTGGATCCAGAAAAGGTAAGAGCTATCATGGAGTGGGAAGCTCCTAGAAAATGTGGATGAGGTGAGATCCTTCATGGGGTTAGTAGGTTATTACAGGAGGTTCATCAGGAATTTCTCACAACTTGCTTATCATATTACATCATTGCAGAGGAAAGGTAAGAAGTTTGAATGGACAAAGGAGTGTGAGGCCAGTTTTGAGCAGCTTTAGAAGTTTTTGACACATGCTCCAGTGTTAAAGATCACAGATCCGGACAAAGAGTTTGTAGTATGTATAGATGCTTGTAAAAGAGGACTTGGTGGAGTCCTTACGCAATATGGATAGGTAGTATGCTATGAATCATGAAAATTGAATGAGAACGAGCAGAACTACCCGACACATGATCTTGAGTTGGCAACAATCATGCATGCATTGAGATGTGGATGCACTATATTCTTGGCAGGAGATTTGTGCTGATGAGTGATCACAATGGATTGAGATATTTATTTGACCAGCTGAATCTGAACACCAGACAAGCTAGATGGTTGGCCACGATTAGTGAGTTTGATTTTGAGATCAGATACGTCAAAGGAAAGGAGAACAAGGTCACAGATGCTCTTAGCAAGCGGATACAAGTAACTCATATAGCAGTTATGAGTTCCTATGGGACATATCTACAAGATAGGATCTTGCAAGTAGGCCAGCAGGATGACAGGTGTAGAGAGCTTATGCATAGGCTACAATAGAGTACAAGTATAGGTACAGTTAGTGGTACATGTATAGGTACAATTAGTGGTATAGGTGCAGGTATAGGTGCATAAGATGTGGACTATTTTCTCATGGCAGATGGATTGATCAAATTTAGAGACAGGATATATGTACTCGACAACAGTGAGCTCAAGAAGGTGATTTTGAGGGAGTTTCATGCTAAACCATATTCAGGTCACCAAGGCTATCAAAAGATGCTGACAATAGTGAAGAAATTTTATTATTGGTCGAATATGAAGAAGGATGTGGCAAAGTTTATGGCTAGATGCTTGGATTGTCACCAGGTGAAGGCAAAGTTTAAGCATCTAGGTGGACTACTACAGTCGATTGCGATTCCAGAATGGAAATGGGAGGTCGAGGACAGTGAGACAACATGATTCCATCATGATAGTGGTGGACAGGTTGACAAAGATAGCGCACTTCATTCCAGTGAATTCTACATTCTTAGTGAATGATGTAGCACAAGTCTTCATCAGGGACATGGTCAGATTGCATGGAGTTCCAAAGAAAATTGTGCCAGACAGGGATGTGAAGTTAACTTCCAAGTTTTGAAAGGAGTTGTTTGCAGGATTAGGTACAAAGTTGGCCTTTGGCACAACTTATCATCTGCAGACAAATGGACAAACAGAGAGGGTCAATGGGATATTAGAGGACATGTTGAGGATGTACATGATGCATCAGCAGCAAAAGTGGGAAGAGTATCTTCCACTGGTAGAATTCGCTTACAAAAATAGGTATCATGAATCTTTGAAGATGAGTCTGATTGAGGCATTATATGGGCGAAGTTGTAACACTCCCATCAGTTGGAGTGATCCAGTTAATAAAGTATTGATTGGACCAGACATGTTTGCAGACATGGAGTGGAAAATGCGGGTAATCAAGAAGAATTTGAAAGCAACACAGGATAGGCAGAAGAGTTATGCAGATCGGAATAGGTTGTTCAAGGAGTTCGAGGTTGAGGAACAAGTGTACTTTCGCATCAAACCGAAGAAGATCTCCTTGCGAATTGGATCATGTGCCAAGTTGGCACCCCAGTTTTGTGGACATTTTAGGATTATTGAGAGGATCTTGCTAGTAGCCTATCGACTTGCATTGCCTCCAACAGTGAAAGTCCAAGATGTTTTCCATGTGTCATTGCTTAAGAAGTATGTTAAATATGTTGATCATGTAACTGACTAGTCTGTATTGCAGGTGGAGCTAGATGGAGAATTCCAGCAGGAGACTCAGTGTATATTGCAGAGAAAGGTGCTCATGCTCCAAAACTAAGCAATTGAGCAGGTTAAAGTGCAGTGGAAGCACTTTGGGCCCGATGAAGCTACATGGGAGATGGCGGATCAGATGCGGACTATGTTTGTTTCATTGTTTTCCAGTTGAGGCAAGGCAGTTTTGGTATAATGTTTGGTATATGTTTTGACATATGTTTTGGTGTGATGTTTTGATATATGTACATATGTATGTGGATGTAAATACTGCCATGAGCTAATTTATAAAGATCTAATAAGCGGTATGGGTGTCATGTTATTATGATGTTATGTTGTTATGTTGGTTTTCTTCTCAGCAAGGTGATCATTCTAAATACTGCATCGAGCTATGTTATAATGCTCCATGGGCAATGTGCTTCCTTTTCTGTGGTTTTGTTGAGGTCTAGGTGTGGTTGAACACCGAGAACAATGTCCCCCAAGGGGGAAGGTTTTGAAATAGCCCTGGTGAAAATTCCATGTAATAAAATTTAATACAGGCAAATAATAACCACGGTTGATGAGAAGCTTATTCCAAGTTGAGTGGTGGGAAAAACATCCTAGTGGGTGTTCATTTGGTTTATTATGGCTAAGGAAATTGGAAGAGGTAATGGCTAAGGCATTTGGAAAGGAAAAATGGAATTCTAGCACATCTATTTATGAAAATAATGGAAATTAGGAGAAAAGGAAGGTGAAAGGTCACAGGTTGCATGTGAGGAGGAAAACGAAGGAAAATAATGGAAAATGAAGAAAATAGAGGCCTCATTGATAAAAAGGCTTATGAGGATAAGTTGGCAAGATTTTGGATCAAACTTTTTCAGTTCAGTTTTGGAGCTCTCTTGTTATTATCTCTCTCTCTCTCTCACTCTTGGACACTTAGAGTTTTCTTGGAGCACTTTGGAATTGGATCAAGAAAGGAAAAGAAGACAAGAGGAAGGAGCGAGCAAGGAAGAGAAGGATCAAGCAACTACAGTAGGATCCTTGCAGGGGTTGATTTGCATGTGTGTTTTCCTTGCTAGATTTTGGCATGCAAGGTATTGCATGTGTTTCTTTGCTATTATGACATGGGTTTTTCCAAGTGTGACAGTGTTTTTAGCCTAGCCTTTCCATTTTCGGATAACCATGGTATGATGGGGTTCTCATGTTTTGGTTGAGCTGGATTGTTGAAAGGATTCAAAGTTGAGTGAGGTGGATCTCTGACAAAAAGAACACATGGCCTAGTGATCCCTGAACCGGACAGTGGATTGTGGTAAAGCCACTGGCTTAGTGACCCTTGAACCAGGTTGTGGGTTGTGGTAAATCTAGGTATTATGTGCCTTGGTGGGCCTAGGAATCCTCGACCGGTGAATGGTGGGATATACGGTAAATCCTAGAGGTGTTTTCCCTTGATTAGGACTAGGAATCCTTGTCGGTGAATGGAAGGATATACGGTAAAGCCTGGAGGTGGTTTCCCTTGATTAGGCCTAGGAATCCTTGTTGGTAAATGGCAGGATATACGATAAAGCCTAGAGGGTGGTGTCTCGATTTAGGGCCTAATGATCCCTAGATCGAACTGTGGATTGCAGTAAATCTATAGAGACTAGGAGACAGGAAATTTCCTCATGGTGTAGGTGGAGAAATCTGGTGGCATCCATGCTTGTTTTAGCCTAGTGATCTGGTGGAGATCATGGTAAAGCCTGTTATTACATGTTTATTGTTTTGGCCTAGTGATCTGGTGTGGATTGTGGTAAAGCCTAGTTTCTATTGATGAGGGTGAGGTGGTTTAGCCTCGGGATACCCTGGTTGGTTCTTTTGGTTTCAGTCCCACATTCATGCTTGGAATATGGCACAAGGGTGATTGGCTGAAGAGAGATTTGGCTCAACTGCTCTATGGTCGGGTGGAACATGGTAGTCCCATCCTGGGTTGGCTTTTTCATTCATTAATAAGAGGTTCTCTCCTTGGTATATTAAGTGTAAATGTATTGGTTTATATGTGGATTCTATGGTTGATGTATCCTTGATATTTTTGTTGTTATTATGCTAGTTATAAGCATGTGTTATGACAGTGATGATGTATGGCTCTCCTCATGTTTTGATTTGTAAATGAATGAACAATGTATCTATGACCTAATAGATGATAGTGCAGCTAATGATATAAGGGAACAATGCTTCTTAGTGATTCTCAGATAAGTATGAGACCCTTATGCTCATATATGTTGTTTAAACCTATAGATTGCATATTTGTGACATGTTTGACGAAATGCTTGTCATGGATAGTAGGGGTCTAGTCAATTCCTTGTTCAAGTAATTGCATTTGTATCCTTATCCTATTGTCATCTTTCAGTCCTGAGAGTTTCATTGAGTTTGGGCAATGACTTGGGCTCTGGGCCTGAAAAACTGGCACAAATCTCGGGGTCACAAGCACGAGTATGAGGAGAAAAGTCCCCAGACGCATGCATACCAATGATGTGGGAGCATCTGGTGCCTCCTTGACACATGCATATCCATATCAAGGGAGCGTCCGGGGGTTTAATGGTCTAAAACTTCAGTTGGTCTCAGGGGTTGGTTACCTGAGTGGTTGGGATGGCTCCTGGGAGTTCTGTTGCTGATGTGGAAGGTTTGTATGGTGTGTTTCCGTTGATTCCACTTCCTTAAGGTCACCGAGGAGGATGAATCCCATTATAGTGGCTTCTTGTCGCATATTTACCCGGTTTCGCTAGCTACTTGGGTAGATGTGGGATGAGGGTGTTACACCTGAAGAAACCCTGGTTGGTATTATTGTGAGTCCCACATTCATGTTTGGAATGTGGCACAGGGGTGATTGGCTGAAAGAAAGATTTGGTTCATCCAATCTATGGTCGGGTAGTTCGTGGAAGTCCCTAACTTGGTTGGCTTATGCATTCATTAATAAGAGTTCCTTCTCCTTTGGTATTTCTTGTGTAAATGTACTTGTTCATATGTGGTCTTATGGTTGTTATATCCTTGTTATTTCTGTTGGTTATATGTTGGTTATAAGTATGGTTTATGACATACTTTGGTTATGGCTCTCATGATGATTTGATTAGTACATGAGATGTGAATGAATATATGACCCAATAGATGATAACGCATCTATTGTGATAAGGCATCAATCCTCCTTTACGAATCTTGGATAAGTATGAGACCCATATGCTCACATATGTGGTTATGACCTGTAGATTACATGTTTGTGATATGTTTGAAGAAATTCCCGCCATGGCTAGTAAGGGTCCGGTCAAGTCATTGTACCAATATTTTCATTAGTATCTTTATTTCATGGTTATTTAATACTTCTAGAAGTTTCATGCAGTTTTGGGGAATGGCCTATGTCCTGGCCAAGAAAAAGTGGCACAAAATTTGGGGTTGTTGGCATAGAACTGCCTAAGAAATGTCATAGTCACTACAATGCCTTGTTGTGGGAGTGACTTGAGGGCCTCAATCGCATGCATGGATTTTCATGAGATTGGCTGGGGGTCTAGCTCAATAAAAAGACAAGTTGTCTCAGGGGTTAGGCACCTCGAAGGGTTGGTTGTCTCCTCAAGGGTCTGTAGTTCCTGAGTAAGGTCAGATTGGGTTTGTTTTGTCATTTCCACTTCCTTAATTATACATGGGGAGTTGAATCACATCATATTAGCCTCTCGTCACATGTTTACCCCAGTGGACCGATTAGCTTGGGTAAATATGGGAGGAGGGTATTACAGAGTGGTATTAGAGCATGGTTCATCCCTTAGAATGGATGGGTTGAATGTGTTGTTCATGCATACATGTCGATTACATATATGTTCTTCATGTTTGTGGTCTATGTGCTTATTGTGTATGCATGGTGGAGGTCATGGTTGCATTTATGTCACCATGTGAGAGTTGATGGTGTTGTTATTAGATGTGGTCGTCATGAGTGTATGTCAATTATGCACTTTTTATGCATGGTAGTGTCTATACGTCATTATGCATACATTGACATGGCTATAGTTGTCTTACATGAGATCATGTTGTGTGGTTGTTATGGTCATGCATGATAACCAGATAATGGTTGAACGCTGATTATCATGATATGATTATGTTTATACACGTGTTGTGCTAATCTGGTTGATCTTTCGGACGAGATATCCTCCGTTGAACTATACTGAGGTATGTTAAATATGTTATGGTTTGGTTTAAGCTGACATGGTATACTTGCAAGAAGAATATCAAAGATGACTAGAAATATGGTAGACTACAGTTCACGAGACTATCCCTATGTATTAAATGAGTAACATGGTGGTGGGAACTCTTCTGACTTAGTAGCCACATTGAGAAGTTTGAAGGTAGAAATAAGAAGTTACAAAGAAGATAATGACATAATCATTTAGGCACGGGAGAAACAAGTAGATTTAATGGAGTAATCCTTCAAAGTTTGTCAAAGTTGCAGAGACAAGGACCGCTTAGGATCAGCCATGGGAAGGAGGATAGGACTAATGGAGCATATGGAAGTAGGTCTCATGGTGGTCACAGGTCAGATAGATATGACACGATCACAGATGGCAATACCTTGGATACATCTCCCCTGAGAGGTGATGGACACAGGTTCTATTCTAGTTATAGTTCTAAAAGGTACCATGATCATCATTATTATCATCCTTACAAGAGGAGTGACAGGGGATATTTTCCATATGAGTTCAAGAAATCCAAGGCACCTACCTTTGATGGATACTTGAAGAAGCCAGAGCATTCAGAGGCATGGCTACTTGGGAAGAAGAAGTTCTTTGAGCTGCATGATTACACAGAGAACATGAAGGCCATAATAGTTATCTTCGGCCTCAAAGGGAAAGCAGACATCTGGTAGGAAGATGTGAAGCAGGTTAGAGAAATCACGGCGGAGGATTTGAGTTGGCATGAATTCAATATACTTTTCAGGAAGAAATATTTGTTAGATAGGTACTACGACAGTAAATCCAAGGAATAATATGAGCTAAATGTTCGGTGTGTGTTATATTCTTTCCATGACTAGGCCCACGCGCGATGCGGGAGGGTGGCCAGACCCCCTTCATTGCGTTGAGCTCAACGGGGAGGGGGAAGCTCCCCCTATCGAAGGGTCTATAGGGGGACGGTAGCCCCCCTGTGGTCTGAGGCAGTGCCCTGGGAATTTTCTTTTTTGGACCCTATATTAGGTGGGTAGACCTACCTATGGTTTTGTGCATGGGTTTTGCATATGGTTTTGGGCAAGATGGTTTTATACCCATGGTATCTTGTAGATATGGTCAAGGGAACTATGTTTATGTTCTAATAAAAGGTTAATGGATTGGGGTATATGAATTCTTCGACATGTACATATATGTGTTGTAACATTGAAAGGAATATAATGAAAAATGAATCTAGTAGCCCCGGCTTTGGGATCCAGGGGAAAATCTCTGTGTTTATCTATTTTATGTTTTATGCTCTCGCCATTGTTGATTTTCTATTTTTAGAATTCTTATGCAGGTAATTTCTGTACAGGGTTAAAACCTACGCTAAAGATGGGGTCGATGACGGATGAGGCGTATACGACCAAGTTCTTGGAGTTGTTGAGGTATGTACCATGTCTTAAGAATGAGAATTTAAAGATCGGATTGAATATGATGAGACTCGATCATTTGAAGAAGTCATTTGGAAGTTGAAGCACTGTTATGAGCAATTAAAGCATAAGACAGAATATCATGAAGGTTGGAAAGGGAAAGACAAAGCTAAAGGTAAATGGAAGCCGAAAAGAAAACGACCTAAGAATGCAGGAGAGAAAGAAAATTTTGCACCTTACAAGAAGTTTAATGGGTCACAACATGCAAGGAAGAAAAATAAAGGTGATGGTAAAGGATAGTTGTAGTGTTGGATAAATGACAAGGAGTATATCAAGAGAGATTGTCTGCAAAATCAGGGTGGTATGCCTCAGATTTACAGTGCACATGAAGCGCATACAGTTGGGGATGTTGGGCAAAGCATTGCACAGATATATGTAGTGTTGTATAATAGGCATGAGGATCACCACGCATCCATTATTGAGATGGAAGGTAAGCTTTGTGATTAATTTGTTTCTATTTTGTTTGACCCTAGATCTAATTATAGTTATGTTAGTCTTGACCTGGTGGATAAGTGTGGTTTGAATAAAGAAGTGCATGCAAAGTCTTGGTTAGTGCAGTTGGCTATAGGTTCAAGGAATAGAGTTCATCATTAGGTAAGATCTTGTGACACATTTGAATGTACTTCCATTAGGATCATACAATATGTTGTTGGGTATGGACTAGTTGTATCTTCATAGGAACAGAGAATCCTACATGACAATGGGGAATAGAGAATCCTCCAAGGTAAGAAGAACGCTACATTAGTCATAATGGTGACAACTATGCAGGCAAAGCGCAGTTGCAGAAAAGGGTGTGTGTTATTTGAGTGCATATTTCTAGTGACAAAGGTAAGGATGTTGAGGATGCAGAAGTTATGAAGAGGTACCCTATATTGCAGTAGTTTCAGGATGTGTTTCCAACAGAGATTTCAATTTTTTTCTTCACATAGAAGTGGACTTCTCTATTGAGTTGGTACCAGGGGAAGCACCAGAATCAAAGGCACCATATAGGATGAGAACACCAGAGTTAGTAGAGTTGAAGTTGCAGTTGAATAAAATGCTTGACATGGGATGCATTAGGCCAAGTGTATTGCCTTGGGGTGCAATAGTGTTGTTTGTGAAGAAGAAGGATGGTACTCTCAGGTTATGAATTGATTACAGGCAGTTGAACATGTTGAAAATGGCATCAAGGAGGATTCTAATTTAATTTTGTCTTTGAATTGAATTAGGAACAAAATTGTAATTCCACATCACATGAAAACTTGTATTAGTTAACTAAGTTAATTCGAGTTGAGAATCTAACTTGAGTCATGTAGAGTGTCTCGTACATTATAGAAGCCTTGGTTGCGTTTATTTTGAGTGGTAATCAATTAATTGAGTTTAACTTAGTTAAATTCAGTTAAACTAGTTCCAATTGTTGGAGTAACTAGTGGGAGGTCTAGTAGTGTGATGTTGCCTGCAATGATCAACCAGTTAACTGATGATTCACTCATAAATAATTCATACATATCATATCTGAGAGTTACTCAATTGAGATTGGAGTTCAGGGACAATGTACTATCAGTTGTATAATCATCCAAATTGTATAAATGGTGCATGCAGTTAGAGAAAGGCCTATAACGATTGTGCAATTCCAATTGAGGAATTTCCCTAATTAATAGGGGCTAGTTCTCAAGGAAAAAACACAAGGAAAAAGGGACTTGGGCAAGCAAGAAATTGGTTAAGTATTGGCCTAGGCTTGTCTAGGAAGCTATGAGACATATAGAGATAGTCAAGAGGTTGCTCGGGCTTGAGAAAAGCATTGTAATCTTCTCCTATTTTCTGACTAATGCATTATACAGATAACAGTGGTTTTTAGCTATGGATTTCCCCAGGAAATCATTGTGTAATGTGTTGATTGAATTATTTCTCTTGTATGCTTCGTTATTTCTCAATGGATTAATTGTTTTTGCTGATGAGTAGAGTAGATTCAAGTATTTTGTTTTAGAAAATTACAAAAGTAGTTTGAATCTACAAGGAATTTCTACATAACAAGGTGACCATCAAGAGCGGGTATCCATTTCCGAGGATTGATGACTTGTTCGACCTGCTGAAGGGAGCAGCAATGTTCTCTAATATTGACTTGAGATTCGGATATCATCAGGTACGCATTAAAGAAGAGGACATATACAATACTGCTTTTCGGACCAGGAATTAGGGGAATTTTGAGGTCTAAAATGGGCCTCCTAAGAAAAATGTACAACCAAAATAAACTTTATAAGAACCAATAGGATTTAAGATGATGATGTCAACCATGGGGATGATTCATCATTTTTTGGGTAAAAAAGTAAAAAGATTAAAAAATAATAAAATAATAAAACTATTTTTTTCAACTCGTATTTCAATTTATCTCCCTAAGGTTTTACTCAAATTTCGAGCAAGAGTACTTTTTGGATGCAAAATTTAATTCCTCATCCAAAGAGAACCCATGTTGCATACTTTTCATGGACACTGTTAAACGAAAAATGAGAAATACATGAAAAAACGTAATCACAATCACGTTTTTCATGTATTTCTCATTTTTCGTGTAGCAGTGTCCATCGAAAGTATGCTACATGGGTACTCCTTGGATGAGGAATCAAATTATGCATCCAACAAGTGTTTCCACTCGAAATTTGAGTAAACTCATGGGGAGATAAGTTGAAAAAATAGTTTTTTTCTTTTTACCCTCCAAAATTTGATGATGTAATCTAATCTTATTTTATTATTTCCATTATTATTTTATAATTTCCTTAGGAGGCCCATTTTAGACCTCAAAATTCCCCTAATGTATGGGCATTGTGACTTTGTTGTAGTTCCATTTTGTTTGACTAATGCTTCAGCTACCTTTATGTGCTTGATGAATAGTGTGTTGCGTCCTCATCTGGACAAGTTTTTTATCGTGTTCATTGATGACATCTTGATATATTCTAAAAATGAGGAAGATCATGTCAAGCACTGAGCAACAATATTGATATTGCTGAGAGAGCATCAGTTGTATGCTAAGCTCAGTGAATGCAATTTCTTTCAGACAAAGGTACATTACTTGGGACATGTTGTTTCCAAGGAAGGCATAGCAGTGGACCCAAGGAAGATAAGAGCTATCATGGAGTGGGAAGTTCCTAGAAATGTGGATGAGGTAAGATCATTCATGGGGCTAGCAGGTTATTACAGGAGCTTCATCAGGAAATTATCTCAGATTTCATATCCTATTGTGTCATTGTAGAGGAAAGGTAAGAAATTTGAAAAGGCAGAGGAATGTGTAGCAAGTTTTGAGCAATTGAAGCAGTTGTTGACAAATACTCCAATGCTAAAGATTACAGATCCAGACAAAGAGTTTGTGGTGTGTACAAATGCTTGCAAGAGAGGACTTGGTGGAGTCATGATGTAGGAAGGACAAGTAGTATGTTATGAATCACGGAAACTAAAAGAGAATGAGAAGAATTATCTTACACATGATGTTGAGTTGGCATTGATTATCCATGCATTGAAGATGTGGAGACAATATCTTCTTGGCAGGAGGTTTGTACTAATGAGTGATCACATTGGATTGAGGTATTTATTTGACCAACTGAATCTCAATTCCAAACAATCTAGATGGTTTTCTACAATTAGTGAGTTCGACTTTGAGATAAGGTACATCAAGGTGAAAGAGAACAAGGTTGCAGATGCTCTTAGCAATAGGATACATGTAAATCATATAGCAACTATGAGCTCCTATGGGACAGATTTATAGGATCAGATTTTACAGGTCAGTCAACAGGATGATAGGTACATGGAGCTTATGCACAGGTTATAGGTGGTCAGGATGTGGACTATCATCTTACAGCAGATGGTTTTGTCATATTTAGGGATAGGAACTATGTGTTGAATTACAGTGATATCAAGAAGACTATCTTGTGAGAATTTCATGCAAAACCATATTTAGGTCACCCGGGATACCAGAAGACATTGACAGTAGTAAAGAAGTTTTATCATTGGCCAAATCTGAATAAGTGGTAGAGTTTGTGGCTAGATTCTTAGACTGTCAATAGGTGAAATCATAGTGTAAGTGACATCTAGACAGCATGATTCCATCATGGTTGTGGTTGAAAGGTTGACGAAGGTAGCGCACTTCATTCCAGTGAAGTCTACTTATTTAGCTAATGATGTAGCACAATTCTTCATCAGAGATGTAGTGAGGTTGAATGGTGTTGCAAGGAAGATTGTGTCAAACAGGGATGCTAAGTTCACTTCCAAGTTTTTGAAGGAGTTGTTTGTAGGTTTGGGGATAGGGTTGGCCTTCAGCACAGCCTATCATACGCAAACAGATGGACAGACAGAGAGGGTCAACAAGATATTGGAGGACATGTTGAGGATGTATGTGATGCATAAGCAGAGGAGATGGGAGGAGTACCTTCTTTTGGTTGAGTTTTCTTACAACGATGGGTATCAGGAGTCACTGAAGATGAGTCTGTTTGAGGCACTGTATGGAAGGTGTTGTAACACTCCCATCAGTTGGAGTGATCCGGTGAACATGGTGTTGATAGGACTGAACATGTTGGCAGGGATGGAACATGAAATGCAAGTAATCAATAAGAATATAAATGCAACACAGGACAAGCAAAAAAATTATGAAGAACAGAACATGATGTTTAAGGAGTTTCAGGTTGGGAACATGTGTACTTATGCATCAAGCCCAAGAAGAGCTCCATGAGGATTGGAGCATGTGCCAAGTTGGCACCTTGGTTTTGTGGACCTTTCAATATTATTGAAAGGATTGGACCAGTAGCCTATCAACTTGCACTGCCTCTGACAGTGAAATTCCATGATGTTTTCCATGTGTCCTTGCTTAAGAATTATGTTAAAGATGTTGATCATGAGATTGATTGGTCTGTATTGCAGGTGGATCCATATGGAGAATTCCAACAAGAACCATAGTGTATTTTACAGAGAAATATGCTCATGCTACGGAACCGAGCAATCAAGTAGGTTAAATTGTAGTGGAAGCACTTTGGGATGGATGAAGCTACATGGGAGATGGCAGATGGCAGATCAGATGTGGCCTGCGTATCCTTATCTATTCACTAGTTAAGTGAATGTTTTTGGCATATTTTTTGGTATACGTATATATGTATATGGATGTAAGTACCTCCATGAGTTTTGTTATAAAGCTCTAATAAGAAGTATGGGTTTCATATTATTATGTTGTCATGATGGTTTTCTTTTCAATAGGATGATCATTGTAAATATTGGATCGAGCTAAGTTATAATGCTCCATGGGCAGTATGTTTTTATTCTCAATGATCTTGTTGGTGATAGGTGTCATTAAACATCAAGGGTGGTGTTCCCCCAAAGGGAGGGTTCTATAACAACCCTGGTCAAAAATCCATGTAATAAAGTTAATAAAGGCAAAATAATAACAAAGGACCTGGGACACTTATTCCAAGCTGAATGTTGGTAAAAACATCCTAGTGTGGGTATTGATTTGGTTTATTATGGCTAAGGAAATTGACAAAGGATTTGAAAAGGCAAAGTGGCATTAATTGACATTTTATTTATGAAAATAATTGAAACAGGAGAAAAGGAAGGTCAAATGTCGCAGGTTGCATATGAGGAGGAAAATGAAGAAAAATATTGGAAAATTGAAGAAATATAGGCCTCATTAATAAGAAGGGTTCTAATCATCAGCTCACAACCTTTTGTCAGTTCAATTTTGGAGCTCTCTCTCTCTACTCTCTCTCTCTCACACTCTTGGACACTTAGAGCATTTTTGGATCACTCTAGCATTAGAGGAAAGATGGCAAAGGAAGGACAAGAAAGTAAGAGGAAGCAAAATATCAAGCAAGGAAGAGCAGGATCAAGCAGCTACAACGAGATTACTTGCAGGTATCGAGTTGTACATATGATTTCCTTGTTAGTTTTGGCATGCATGGTACATGCATGTGTGTTTTTGTTTCTCATGTTTCCATTGGCATGGGTTTTTCCAGGTGTGACAATGTTCTTCAACCTTGCCTTGCCATTTCCGGATAGCCATGGTTTTATGGGGTTTTATTGATTTAGTTGAGTGATCCAGGTGGATATTGGTGGCCACCTACCAAGTCCACTTGGACCCCCACAATTGTTTCTTTTAGCGTTTTAGTTTCCTTAATTGTAGCACAGTTTACTATTTTTAGCAGTGTTTCGGGTCCTGAACTTCCAGAGCCGTTTTGAGGCCCTAAACGACGTTTTTTGGGAAAATTGGGAGCAACATGGGTCCATACACTAATGTTGCTCTTCCCAAAGTTGTAGTTCTCGGATAGATATTTCTAATGAGATATTGTACACGTCAAATGGAGATCGTATGCCAAAGTTATGACCCTGGGAAGTTGATGTACCAATTTCCATTGTTTCTCAAAAATAAATAGGCCTTCGAGCCTCATTGTAACATAGTTCAGAGGCATGTAACCGCCACATCTCTTCTCAAAGATAAGCTACCATCACCCTAGCTGGTCTATTTCCATTACTGTTTGTAAGCATATTTCAGTATTTTACATTAATGAAATGAAGTATTATTTCCGTTGCATCTTTGTGTTTATGGTTATCTCTGTAATTTGTTGCGTTCTTGTTTAAATCTGAATCAGTGGTATCAGAGCGGTCTGCTTTTTCTCTATTTTTCATTGCATGTCCCCAAAAAGGTCGGGATATAAGGAGTTAGGGCTTGAACTGGTCGAACCTTTACAAGACTAGCCTCGTAAATCTCGACGGCCTCCAATGGTAGATGAAAAGAAAGATGAGGGGGCAGGAGATCCTATCAAAACCTTGCTTCAAGAATCCCTTGAGCGACAAAGGAACGCGATGATGGACAGCTTTGCCCAAATCCTTCAGCGGCTACCCAGGGGTGACGCATCGGCTTCCAACAGCTACTCTAGAAATTCCACACCATTTAAGGTACAAGTTAATTTTTAAATCCCCATATTTGAGGGTCAGATAGACGTAGATGTCATCGATAAATGGTTAAATCTGCTAAAGGGTTATTTTTCTGTTCATGATTTTTCCAGTCGGGAAAAGATTATTTTCGCTCTTCTCAAAGCAGCTCCCCACGTCAAGGACTGGTGGGAAACCTACTGCGAGCAGAAGAATGAAATTACAGCTCACTATTTTCAGCCGCACCCACTTGGGATTCATTCCGAGATGTCATCAAGGATAAGTACTACCCTGTCGGAAGCTATGAGGATCAATACATGAAGTGGACCACGTTGCGGCAGGGGAGGGACCAAGACGTTCGAGAGTTTACCAATATTTTCCATACCCTTCGCACAAAGTTGGGTATCAAGGATTCAGAGCAGCATTTGGTACTCAAATACTGCGGATGCCTGCACAAGTACATCCAGGAAGAAATAGAATTCTTGAACATCCCCTCGCTCGGCACAACACACCGATATGCCGTCAAGTTCAAGCAAAAGTTTAAATAGAAGAAGTGAGACTTTGGATCTGTGAATACAAAGCAGGGGAAAGGTGCCCCCAAACCGCAGAACAAAGGACAAAGCCAAGGCGGGGTGGCCCAAGACATCCCGCCAAAGCTGCAATCAAAGAACAGTGCCGTGAAGCCAAAAAAGGACACGGGAAAGTGGTGTGAGTTCCATAAGAGCTCCACTCACAACACAAGTGAGTGTTGGGCCAAGCAGTCACTGGTGCCCGAGCTAAAGGTTTCAGAATCATATGCGTGCTCTGACTCTGATTCAAAACACGACAAGGGGAATGACAAAGGGAAGAAGATTATCGATGCGGAGCCCAATGCCACCATTGCCACTACGGAGATCCAAAAGGAGGAACCTGAAGATCCAGAGGAGGAGGAGCGTCTCTTCCACTCCCAGATGTGGGTAAAGGGCTCCCTGCTACAGTTCATTGTCGACAGCGGGAGCCAAAATAACCTCATTTCAGCAAAGGTCATGAAGCGGCTGGGCTTACCGACCACAGCACATCCACAACTGTACACCATCGGGTGGCTTCACCAAGGATGGGTTCTTCGCATGAGCTAGCAGTATCGCCTTCCATACAACATCAAGCCCTTCACGAATGAGGTATTGTGTGACATTTCTCCCCTTGAAGTTTGTGATGTATTATTAGGACAACCATACTTGTGGAAGCGACATGTTGTGTATGAATCAAGGCCCCGTGTTGTTATTGTTACTTTGGGAAATAAGTTGCACAGGATGCCGGAGGTAGCACCACCTACCGCCATCTCTTTGGTTACTGCAAAACAATGTAGTAAGCTCATTTCCAAAACTGGGAAATTTGTTTTCCCGATGATATGCCCTCAAGGAAAGACGAATACGGTGGCTACAACCTCCAGACAAGGCCCCTCCGCACGACAACTACAGATGGACAAGGTTGTGGAGGAGTACGAGGACATCTTCACCTCCCTCGCAGGGGTTCCTCTGCACTGTCAGGTCAAGCACTCCATCGATCTAACCCCAGGTGCGCCGCTGCCCAATGGACCAATCTATCAGTGCTCCATTCTATAGAACGATGAAATCAAGAGGCATATTCAGGATCTACTGCAGAAATATCACATCCGTCCAAGTTCATCACCCTGTGGGAGCCCAATCTTGTTGGTACAGAAGAAGGATGGGACTTGGAGACTATGTATTGACTATCGGGTGCTGAACAAAATCACTGTCTGTAATAGGTACCCGATCGCACGAATTGATGACCTCCTAGACCAACTGAAGGGGTGGAAATATTTCAGCAAGATCGATTTGAAGTCAGGATATCACCAGGTACCAATCAAACCCTCCGATGTGTGGAAGACTACCTATAAAGCCAAGGAGGGCCTTTTCGAATGGTTGGTCATGCCTTTTGGATTGACGAATGCTCCTGCAACCTTCATGAGGCTAATGGATGACATCTTGCAGCCATTCACCAACTCATTTGTAGTGGTATACTTGGATGACATCCTAATCTTCAGCCAAAGTTAGGAAGAGCACCTCCACCACATCCGGCAGGTTCTCCAAACACTGCGGCAACACAAGTTATGTGCCAATTTGGAGCACTTTTGGCATGACCCAGGTTCAGTATCTGGGATACATTATTGATGAACAGGGGGTGCATGTGGATCCAGCCAAGATCCAAGTCATTCGGGATTGGCCATTTCCAACCACTCTAACAGAGCTCCGCAGCTTTCTAGGTCTTGCCAACTTCTACTGCAAGTTCATGTTGGGATTTTCTCATATCACTTGGCCCTTGAGTCAAGTCACCAAGGGAGGAGCGAAAGCAAAATTATTTTGGTCTGAATCTCAACAGAAGGCATTCACAGAGTTGAAAGATCGCCTCTGCACGGCACCAGTGCTCACATTACTAGACTTGCAACAACCATTTGAGGTCGAGACAGATGCCTTTGACTATGATATTGTGGCAGTCCTTACTCAACACAGGCATCCAGTGGCATATCACAGTAAGACACTTTCAAACATAGTCTGGAAGTATCCCACTTATGATAAAGAGATGTATTCCATTGTGCAGGCCTGTTGACAATGGAAGCATTACATTTTGGGGAAGGAAACGGTCATCCACACAGACCACCGACTCCTACAGTTCATACAAACCCAAGGGAAATCGCAGAATGATCGCCATCAGAAGTGGTCCACATATCTGCAACATTTCCATTTGAATATCAAGTATAAGGAGGGTAGCACCAATAATGTTGCAGATTGCCTCAGTCGACCACTAATCATGGCGTTAACCGCCATGCTCAACTCTTGTGGGTATAAGACTTCTAATTGGCCACTTCTCTACAAAAGCGACCCAGAATTCGGCCACACATACCAGACACTCTTGGAGGGTCAACATGTTCCATATTTTCACCTCCAGGATGCTCTGTTATGCCACCTGGTAACCTTTGTGTTCCTTTAAGTGAGCGTGCCAAGATGATTTGGGAATCACACTACAGTCAGGCTGCTGGGCATTTCGGGGTCGAGAAAACGATGGCAGTACAGCAGAAGTATTTCTATTGGCCGAATGTTCGACAGGATGTCGGTAAGTACATCAGATCATGCACTGTCTGTGCCATTGCCAAAATGACCATCAAGAAGCAAGGCCTCTATACCCCGCTTCCTACCCCTAGTCGACCTTGAGAATCCATCTCCATGGATTACATGTCAGGCCTTCCTTCCACTAAGCATGGAAACAACTGTGTTTTTGTGGTTGTCGACAGGTTCTCAAAGATGGCCATTATGGCGGCCTGCAAGAAGAATATCACAGCAGAAGCCACTGCTAAACTCTTATTTGAACAAGTGTACACTTTGGGATCCCACAGTCTATCATCTCAGATCGGGATAGCAGGTTCTTCAGTACATTTTGGTCCAGTCTCTGGTCGATGCTGGACACCAAACTCATTAAGTCCACAGCCTTCCATCCTCAAACTGATGGCTAGACAGAGGTTGTCAACAGGATGATCGTACACATTTTGCGCATGTACAACTCAAAGCATCCACGCACATGGGATGAGAGCCTCTCCTATGTTTAGCATAGATACAACTGGGCTCTCCACAGCTCGACTGGCCACAGCCCTTTTCAGGTGGGTTTGGGATTCCAACCATTATGTCCCATTGATGTGGCCATGCCATTTGCAGCTACTCACGCAGATTCGGCTCATGTCCAGTCCGAAACAGATAAGGCAACCAGCTTCATTAAGCACATCCAACATATTCGCCAGTAGGTCCATGACATTCTGGAGAATTCAAATGCCAAGTACAAGCAGCGACATGATCAACATCGGTTGCCACACAAGTTTCAGGTGGGCGACAAAGTCTGGTTGCATGTGCAAAAGGAACACCTTACTAGAGCCTATCGGAAACTCAGACCACTCCGATATGGTACTTACACCATTACCAAGGTTGTGGGAGACAATGCATTTGAGCTCAGCATTCCCCCATTCCTTGGCCTACACCCAGTGTTCAATGTCGACCACCTTCGGCCATACTTTCCACCATTACTAGACACATCTGACATTGCAGAACAGCTCACACCCACATAGTTAAATCCAGATTGCATAGAACAAGCTACAACTGATCGAGTCATGGACACACAGATCAAGCTCACTCGCCAGCAGAATATCCAACTGTATCGAGTTGTCAAAGCAGGCCAACTCCTTCACCAGGGACCAAGTTCAGTAGAAGTTTCCTCATCTCATGGAGGAACTCAACGTAATAGGGACCATTGCTTCCTAAGGGGGAGGAATGATCCAAGTGAATATTGGTGGCCACCTGCCAAGTCCACTTGGACCCCCACCATTGTTTCTTTCAACATTTTAGTTTCCTTAATTGTAGCACAGTTTACTATTTTTAGCAATTTTTCGGGTCCTGAACTTCTGGAGCCATTTTGAGGCCCTAAACAATGTTTTTTGGGAAAACTGGGAACAACATGGGTCCATGGACTATTGTTGTTTTCCCCAAAGTTGTAGTTCTCAGATAGCTCTTTCTAACGAGATATTGTACACGTCAAACGAAGATCGTATGCCAAAGTTACGACCCTAGGAAGTTGATGTACCAATTTACCCAAACAGGGCCCACAGTTTGGCATTTCATCTTCTAGGGTTCGGGTTTTAGATGTTGAGGGTTTTCCATTGTTTCTCAACAATAAATAGGCCTTCAAGCCTCATTGTAACACAGTTCAGAGGCATGTAGCCGCCACATCTCTTCTCAGAGATAAGCTACCATCGCCCTAGCTGGTCTATTTCCATTGTTGTTTGTAAGCATATTTCAATATTTTACATTAATGAAATGAAGTATTATTTCCGTTGCATCTTTGTGTTTATGGTTATATTTGTAATTTGTTGTGTTCCTGTTTAAATCTGGATCATTGAGCTAAGTTGCTGGATGGATTCGAAGCTAAGTGGGTTTGTCTCAAGATTGATCACAAGGCTTAGGAATCTCGGGGTGGGATATATGTTAAAGCATGATTGTGAATAACCTTTATTGGGCCTAGGAATCCCTTGACTAGTAATGTCAGAATACACGGTAAAGCCAAGAGGTTAAGATGAACAAATTCCTCACGGTTTAGGCAGAGAGATCTGGAGGCATCCATGCTTGTATAGGCCTAGTGATCCAGTGGGATTTCGATAAAGCCCGGTTGTATTGATGAGGGTTTCAGGCCTAAGAATCCCTTGGTGGGATATACGGTAAAGCCTGAGGAAGCCTTGGTTGGTCTTGTTTTGAGTCCCACATTCATGCTTGGAATATGACATGGGGGTGATTGATTGAAAGAAAGATTTGGTTCAACCAATATATGGTCGGGTGGTTCGTGGAAGTCCCTAACTTGGTTGGCTTATGCACTCATTAATAAGAGCTCCTTCTCCTTTGGTATCTCATGCATAAATGTACTTGTTCATACGTGCTCTTATGGTTTTTATATCCTTGTTATTTTTGTTGGTTATATGTTGGTTACAAGTATGGTTTATGAAAGACTTTGGTTATGTCTCTCATCATGATTTGATTAGTACATGAGATGTGAATGAATATATGACCTAATAGATGATAATGCAACTATTTTGATAAGTCATCAATCCTTCTTTACGAATCTCAGATAAGTATGAGACCCCTATGCTCAGATCTATGGTTATGACTTGTAGATTACATGTTTGTGATATGTTTGACGAAATGTTTGTCATGGCTAGTAGGGGTCTGGTCAAGTCCTTCTACCAATATTTTCATTATTAGCTTTAATTCATGGTTATTTAACATTTTTGGAAGTTTCATGAAGTTCTAGGCAATGGCTTGAGTCTCACCCCTAAAAAAGTGGCACAAAATCCAGGGTTGTTGGCACAGAATTGCCTGAAAAAGGCCACAGTCGCTAGCATGCCTTGTTGTGGGAGTGACTGTATGACCTCAGTGGCATGCATGGCTTCTCATGGGAATGACCAAGGGTCTAGCTCATCAAAAATACAAGTTGTCTTAGGGTTTAGGCACTTGGAAGGGTTGGTTGTCTCCTGAAGGGTCTATAGTTCCTAAGTAAGGTTAAATTGGGTTTGTTTTGTCGTTTCCACTTCCTTAACTATACATGGGGAGCTGAATCACATCATAGTATCCTTTCATCGCATGTTTACCCCAGTGGACTCGTTAACTTGGGTAAATCTGGGAGGAGGGTGTTACAAGTTCAATCATATCAATTTTTTTCAATAATAATTTAATTTGAAGCATAATAGAAGTTGAGATTTGCTCATCACTTTCTTTGACTTTATTCACCTAATGGATCAAAACCATTGAGTCACCGAAAACCATCAGTTGGCAAAGTCCCTTAAAGTAAGCCAGTTCTAAGCTTTGTTACAGAGCTAAGTATTCAACATGGTTATTTGTAGAAATCTCTAATCCCTAGGAAAATTGAATCTCTCTTTCTTCATCGAGGTGAAAGATAACCCCTCCCGCTCTTGCCTCCTCGTATAAAAGTATAATTTTATATAAATTTAAAATTCTCAATAAAATTACTATGTTTATATTATTAGTATTAGTATTATTATTTAAAATTATTAATTACTTTTGCACAGGTACTAAGAAGCAATGTTGCATATTACTCTTGTTATAGTGTTGGAGAGCACATAAATAATGGTGGGCAATAACTCCTAATAAGGATATTTATTTAAACCTTATTTCTATCCATTTTTAGGCAAAGTGTTTATAAACTATGCTTTTGGAAAATTTGCAAATTGATATATGAAGGACTTGCATAAATTTTGGTGGGTAATAACCATTAATATGTTTGCACATTTACATTTTTATTCCTACTTATTTAAGTGTTGAAGAGCATATAAATAATGGTGGACACCTGGTAAGTATATTTTTTTACATCTTATTTCTATCCATTTTTTATCCAAACGCTTTGCTTAAATTATGGTCGGAAACAACTAATGGTAAATATGTTATTTATGTGAGTATGGACTATTTTCAAGGATTTTAATTGGGTGGTTTTCTTATGAAACTTAACAATGAAAAATCATTGCACAAATATCCAAAAATTAGCTCAACTATGTAAATTAAATGTTTGGGAAATGTTGATTGGTATCAATCCATGATAAGCATGAAAACAATTACCCCAAGAGACATGGTGCAGATTTTAAAAAAATCATAAAACTTAAATAAATTATAACTTTATTTTAAATTATTAATTATAAAAAGAATTAATATATGAGTTAAACAATATTCTTAACCATGTATATTCACCCTCACTTTACCAAGGAATTTCTTAACTTGTAAATACATTTTTTAATGATACAATGGGCCAATACTATGGCTTATTAATGCCACATATCCAATATGACACGTGTTGATATGACATTTTATTTAATTAATTAAATTGAGATAAATTAATTAAAAGATCATAACTAACTTGGAGATAAATCTTAACCCTTGATATGTGTATACTACTATGAATATTTCGGCATATTCCATGGAGGTTAAATCTACACCATCCACCTAATAATTATTGATAATTAAATTAAAATTTTGGAAGGCATATTCTGAAATAGACATGCCTATCAACATAATTATGGCACAAATTATGTTTTTTCCCACAAAAAAAAAATCATATATTTTAAGGAGATACAAAAAATTTGGACCTATTTCTCGATACTTTTTCTAGTCATTTTTGCCCAAAATATGGTAGAGATTTTTAGGAATCACGAGTTTAAGTTGTTTAATCTGCAAAGTTTGAGTGCCTCATGGGGTTTTTTAGGATGCTTAATCCATTTATGCATTCAAAATTGCATTTTAAACAATAAGAAATCATAATTTTGCTACAAATTGTTTTGTCGCGCCAAAAAAGCCATTTTGTCTATTAGTTACACTACACCATAAATATTTGTTTTTCATAGTTAAACATTATAACTTGCTTTGTTTAATACTAAATTAATAGTGATAAACACACAAACCAATTACTAGAGTACAGACAAATTGATTCGATTACTAGAGTCTTCCCTTGATAGGGATTAATAATTCAACTTTAGAGATTTTTATTTAGATATTAGCTTATGATAAATATAAAACATTGAGAATACCACAGTAGGTGATAAATATAATATAATAAAATAAGTTTTTCATTTTTCCATTAAAAATTGGTCAACAATTTTAAATTGATAAAAGAAGAGGGAACAACAAAAAAAATAGGAAGTTAGTGTTAGTCAACTTGGAAATGAATGAAAATCATCTAAAAGATTAGATAGGAGACGCTAAATCATGGTCACAAGTTGTAAGTGGGTCATCAAACAAACAAAAAGAAATCATTGAGAAGCAAATCAAAATACAAATAAGGGAAGAACAAGATAAGCAAGGCAAAGTTGTAAATATCATTATCAAAGTCTGGGTGAAAATGAGAGGACCAAGATTTTAGCAAGGGACTTCCTTAAAGATAAGTTGAAGTGGACATGGTGTATTCACCAAGTAAGCAAAATTAGAAAGAAGGTAGAGGGAGGAAGAGATAGACACGTAAGAGTTATCTTGAGGAATATAGAGGATAAAAATATGATCCTTAGAAATAATAGATTGCTTAGAGGCACACACATCTACTTAGATGAGGACTTGACTTTTGCTCAACAAGAACAACAAAGAAATGAGTGGGAAAAAGTGAAAATTGTTGAAAATGTAACTAGTATCGGTCTTCATAATTGTTTTCTAGCTCGTGACATGATGTAATTATTATGTCTTTGTAAAAAGAAAGAAAAAATGAAATTATAAGCATGGGTTTCATGCTCAATTTATTATGTTTCTAGGTCAAAGCCCCCATTATGTGCTTCTAGGGTTTGGGTCATGAGTCATTGTCCTTATCATCTTGTATTAGACCCTTCTTGGGTTTATTATATCAAAGAAGAAATTTATCTTTATGTCAAAAATGTAATTTATGCTCCTCCGCCAAGTCAAACTCATCTATTGTCAAGTCGGCCTCATTGAAGGGATTCAACCACCTTTGAAGACTATATATAGGTAGCATCTTCAGCCTACTGTGGCATCCATCCAAGCAAGTTCGATATGCAATCACAAGGAAGTGTGAAGGCAAGAAAAAGGAGAGGGAAAAACTTGAAGAAGGAAGAAAAACCCTAGCGAAGGAAGGACTAACCCTAATGAAGGAAAGAAGACTATTTTTCTCTTGTTTTGGCTCACACATGTGAGTTTTTTGAGTTGTAGGAGGGTGGAAAGTTGCAAGTCTACAGTAGAGGCCAAAATTCTGATGCAGTAGGGTTGAAATCTGTTATTGAAGCACGATTGAAGAGGGTTGACTTTTGTTGACTAGAAGCAAACTTTTATCATCTTGGAAGGACTTTTTTGGAAGGATAAATTGGTGAATTGGAGGAGGTATTTATCTTGGTAAAAGGGCCTTGGTTGTCTCATTTGATTTGGTTCTTAAAGAACAAAATGTAATTTTTGGGTTTTCCCCTTGAAGAGGGGTTTACCCTGGCTGAGAGCTTACATCTTGTCACCTTATTGTTTTGGTAGTTGCTTGATGAAAAGAAGATACAAGAAGACATAAAAGAATATGATAAGAATACTAAGAAAACACAAGTAATTGTCAAGATAAGAATAAAAAATTCCTTTCTGACTTTCTAACATGGTATCAGAGCTAAGGTGAAGAAGAATGAAAAAAGGCAACTTGAAGATCAAAACCTCTCATCATTTTAAGGAAGGATTCAAGAGAAGTTTTCAAGGTAGATCATAAGGATAAGTGAAGTATTATCTATTGAACCTTTTGTAGATCCATTGGAGGACTCCATTTTCTCGGAGGAAGGAAGTATTGAGAAATCTTATAGAAGTCTTGAAAGGTAATAAGATAACTTGAAGAAAAAATATACAAGGATATCTAGACTCCTTCATAAGAGTTACATTGACTTATGACCTCATCAATGAAATCTCGAAACAAGCTTCAAGGAGCTTCTAACTTTAGAGCATGGAAGACAAGGATAGACATCATCCTTGCAATAAATAAATTATTGGACTTAGTACAAGGAAAAGTCAAACAACCAACTGATGATGTTGGAAAGGAGGAGTACAAGGAAAATTGTATTATAGCCATGAGCCTACTTGTGGATGGAGTTAAAGACAACTTGATTCCCTACATATCCACACTAGGTACTTCAAAGAAAATGTATGATGATCTCTTCAATTTATTTACAATCAAGAATATTATTGGACAAGTGGTAAGTCTAAAGAATGAACTTCAAACTATAAAAATGACCAAATTAAGATGATATGGTGTCCTCTTACTTTGTAATAATTTTCCATAAAAGAGATGAACTATAAGAAATTCATGAAATAATCCCTGATAAGTAACATGTGATTGTTGCCTTTCTAGGACTACCAAAGTCTTGGAATTCCTTTGCAGTTGCAATTAGTATTTGGAAAAATTATCCCTCCTTTGAAGAAATGTGGTCTACCTGTACTCAAGAAGAAGCTCTTCTTTCCTTGATAGGAGGTAAGAAAGAAGACGAAGAAAATACCTCAAATGCTTATTCTACCCATTTCAATAAGAAAGGAGGAAATAAGAAGTTTAAAGGGTCAAAGAAAAAACATGGGAAGGTTGACCTTTCTAAAATAGAATGTTATCATTGTCACAAGATGGGACACTATAAGAACCAATGTCCTGAGAATACTAAGAACAAGAAGAGATAAAGAGATCAAGCTACAATTGTCGTTGATGAAGCTCCACCAAAGAAGAACAAAATTGAGAACTCTGAGATCAAAGACTTATTATATTAAGTCTTTAGAGATGTTATCCCTTGTATGTCCTTTATCTATAGTACAGGGCATTATTTTTAGATTTTGTAGAATTTTCCCTTATAATTAACTCCAAGAATAATCTTTCTTTTGATTCCTAGGGTTTGTAGATCTAATAGATTTTGATAGAAAGTTCTTGAGTTGCTTTGATAAGTTGAAGGAATCCCTCAAAATGTTTGGATCAAAAAAAAATCAAGAGGGAGCTTCTACTTTTCTCAAAAGATAAGTATTCTTTATCTATTTTATTACCTTGTTGATTTCCTCAATATGTCTAACTTTACTTTTGTTGCACGCTTTTAATCCTTTATCATGTAATTTCCTTGGAAGAAAGATTTGTAGGAATATTCTAAAAGGAAAGGACTATGGCTAGATTGAGAGGGAGCCTTCAAAAGGAGACTGTTGAGAAGCCTTGTTGCAAAAGGATCCCTTCAAGAGGAAGCACTACAAGGTTTGTAAAGGAAACAACTCAAGGTGTGTTTAATATTACAATATTTATAGCAAGTATTCATCATTTAAGAAGGTATGATTATTTTGTCTTTAAAATTGCTTTATATTAATGACTCTCTCATATCTAGGGTTTTTCTATAGAATCATGAAGATTCTTATATTGTTAGGATGTTTGATCTCTAGATTAAATCAAACCTGTAATAACTATCTTTTGTTATTTATTTACTTTGGTGAAACCCTATCCTTTTGATTTTTAGGGTTTGTTGATGGTATCTAGGGCATACGATAAAACCCTAACTATTTAGGGTTCGGTGATAGTATATAGGGTTTGTGACAAAACCCTTGTAGAAGTTGATAAAATATCTTAGGGCATAAACGATGACACCCTATGTGTAAATGCTTATTATATGGTTGAAACCCTAACATGGTTTGAGGACCCTCCATTTTATGTTAGCATATTGATAATAAAAACTAATATATTGGAAGTTTGAAATTGGTTGGGGTCATGGAGCTACAATATGTTCTTATGGATGAACAAGTAGCTAGTGTGTTGATCTCTCCCTAAGAATTTTTTAATATTTGATAAGCATGCTTGGATAGATTTGGTTAAAAAGGAGAGATGAGTACCTTAGGATGTGTTCATGTATGATGGTACTTGGGATGACACCTTGGCCTAGTTGGTATTGATATCTCAATTACAATTTGGCCTTGATGATGTTTAGATCCCGGTATGGGAGGGTATCTTGGTCTTATGGAGATTTGTTTTAGTATTTGACCTTGATGATACCTCGATCCCTGTGGGGGTTGGTGTCTTGGAATGGAGGACTAGAAGATATTTATATCCTATTTGATTGATACCAGGGTTGTAGCTCAATGGTAACTATAGTGGCAAGTTGCCTTGATGACACCTTAGTCCCCGTTGAGTTAGTGTCTTAGCAGGTAGCCTTGATGACACTTGATTAATACCTTGGTAGTTTTTGGCCTTGGTGGTAACTTGCCTTGCATATGTTGTTGTACTCTTCTTGAAACACTTCAATTGAGGTTAACCTTGTATCGGTTAAACAATTATGAATACCTCCCTAGTTAAGAGGGAGTGTTGAAAATGTAACTAGTATCAATCTTCATGATTTTTGTCTAGGTCATGACATGATGTAATTATTATGTATTTGTAAAAAGAAAGAAAAAAAAAAGTATAAGCATGAGTTTCATGCCCAATTTATTATATTACTAGGTCAAAGCACCCATTGTGTGCCTCTAGGGTTTGTATCATGAGTCATTATCCTTGTCATATTATATTAGACCCTTCTTGGACTTATTGTATCAAAGAAGAAATTGATTTTTATGTCAAATAAGCAATTTGTGCTTCCTCCACCAAGTCATCCTCATCTTTTATCAAGTTGGCCTCATTAAAGGGATTCGACCACCCTTGAAGACTATATATAGGCAACATCTTCGACCTATCGTAGCATCCATCCAAGCAAGTTCGATTTGCAATCACAAGGATGTGCGAAGTCAAGAAAAAGGAGAGAGAAAGGCTTGAAGAAGGAATAAAATCCCAAGCGTAAGGAGGAACTCTAGTGAAGGAAAAAATACTATTTTTCTCTTGTTTTGGCTCACACGTGTGATTTTTCTAAGTTGTAGGAGGGCCAAAAGTTGTAGGTCTGTAGTAGAAGCTGAAATTGTAATGTAGTAGGGTCAAAATCTATGACTGAAACAGAATTGAAGAGGGTTGACTTTTGTTGACTAGAAGCAGAATTCTGTCATCTTGGAAGGACTTTGTTGGAAGGCTAACAAGTGAATTGGAAGAGGTATTTTTCTTGGTAAAAGGCTCTTGGTTGTCTCATTTGATTTGGTTCTTGAAGAAGAGAAGATATTTTTTGGGTTTTCCCCTTGAAGAGGGGTTTTTCCTTCGCCGAGAGCCTACATCTTGTATCCTTGTTGTTTTGATCTTCATGCATTTATGTTTTGGTAGTTTCTTGATGATAAGGAGATAAAAGAAGATATTAAGAATACTAAGAAATCACAAGTAATTATCAAGGTAAGAAAAAATTTCTACTTTTCTGATTTTCTAACAAAAACAACAAGAAATGAGGGAAAGTGGGCATGGTTGAAGAATGGTAAAGCTCAATCCAGTGATTGTTTCTCGAATTAGAAATAGGAAATAGGGGCCCCACAAGATTGTTTATATGTATTAAGTTGGAATTACAAAGGTTATCCATGGAGAAGAGGTTTGGGGTTGGCGCCCATAGCGTTCCAAATTTCGAAGGTTACAAGAAGATATCAATTTGGAACAAAGTAAAGGAAATAGGAAAAGGACATGGGGTGCTAATAAATGAAAAATTGTGTGGAATTGTAAAAGTGGAAAAAGAGGATCCAAACAAACAATACATTTGGTTGTAAATAACTAAGAAGGAGGTTACTTTGAGGTTGGTTGATTTTTATTTTACCCCAAAAAGCTCAAATATCTATAAAAGAAGCAATTTAGACAACGAAATCTCGTATGCCTCATTGAGAAAATATCTCTTTATTAAGCTCCTTCGGAGAAATAATGTTAATGGGTGACTTTAATGTAAGGAAAACTAACAACTAATATTTCCAGTTAAGCAATGAAAATAAAGGGGAAAACAATCCCTTAGGGTTGGAAGAGGGTGGATTTCAATCATGGGAAAGAGATTCACAGTATGTAAATGTGGGTGTGACAGACTTTGGGGTAGAATTAATAGGACTTTGTAGTTTGTTTGGTATGGATATTTGTAATAGAATGAGAGGGTGGACAACTTCAAGGGATATCACAAGAAAAACTTACATTGGTCAAAGTGTGGCAGATTACATAATTTACTCTCAATTTGTTGCTTATAGAGTGTTGAAGTTTGATATTGGGGGTTTTCCTATTGAAATGAGATTTGATCATGCACCCCTATTTGTTAATATGGACTTTATTCCTACTATTCCACACAATAATCGAATTCTTGGAATTCAAAAGAAAACTTTTTCCAAAGGAAAAGTCCTCATGAATCAAGAAAATAGAGAAATATTTAGTGTTTCTCTTAAGCGATAGTTTCATGTTATAAAGTACAGCGTGGAAGATGTGAC
Organism: Pinus tabuliformis; assembly: GCA_031772625.1. Taxonomy (NCBI): domain Eukaryota; kingdom Viridiplantae; phylum Streptophyta; class Pinopsida; order Pinales; family Pinaceae; genus Pinus; species Pinus tabuliformis. The sequence continues at coordinate 777,988,939 of CM062808.1, read as the reverse complement.
AACCAATGAAGTAGGGTGGTCATGTTCATAGTAGTGTGTTGATCCCAATAATCCATAATGCTTTAAGTGCATGCAAAAGGTCTCATCCAAAGAAGATGGATACAAGTATTTTTCTAGAAAATCCATGGTATAATGAATAATGCAAGGCAATCAAAATATATGTAAACGATAAAAAATTTAGCAAAGAAAACAAGAAGAAATGCGAAAAATTAGTGCAATAGAAAAAGGAAAATATGTGAGTGCAAGAAGAAAGGAGTTAATCTCTCTTTGAAAACACAACCTCTAAAGGATTTTGAAGCGGACTACAATAAAGGAGAAAGCAAACTAAAAACAATATTATAGATGTCCAATGGTTAGATTATGTGAGGCTCCTATATGAGAAGGTACATGAGAAAAACACTCCTCCCATAGTGAACATATCTATGGACAAATTCACTATGGATGATATAAACCTTGGAATAAATATTTTAGTAAGTGGCAGAGCAGAGGACATAAATAGGCTTCAAGCTCAATTTCTAAAATGGGGAGTTGAGCTTCTTGCCCCTCACATAAAAGGAATTTTCAATAGGGTCATCCAATATGGCTTTTTGGGAGAATGGACTATCGATGCGGTCATTCCTCTCTTTGGGAATGTGGATATCAACAACCCTTCTAACTACCACACTATTATGGTCAACCCCCTCATGGGAAAGTTTTTTGGGAGCACGATAGTGTGAAGAATCAACAATTGGGTAGAAGATGAGAGGAAAATGGAAAGAAAATTTTAGACCTAGGTACTCTATCATTTCTCATTGTGTCACCCTTAGACATTTTATAGAGAAAATTTTGGACAAACAAGGTGAAGCAACCTATTGCTGTGTTGTGGACTTTAAAAAAGACTTTGACACAGTACTTATACAAAAGCTATGGAGCATAATGGAAGAGTTGGGTATCCCAGATGGATATAGAGTGATAGTTCATAGACTTTATGAGAAGGTTAGAGCTGAAATCAAAATAAGTGAAGGAATATTCTAATATTTTGGTAGCAATATTGGTGCAAACAATTATGTCCTCTATCACCCACTCTGTTTGGTTTATACGTTGATAGGATGGAATCTTGGTTAAGCAAAGATGATGGAGAAGGTCTCCATTTAGTAGGCTGTGTGGTGAAGCTAATTTTATATAATTTGGTCACTTGATGTAAGTTTATTTATCATAGTAAAGCATATTTATAAATGCTTGAGTCATAGGAAAATTTATTTTGAGTCAAAATCCCATTGCAGCTTTTAAAAGATGAAATTTTGAATTTTTGAAATGTAAATTTTGGCTCCAAAAGTGATAAGTAAACTTCCCTCCAAGTCAATTCGGCCTTGGCCAAGAGACACGTCAATTCACCCAAGACGGACGACTATATATAGGTAGCTCGACCTCCTCCATTGACACATTCGTATTCTCTCACACAAGATAGTTTCTAGGCAAGTGAGCGATTGTAACCTCCCCCTCCACATTTACCCAATTCCACTAGCCTAACAGGTTAAACATGAGATGAAGAGTTACTATGATATGACCTGACCTCCAAGCTTCAGTTACGAAAGTGGGGATGAGAACTAACTTCAAACAAGCATCACTCAGGGCTACAGGACACTCAGGGACCAAAGGACCACCCTAGGTGGCAAACCCTGAGATGGGGTTGCTTTTCTCACATATTAAGTCCCAACTGCATGAAAAACTAGGAAAGGGTGCAGTTATAGGGCTCCAACCGCACGCATGATACTATTTCCATGTGGTTATATCCCAAAATCTCCAGTTCAGAGGCTGTGGTCCTGAGATCTAAGCCACAATTTTAGGCCAACCTCCAGACCACTGCCCAAATTTGTCTGAGACCCATAATCATTATTGACATGAGGAAAAGGCTAAACATTCAAACTTGAATCATGAACATGACCTAGATTTCCTAGAACACACAAGACATTTTGTTAAACACATGGAAAACATAGATGCTACATATCATGAATTCATATATGATCATAATGTTGAAGAATCTAGGGCGGTTAGAGTTAATTAGATTCTTCTAGGCATGATAACTATTTATGAGGTGTTTTCAATTTCTCTTCTTATTCCATTCTTCACTTATTATTATTAGAGTGTGTCTTCGTTAGTTCATCAAATAGCTACCAAAACAAAGAGACAAGGACATAATATGTTGGCTCTCTGCTAGAGCCAAAACCTCTCCCTCTTGGAGAGGAAAACCCACAAAAAATTCTTCTTATATAGATTCCAATTGACGAATACCAAGACCTTTAACCCTTGACCTATTGTGCCACTCCAAGACCAAGGCACCAATCCTATTCTTTGTCACTGCTGAGATCATCATCATGACTGATCCTTCACCAAGATCACTGCTACATCATGACTACTCCTTCATTGAGATCACTGTTGCAACGAAGTCTTCATTATAATCTTTCATGATTGTGATGACTCCTTGATGTATGATGAGATCCTTTCTCTACATTGAGACTGCGATCATCCTTGTTACCAGGACTATGACTGCATTGAGAACTTCACTGAGTATATGATTGTGTTCTTTTCACTGAGATCATCCTTGTCATTGTCATGCTATGCATACATCACTGTAATACTTAGGCCAAGAGTGTATACTCCTATAACATTCATCAGAGAACCATAGATCCTTTCTCCATCCGAAATACTGTAATAATGTCTCCATCCAAGAATCCTGTAACACTTAACTTAACCAAGATTTCAGAGAGGAATGCAAGATCTTAAGACTATGATTACTCACTGAAACTTCAAAGACATATGAGATTTTGTCTGCCTGCACCCATCCGAGATTTTAGAGACTTGTCTGAGATTCTGTTCTGCACTTTTGCGTTGACCCTAACTAGGTATATATAGTGGTTTGTCCATGTATGCAAGCCGACATGACAGTGTGAAATATTATGTCTATTTATTGAGTCGACATGCTTGTCCTTTAGTTATTTGATTCAATTTGAGGTTTGACATGACTGCATTCTTCAACGTTCTGCTTGTTGCCTTCTTCAAGAGGATTGTGCTTGTCTTGGAGGGTTGTTCTAGACCTTTATATAGACTTGTATACATTACATATAGGCTCAAGAAAAGCATGACATTGACTCTTTGACATCTTAAGGCTCTCAATGGGAGCCATCTATAAAATAAACTTCTTGCTCATGAAACCCATGCAACAAGGTATAATAATAAATTATTTTTTTCTTGTTTACAAAAATCAATGTCATGAAGAGCGAACCTAGTTATACTTCCTTCAACACTCCCTCTTAACTAGGGAGGTATTCATGATGGTACTTGGTCATTATCAATCTGAAGAATTTCTCATAAGAAGAATCGGATTGGTAACCCATCTGTATAGCATCATAGTAACCAACATTGTTTCCACAGCAAGGCCTTGACTGACAGCTCTATCTCTCATCAAATCAAAGCACAATGTTGACGAGACCAATGACTATAGACACCTTCATCATTGTCTCTCAAGGTAAATACCCACCTAGGTGTTCACTGAGTATGACCTTTTAGGATTATTCTTATCTTGGGTTCCCAACCCTGAAAGAATATCGGTCCTCTTGCCTACTCTTTTATTGGATGCCCTACACATCCTCAAAGAGCATCGGATGCCATATGATTACCCAATCCTCCATTATTTATTCCAAAGTGAAGACAATAATGTTGTGTCTATCTCACCCTCTCAACTGGGGAAAATATGCCCAAGTTCCCTCTGATCAGGAACTTACCCAAGCTCCCTTTTATTCAGGAACTTGTCAGAGCTCCCTCTTGGCTAGGGACTCTTCTATACATCAACAACTTCTTCTTCGTGGGCCCTCCATTTGCTTGATCAACTTCTCTCCTTGATGTCATCAAATTCAGTTGAGCTTCTTCCTTGTAGGGCATTAGCCATCCATCACTTTCCTTCTTGGTTCGTCATGTCATTCCTTTCTTCATGGAAAGTGGCCTTCTTGATACATATCTAGAACCTTTGTCATATGGATACTTCTTCCTCACCATGTTTCTTTCAGGGCTTTCTATCCACCACATGAATGCTAGTTGTACTTGTACTTACAACTCTTGTTCCAGTAGCCCTGCATGAACTCATCTAGATATTATTCAAGAAATCAAAACATAACATTAAATAAAATAGTACCTTACGAGATGGCTCTTCATCATGAAATCTTCATGTAGGTATCAGCATCGTGCATACATGTTGACACATCTCCCAAAGATATCCATTGTCAAGGGTCTTCATCTTTTCCATCAGAGTCTTCATTTATTTCCGGGAGATTTCTTGGTCAAGTCTTCTTGGTATTTTGATGTTGATTACCTACATCGGGGTTTCTTATCTCATGATATCTTCCTTCTCCACAAATTCCATTCCTAGGTGATTTTAATCAAAGTTTCTTAGTTAAAGTCATATTATGTTGATTTCATCTTGTGTATCTTATGCCTTTGTGCATCCTTTTAGAGGAGGAGATCCTTTTTCTCTTGATCATGCTTCTCAAGATAGAAGTAATGATCCATGTTACCTGCAACCATATGACATGACATTATAATATTAAACACAATCATATATACCTTATTTTACCTTTAGGTCATCTAGGCTTCTTTCAGCAACTTCCTTGATTGAAGTGTCTTCAACCCCTTGATATTCTTCTTCTCTTATGTGAGAATAACATCATTCACGAGTTCCACAAGTTGGAGTTATTTATGAAACACTTGCTTCCTCTCTAGATTGGTGAACCCTTCGATGAGGATTCCATCAGAGAACCTTGAGGATCTTGTATATCCCCATTTGGCATATGTTTCCCTTTTGATGTATGATGAACCTTGTCTTGGATGACTTCTTCCTTTCCTTCAATGTTCATTGAAGTTCCCAAGAGATATATCCTTCATGTTTGTCTGCCATGAATTTTGTCCTTCATGATTCCCATGGTGATGCCACGAGCTCTTGTTTCTAATGCTTCCATGATGCCACAATGCATCTTATTATCACTGCCATATCTTATAATAAAAGCTTATGATAGGACCCTTTTGTGAGGGATACTATCCCAATCATAGTAGAGATCTGTTACTCCCTCTTTTCTTGGCCCTTTTCTTCAACTTCCTCCATCTTTCTAGTGATATGAGCTTATTTCTATAATCTTTCTATAGCATTGAATCTTAGCTATACTTATTCTGTCTTGCTTGCCTTTCCTTTCTGCACATGTTTGAGTTCTTTTACCCTTCAATACTTTTGCCATCAACTTTCCTTTCTCTATTTAGCATAGAGACCATAAGTTGTCGAGTGAGGTAACTTTCTTATCCCATGGATATTTGTTACCTTGATTATCTGTTAGTGCATTATAGATTAGTGATGGTTATCTTTCTTCCTTGGTCTTGTAGATGAGACCTTATGAAGATATCCTACATCCTTTGATACATTTGCTTCCATGTAGATCAAATTTCATGTGATCTTCTTCATTGCATGAGTTTATCATATACATCTCTTTGATGTCTCCAATGTTGCTATATGAGGGGATATTTTCATAAGTATCCCTTTCCATAAATTTAGAGGAAACCTTTTGATATGCTTAATGACTTCATCTATTTAGAAGACTATGTCTATCTTCTTTCTTCATGCAAGGAATCTTGATGACCCATCCAAATTATAGATGTCCTTGCAATCATGAAGTCATTTAGCAAAACTTGATTATAGAATGAAAAGGTACTTGTCATGTGAAGATGAAATCTTCACTTTGATGCTTTCTTGAATGATCTCCTTCAATGAGATTCTTGCTTGAGATGCCTGGTACAACTGAGTTCCAAGACTTTTCTTGAGACTTCCTTGCATTGTTCAGCACCAAGCATTGTTGCTTTTATAATATGTTGAGATTACTTGATTCCTTGACTATGAGGGTATGAAATCGAAATCAAGAATTTTGAGAGCATTGTCATGATGCCCATCTGAGATGTGACATTGTGTTCTCCTTCTGAAGTGATATTGTTGTAATGTATGATGTGATTGTATATCCTTGTAGCCTTGTTGTGATGCTCCTTGCTGGAGTAGAACCTTGCTTGAGTTGACTAGCATGAACAAATATCTCCTTTGAGACCTTCGAGCATTGTTCAATACCAAGCATCGAAATTGCTTCAAACTTAATTTATTGAGATCTATGTGGTATGACATAGATTGTAATGGCAACCAATTTGGGGCCAGCACTGAAACTGTGAGAGGTACTATGATTTCCTTATTTTGAATGTGATCCTAATTATGAGCACTAGCTTTGAGACTTCACTTTAACTGAGATTACTTGATCTGGAATTGTCTTGTTGTTGTAGACTTCTTGTTGAAGACTAATCTTTCAATTCCTTCAACTTGTTTCGATGCCCTTCTTGAAGATAATCCTTAAGTGTCTCTTTTTGCTTCCCTTTCTTTGACTTTAGCACCTTAGCTCTGATCACATGTTAAAGAATCTAGGGCAGTTAGAGTTAATTAGATTCTTCTAGGCATGATAACTATTTGTGAGGTGTTTTCAATTTTTCTTCTTATTCCATTCTTCACTTATTATTATTAGAATGTGTCTTCCTTAGTTCATCAAATAGCTACCGAAACAAAGAGACAAGGACACAAGATGTTGGCTCTCTGCCAAGGCAAAACCGCTCCCTCTTGGAGAGGAAAACCTGCACAAAATTATTCTTATAAATATTCCAATTGACGAATACCAAGACCTTTGACCCTTGACCTATTTTGCCACTCCAAGACCAAGGCACCAATCCTCTTCTTCGTCACTACTAAGATCATCAACATGACTTCTCCTTCATCGAGATCATTGTTGCATCATGACTACTCATTCATTGAGATCATTGTTGCACCAAAGTCTTCATTATAATCTTTCAAGACTGTGATGACACCTTGATGTATGATGAGATCCTTTCTCTAGGTTGAGACTGTGATCATCCTTGTTACCAGTACTATGATTGCATTGAGAACTTCACCGAGTATATGACTGTGTTCTTTTCACTAAGATCATCCTTGTCATTGTCATGTTGTGCATACATCACTGTAATACTTATGCTGAGAGTGTGTACTCCTATAACATTCATCCAAGAACCATAGATCCTTTCTCTATACGAAATACTATAATAATGTCTCCATCCAAGATCCATGTAATCCTTAACTTAACCGAGATTTCAGAGAGGAAAGAGAGATCTTAAAACTGTGATTACTGACTATAATAACCACTGAAACTTCATAGACATATGAGATTTTTTCTGCCTGCACCCATCCGAGATTTCAAAGACTTGTCTGAGATTCTGTTCTGCACTTTTGCGCTGGCCCTGACTAGGTATATATAGAGGTTTGTCCATGTATGCAATCTGACATGACAGTGTGAAACGTTGTGTCTATTTATTGAGCCAACATGACTGTCCTTTAGTTATTTAATTCAATTTGAGGCCAACATGACTGCATTCTTCAACATTTTGCTTGTTGCCTTCTTCAAGAGGATTGTGCTTGTCGTGGAGGGTTGTTCTAGACCTTTATATATACTTGTATACATTACATATAGGCTCAAGAAGAGCATGACATTGACTCTTTGACATCCTAAGTCTCTCAATGGGAGCCATCTATAAAATAAAATTCTTTCTCATGAAACCCATGCAGCAAGGTATAATAATAAATTCATTTTTTCTTGTCTAAAAAAATCAATGTCATGAAGAATGAACCTAGTTACTTTCTTCAACACTGTTGACGATGTTGGACTTGCCAACATGTCAGGGGATCTCCCCGGTAAGAAGTCCCAATTATACCTCATACCATTTGGTGTAGGAGTCCCAGCAGTAGGTCATACGGTATCACCTTGACCGCGGTTTCACACAGAGGCAAGTAAGATGTCCTTGTTGGTAGAAAGGGTGTGACAGTTGTGGCAAGTCAAGGAAGGTGCATGAACAGTTCTAACACATGGAAATTGGGGTGAGTGCACCCCTTGGAAACCTGTGATAGCACGCATCTTGCAAGGGAACACACAAGCGAAGATGCATCGCAAACTGGAAAGCAAGTTAGCTAACAATCCAAAGTGATGGTTAAACCAAAAACACATTTCAATAAGATTCATATATACTTATATAGAATAGTCCATACATGCATGCGTAAGCAAACAGATACATATATCATTTAGAGTAAGCAAGATAGCTAGAATATAATATGACATATGCATGAAACGTGTTGGCTTTGTTATATTAAGAAGTGTAAGTTCCAGTCATACAATACATCCATGTCCAACGAGTAGTTCCGACAGCGGAACGTTAAAATCACAACAGCCTGCTCCTCCAAAGAGATATACTAGCTCTGCATAATGGAGAAGCCAAGGCTCGTTACAATACTATACAAGCTCTCTCTAAGTTACTCCTATCGGAAGCTTGGTTGACCAAAGGCATGTACAATGAGTTATCAGGGATTATTTATAGCAAAGGGTGGGGTGACCCTTAACATTCCCCTTTGTGACTATTCATCTATCCTCATGACTCTTCAACTAATCTATGACTGTTACATTCAACTATCGACACTTGAACTTCCACTTGACAAGACAGTACATACAATATGCACATGTATCCAAGTGACACAAAATGGCTTGAGCAAGCCATGCAAGACATTACTAACACTCGGACTGTTGTGGTGAGACCAACTCTTTGACATCATTGGGATGGTCAATGGTGGTGAACTGATGGTAGGTTTGGTCGTCTGTGATTGTGTCTGTGTGCTCAATGGTGACATCCTGTTGAAAGCGAACTCTTGCCTCTGTTGCATCCGGGTACACTAATATGGCTCCTTTGTCCAACTCGTCTGATAACATGTGCATCATTGTCTTGAGTGCAGTTGGACCAACAACATACTGATGCATAGTTTCTGTGTTGATCTCCAAGTGTTTTTTGGTGACCATGCGCATCAACTTGTCAAACTACATGTTCAGCTCTAGTCGGACTTGCTTCTTGTCTTCACCTTTGTGAGTGTGCAAAATGGGTGGGATCGCATTCGTGCGCAAAATGACATGCATGTTGCTGAATTCTCTTGCATGCAATCAACAACACTACTCGCCTTGTCTACTTTGTGCCAGCTACTGGGGTAGATCTATAACTTGTATGGGCGCAGTTTCATCTGTTTGTGCATGTTGCGTCCCCTGTTGTACCTGTTCCTGTTGTAACTCATTCTCTCGTCTGTGCAGCTCATGTTCTTCCTTGAGTTGCTGCTTCATCACATGCAACTCCTCTATTTCTCTCTCTGCCTTCATTCGATCTTCGTGTCGCGTCGTCACCTTATAGCCTCAATCGCCAAAGTTGCTTTCGTCGTGAGTGGATCCGCTTTGAACCTGCAGCTTGGCTCCGCCTCTATGCTGTCGACAACCTTCCCCTTGCATTCGTCGCATGAAGGCATGATCCCTTCTATTGTTTTTGATGGTGTTTCTCACTGTTATGTCGTTGCCATTCATTTTGATATCCTTGTCCATGAACAACTTGATGTCTTCCTGGATAGGAAATTTCATAGACACTTGATCGACTACATCCCCAGGCACTCTTAACAGTGTCTTTGACTCTCCTCTCCTGGAAGCCATTGTACCTGTGTTGATGAGAGGTAGGTGGACACATGCGATACCTAGAGACATAGCAACACTCATGGCAAGCAATTTTTCATTCGAAAACCAAAACAAACTTGAGGACTGACTTGCAACATAACTGTGTGATTGATCGTGAAGGTTGCGCAATTTTCATTGAGAGGTCGGGATACTGACTGCCAAAACTGTGCAAGGCATAGTCTGGGCTGTCGGGAGGCTGACTAACTACTGGAACTGCGCAATGCACAGTCCACCCTGGCCTGCTGAGGACTAAAACTGCACAATGCGTAATTTTAGTCAATAGTGACATGCAACAAGCAAACTACATTGCACAGTTTCGAGGGCCAGCAGGACACTGCCTCCAAGAATTGCGCAATGAAAGTTTGGAGGTCAGTGTTGGGCCAGACTTACGCAATTTCTAGAGGGAAGGCAAAGCCTTCACTTCCAGAAATGCGTAGTGCTAGCCAGGAAAGGCACGGTTCGGGCCAAGGCAACCCAGACCGACCGATGAGCGACTGAAAACATGAGAAGTTGGAATGTATGGTGAGATGAGTGCAAACAAGAGTGAATGATCTTACATGCAAACATCAATGCAAGATTCAAAAAATGGGAAAGCATGCATGTGTGTGAAGCGAGTTGCCGCAACGGCGACCGCCCGTGCAAAATTAGTGTCATGCATGCAATAGCAGTGAGATGCGAATGAAAATTGAAACGGTGCTTCTACAAGCTAACATACATCAAAACGACAAGCACTCATTGAAATAAAGAAGATAGCACTTACACAAAGCAAAACACAAAAAGCGACATAAATGTAGTGCGAGTGATGAAAAGCAGGCTTACCCCGAAACCGTTGAGTTGAATGTGCCGAAAACTCCTAGATACAATGTGGGATGTCAAAGCTGCAAGGTCGATCTGAGGAATGAGCTCTACAACGTCTGGTTGATGAGTTTTGATAAGATCGAGGTTATGACACGCATGCCATAAATCTAGGAAAAACGACACTTGGCGAGAGGTTTCTGAAATGATCCTTGCATGTAACCTCCAGTTGCTAAAAATAGATCTCTGAATCAAGGGATGCCTTTGCATGCCGCCTGGGGAGAAGCATTCCATGCATGCAAACCAGTTTTGCTCGGTCTCAGAGGGAACCGGTCAATTTGAAGGCACATGCATCAGTTTGTGAGCCTGGGATGAAATTTGCGTACTTTATGGGATGAGCAGAGATGGTTGTCCTAGAGGGATTACGCAATTTCTGAGAGGAACAGGTGACTGTCTCCCAAGATTGCACAATTTCTAGGCTGAGCAGCTGTCCTGGGTCAGACCTCGTAATTTTCTCAAGGAATCTTGTCTGACTGTATTGCGTAATTTTTTGAGCCCAGCAGGCTGTCTGGCTGGATTTGCGTAATTTCTGCTAGCTGCTGGGCTAGATGTTTCAAAGGGATTGTGCAATTTCTGGGAGCAATAGGTGACTGCTACACAAAATTGCACAATTTTTGGGCGGAGCAGCTGTCCTGGAATGAATTGTGCAATTTTTGAGAGGAAGATTGTCAAGAGGAATTCTGCAATTCTGGAGCCCAGCTAGGTTTGCGCAATTTCGGGAGGGAAGGCTGGTTCCCCTCCAGAATTTCACAATCCCTAGAGGGAGATGCTCAACCAGCAACTGACACTAAGTCCAAAAAGCATCCTATGAAGGGGGTGGAACAAACTTGCATGCACATGCTGGAAAGACTCTATGACACAACTGAAGCTAATGTGCTTGATAGTGCATGACATGCTGCTAAGGATGGTTGGTAGGGAGGCTTCAAAACGAAGCTAAGGAAAAAATTTGGAGGGTGGTTGTATCCTCTACAACACTTGGCGACACACTGGTAGAAATCTAGCTCTCTGAATAGACCTTGTTCGTGAAAAGCAAGTCTAACACCTCCAGAAGTATTGTTCAGTTCTCTGGTCGTCTTGGTTTTCACACTTTCTTGATTGTAAGATGTAGCATTTTCCAAGCCCTTGGTTGGTCGACACACATTCCAAGCCAATCCAACACAATTGTTTCGATCGGGGATGAGGGGTATATTGGTGCACAAGTCATATGATTGTCGGAGTTTTAGTTTCATCTCTGGTGTTGCTCCGCTGCCAACACGCTTGGACAGTACCCCGGCGGAGTCATGCATGAACACAAGCATCGCTCTGCTACCAGCGAGCCTGGTCAGTACCCCGGCGGAGTTACTTGCATCACCTCTCTGCGCAAGAAGCCTTTCTCTTCTTTTGCCTTATTCATTTTTCCTTTTCTTTTTTATTTTTTTTCACATTTTCATTTTTTTCATTTTTCATTTTCGTAACTATGCATATCACTTATTCATTTTAGAGGCAGAAGAGGGATCCCGACTTATTGAGACAAGAAGAGGTTGTTCCTTCAGATAAGTAGTTTATATGTACCTCTGACGTGCTTGTTAAGTTTTTCCCCCTCACCTTACTATACTTGACTAAGCTGTCAAGGGTTAACCCAAAAACAACTGACTAGAGTAGGTGACACTAGTTAGCACGCAAGCGTTGTGTTTTCACCAAGGTTCACTTCGAACAGTACATATTTTCCATCGACGTATCATGGACTGAAGGTAACAAGTTCTTACATAAGAGAGTGGACAACAGATAACCAAATGTTGATAGTTGTACAAGTCCTCTTGTACTTTACCCAGCTTGTTTCAAGAGTCATACACAGTTTCATGTGAAACTAACCTACGAGCGCAAAACAAGCAAACAAACAGAAAACAAAGCAGAAGTAGAAGTAAATGCGAAAGCAAAGCGGAAAGCAAACAAGCAAGCAGACAAACAAACATGCGAAGTAAGTAAGCAAACAAGCATGTAGGAAAACAACTCAAAAGAAAACACTACTCCTACTCCTAAGCTAACATTGCATGGGCCTGATCACGTGAAGTGATATTTCCAATGCAGCCACCAATGCATTGGTTGACCCATGTTGGTGAAGGCATGGTTCACGAACCTCGCAGTTGCGCAAACCAGCAAGCATGAAAGATATAACGATGAATACGAACACACTCTAAGCTTAAGTGCGTCCACAGAAAAGAAGTAAGTGAAAGCGCATGACATGCACTCTGTGGACTTGCCATGGTGTTGTGCTACACTGCATGCAGATGTTGAGTGTATGCATTCTCTTGACTGTGACATGCAAGAAAACGTGAGAAAGGTAGACCACTTATGTTGTGCAAGTGTGCTTGTTGTGTAAGATTCCTCCAGTGCGTGAGCGATGGGATCCTGTAGTTCGAGTGGAGGAAGCAAAATCTGGGTGTTTGGTTGATATTCAATGCAAAGCAAAGAGTGATGAGGATCTTTGCATGTTTCAACCATTTCCTAATCGGAAGTGATACCAGCCTCAGGATAGCGAGGGCCTGACATACCATAAGCTCGGGCAAAAGTGCCTTGACAGTATGGGAGGTTTCAACTTCGTTGACAGATAGATCATCGTAGACCAGTTTCTTAGACAGATTAACAACAATTGAATCAACACCGTGATCAGATGAAGAAGTGGAGAGATCACGACAACCAAGATCAAAATATTTAGGATGTTTGTCGGCATCCTCATGATTTGACGAATCATGCATAGGGGTAGATGAGAAGCAAGGATGTTCACCCTCTATGTTTTCAGAATGACAGATAACAGATTGGATAGATTTTCGAAGGAATATGTGTCCTCTCCGCAATGTAATGACAAACTAACATCTGACGTGTCCTGTGAATGATCGGAAGTAGAAACATCTGGAAATGAGTTTTCACAGGTGAAATCAATAGTAGAAGAATCACAAGGGTGGTTAAGATAAAGCATATGAGGTGAGGCTGGAAGGGAGACATCCTTCACCGTGGGTTCTTCTTTAGATTCCCACACACACTCATCGTGAATGATGACGCAAGTTGGTTGTACAACACCAACTCCGTCAACATCTTGATCCTCCTTCACATCAGGTGAGGAGTCCATAATGGAAGAGCACAAGACAGTACAATTTGGAGGATCAACAGAACGCGAGGACGGAGGTTGAGGGAATGAATCGACGTGACAACCAACAGGCTTGCAAGCAAAATCTACGCAGATATTAAGAGTAGGTGGGGTGGGAGGGTGTGAAAGTTCAACAAACGTGTGTGCATTATCTCCCACATCACTCTGTAGTGGTGGAGCTGCTTGATGAGGTGAATGCAGACAGTCTCTTGTGATAGCAACTGTGCCTGCCTATGATTGGGCAGCTCCATCACCGAAGTGGGCAGAGTGGGATTCGAATGATTTCAAGAATTGCAGATTTTCATATATGTAAAGAAGATGCTCAAATCTCCCATCAAGAAATTCCCAATCAATTTCATCTTCAGGGAATTGGTATGCAAGATTACAAAAGTGCGTGTAAAACTATTCAACAGATTCATCGGGTTCTTTTCATAATTTCAAAATTTCTTGATCGAGTGCTTTACAGTTAAAGTGATTGAAAGCATGGTCTATCTCTATGACTAGATAAGCAAGAGAATGAATAGATTTTTTGGGCAGCGTGGCACGCCAGTGCATTGGGTGCCCTCGAAGTGTGTAGACGAACAACGCACAAGTCATGTATTCTTCAAATATTCCATGTTTTTAGCGTGAGCCTACAACGTCGACAGCGTGCCTAACCAAGTCTATGTGGCCTCCACCATCGTATTTTTTATGTGACAAGTTATCCGAGAGATTTTCTGAGATAATGAAGTCGTTTCCATAAGACATACACTCCGGAAGAGAAACTCTGTAGCTAGTCATGATAAATATGTAGAGATTCAAAATAGATGCGAGGACTCAACTTGTCATATGGCCATCCTTCTAGTGCCAAAATGTTGATGGTACTAGACCCGCCAACATGTCAGGGGATCTCCCTGGTAAGAAGTCCCAAGTAGACCTCAGACCGTTGGGTGTAGGAGTCTCAACAGTGGGTCGTACGGTATTGCCTTGATCGCGGTTTCGCACAGAGGCAAGTAAGATGTCCCTATTGGTAGCAAGGGTGTGATAGTTGTGGCAAGTCAAGGAAGGTGCATGAACGGTTATAACACATGGAAAGTGGGGTGAGTGCACCCCTTGGAAACTTGTGATAGCATGCAGCTTGGAAGGGAACACACGAGTGAAGATGCATCACAAACTAGAAAGCAAGTTAGCTAACAATCCAAAGTGATGGTTAAACCAACAACACATTTCAGTAAGATTCATACATACTTATACAGAATAGTCCATACATGCATGTGTAAGAAAACATATACATATATCATTTAGAGTAAACAAGATAGTTGGAATACAATACGACATATGCATGAAATTTGATGGCTCTATTATATTAAGAAGTGTAAGTTCCAGTCATACAATACATCCATGTCCAACCACTAGTTCCAACAACAGAACGTCACAGTCACAACCGCGTGCTCCTCCAAAGAGATATACTAGCTTTGCATAGTGGAGAAGCCAAGGCTCGTTAAATGCTATCCAAACTCTCTCTAAGATACTCCTATCAGAAGCTTACCTGACCAAAATCCTGTACAATGAGTTATGAGGGACTATTTATAGCAAAGGTCAGGGTGACCCTTGACATTCCCCTTTGTGGTTGTTCATCTATCCTCATGAATCTTCAACTACTCTATGATTGTTACATTCAAATATCGACACTTGAACTTCCACTTGACAAGACGTTACATACAATCTGCACATGTACCCATGTGAGACAAAATGGCTTGAGCAAGTCATGCAATACATTACTGACACTCGGACTGTTATGGTGAGACCAACTCTTTGACATCCTTGTGATGGTCGATGGCGGTGGACTGATGCCAAGCTTGGTCGTCCGTGATGATGTCTGTGCGCTCAATGGTGACATCCCGCTGAAAGTGAACTCTTGCCTCTGTTGCACCAGGGTACACTGATATGGCTCCTCTATCCAAATCATCAGATAACATGCGCATCATTGTCTTGAGTGCAGCTGGACCAGCAACATACTGATGCATAGTGTCTGTGTTGATCTCCAAGTGTGTGATGGTGACCATGCGCATCAAATTTTCAAACTACCTGTTCAGCTCCAGTCGGAATTGCTTCTTGTCTTTGCCTTGGTGAGTGTACAAAATGGGTGGGATCGCATGCATGCACAAAATGACATGCATGTTGTCGAATTCCCTTGCATGCAATCAACAACACTACTCACCTTGTCTACTCCGTGCCAGCTAGTGGGATAGATCTATAACTTGTACGGGCACAATTTCATCTGTCTGTGCATGTTGCGTCCCTTGTTGTACCTATTCCTGTTGTAACTCATTCTCTCATCTGTGCAGCTCATGTTCTTCCTTGAGTTGTTGCTTCAGCACATGCAACTCCTTTGTTTCTCTCTCTGCCTTTGCACGATCTTCGTTTCGTGCCGTCACCTTATAGCCTCAATCTCCAAAGCTGTTTTCGTCATGAGTGGATCTGTTTTGAACTTGCAGCTTGGCTTTGCCTCTATGCTGTCAACAACCTTCCTCTTGCATTCATCGCATGCGGGCATATTACCTTATGCTATTGCTGATGGTGTTGCTCACTGTGATTTTGTTGTCATTCATCTTGATATCCTTGTCCATGAACAACTTGATGTCTTCGTGGATGAGCAAGTTCATAGACACTTGATCGATTGCATCCCCAGTTGCGCTCTTAACAATGTCTTTGACTCTCCTCTCCTGGAAGCCATTGTACATGTGATGTTGAGAGGTAGACGGACAAATGCACTACCTGGAGACATAGAAACACTGATGGCAAGCAATCTGTCAGTCGAAAACCAAAACAAACTTGAGCACTGACTTGCAACATACCTATGTGATTGATCGTGAAGGTTGTGCAATTTTCATTGGGAGGTCAGGAAACTGACTGCCAAAACTGTGCAAGGAACAATCCGGGTTGTCGGGAGGCTCACTGACTACTGGAACTGTGCAATGCATAGTCCAGCCTGGCCTGCTGAGAACTGAAACTGCGCAATGTGCAATTTCAGTCAGTAGTGACATGCAAACAGCAAACTACATTGCGCAGTTTTTGGGGCTAGCAGGACACAACCTCTAAGAATTACGCAATGCAAGTTTGGAGGTCAGTGTTGGGCCAGACTTGCGCAAATTCTAGAGGGAAGGTAGAGCCTTCACTTCCGGAAATGCACAGTGTTATCCGGGCAAGGCATGGTCCAGGCCAAGGCAGCCCAGACTGGCCGATGGGCGACTGAAAACATGAGAAGTATTAATGCCTAGTGAGATGAGTGCAAAAAAGATTGAATGATCATACATGCAAACAACAAATGCAGGATTCAGAAAATGGGAAAGCATACATGTGTGTGAAGCAAGTCGCCGCAACGCCGATCATCCGTGCAAAAACAATGTCATGCATGCGAAAGCAATGAGATGCGAAAGAAAACTGAAACAGTGCTTCTACAAGCTAACATACATCAAAATGACAGCAAGCACTCGCTGAAATCAAGGAAACAACACTCACACAAAGCGAAACATAAAAAGCGACAGAAACGCAACGCGAGACATGAAAAGTGAGCTTACCCCAAAACTGCTGAGCTGAATGTGCTGACGACTCCTAGATGCAATGTGGGATGTCAGAGCTACAAGGTCGATGTGAGGAATGAGATTTGCAGCGTCTGGTTGATGAGTTTTGATAAGATCGAGGTTATGACGTGCATGCCACAAATCTAGGAAAAGCGACACTTGGTGGGAGGTTTCTGAAATGATCCTTGCATGTAACCTCCAACTGCTAAAAATAGATCCCTGAATCAAGGGATGCCTTTGCATGCTACCTTGGGAGAAGCAGTCCATGCATGCAAATCAATTTTTCTCAGTCCTGGAGGGAACCGATAAACCTGAAGGCACATGCATCGGTCTGCAAGCCTGGGATGAAAATATGCATAGTTTCTAGGCTGAGCAGAGATGGTTGTCCCAGAGGGATTGCACAATTTCTGAGAGGAACAAGTGACTGTCTCCCAGGATTGCGCAATTTCTGGGCTGAGCAGCTGTCTTGGGTTAGACCTCACAATTTTCTCAAGGAAGCATGTCTGACTGTATTACGCAATTTCTCAGCCAGTAGGTTCCCTGGCTAGATTTGCGCAATTTTTGCTAGTTGCTAGGTTGGTTGTCCCAGAGGGATTGTGCAATTTCTAGGAGCAGTAGGTGACTGCTGCCCAGAATTACGCAATTTCTAGGATGAGCAGCTATCCTCGGATGAATTGCACAATTTTTTAGAGGCAGACTATCAGGAGGAATTGCGCAATTCTAGAGCCTAGCTGGGTGTCCAACTAGGTTTGCGCAATTTCTAGAGGGAAGGTTGGTTCCCTTCCAGAATTGCGCAATTCCTAGAGGGAGTTGCTCAACCAGCAACTGACACTAAGTCTAGAAAGCAACCTATGAAGGGGGTGGAACAAACTTGCATGCACAGGCTGGCAAGACTCTACGATGTAGCTAAAGTTGATGTGCTTGACAGTGCAAGACATGCTGCTGAGGATGGTCGGTAGAGAGGCTCCAAAACGAAGCTAAGGAAAAAATTTGGAGGGTGTTTGTAGCCACTACAACAAACACATAATAGTCTGAGATTCATATGAGAATCACCAAGAAGGCTCTATGCCCTCTCCACATAGTTTCAAAAACACTTATTATTCCACACATTCATCAATCAATCAATAACTAAATGATTCATGACAAGAGCCATAAATGGTACACATCATATAACAAACATATAACCAAAAAATAATTAGTATAGAAACCATGGAAACTTTCCCATAATATCACTAATATAATACTACAAATGCACATACATCACAATAAGGAAATCTCTCATATTAAGATAGGAAAATACCAACCAAGTTAGGGACTTCCACGTACCACCCAACCATAGATTGGGTTGAACCAAATCTCTCTTTTAGCCAAGCATCTCCGCACCATATTCCAAGCATGAATGTGGTATCTCATGGAATAAACAAGACAAAACCAAACCAGGGCTTCCAAAAGCCAAACCACCTCAACCCTCAACCATAGTGATTCCACCTCCACAATTGGACATCACTAACACCAACCAGATTAGTCTCTACCCAAGTTGTCCAGGGCTCTAGGAACTAGTAACTAACCTCATGGCTTTCCAGGGCTCCAAAGCATTTGTCCAACCTGGCTCCAAGGACTAGCAACTCAACCCACCAAGGGCTCCAAAGTATTTGTCCCAACCTAGGCTCCAAGACTAGTAACTACACCCAAGTTGTTTCAGGGCGTCCAGAGTGTCTGTTCCAACCCACAAACATAAGGAACATGAGCACCAATTAGAAAAATAATCAACTGAAAAACCCACAACACCATGGATATCCTGGAAATGACAAAGAAAGGCTAAAACCACTGTCAATCCAGGAAATCCTCTATGTCAATGACAACTAATAACTAGATAATCACATGCATATACCATGCATATAGAAATCAGCAAGGAAATCACACATGCAACTTGTTACCTACAAAGCAATCCAGTTGTAGTTGTTGGTCAGGTTGTTCCCTTGTGCTGTCCTGCTTTCATTTGCCTTCTTTCTCCAAATTCAAGTGAATACTAGAGTGCTCCAAGCATCCTCCAAAAATTCTTTAACTGTGCAAGAGTATGAGAGAATGGGAGAATAGAAGAGAGATCCACCCAAAAACTATCAAAAGGCTAGCAACTGATCCTGAGAAGCCTTTTTATCATTGACACCTCTATTTTCTTCATTTTCCTTCATTTTTCCTTCAACTTCCCTCTCATGCAAATCTGTGTCTCTCCACCTTCCTTTTCTCATGTTTCCTTTATTTCATAAATAAAATTCCAGTTGTAATAGCCCTAGTGAAATTTTCATGTAATAAAGTAAATAAAGGCAAAATAAGACCACGGGTAAGGGACGTGTATTCCAAGCTAAATGTTGCGCAAAGATATCCTAGTGGGCATCACTGGATGTGTGTTTTGGCTAAGGAAATTGGAAAAATCAAAGCCAAAGGCATTAAAAGGCAAAAAGTTATTTTTGGCACATTTATTTATGAAAACAAAGGAAATTCGGAGAAAAGGAAGGTAAAAGGTCACAGGTTGCATGTGAGGAGGAAATTGAAGGAAAATGAAGAAATTAGAGGCCTCGTTGATAAAAAGGCTTATGTGGATCAATTGGCAAGGTTTCTTAGTGTTAAGCTCTTGGTCAGTGAAAGTTTGGAGCTCTCTCATTCTTCTCTCTCTCTCTCACTCTTGGTCACTTAGAGTCTTCTTGAAGCACTCTAGCTTTGGATCATCGAAGGAAAAGAAAGCAAAGGGAAAGGAAGGAAAGCAAGGATCAAGGAAGGAAGAGTAGGATAAAGTAGCTTCAACAGGAATACTTGCAGGTAACCTTTTGCATGTGTGATTTCCTAGTTGGTTTGGACATGCATGGCTTTGCATGTTGGTGTATGGTTCTCTTGTTGTCGGTGGCATGGTTTTGTCGGGTTATGACAGTGGTTTTCAGCCTAGCCTTGAAATTTTATTGATGTCGTGGTGTGTTGGTATGTTGATCTCAGTTTTGAGCTTTGGAATTGATGGGTGGATTTCAGAATCCAGGGCGTAGGTGGTCTCAAGGTTCATTACCAAATGACTAGGAATTCCTTGACCGGTTTTGGCGAGATACAAGGTAAGCATGAGGAAGAAGTCTCAGTTTAGGGCCTAGTGATCTAGGTTTGGATTACGGTAAAGCCTGAGAGACAAGGAGACGAAAAATTCCTCAAGGATATTGATAGATTCTGGATGGCATTCCAAGTTCATTTCGGTTGTGATCAGAGCACCGATTTTGGTGTGATCATGGTTTGATGAGGGTGGAGGTGGTTTAACCTCTGGATTCCCTTGGTTGTTCTTGGATTGGTTGTTCTATGAGATCTCACATTCATGCTTGGAATATGGCACGGGGTTGACTCGCTGAAAGAAATATTTGGTTCAACCATGTCTATGGTCGGGTGGTTCATGGAAGTCCCGAACCTAGTCGGATTTGCCAATGATTAATAAAAGCTAAGTTCTCATACTTTTGCACTGATTTATATGTGGATTTAATGGTTGTCATATCTCTAATATTTACATGGTTTAATGCTAGTTAAAAGCATGGTTAGATGATTGGTCCATGTCATGGTTGTATTTACTTGCAACTATTAAATGGATGGATGCAATACCTAATTAATGATGTAATAGTTCAATGGAGAAGGAGGTGATCCTTCTGGTTATGTTTCATAAGTTGTTTCAGTTGTTTATGCTCTGTCTTGTATCCTAGACTTGTAGGTTGCATTGATGCCAAGTGTTTGACAAAATGTATGTCACGGTTAGGCTTGGTTAGTTCAAGCCCTTGATCAAGTTTTTTTTAGAGGCTTTTCCTTGGTGTAATTTATTATCTTGGAAAGTATCATCAAGTTCTAGGCATTGGTTTGGAGACTAGCCCTGAAAAAGTGGCTTAAATCTCGTAGTCTCTGGCACAGAATTGGTTGAGAGAGACTGCAGTCTCTCCCTTGCAGGCACGGTGGGAGCGACTATAGCTTTACATTCACATGTGTGCCCTGTCATGGGAGCGACTCTTGGTCTAATTCATTGAAATGTTAGGTTAACTCAGGGGATGGGCACCTAGAGTGGTGGATTAGCTCATGGGGGTCCTGAAGCACCTAAGGGAGGTTTGTAAGGTATTTTTTGGTCGATTCCACTTCCTTAAGGTCACATAGGATGTCAAATCTGATCATAGTATCCTCTCTTCTCATGTTTACCCCAATTGGCATGGTTACTTTAGGTAGACCTGGGAGGGGGTGTTACACCGGTTGATGCCACTTTTCCTTTTCCAGTGCCTTTTCCAATTTCCATAGCTATAAATTAATCACAAGTGATACCTATCACTATGTTTTTTCCCAACATTCAACTTGGAATACATGTCTCATGACCTCAGTCTTATTTTATTCACATAGAAAATCAACTGGGGGTTGTAACAAACCCCTCCCCTTTAGGGGAACACCATCCTCATTGTTTAATGACACTTATAAACCAACGACATACATGTCACCCATGGAGATTTATAACACAACTCGATGCAACATTTACATCATATCATACTGTCGAGACCATAACCGTCATAACATGGACACCATACCACTTATTGGAGCTTTATAACACAACTCGATGCAGTATTTACAACATACATATTCATATTCATATAACCAGCACAACATCAAAAACATATACCAGAATACATCCACTCAACCAGTGAATAGAGAAGGATACATAGCCCGCATTTGATCATCCATCTCCCATGTAGCTTCATCAGGACCAAAGTGATTCCATTGCACTCTAACTTACTTGAATTCTCTATTCTGGAGCATGAGTTGTTTCTACTGCAATATGCATTATGGTTACGTCTATCATTCTCCTTCTGGTTCCACCTGCAATCCAGACCAATCAATCACATGATTAGCATCCTAGACATACTTCTCAAGCAATGAAACATGGGAAACATCATGGACTTTCACTATCGGAGGAAGTGCAAGTCAGTAGGCCACTAGTCTAATCCTTTGAAGGATCTTGAAAGAATTGCAATATTGAGGTGCCAACTTGCACATGACCCAATCTTCAAGGAGCTCCTCATGAGCTTGATGCACAATTACACATGTTCCCCAACCTTAAACTCCTTAAATACTCTATGTTGGTCTGCATAGATCTTCTGTCTATCATGTGTTTCCTTCAAATTCCTCTTGATAACATGCATTTCCTTTTACATCTCTACCAACATATCTGGTCCAATAAGTACCCTATCACTGGATCACTCTAGCTAATAGGAGTATTACAACTCCACCCATAGAGTGCCTCAAACAAACTCATCTTTAAGGACTCCTGATACCCATTGTTATATGCAAACTCAACTAGTGGAAGATACTCTTCCCACTTCTTTTGTTAATGCATGACATACATCCTCAACATGTTCTTAAGAATCTTGTTAACCCTCTCTGTCTATCCATCTATTTATGGATGATAAGTTGTAGTAAAGGCTACCTTTGTCCCCAAACCTGTAAACAACTCTTTCCAAAACCTGGAAGTGAACTTGGCATCTCTATCAAATACAATCGTCTTAGGAAGACCATTGAGCACTAATAAGTTCTCTTAGTGTAGAGAAACAATGGGTGTTGCAAGGTTGGACCAATGACTAAGCTCTCCTATGCCCCCCTGTGGAAAGAAAACAACAAGTGGGAGAATGTTGGGTGTGTGTTATATTCTTTCCATGACTAGCCCCAGGCATGAAGTCAGGGAGTTAGAGGGGGGGCGGCCATCCCCTCCTTCGTTGCATTGGGTGGAGCAGGGGGTCGACAACCACCCCTGTTGGGGGGTTTGCAGGGGGCGGTAGCCCCCCTGCATAGGGTCTGGGGCAATGCCGCGAGATTTTTTTTTTTGGACCCTATATTAAGTGGGCGAACCTACGTATGGTTTTGTATATGGATTTTTCACATGGTTTTGGGCACGATGATTTTCTATCATGGTATTTTGTAGATCCAGTCAAGGGAACTATGGTTATGTTCTAATTAAGGTTTAATGGATTAGGGTTTATGGATGCTTCGACATGTATATATATGTACTATAACATTGAAAGGAATATAATGAAAAATCAATTTGGTAGTCCCGGTTTTGGAATCCATGGGAAAATATCTATGTATTTATTTTGTGTTTCTTGCCATTGTATATTTTCTGTTTTTTAAGAATTTGTTTGTAGGTAATTTTTGTACAGGGTTAAAACCTACAGGAGGCTTAGCCTTCTTGAACTCATATGGAAAGTATTGCTTCTCATTTCTCCTGTAAGGGTGATAATGATGATGACCATGATGTCTCTCTAATCCCGAACTAGAATAGAATCCATAACAACTACCTCTCCTATCAGGTGTATCCATCCATCTACCACATCTAACTATGTCATCCTTGTCCAACCTGTTCCCTCCATGAGACTTGCTACCATATGCCCCATTTGTCCTTTCCTCCTATCCATAATTGATTCATGGTTGTCCCTGTTTCCGTAAATATGATAAACTCGGAAGAATCATTGCAATGACCTCTGCTTGTTTTTCATGTGCCTTGGAAAGTCTTTCCTGTCACTGAATGATTTTTTCATTATCTTCTTTTCAACTCCTAATTGTTTCCTTTAAACTTCTCAAGGTATTTGCTATGTCAGGAGATTACTCATCTATGTGATGCTCATCTGATCTATAAGGAGATTCACATGAACTGTAATTCACCATTTTTCTTGTCACCTTTGATCTTCCACTTCCTGCAAACATACCACGTCAGATAACCAAATATAAACATAATCACACATACCTCAATGAAGTTCAGGGGAGGCTATCTCATCTTCACAGTCAACCCATATTAGCACAACATATGT
The DNA here is from genome assembly GCA_031772625.1 of Pinus tabuliformis. Taxonomy (NCBI): domain Eukaryota; kingdom Viridiplantae; phylum Streptophyta; class Pinopsida; order Pinales; family Pinaceae; genus Pinus; species Pinus tabuliformis. Next base: position 777,964,914 of record CM062808.1, on the reverse strand, counting down.
ATATATAATTAAATCAACATATCAATCATCCCAACATCAACATCATGACAACACAAAACCACAGCAATGACCATCACAATGCATGCATAACAAACACATAGACAACTAACATGCATGCATGACAAACACATTCTTCCCATCTAGTCCAAGTGTTTGAACCTAGAAGCTCTGATACCACCCTCTGATATCAGATATCACTCAAAGAGAATGAAACCTACTCTGATACCACCCTATTACCACCCCCTCCCACATTTACCCAATTTCATTGGCCTTCTAGGGTAAACATGAGACAAATAGTTACTGCTTTAGTTATGAAAGTGGGGCCGACAACTAATTTCTCATAAACATTACTCAAGTCCACAGAACACTCAGGGACCAAAGGACAACCCTAGGTGACCAAACCTTGAGTTGCGGTTACTTTTCTCACATCTTAAGTCACAACCACATGCACAACAAGGCAATGGTGCAATTATAGGGCTCCAACCACACACATGACACTCCCATGCAGTTACAGTCCAAAATCTCCAGTTCAAAGGGTGGAGTCCCAAGATCTAAGCCACAATTCCATAACAACATCTTGACCATTGCCCCAAATTGTCTAAGAATTTCTAGAATCATTTTTAACATGAGGAAAAAGCTAAACATTCAAACTCAAATCAAGAACATGATCTATACTGCCTAGAACACATTGAACATTTCATCAAACACATGGAAAACATAGAATCTAAAGGTCATGAATGCATATTTTATCAAAATAGTCATATATTGGATTTAAGACTTCTGTGGTTTATATCTTTTGAAATTACCGGAGAATCCACAGTAAAAACCATTTTTTTGGTCAACGTTTCAAATCCCAACTGGGATCCATCATCAGGACTACTTGAATGCTTCCCAGTTGGGATTTGAAACATTGACGAAAAAAATGGTTTTTACTGTGGATTCTCTGGTAATTTCAAAAAATAGTCATATATTCATATGAGAGTCACCAAGAAGGCTCTATGCCCTCTCCACCTAGCTACAAAAACACTTGTTAGTCCATACATTCCTCAATTAATCAATAACTAAACGATTCATGACAGGAGCCATAATGGTACACAGCATATAACCAACATATAACAAAAAGTAACCAGCATAGAAACCATGGAAACTCAACCATAATATCACCAATATAATACTACAAATGCTCATACATCATAATAAGGAAATATCTCATATTAACACAGGAAAATATGAACCAAATCAAGGGCTTCCATGTATCGCTTGACCATAGATTGGGCTGAACCAAATCTCTCTTTCAGCTAATCACCCCCGTGCCATATTCCAAGCATGAATCTAGGACCTTATGGAATAAACCAAGACAAAACCAAACCAGGGCTTCCAGAAGCCAAACCACCTTAACCTCAACCATAATGATTCCACCTCCATGGTCATACCTCACAAACACCAACCATATCAGTGTCTACCCAAGTTTTCCAGGGCTCCACAAACCAGTAACTCAACCCACAACCTTCCAGGGCTCTAGAGTTTTTATCCAACCTGGCTCCAGGGACTAATATCTCAACCCACCAAGGGCTCCAGAGCGTTTGTCCCAACCTAGGATCCAGGACTAGTAATTCAACCCAAGATGTTCCATGGATTCCAGAGCATTTGTTCCAACCCACAAGCATAAGGAACATGAGCACCAATTAAAAAAACAATTAAATGGAAAACCCACAACACCATGGTTATCCAGGAAATGGAAAGACAAGGCTAAAACCACTATCAATCCAGACAATCCTCCATGCCAATGACAACACATAACCAAATAATCACGTGCATATACCATGCATCCAGAAATCAACAAGGAAATCACACATGCAACCTGTTACCTACAAATAAATCTAGTTGTAGTTGTTGATTCGACTATTCCCTTGTGCTTTCCTATTTTCCTTTTCCTTCTTTCTCCAAATTCAGGTGAATACTAGAGTGCTTCAAGCATGCTCTAAGAATACTCTTAGTGTGAAAGAGTATGAGAGAATAAAAGAGAGCTCCACCCAAAAACTTTCAAAAGGCCAACAACTAATCCTCGGAAGCCTTTTTCTCATTGAGGCCTCTATTTTATTCATTTCCCTTCATTTTTCCTTCAATTTCCCTCTCATGCAAATATGTGTCTCTTCACCTTCATTTTCTCCTATTTCCTTTATTTCGTAAATAAAATTCCAATTAATGCCACTTTTCCTTTGCCAATTTCCATAGCTATAAATTAATCACAAGTGATACCCAACATTCAACTTGGAATACATGTCCCATGAACTTGGTCTTATTTTATTTACATAGAAAATCAACCAGGGTTGTTATAACGAAGGACAAGAAGGACGAAAAAGAAGGTTGAGTTTTCTCTCTTCTCTCTCTCTAGCAACTCGCACGTGTGGAGTAATGTCTCTCTCTGCAGTTCACATTTTTCTTGGGCAACTATTGCAGGGCGACGAAATTTCTAGGTTATTGGCGAAACTATTGCAGGGGGCCGAAATTTCTAGGTTACTAAGGCAACTATTGCAGGGCCGAAATTCTGGGGCAACTGGCTATTGCAGGAGGGCCGAAATTATGGAAGTGTAGGATCAAGAGTGAAGTGTAGGATTTGATTGGGTGACTTGACTTGGAGGGGAAGACTAAGTTTAACCATAGGTCTAGGTGTGTCTCTCATTGAACAAAAATAATTTCTCTATTGAAAAGGTTGTTGGGTTTTTCCCCGTAGTGGGTCTTCCCAAGGTAAATCTCATGTGTTGTGATCTCTATTGTTCTATTGTTCTTTATCGTTGAATTTCTGAAGTATAATTTTTGAATGATATATTGAATAAGCTAAAATAAGATCTACATCAAAAGTAATTATTAGAATTTTTGAAATATTGTGCTAACCCTAATTGCACTAAGAAAATTAACATGGTATCAGAGCTTTGATGAAGGAAGAAAGGAACATTGATATCACCTTGACAAAATCCTAGAGAGAATTTTATTCGAGTTGTTCTTGTAGTTTGGTGTCTATGGCTTCCTCTATGAAATTTGAAAAGAAGCTAGAGGGAGCGTGTAGAAATTCCTTGTAGATTCAAATTTCTTATGTAATTTACTAAAACAAAAGACTTGAATATACTCTACTCATCAGTGGAAACAATTAATCAATCGAGAAATCACAAAACATGAGACAAGATTCAATCACATATGCTTGGAGATGTTGAAAATAGTGTAACTAGGTTCGGTCTTCATTATGTCAAATGACGTAACAATGTAATTTTTGTATTTTTATTATTATTATTTGAGCATGGGTTTCATGCTCAAATGTGTATTTTGAAGTTTAAAATACAACCATGAGTTGTTACACTTGTAAAGTCAATAATTGTCAAAGAGTCCTTCCAGATCATCAAATGAAAACCACCGAAATGTACCCATCGAATTCATGCCCACCGAAATCAAAAGAAATGGTATCTTCTTGGAATGTCGGCTTAAGAGAAGGGATCACATCGGCTTGGAGAAGGGGATACAAGTCTATAAATAGTCCACTATGATCTCACCTTGAAACATAACACAATCTCTCATTCTCGCATCTAGATCAAGAGAAGTTGAGACAAAGGAGGAGAGCCACAACAAGAGGAAGTTTGTTCCCTAACCCGAGATTGTCTTTACACGTGCGGAGGCCTAGTTTCTGAGCTATCGAATCATTGTGAAGGTATATTGGTTGTGTTTCATGATAGAACTAGCCTTAATCTATAAGGCAGAGCTAGTCTCTTGAAGACCGAAGTATAGGAAGAGCTAGAAGAGCCTCTCTTCCCCTCGCACGTGTCTCCGCAATCCGAAGGTGACTGTAATATTTTTACTGCTCCTGGAAAGTATACGTTTCGGCATATATTGAAGTGAATCGAGCTCAATTCAAGGAGTTATTTCATGATTGTTTAGTTGGCATGAAAAGAGAAGGTGGAAGGAATCTAAATGAAGTTGATCTAGACATCATTTAGTGTTTGTCTTCACGTTGGTGCAGCCATAACATACAATGCAAAGTTGCAGAAAGAGATTCTATGCATGGGTACATTTCAGAAGGTTTGTCATCTTGATGTTGAAGGCTTTCTAGTGTCTTTTTTAAAGGTCTTGGAATTCATCACACAGATTCTATAAGAAAGAGTTCAAGGGTTTTTCCTTTCAGATTTTGGAGAGGTTTTTAGCCTGGATTTGTACTAATATCTTGTGTACTTGTATATTTTGATCTACTTGTTTTGGTAACTGGTTGAAGATAATAATAGAAAGAAGAAAAATCTAAAGAAGTAATATCTCAAGCAGTTATCATAATTAAGAGAAATTGAATAATTCAGATTGCCCTTAATTTCTCAACATGGTATCAGAGCAATGTTCTACAAAGGGCGTAAAGAAGATCATCTCCCTCATGAAGAAATTGGCTAGCCTCGGATCAGTTGTGTCAATTTTCATTGACCTAAAGATCAAGCAAGTATGGGTCAGCACAAAAAGGCAAAAGGAAAACTCACATTCCTCTCTGAATTTTGGAGTGATTGAAGGAGAAGATATCCGCATAAATGAAGAGATAAATATAGGGTTCAACTACTACCTCAGATGGGTATAAGGAGCAGAAGAACCCGGGCTAATCTACTCTTGACATACCTTTGATTTGAATGAGACGTTCTCGAATGGATAGAGCAGAGAAGACTGCGGATAGAGATACAATATTGACATGTGTTCTGGGATAGATACTCTCGGCGTAGTCATGGCCAGATCTCAATGGATGAATAAGGACGCAACATTGATCTAAGTTCCAAAGCAGAGATCTCACCTTAGCATACCTATGAATTGAAGGCATAGAACTCGGATGGATGAGGTAGAGAAGCTCTTGGATAAGGATATTGTATTGGCATAAGGTCTAAGCTATATACATTCTCAACATAGATCTAATCGTGACAGTCTCCGCATAGATTGATCTCACATGACAAGGAGCAGTCGTGGCATATAGATCTCGGTGGTATCCCTATAGCATACTTGACACAATGAACAATAGTGGTTAAGGTTACAAGAGGCAGATCTACGTTCTTGGCATAACTATTATGGTCTCAGTTTTAACATCATGATGATATACCCTCTTGACATACCCTTAAGAGATGCATCATATGATATCTTTGTCACATACTTGATGATCACTGTATCATTGAATATGATATTAGTCTTGATGGGTCGCAGTATCAATAGTGACAAGGATAAGTAATCTCGGATTCATGACAGAAGCAGTAACCATTACAGTCTCAGCCTAGATGAAAGGTAAGATCACTATTTCGGTGGATCTACTTCATACGCAGTCAATGTATATATGATATAAAGAATTTTGGAACCCTTACTATCCTCAATAATAGAGATCACGATGATCCTAAAGATGTTATCTCAATCATGTTGAAAAGAATTTCAGTAACCACTGGAGTATAGGCATAATGAGGAACAATGTCAAGGGATTCGAGTAGCGTTAAGGACTACAATGTAGGCATGATAAAAAGGAAATATTAATTTCAGAGATTGCTACACTCTCAGCATAATAAGAGAAGTTGTAGTAACAATGATGATCATGATCCTGTTCTTAAAAGAACGTGATCTCGGTAAAGATACAGAGATCACCTCTGTGGCAACCTCAAGGGACAGTGATGGTACAGTGATGATGACAACTGTAATAAAGATCTTAGTGATGCAGTAGTATAGCAGTGATGATGATCTCATCAGTGAATAATAAAAGGGATTGGTGTCTTAGTCTTGGAGAGGCAGAAAATTTCCTCATCTAACAACTTATGGTACATGTGCAAAAATGGAAAAATGATAAGCTGTGGACAAAAGTGCTGAAGGCTAAAAGACTAAAGCATGAGAAGGGAAGTTTGGTCCTCAAACAAGACAATTTAGTATATCTAAGATTCTGTGCTATGGGAAGATCATGGAAAAGAATCCATGTCATCTGAAGGATAGAGGAAGCTAAAGGAAAGAGGGAGTAATAAATCTCTAGTATGAATGAGATGGTATCCCTCTCAATATGATACTATCAGAAGTCCTTGCAGATATGATCATGGTAAGAAGATGCATCATGGCATCACAGAAACAAGAGCTCGTATGGGAATCATGAAGAACATAGCTCTTGGGAATCTCATTGAATATTAAAGGAAAGGAAGAATTCATCTAGGATAAACGGAACATTTTCCAGATAAGGATATACTAGATCTTGAAGAGTCTCTGATAGAAACCTCAGCAAAGGATCCCCTAGTCTGGGAAGGCAACAGGAGCTTCATCAGGAATTTCAAACTTATGAAAATCATGAGATGAAGGACTGATGACATGATGAAGCAGATCAAGGGATTGAAGATTCGTTCAATCAAGAAATTTGTTGAAAGAAGCCTGAAGGAATAATGAGGTGTGAATGCTTTTATTTGTTTAATATTGTAATGTCATGTCATATGGTTGCAGGTAACATGGATCAAGCATGATCAAAAGGGAAAAGATCTCCTCCTCTGAAAGGATGCTGAAGGACATAAGTCACATTAGATGAAATCAACATAATATCCTCGTATGAAGTATGAGGTGGTTGACTATGATTGAAGAACTCTGATTGATAGCTTCTATGATGGAAGATGTGAGGATGGAAGAGATCATGAAGGATGCAACCATGATGAAGGCAATCAACATCTAGAGGATCAGGAAGACTTGACCAAGAAACCTCCCAAAATGATGTGAAGGCTCTAATGGAAGTCTGAAACAATGAGGACCCTTGACAACGGATATCATTGGGAGATGTGTCAACATGTATGTAGGATGATTGATGCCTACAAGAAGATGTCACTAGAAGAAGGCCATCACCAAAAGGTAATATGTAGTTTGTTTTTGGTGTCTGACTCTTAGAAAAGTCTGGGTATGTGTGCAGGATCAAGGAAAGGAGAGTTGTGAAGGATGTCACAACTATGTACCTTGTGATCCAGAGCAATCATTGTTAAAGAAGAGTAAAGATAGATGAGCTTATGAAGGAAGCCCCAAATATGAAGCCAAGGAGGATACTTTCCAGGAAAGAAGGAATGACATGACGAAGGAAAGTGATGGATGGCTAACCCTACATATGAAGAAATTGATGGCATCAAAGTCTTGAATCATCAATCAACTAGAAGACCCTATAAAGCATTGATGATAGTCCACGGGTAAGAGAGAGCTCTGGGAAGTTCCTATGAGTAAAGGAACTCGAGCAAGTTTATGAGTGAAGAGAAACTTGGAACTCGTCCCTGGTTAAGAGGGAGAGTTAGACACGGCATTCTTGTCTTCAGTTTGGAAGAAAGAATGGAGGATTGTGTAATCATCTGGAATCCGACACTCTTTGAGGATGTTGTAGGGCATCTAAGATAAGAGTGGGCAAGAGGACCGCTATTCTCGAGGGTTGGGAACCTAAGATGAGGATAGTCCTAGTAGGGCATACTTGGAGAACACCCGGGCGGGTATGACCCTAAGAGAGACAATGATGATGCATGTCCATCAGTCATTGGTCTTCCCAACATTGTGTGCTCTAATCTAAGCAAGAGATAGAGCTGTTAGTCAAGGCCTTGCTAAATAGAAACAATGTTGGTTGAAATGATGCTATAACAGCTGGATAATTAATCCGACTCTTTGCTTATGAGAAATCTTATATTGAGAATGTCTATGTACCATGTATGTATGAATACCTCCCTAGTTAAGAGGGAGTGTTGAAAATAATGTAACTAGGTTCAGTCTTCATTATATCAAATGATGTAACATTGCAATTTTTGTATTTTTATTATTATTTGAGCATGGGTTTCATGCTCAAATGTTTATTTTGAAGTTTAAAAGACAACCATGAGTTGTTACACTTGTAAAGTCAATAGTTGTCAAAGAGTCCTTCCACATCATCAAATGAAAACCACTTAAATGTACCCATCGAAATCAAAAGAAATGGTATCCGCTTGGAATGTCGGCCTAAGAGAAAGGGTCACGTCGACTTGGAGAAGGGGATACAAGCCTATAAATAGGCCACTATGATCTCACCTTGAAACATAACACAATATCTCATTCTAACATTTAGATCAAGAGAAGTTGAGACAAAGGAGGAGAGCCGCAGCAAAAGGAAGTATGTTCCCTCACCCGAGATTGTCTTTACACGTGAGAAGGTCTGGTTTCTAAGCTATGGCATCATTGTGAAGGTATATTGGTCGGGTTTCATGATAGATCTAGCTTTAATCTATAAGGCAGATCTAGTCTCTTGAAGATCGAAGTATAGGAAGGGTTAGAAGAGCCTCTCTTCCCCTTGCACGTGTCTTCGCAATCCGAAGGTGACTGTAATATTTTTTCTTCTCCTAGACAGTATACATTTTGGCATATATTGAAGTGAATCGAGCTCAATTCAAGGAGTTTTTTTATGATTGTTTAGTTGGCATGAAAAGCGAAGGTGGAAGGAATCTAAATGAAGCTGATCTAGATGTCATTTAGTGTCTGTCTTCATGTTGGTGCAGCCATAACATACAGTACAAAGTTGCAAAAAGAGATTCTATACTTGGGTACATTTCAGAGGGTTTGTCATCTTGATGTTGAAGGATTTCTAGTGTTTTTTGTAAAGGTCTTGGAATTCGTCAATACATATTATATAAGAAAGCGTTCAAGGGTTTTTCCTCTGAGATTTTGGAGATGTTTTTGCCCTGGCTTTGTGCCAATATCTTGTGTACTTGTATATTTTGTCTTCTTGTTTTGGTAACTGGTTGAAGATAATAATAGAAAGAAGAAAAATCTAAAGAAGTAATATCTCAAGAAACTATCATAATTAAGAGAAATTGAATAATTCAGATTGCCCTTAATTTCTCAACGAGAGATTTATATAAGGATGGTTCAGTCTCAACTAACTCACTCATTAGATCCATGTACCCAGTGTACCAATCCATTGAACTCCTATTCCTGCGTTGTGATGTGGGTGCTTCCACATTCTCTCCAGCATCATGAAATAATCTGCTAGCTTCCTTGGTGTGCTTCCTTCCATCTCTGGATGTCTTTGCAGTGGTGGGTGCTTCCACTCTCTGCTCCTCTACTTGTGGCTGCTCCACATCATCGTGAGGTTCTTCCTTTGGAACCAAAATCTCCTCATCTGCATGCAACTTAAGCTCCCTCTCAAGGGAACATCTCATGGCCTTCTCTTCATCGGAATTCACATCTCTACGATCAACTCTCATCCTGTGAGATGGAAGGTACACCTGATAGTTGTGAGGTGTATCCGTGTACCCCAAAAACATGCCCAACTTAGTTGTTAACTCTAGATTTTTCCTTGCATCCTTGGTAACATGACAGTAAACTGATGGACTAGGGATCCTGAAGTGTGACACTTAAGGTTTCTTCCCTCAAAAATATTCTTCTGGTGTACTGTTGTGGCCACAACCACCACCCTATTAAAACATGCTCTGATAGCAAATTTTGAATGGGTCCCCTAGAAGTTTGATCTTTCATCTTTCCGAATGATCTATTTTATCCCAGGGATTTTAACTCTTTGCCGAGTCAAATTTTCAACACCTAATGGCTAAGCCCCTTGAATAAGCCTCTACTACATGGTTCATTCATGACCCAACCTAACCCTTCATTCATTCCCTTCATCGAGACTTTTCAATCTTCATAAAAATTCATGGTACATTTATGCCCGCACATATAATCACCCCCACCCTTATTATAACAATTTGTGTGCTTAACCCACAAAATCCCCCATCGTGTCTTTATTCCCATCACAACTCTTTATAATGGGACTACTTTGCAAAATACACGTAACATTCCTTTTCGCTTATCGCATGCAACATTGGCGCGCATCGCGTACCATGAGGCACCGGACCCGACTACATTATAAACCACAATTTATATATTTCGGGTCTGGAGCCTGTCGCATATCACAATCGGCGATGTCCATGGCATAAACATAAAGCGAAGTCCGATATGGCGAACCCGCCGAGGTTATTAATCTCAACACATATGTATTTTGGGTCCGCCTCCCCAATCGCTTATCGCAATCGGCGGAACCCGGGAATCATATATAACATACAATGCGATATGGCGGACCCACCGTGTTATTAAATATGACATATATATATATATATATATATATATATATATCGGGTCCAACCTAATCGCATATCGCAATCAGCGGAGCCCTAGGCATGTTCATATTGTGATATGCGATATGGCGGACTCGCCGATCCTATTAAATATATATATATATATATATATATATATATATATATATATATATATATATATATATATATATATATATATATATATATATATATATATATCGGGACCACCCCCCGCCCCATCGCAAATCGCTATCGGCAGAGTCTAGAGCTCATGCATAAGGTGCGACACCATATGCCGGACCTGCCGATAACTATCAATGCGGGATCATAAATTTTCAAGTCTGGCCCTATGGTCGACTACGAGTTTTCACGTATATCCCTGTGTATTCGATAAAGTGTTGCGGTCACGATTTTTAATGAAAAATCCCATATGGCTAACCCGATAGGTTATAGGCTCCAACCTAAAATCTTTCAAGTCCGGATTTCGGATCCAATTATGTGTTATGCCATGTGTTAGTGTCAGTCTTTCCAGCCTTCCTCCAGTGATCAAATATGCTCTTACAAAGTGATTTTGAAGTGTCAAGGTCAAATTTTGTCATTTCAGTGAGTCTTCAAGCAAAATTTGGTCACTAGGCATTAGGTCTAGGGTTTGCTCTCACTCTTTTCAAAGTTGCCCAAATGCCAATCTATGTCACTATTCAGCTGAGTCTATCATCGTTCATAGGGTTTTCATTGTCATGTCAGTGTCTAATGAGTCATTTTACACCTTGTTCATGCTTCAGTTGCGCCCAGGCAAGGTCATTTTCCTCTCCTAGGGTTTTGAAGCCAATTTCTCTTGGATGGTCAAATCATTAGCAAAACTTGTATCCTTCCCCTATCCTTCATGTACCTTATCAACCACTTTCCATCACTGAGATCCCCCAAATTCCTCATTTTTGCACAAACCCTAGTTTCTAGCTACAACCTGGCAATTTTCTAGGTTTGGCCTGTGTTTTGCCCTTTTGGACCCCTTCCCCTCGCTCAATCTCTGAGATTCCACTTTCCCCTGCTTCCTAACATCCCTCCCCACTCCCAAAAATTTCCCCAAGAATTTAGAAGCCCCTTATCCCCTTCATTTCGCTTCATTTCGACAAAATTCCTTGTTTCACACATCGGGATAAGTTTCACTCAAAAGATGTTTCAGAGAAATCAAAGATGAATTTTGGAAAACTGAGAGAGGTTTTTGTCCATAACATGCCAAAGAAGAAAAACCTCCTTCACTTTTTGCACAGGTGTCATGGTTTTAGAGAAATGTCAAAATTACAATCGCCATATCCAAGGAGGTTGGCCAAGGCACTAAAACGACGGAAAAGGCCCGATCCACTCCAAATTTTGGCCAAAGCCTCTTTGACTGAGCATGGTACTTGATTGGGGACTCCCAGCCCAAATTTCAAGAAATTTGGAGAAAATTTTGTCAATTGTGAATTTTTTGTGTCAAACACAGGTTTTCCTCCCCAACGGGTCGCGCGCGCGCGCGACCTTTTCGTTGGGCAACTCCTTTTTGGGAAAACTCAGCATTTTTGGATTTGTCATGCAAAGATACACTTGCTCAGCCATTGCCAAGAAATTTCACCAAGTTTCGGGCCTCCAGAAAGTCAAAAAAACAAGCAAAAAATGACTTTCTGCCACCTTTTTGACACACAGGAAGCAGTCTTGGGAGATTGCAATTTTGGAGGGGCAAATGACCACCAAATTCAGAAATTCCACTTGGGTTGGAAAGTAGACATCCAGACCTTTCCAACAAGCCCACTTTTGCCTCATTTGGACACCTGGAAGTACCTCAAAATCAGCTCCAAAGTAGCGCGACCCGTTCAGGAAGAGGGCGCGACCTGTTGGGAAAGTTTGCCAATTTTTCATCTACAGCTCAGGAATTCGCCCAGCTTTGACCAGTTTTGACTTGTGATGGGATTTTTCACCCTCTTTGATGTAATTAATGTATTTTCATGTTGACATGACACTTATTTACCTACTCTAGAAGATTCATTCATGAAATAGTAAACATTTAATGAATGAATTGGTTTCCTAGCTAATAGAGGCAAGTTGTTTTGACTGCCTAGATTTTAGTGCTCAGTTTAGAATTGGTTGAAACAGCTCCTAGAAGGATGAGCTCGACCCCTAGAAGCAAGGAAAGGTGTTAGCTTGCCTATATTATGTATTTTCTTAGTCATTTTCAGAGGTTGGAGGGTTGGACTCTTGAGGGAAAAAGCTCTATTGTATTACTCATTGTATCTCTGCAATTTTGGCAAAGGAAGAAAGACCAGGGTTTTGCAGTCCTTTTTTGGATTCCTGTGGTTACATGTATTGATGGTGTGTTTCTCTTTGTACTTGTAAGTTTGTTATGCGAATCATCTTCTTACTTTTCCTTCTGCAAAGTAGGCAAATGAAGTGTTAAAGTAGAATTCATGATTGTCATGCTCTGCTTTTAAGTTTGCTTAATATTTATGTTTTCATCTGTCTAAAGAGAACTCTTGAAGGTTTCTTGCTCTCTTTAGCTCCTCACCGGTCATTCCTATCCATTCACTTAATTCAAAGGCATCAATACAGTCTCCTACCTTGCCCCAAAGAACCCCCTGCAAAAACTGTGTCCAATCCCCGCACCCAAAATTGCCTTTCCCCGATTTTCCACCAAAATCTTAAAACTTCTCAATTCAAACCTTTTTATCAGTTTACTAGCCTAAAATCAGTGTTTCCTTATTGGTTATCTCGTCCGTTGAAGATCTTTACCGAGATAGACCGGAGAGAGCCCTCTCCTGCCCCGTAGGGCTAGCTACGAGGCTAAGTGGTTTGATGTTGCCTTGGAGTTTACCTTTTTCAGCCTGAGGTGAAATTTCAAGCGCTAACACCATGATTTTCAATATAAATTGGATTCACACTCGCGGGGCTTAATCAATGTATAAATTAAAAATCAAGGGTCGATTCTTTCACATTTGATGCTATAAACATTTAATGAAGGCAAGATTTGTGTTTTGTAAGCATGTTTGCCATATTTCTCACAATCATAGCTGATATGAATTATTTCTGCAAGCAAATTCGAGTAGACCCAATGGCGGATAAATGGAATCTATATCAAGATGACACCTTTGCACCACCGGTGTCAATATTGCAAAAACACACTCTGCAAAAGGGAATACAGACCACCATAGTGCATAATGAAGGCACTCTCTGTTTTCAGCAGAAGCACTCATGACAACGTCGATCCATCAAGATGTCATTACTTCCAAACACACATTCAATCATGCCAGGTGTGGGATGACGAGTGCAGTGTTTTCAGTTTCCTTCAGAAATAATAAGGGATAACGTTCGGTGTATACAGGTGTGAAGAGATGACACGCAGTCATTCTCTTTCAATCAACATCTATTCACCCCTCAGAAACGAAGCACTAGAGTGATAGGAAATGCCCTCTACGTGTCAGCAATGACACCGATTGATCCAAATTGGATCCTCAAACAACTCCATGACTATTAAAACTTAAGAATGAATGACAGACTTCAAGAAATCATATAGCTATCAGGAATAACCTCTGAATAATGGTAATTTGTAGCCAACACAGAGCAACGAGGACCTTCGGTCAAAGCGCACTAACCGTTGGCCCACGAGGACTGTGCATGGCGCAAAAATGGCAGTTAGGAAGCTCAGATCAGAAAACGGAAGTTGTTTCTGATGGAAAAGCCCTCAAAATGGAAAAGTCCCAAGCGCTTGGTCACAGGGAAAACCCGAAAACCATGGGAAAAGCACTAAAACTGAAGGCGGGTCCCGCGCTCCAAAACTGGTGGAATATCGGAGGCGTTTCGGGTGGTAGCGGGTTTGGCAGGGGAACGAGTGATTCCATACATTGAATGACGCGTGTCCAGCGAATGAGAGAGAAAACTGCTCTCATCGCAAGCTAACATTCGAGCAAGTCAACCGTGCGATAAGAGCGATAACCGTAGGATCTGGAGGCCCCAGATCTAATGGCGGAGATTGCGCCCGATGGGAAACCGGATTCGAAGGGAGAATTAAGCTATGGCATATAAAGGTTTGAAGTCCGATTTGACCGCTGAGCTGGCAGATGAATCATTTCACAAAGTAACCGAAATAACGAACCATCGAGGAAGAGTTGGTGCTCAGTTCGTGAGAGGACAAGTGGCCACCTCCCGGTGAAACGTTACACAATGGCGATGACACAGAGGCAGGGAATTCCAAGCGGACAGCAGCAGGCGATCCGAAGAGATGGAAGAGGAAGCGAATAGTCAAGGGACAGATTGGCTTTAAGCCACGAACAGATAGAGAACAGAGAAGAAGGGAGAAGAAGGAGACAACAAGAAGCAGAGAACAGAGAATCGAGCTGACTTGTAGAGCCAAGGCAGCATCGAGCAGATAGAACTAGGCTTGAGAGGTTCAAGCAATCCCTGTGAGGATATCTGTCGAGAACTGAGTACCAAATTGGACTCATCCCATTAAGACCAGATGAGGTCGAGACTTAGTAAGGGGGAGTCTGTGCACTCTAGTGGCTTGGGGAATCCAAGAACCACCCTACTAAGCATCATCTGTTTCAGGAGACTCCAGTTGAGCTCCTCATTGTAAAAAATCTACTTAAAAGACACAATAAGAAAAGGCCACCACTTAAATTGTTGTGTTTTGCATTTGCTTGCTGTGTTTCTCTTACTGTTTTCCAATGTCTATGTATTTTGCAATCTTATCGATACGTTGCCTAAGATAACATAGACACACACTAGCACATGAGTCTGTAATACTTTCATTAATTAATTAACTAAGATCACACACAAGTGATTTTCAAATCAAGTGGTATCAGAGCTCTAGGCTGTTAGGGTTAGACAAGCTTGTGCTGGATTTAGCTGTTGAATGCTAACTAGATCAAAGCTCAAATTGGGAAAAGGAGAGTTGGTCGAAACTAACCCTGAAATTGGAAGAGTCTATTCTCAGAAGACAATGTCAGAGGAAGGTTCTGTGGGGCCAGACCCTCAATTCATAGATAGTTTCCTAGCCATAAGGTCCATGGTAGAGGAAATGCATAAGGACTTTAGAAAACATAAGGATGAAGATTCATCAGGCTCCAAACAAGATAAAGGAGAAGAAGAGTCTCTCCTCCATGACCACTCAAAAGGCAAAGGGAGAGAAGAAAGCTTTATCACACCTCCTAATATCTCTGAACATAAAAAGAAGACATCTTTGATTAAACTAGATGTTAAATTTGATTTACCAATATATGATAGAGAGTTGAATGCAAAAAAGCTGAACAATTGGATTAGACAAATTGATGTTTATTGCAGAGTGCAGAGTATTGATTTAGACAAGAGCAAGATTCAACTGGCAAGCCTACGCCTTGGAGGCACTACCTTGGTTTGGTGGGAAGGCAGGACCCAAGCTGACATGAAGAGACATGGTAAGACTATTTCTGTCTAGAGTGAATTTGTTTCTGCAATCAAAAAGCAGTTCTATCCATTGGCCTACATGCAGCAAGCCATGATGAGCTGGAAAACTCTTCGACAGTTGAAAGGGAAAAGTGTACAAGGATACACCCAAGAATTTAGAAAGAGAGCATTGATTCTAGGAATCTCATTAGACTCACCTGAGACTTTGTTGAAGTACATTGGTGGTCTACACAACTACATGAGGCACACTATCCTCATGTTTAATTCCACTAGTATAGATGAGGTATCTGTTCAAGCTACACATCTAGAAGCTAGAGGAAAGAATGGAAACCTAGAAGTTGGGGGATCATCCCAACCCATTGCAAGCAAGCATAAGGAGAAAAGAAAACAAAAATGGAAAGCAAGGAAGGCTAACACTGCACGGAAGAGCAAGGCTTCATGCACTCACTGTAAGAAGGATGGGCATGATGATGAGCACTATTGGATTCCGCATCCAGAGCTGAGACCTAAGAAGTTCGAGGGCAAGAATAAGAAGACTGCTGCAACTATTCAAAAAGATTTGGGGTCGGACTCAGGAGATGAAACAACCATTGCAGCCACAGGTATAAAAGGTAAGACTTCTGAAGCATCTACTAGTAATTCTGCACAATCTATTATTGATGAAGAAAATGAGAGAAAAAGACATGAGCTTTTCCATATTCGGGTTATTTCCAAACATCAAAAGATTGATACTTTCTTTGATAGTGGCTCACAAGTAAATTTAATTTATGAAGCAATTGTAAAGAAGTTGGGATTACTGACTACACCTCACAAGAAACCATACCCATTAGGATGGTTAAATGATAAAGCACAACTACAAGTGACTAGACAGTGCAAACTCAAGTTTTCTTTTGGGTCAGCATTTGTAGATTAGGTCGAGTTAGACATAATTCCTTTGGATATATATGGAATTGTTTTAGGAAGTCCTTACTTGTATGACAGAAAAGCTATCTTCTATAGAGCTGAGAACAAGTATCTACTCATTAAAGATGGAATCGAATACTTTGTAAGAGCTCATAAGCTCAAGAATAATTATACTCTCATAAACTCAGGGTAGATGAAACGAATGATAAATTCATGCAAACAATTTTTACTGATGGTTGTAAAGGAAAAGAAACCTGATAAAACCAATGTATTTGAGGGCTGTAATGCTAAACAACAAGCTGATTTAGAAAAAGTTGTTTCAGAGTATGATATCTTGTTTCAAGAACCTAAAGGTCTGCCACCCAAAAAGGAAATAGTGCATGAAATTAATTTGCAGCAAGATGCTCCATTGCCTAACATTGGAATGTACAGGTTATCCGCTTTAGAGTACGTAGCAATCAAGAAGCAGGTGCAAGAGTTGCTTGAGAAGGGGTTCATCAGACCTAGCACATCACCATGTGGGTCACTAATCGTTTTCGTGAGAAAGAAAGATGGATCGTGGAGAATGTGCATTGATTACCGAGCACTGAATAAGATAACAATCAGAAATCGTTATCCCCTTCCTCGCATAGATGATCTTTTGGATCAATTGAAAGATGTTGTTTATTTTTCCAAGTTAGACTTGCATAGTGGATATCATCAAGTCAGAGTTGTAGAACAAGATGCATGGAAGACCACTTTCAAGACAAAGCAAGGATTGTATGAGTGGCTGGTTATGCCTTTTGGCTTAACTAATGCTCCTTCTACTTTCATCAGAATAATGAATGATGTACTCAGACCTTTTCTTAATGATTTTGTTATTGTGTATCTGGATGACACTCTGATATTTAGAAAAACATGGGAAGAACATTTAAAGCATGTTAAGCAGACACTAGATGTTTTGAAAAGAGAAAATTTTTATGTTAAACTCTCAAAATGTGAATTTGGCAAAACATGTTTGAATTATTTAGGACATATAGTAGGGGGTGGTGAATTGAAGATAGATCCCTCTAAGGTGGCAGTCATTGTAAACTGGCCTAAACCCAAATCTGCTATAGAAGTTAGGAGCTTCTTGGGAGCAACACAATATTGTAGAAAGTTCATTTCTAACTTTTCCTTAATTGCAGCTCCCTTACATGCTTTAACAGGATTGAACAAGGTGTTTCAGTGGGGAGGCAAATAGCAGAAAGCCTTCGACACCTTGAAAGAAAAGATTAGTACAACACCCGTACTAGCACTGCCTGATCTTCAAAGACCATTTGAGATCCAAACGGATGCCAGTGACTATGCCATGGGAGCAGTGTTGACACAGCATGGTAAACCCATATGTTATCATTCTGAGACATTTAATTCTGCAGTAGTTAACTATCCTACATATGATAAAGAATTGTATGCATTAGTACAGAGTGTGAAAAAGTGGAAACATTACTTAATGGGCAAAGAGACAGTAATACATACTGATCATCAACCACTTCAATATCTACACTCCCAAACTAAGTTGCAGCTATCAAGACACTATAGATGGATGGGTTTTCTACAACAATTTCATTTAGTTATCAGATATAAAAAGGGCATACACAATAAAGTTGCAGATATGTTATCTAGACCCATTATAAATGCATCTTCTATACTTAAGCATAATTTTGTGTTACATGAGAGCTACATTGAACAATATGCTCAAGATATAGACTTTAAAGATGTATATGCAACTTTAAGTCAAGGCAAACGAGTAGAAGAATTGGATTATCATGTAAAGGACCGACTCCTATATCATTGTGGGAAGTTATGCATTCCACAAACTGAAAGAGTAAAGATAATTCGAGAAGCACACACTTCTCTAATATCAGGTCACTTTGGGGTAAGTAAAACAGTTGCACAGCTGCAAAGATTTTGTTATTGGCCAAAAATGAACGAGACAGTTTCTAGATATGTAAAAGGGTGTACTATGTGTGCTAAAAGCAAGCCCATCAATAGAAAACCAGGCTTGTACACTCCATTACCAGTTCCTTCTCACCCTCGAGAAAGTGTTTCCATGGACTTTGTTGGAGGACTGCCTAAATCTAGGAAAGGTCATGATTATCTGTATGTTGTTGTGGATAGGTTCAGCAAAATGTGTATTTTGATACCTTGTAATAAACAAACTACAGTTGAACAAACTGCAAAACTATTCTTTCAACATGTATGGGTTCATTTTAGATTACCCACTTCCATTGTATCTTATCGAGACACCCGATTTGTGGGGAAGTTTTGGTCAAGTCTGTGGGAACTAATGGACACCAAACTGAAGAAAAGCACAACTTTTCATCCACAAACTGATGGCCAGACAGAAGTAGTCAACAGGACAGTGATCTAGTTACTCAGAGGATATTGCAGCAAGCATCCTAAGCTTTGGTATGAACATTTGTGTTATGTGCAACATGCTTACAACCGAGTAAAACATTCTTCTACACAGAGATCTCCTTTTGAGACCTGTTTTGGTTTCACACCAAGGTCTCCTTTGGATTTTGTCTTTGGTAATGACACAACAGTTGAGGGATACAGTGATGTGGACAGGGCAACTAGGTTCATTGAACAAATCCAAGAGATTCACCAAGCAATACAGGAACAGCTGGAAAAGAGCCAGGCCAAATACAAGGCAAGGCATGACAAGCATCGGATGGAGCATAGTTTCCAAGTTGGTGATCAAGTCTGACTGTATATCAGCAAGGACAAGATGCAAGGTGAAGTTAAAAAGCTAAATCCTATCAGGTATGGACCCTTCAAAATACTTGAGAAAATTGGTGAGGATGTTTTTCGCCTTGATCTACCAGCTTACATGCACATCTACTCAGTCGTGAATGCAGATTGCTTGAGATTGTTTGAACCCTCACTAATTGAGGATCCCAAAGAGCAGAGTCAATTGCCTTCTATTGATGACCTATTACCTGAATATCTCAATGAATTACAGGAAGACACAGCTCTAGACAGGAAGGTGAGGACGACACGCAGGGGAGATGTTGAGTACCTCAGAATTGGGCTCAAGGGTTCAAAGCCGAGCAGTGCAAAATGGATAGAGATTGGACAAGTGAGACAATTGTACCCTCACTTAGTTGATGCTTGAAAACCAACTTTTGGTGGTCCAAAAGCTTTTCAGTGGGAAGGTCGTGATCCGAATTGGATCCTCAAACAACTCCATGACTGTTAAAACTTAAGAATGAATGACAGACTTCAAGAAATCATACAACTATCAGGAATAACCTCTAAATAATGGTAATTTGTAGCCAGCACAGAGCAACGAGGACCTTCGGTCAAAGCGTGTTGACCGTTGGCCCATGGGGACTGTGCATGGCGCAAAAATGGCAGTTAGGAAGCTCAGATCAGAAAACGGAGGTTGTTTCTGATGCGCGATTAGCACAATCACTGGGCAAAACCCCTTGAAATGGAAAAGCCCCGAGCACTCAGTCACAAGGAAAACCCGAAAACCATGGGAAAAGCGCTAAAACCGAAGGCGGGTCCCACGCTCCAAAATCGGCGGAATATCGGAGGTGTTTCGGGCGGTAAGCGGATTTGGCAGGGGAACGAGCGATTCCATATGTTGAATGACGCATGTCCGATGGATGAGAGAGAAAATCGCTCTCATCACAGGCTAACGTTCGAGCAAGTCAACCGCGCGATAAGAGCGATAACCGTAGGATCTGGAGGCCCCAGATCTAATGGTGGAGATTGCGCCTGATGGGAAACCGGATTCAGAGGGAGAATTAAGCTACGACATATAAAGGTTTGAAGTCCAATTTGACCGTTGAGCTGGCAGATGAATCATTTCACAAAGTAACCGAAATAACGAACCGTCGAGGAAGAGCTGGTGCTCAATTCGTGAGAGGACAAGCAGCCACCTCCCGGTGAAACGTTACACAGTGGCGATGACACAGAGGTAGGGAATTCCAAGTGGCCAACAGCAGGCGATCAGAAGAAACAGAAGAGGAAGCGAACAGTCAAGGGACGGATTGGCTTTAAGCCACGAACAGACAGAGAACAGAGAAGAATGGAGAAGAAGGAGACAACAAGAAGCAGAGAACAGAGAATCGAGCTGACGTGCAGAGCCAAGGCAGCATCGAGCAGACAGAACCGGGCTTGAGAGGTTCAAGCAATCCCTGTGAGGATATCTGTCGGGAACTGGGTACCGAATTGGACTCATCCCATTAAGACCAGTTGAGGTTGAGACTTAGTAAGGGGAAGTCTGTGCACTCTAGTGGCTTGGGGAATCCAAGAACCACCCTACTAAGCATCATCTGTTTTAGGAGACTCCAATTGAGCTCCTCATTGTAAATCCTCTGCTTAAAAGACACAATAAGAAAAGGCCACCACTGCAAGTTGGACCGGAGACGTAGCCCAGGAGGATTGGGTGAACTCCTTATTAAATTGTTGTGTTTTGCATTTGCTTACTGTGTTTCTCTTACTGTTTTCCAGTGTCTGTGTATTTTGCAATCTTATCAATCCGTTGCCTAAGATAACATAGACACACACCAGCACATGAGTCTGTAATACCTTCATTAATTAATTAGATGAGATCACACACAAGTGATTTTCAGATCACCGTGTTAGCCTCCTATTGCAATAGGTTTCATATTTCATGATTGACAGTGGAAGTGCCAAAAATGTTCATCTTTTCCATGCTGCAAAAGTTCCATTTTTGAAAGATTTCTCGATTAAGGGAAGGCCAAACAGCTTAATCTTGGCTTCCCTAGGTTTAAATTGCCTGTTTTAGAGATAGAGAATAAATGTCTGTCCAAACTGTTTAATATTGGCAGATTGTTAGGTAGGTAGAGAAATGAAGGAGCCCAACTGCTTAATCTGGGCCCTTGGAAGATATAAGGCTAGATTTAGATAGGAGGACAGCCAGAAGAAAAGTTGAAAAGCTGGGTTTGCTAGTTCAAGTGCACCCAAACAAAAAGAAGAGAAAATGCTAGGTAATTAGGCCGGGTAGGTAGTTTTGTGGTGGCAGAATGTGGAATTGTGATCCATTTTATGTTTTCAAGTGTTATATCCATTCAGATCACAAGTATGAGGCAATTTTCCCTTGGAGCAGCTCAAGCGAGGCATGTCTAACTTTCCCATTCTTACTTTCCCCAAATCATTCACTAACTTCCCCTAAAGAGGTCAAGATCTGCTTGATATCTCTTAAATTCATCATTTTTCATAATATTTGCCTAAGTAAAGATCTGCTTTACTTATGGATCTCATATTTCTTCTACAAGTCCTATTTCCCCTTTAGAGCCTAAGATTTCCATACTTAGCGCTTTCTTCATCAATCCCATATTAACTTCTAATTCTATTTATATAGCTCCCTAGCTACTTCCCCATCCCTAATTGCTACAAAAACTATATAAAATCCCAAAAATATTACATATCCCACCCTATAGCACTATAGCTATGTACATACAGTTCTGGGAAATAATTGTCCATCTGGGACTATTATGAACCCATCCGTGTTATAACTCCGGGATTGGTCTAACCTCTGGTTAGGCTAATAACCTATATCCACCCCTTTACCCTTGAAACCTTACTATCCTACCTTTCGCGCACATAAAACCCCCACACTCCGCATTAACCAAGTTTTTTGACCCCCTCGGCGCGTTTTTATTTAAATATGTCGGGTGGATCCCGTCCCTAAACCCCCTATCACCTCGCCTACCTCGCCAGCCGTCCGATGGCCAACACCCCAGATCAATGGTGGGCGGGTGTTTTCACGCCCCGATCCACCGGAGGTTAACGTCCGGGAGAGGGGCGGTTTCCCTGCCGTACCCCTGCCACGTGTCGGCCTCTCGGCATGTTTGGAGGCCCCTTCCCCAATACCGCCTGCGCTGAAAAGTGGTGCGGGGAAACCGAAAACCACTCCCCCGCCCCTGACATCAGCACCACATCCTCGTGACGTTATCAACCTGCGTCCCCGCCACTACGCCACGTCACCATGTCGTACTGCCACGTCACCCTGCCACATCACCGCCGTACTGGGACCCATTGCTGACGTCATGCTGATGTCATGCTGACGTCATCACCAAAAAGGGCGCAAAGCACGAAATTTGCAGCAAGGGATGCCCGGAATGAAAAACCGAGGCAGTTTTCGATGCGCGATTAGCGCTTAGCGCTAATCGCGCATTGCTAAGAAAAAATGACCAGAATGGAAGCCCTCTCATGGCTCGGCTACCAGCAGGCCCGAAATTCGCAATTTGACAGGAATTTCTTCATGCAGGTTTAGAAAGGGGCAATTGAACCGCTTCAAAGAGTATCAGAGAAAGGAAAAAGCCCAAATTCAATTGAAGAGTATCAGATCGGCAATACCAAAGCAGGTGAACATCAAAGGCCCCAAGCAAAGTCAAAGAAAGCGGTGAAGCTATTTAAAGCTCTCAAATCACAGTCAATGCACCTCAAAACCACTCAAGAGCAGGGTATCAAAACCCAAAGCACAGTTATGGCTAAATGAACAGCACAGAGCCATAAGGACACCATATTAACTCATATAGATACAGCTGCCTCCAGCGCAGCTCAAAGATATTTTCTTGCATTAATTTTAGGATAAGATTAGGTTAAAAACTCATTTCCCTCAGACCTGTTTAAGGTCTGCTGTAAGAGATATTTTTAAAAATTTTCTCTATATAAACCACCCTGATTTACTGTTTAGAGGGTTGGTTGGTTGATTCGCTCCACTAGAGACTCGCTCGGTATGTATGATGATTTCTTTAATCAAAGACTGCTGAAAGTTTGGAAAATGGACTGTCTGTTGTGTTATTAATGTTTTGAAGAGTAAATTATGGAATTCTTGCGCTGCAACATGACTCAATAAGTGTTTCCTACCTCTATTTTTCATTGATATATGCTCATATCATACATATGTCACCATCTAAAATAGCAGAAAAAATGAATAGCTTGGACTTTGTTTAATTGCACTCTGTGCTCGATTTCTGTTGTTTCTTTATGTTTTCATCTGAATTGGTAATGAATATGAATTCCCTTTGGCTCATATTTCCCCTAATTCACCCATGTTTGATAGTTATCTAGGGATTCTTTATTGCTCCTAGATAGAGCTCATTCACCTTCCCTCTCTTAAGCTGAATGAGAGATTCTTAATTGCCTCTCATTCCTTAGCCTTCAATCCATCTCCATTTAGCTTGAATGTTGTTTCATGTGCTGCTATCTTGCTCCATATTCCTCTTGTGACCAAGAAAACGCACCAGCAGTCCTATTCCTTGACTCCATGCCCAATGGTTTGAAACTTTCATACTATACCTACCTCTCTACTTGGAAGCGTCATCCTTCCCACCAAAACTTAAACAAAACCCCTTGAAATCAATAACTAGCCTAAAATCATCATCAACAAAGCCAAATCATTAAGAGAGAGCCCTCTCCGATTGCAGGTGGGCTAGAACCTGCAGTCCAAAGATTGGTTTATGGTTACCTCGGCCGTATTCCCTTAGGAGTCAAAGGGAACAACCTGAGTGTTAACACATCGATTGTTCTGCATCTGTGTGTTCTAATTTGTATATTCAAGAGAACAAGGGGAAGGGGAAAGGATGAAGGGAAGACCGAGAGTCATTTCCATGTGTATAAGTATTATCTCCAGATAGGAGATGAGGGCCTTTTGTTTGGAGAAAAACAACTTTGATTTATTATGAATAAAGGAGACTTTTTGTTTTAATGAGGAGCCTTTTATTTCAGATTTAAGATCCTTTTCTTTTATGTGTGTTTAAGACAGGGTGTTGTTGCTGGCATAAATGCAAATGTGTTTTGTTTTTGTGCATATTGATAATGATACAACTTATAATTATCCTTGGTTGTTTGAATGTAATTCTTCATCATAGTTAATTCATAAGCAGTCCCTGATTTGAAACTATGTTAGACATCAGTTGCAAGCTTTACTTCTACAAAAAGGAATGTATATTCTTGTATGAATGATTGGATTGCGATTAAGAAATGATGCAACCTTGTTCTTATGTGAACCAGTAATTGATTCATTTAGACTTGGAATTCATATATGATGTTTAACCTCTCTTTTGTCATGCTCCTGCAGGATAGATTAGGATAGTTAGGACATAGACTAGAGTAGTTAGAAGAAGTGTAGATAGGATTCAATACATAGAGGTTAGCTGTTTTGTTTTGTTGATTTAATTGAAGTCTTCTTCCCAGAAGCAATCTTTCAATGCATTTAACAGTTTACGGGGTCCCTTAAAACCCGTTGGAACTAGCCATTCCAAACGAAAGTAGGTCTAATTGGGGTCTGTGATCGGGTTAGTTCCCCTTGTTGGTATAGCGAAAATTCGCCATGTCAACAAATTGGCGCTAGAAGGAGGGCCTGAACCGCCATCCACAACTTTTTATGATTTCATCTATAAATGTCGCGCATGGACTCGAAAAGATTAATGCATGGATCTGAAGGTCAAAAAGACCCTTCCTCCCATTTCGAAAAGCCTCATTTCGAAGAAGAAACACTGTGGGAGTATCCTATCACTCAGGAACAACCAGTCAGAATACTTACTCAGGCTTATGCTCGTTCCCTCTCTCAACTCCCCATCTTTCACTCTTTGCCTCCGACAACTAAAAGAAAGCCAAGGATCTGTTCCATAAACGAAGAGACATCTGCAGCCCCGTCTCTTGAAGATATTGTGCTTGAATCCTTGCAAAGTATCGACACTCCTTGGGAAGAAATTCTTGAGGATCCACTCTATGAAGGTAATCCCTAGCCCAATTTGGGAAGTCTTAATAAAGAAAGCCTTGAAGAAACCTTCAACCAGAACATCCCTATTCGTGATATGACTAATATTCCTCAACTGGGTGGGAACCAACTCCCACCTTCTCCCAGAGCACTTCCTCCCTGGCTCGCTCAAGATGTCGTAGCGGTACCTGGGCAGCAGCATCCCTTACCCAAGAATGCAAAAAAAGTACTACCTAAATTCGACCCTGAGAAAGGAGACACCGCTGATAACCATATTCACTCTTTCTTCCTAGTCGTGCACGTGTTGGGGGTAACCGATGAAGATATAGTATGTCGCCTATTCCCTTTTACCTTGATTGGTGCAGCTTCCACATGGTACTTTAGCTTAAGAACTAGATCGATCACCTTGTGGGTTGCCTTTCAACAGGGCTTTTTAGACAAGTATGGCGATGACAAAACCCCTACGACCTTAGTTCTAGAACTATCCCGCTTGAAAATGGAAACCAAAGAAAAGGCCAAGGATTTTAACATCTGGTTCAACACCTTGTTCAATAGAATCCTGGCTAACGCTAGACCTACTGAGGAGGTGCTCATGGAATTCTACATCACTGCTCTCCCTATCCCTACTACGATGTGGGTCAAAAGGAGTAACACACAAACCTTACAGGGTGCTATCGATGAAGCAATAAAAGTCAAGAATGAAATGCTCAGTCTCACAGCATGCCATCATACAACCGGAGAAAAGAAAGCCTCTCAAGCATCCAAGAAGAATAATGGGAGTAATAACAAAGGGGCTGAAACCAAAGAAAAGGATACCACAGATGTGGAAGGTTTGCATCGGATCATTAAGAAACTGACAAACACAGTCATCGATATGAAAAGGAATTCTGGAGGAGAGTATAACAATAGTAAGCCTTTCAAATCTTTCTATCGTAAGAAGAAAGAAGGTGGTCATGGTCCACTTACACTGCCTGCTCCACCCAAATGAAGGGAATTTAAATACAGAAGAGCTGGCTCTTATTGGATCGCTTCTTAACCATGAAGAACCTATAGCGGAGCTAGAGCCAGAACAAGAAAATGAGGAAGAATACCAAGTAGAAGAGCCCTTGGACAAAGAATATCATATCGATGTACTGTGGGATTTCTATACAAATGAAAATGATGATGACGAAGAAGGTAGCATGACAGAAATCCACACTGATGAAATCCACACACGAAGTAAAGGGCCACTTCCAGGTGTGATGAAGCCTGTAGACCAGACAAAGAAAGATGTTCGCCCTGTGAAAGCATCCGCTCCCAAAGTTTCCATTGAGAAGGGTAGACCTAGTGGTGAGTCCAAGAATATTTCAGTTGCAAACTATCCAGAGAAAAGGAACACATCTCCGACTATAACGAAAGCAACTCAAAATGGTAAACTCCCACCTAAGAATGGCAAAATGGGTATGTTTGCTCTGCCCTATCCTGTTTATAACATTAATTACAACATTGTGGATGATCTTAAGAAATCTAGGGCTAATACCACATACTTTGATTTGCTAAAATTAACGCAGCAAAGAGATTTTCTCCTGAAAGCTATGAATGAGCAGAATTGCAAAACTCTCACCATCCCAAACAACCAAACTAAGAAGTCAGTGTCCAGACCTGTTAGTACCTCCAGTATAGCCCAAATACCATCAATTATGGA
Source organism: Pinus tabuliformis (assembly GCA_031772625.1). Classification (NCBI taxonomy): domain Eukaryota; kingdom Viridiplantae; phylum Streptophyta; class Pinopsida; order Pinales; family Pinaceae; genus Pinus; species Pinus tabuliformis. The sequence continues at coordinate 777,938,087 of CM062808.1, read as the reverse complement.
AGCCACTCTGTCTAAAATGAATCAAAACCCCCAAGATCTCAACGCAGCCATGATAGGGAGGAAATCAAAATCCATGACTCCACCTTTCCTTATCACGTTTGAGATCCTCAACATGAACGTACACAATTGCTTGGTAGATTCTGGTGCCTCATCCACTGTGATGCCTTATGCTATTGCTAAAATACTGCATGCGATACCCGATAAAACTGGGACTCGAATTATGCAATTGGACAGGATAAATGTGAAAGTAATTGGAGAATTGAAATATGTGTTGATTCGGATGGTTGCTAAACCACAATATACACAAGTCATTAATATAGTGGTAGTCGATATACCCGGGGCTTATGGAATGTTGCTTAGTAGGGACTGGCCAACAAAACTAAATGGATACTTCTCAACTGATTGGTCCCATCTCTTGCTGCCTCAGAAGGGGAAGGGTGATATGCTGAGAGTTGACCGAGAAAGATACATGAAGTATGTGGTGACAGAATTAAACGGCCCCAATGAACCTGTAATGTTTACCAATTCTATCCTTGGGAATTATAGTTTCAATGTTTGTGCCACGAAAACCTGCTTTGGAGAATTCCATGCAAAAACAATTGAAGAAACTACAATAAACACATGGTTGGAAGCTCTCCCCCATAGTCCAACTGACGAACCACCCTGTAATATAGTAGATGATAGAACTAGTCTCGTAGGAAGCAATTCAGTTGATGTAACATTAGACTCTATATTTTGGACACTCTATTTTAATGGCTCTAACTGCCTTGAAGGTGCAGGTGCTGGGAGCATTCTTATTGACCCACAAGGGAACCAACATCTGATGGCCAGCCGGTTGGAGCTTGCGTGCACCAACAACATGGCAGAATACGAAGGCTTGCTGCAGGGCCTAAAAAAAGCCATTGATCTAAAGGTAAAAAATTTTAAAGTTTTTGGTGATTCACAGATAATTGTGGACCAGGTAAGGAAAAGGATACACTGCAATGCGCCACACCTGGTAAGGTACCAGCATGAGGTATGGAGCTTAATTGACAGTTTTGATTCTTTTAATATCACATACATACCTCGAGAGCAAAACCAAGATGCCGACCTGATGGCTGGTATGGCTGCAAAACTTTTGCCTGATTTTAGATTAAAGAAGAATAAATGTTATGTTGAATTGATTTTCAGACCTTCCGTACCTGATAACATCTCAAATTGGCAGGCATTCGAAGGTGACGAGCGGATCCTTGAGCTCCTGCATTGCGAGAGGACATTCAAAAATGCACTCATTGATGAAAAAGAGCATGACAGGCCTGTGAATGAGAGTGAAGACGAGGTAATATCTTTCATGGAGAAATTTATCATCAACAGGTTTGGCATCCCTGACGTTCTCATGTTTGATAACGCTTCTTATTTCTCATCACTAAAGTTGACCGAATTTGCTATCGATAAATCAATTCGCATAAGGCATGCATCAAGCTATTACCCCCAGGGAAATGGAGTTGCAGAGTCCTCAAATAAAAACCTCATCCGCGTAATCCATGCATCTCTCGTCGACAACCAAAGGAAGTGTCACAACACTATAACAAATGCTCTCTGGGCTAATAGGGTCACCCCAAAGGGTAAGCACACGAAACTTCAACACTTATGGCTGGGCCCATTCCAAGTTGAGGAAAAAATTGGTCAGGGAACTTACAGATTGAAAACTTTATAGGGAGACACTGAGAAACTCCCTGTTAATGACCAACCTCTTAAGAAATACTTCCAGTAGCCACCACATGGTGGTTACCTCCTGAGTAGGTTAGAATTCATTTTACTTTTGCTGTTAGTTTAGTTACATTTCCGTCTTTTCCTTTCTGGTTTTTCTGCAAAGTTTATTTTCCCTTCTGTTTTGAATTGCAGTCCTTTTCAACCAACTGATTTCGATCCTCCCCTCTTGTTTTTACCTTTCTCAGGTTTTCCCTCATTCACCACCTTCAGCCTTTCCCTTCCTCATTAACCTGCTGATGAGTCTGCTGATTCTAAATCCATCGTTACCTTGCAAATCAAACAAATTTTCAATCAGCCCATGAGAACTTGAAAATCAGCTGTGGAATTCAAACCAAAGCCACTCATTGGCATCTGTTGGGAACTGGGTAAGATCTGTTGATAACTTGGATATTTAGAGCATGTAGGGGCATCTTTATAAAACAAAAAAATGTGTAACTACAGCTGGACTGGCATGGAGGAACGCTGCATTTTGAATAAATCCCACTCATACCTAGCCTATACTTGTCTGTCAGGTTTGCAGTAATTCTCCATTGGTCCCATCCACCATTCTAAATTGTCCAATACCTGTTATCTACAAGTAAATCTCCTTTCATAAGCTAAAACTCACTGTCATATACCATGTGGCAAATCCAATTGTGCTCTAGTCCTTGTGCCTGAAACTGGAAGGACTTATTTAAAAGAAAATGAAATGTCAAGTCCTTGTGCCAATCTGGAAGGACAGGTTGTTTGGGAAGCTGGTTAGAGTAAGGACTGTTGTTGGGCTTAGAGTATCGGTTGACACAGCAAGCCCAACCTTGCTTAAGCGGTTTAAAAATATGGCATGATCCATGATTGTGCCCCATTCAATCATATGAAAATATAGCACTGAAATTCTCATATAAAGTGTAGATAAACATATCTACATCAAGTTTGATGAGCAATAAAGGGCTGAGGTACACACCTAAACAAGTATTGACAAACCAGTGATGGCCCCAGAAGGAGTTTTGAAAGTAGGAAACAGGTAAAGGAAGGTCAATAAATTCCATAATATTACCATTAGAGAATGCCTATCAAAACCCTATCAGTAAGTAGTAGCTATTTGTCTTTATCCCGCTTAAAACAATTAATGTTGAAGTGGAACCCATGCCTGTTCATCTGTACAATTTGCATTTCAAGTTTATCTTAACTCCCTGATGTTTTATTGATCTGAGGTTTATTTGGAAACAGAGATAACTGGTTCGCCCAGTGGTTCGCCATTTGTTGTGGCCACAACCACCACCCTATTAAAACATGCTCTGATAGCAAATTTTGAATGGGTCCCCTAGAAGTTTGATCTTTCATCTTTCCGAATGATCTATTTTATCCTAGGGATTTTAACTCTTTGCCGAGTCAAATTTTCAATGCCTAATGGCTAAGCCCATTGAATAAACCTCTACTGCATGGTTCATTCATGACCCAGCCTAACCCTTCATTCATTCCCTTCATCGGGACTTTTCAATCTTCATAAACATTCATGGTACATTTATGCCTGCACATATAATCACCCCCACCCTTATTATAATCGTTTGTGTGCTTAACCCACAAAATCTTCCATCACATATTTATTCCCATCATAACTCTTTATAATGGGACTACTTCGCAAAATACACACAATGTTCCTTTTTGCTTATCACATGCAACATTGGCGCGCAGCGCGTACCATGAGGCACCGGACCAGAGGACATTATAAACCACAATTTATATATTTCGGGTCTAGAGCCTGTCGCATATTGCAATCGGCGGTGTCCATGGCATAAACATAAAGCGCAGTTTGATATGGCGGACCCGCCGGGGCTATTAATCTCAGCACATATGTATTTCGGGTCCACCTCCCCAATCTCTTATCGCAATTGGCGAAACCTGGGAATCATATATAAAATACAATGTGATATAGCGGACCCGCTGTGTTATTAAATATGACATATATATATCGGGTCCAGCCTAATCGTATATCGCAATCGGCGGAGCCCTAGGCCTGCGCATATTGCGATATGCGATATGGCGGACCCGCCGATCCTATTAAACATTATATATATATATATATATATATATATATATCGGGTCCGCCCCCCGCCCTATCACAAATCGCTATCGACGGAGTCTAGCGCTCATGCATAAGGTGCGACACCATATGCCGGACTTGCCGATAACTATCAATGCGAGTGCATAAATTTTCAAGTCCGGCCCTATGGTCAGCTGCAGGTTTTCACGTATATCCCTGTGTATTTGATAAAGTGTTGCGGTCGCGATTTTTAATGAAAAATCCCATATGGTGGACCTGATAGGTTATAAGCTCCAATCTAAAATCTTTCAAGTCCAGATTTTGGATCCGGTTATGTGTTATGCCATGATTTTCAATATAAATCGGATTCGCACTTGCGGGACTTAATCAATGCATAAATTAAAAATCAGGGGCTGATTCTTTCACATTTGATGTTATAAGCATTTAATGAAGGCAAGATTCGTGTTTTGTAAGCATGTTTGCCATATTTCTCACAATCATAGCTGATATGAATTATTTCTGCAGGCAAATTCGAGTAGACCCGGTGACGGATAAATGGAAGCTATATCAAGATGACACCTCTGCACCACCGGTGTCAATATTGCAAAAACACACTCTGCAAAAGGGAATACGGACTGCCATAGTGCATAATGAAGGCACTCTCTGTGTTCAGCAGAAGCACTCATGACAACGCTGATCCATCAAGATGTCATTACTTCCAAACACACATTCAATCATGCCAGATGTGGGATGATGAGCGCAGTGTTTTCAGTTTCCTTCAGGAAATAATAAGGGATAACGTCCGCTGTATACAGGTGTGAAGAGATGACACACAGTCATTCTCTTTCAATCAACATCTATTCATCCCTCAGGAAACGAAGCGCTAGAGTGATAGGAAATGCCCTCTACGTGTCAGCAATGACATAGATTGTTCTGCATCTGTGTGTTCTGATCTGTATATTCAAGAGAACAAGGGGAAGGCAAAAGGATGAAGGGAAGACCAAGAGTTATTTCCATGTGTATAAGTATTACCTCCGGATAGGAGATGAGGGCTTTTTGTTTGGAGAAAAACAACTTTGATTTATTATGAATAAAGGAGACTGTTTGGTTCAATGAGGAGCCTTTTGTTTCAGATTTAAGATCCTTTGCTTTTATGTGTTTTGAGACAGGGTGTTGTTGCTAGCATAAATGAAAATGTGTTTTGTTTTTGTGCATATTGATAATGATACAACTTATAATTAGCCTTGGTTGTTTGAATGTAATTCTTCATCATAGTTAATTCATAAGCAGTCCCTGATTTGAAACTATGTTAGACATCAGTTGCAAGCTTTACTTCTACAAAAAGGAATGTATATTCCTGTATGAATGATTGGATTGTGATTAAGAATTGATGCAACCTTGTTCTTATGTGAACCAGTAATTGATTCATTTAGACTTGGAATTCATATATGATGTTTAACCTCTCTTTTGTCATGCTCCTGCAGGATAGATTAGGATAGTTAGGACATAGACTAGAGTAGTTAGAAGAAGTATAGATAGGATTCAATACCTAGAGGTTAGCTGTTTTATTTTGTTGATTTAATTGAATTCCTCTTCCCATAAGCAATCTTTCAACGCATTTAACAGTTTATGAGGTCCCTTAAAACCCATTGGAACTAGCCATTCCAAACAAAATCAGGTCTAATTGGGGTCTGTGATCGGGTTAGTTCCCCTTGTTGACATAGCGAAAATTCCCCATGTCAACATGTACTCAACTCCAGAATCCAATGAGGACTTATGTTCTGCACATATACAGTTGTGTCGCATGCTTCAGCCCACAAGTGCAATAACAGGCCTTGATCATGCAACATCACTCGTGCATCTCCCACAATACTTATGTTCTTCCTCTCAGCCACCCCATTCTGTTGTGCGTTATGGGGTGCTATTAACTCTCACCGAATGCTTTCCGATGCATAGAATTTCTTGAACTCATTTGACACATATTCACCACTGAGAACCTTCACTTACCTGCTAGTGTCTTTCTCAACAAGTGCTTTAAATTCACAAAATTTGGAGATTGTCTGGTCTTTCTTCTACATGAAGAAAATCAAACACTTATGTGAGAAATCATCTACAAATATCACATAATCCCTGTGCTCGGATGTGGAGGTTATTGAGAAAGGTCCACACACATCTGAGTGAAATCTTTCAAGGATTTCTTGCGCTCTATTGTCCTCATCATGAAAGGTGGTTTTGGTGTACTTCCCCAGTGTACACCCTTTGCATATATCTCGTTGCTCTGGTGCACCCTTGGGAAGTCCTATAGAAATTTGTTGCATGATCTTCAAAGCTCCATGGTGCAAATGGCCAAGTATCCTATGCCATAATTCATCGATTTCGCGGCTCTTCACCTTCTATTATTTCGTGCTCAAAGTAGCACAATATTCTACATCCAATTTATAGAGGTTCTTCACCCAAACCCCGATCCGCTTCACTTGTTACGTGGCGATATGTCTAAGAAAAGCCTTTCCTTTGCTAAATATCACATCGTAGCCACGATCTTCCAACATATCAATTGAAACTAAATTCTTCTTCAAACCCGGAACATACATGACATCTTTTAATGTGAGAGGAGAACCAGAATCCCTCTGAAAAGTAACTATACCAATACCGGTCGCGTTATACCTTCCATCATATCCCATATCAATGTGCATTTGGAGGTCCTTCTCCTCCAAGTCACTAAAAAATTATTTGTTTCCTGTCATATGGAATGAGGTTCCACTATCCAAATACCACACACTACCCATCACTGATGTCACCATGCATGCAATGAGTGTGAAATCCAACTCGAATTGTGAAGAAAGAGCTTCACCTACCGCTCCTCTTGAGGGCTTCTTGTCGGCCTTCTTGTGCGGACACTTTGTGGCATAGTGTCCCAACTCATGACAGTGAAAACATTTAATCTTTGATAAGTCTTTCTTCTTGCCTGCCTGACCAGAATCTCCTTTGGATTGGGATTTCTTCCCTTTCCCTTTATTTTCCTTTCCATCCAAGGCACAATTCTCCTCATCATCATGCTTGGATGAGGTTCCATCTCTGGTGTTCTGCCTTATCTCTTCTTGCACCAAGTCAGACCACAATCACTCCCAATTTGGTAGCTTCTCCCTCCCATTTACCGAATCCTGGTAGCTGTGCCAGCTCTTGGGAAGGCCTAGAAGTGTTAGGATTACCATATCATCTTCAACAACTGTAATACCAACACTCCCAAGTTCATCCCGACATTGGGTGAACCTGCTCAGGTATTGTGGTATTGTGTTGCCCTTCTCCATCTTGATCTTTCGAAGCTTGTCCTTCAGTGTCAGCTTCTTGTGGTCACTGTTGTTATGAAACAAGTCTATCAAGGCTTACCACATTGCATATGGGGTATCCTTCTCGTGGATATTCGAGACAATATGATCTCGAACTCCTTCTAGTATGATCCTCCTCGCCTTTGCCACACATTTCTTCCACTTTGCCAAATCTTGAGCATCAGTTGTTGGAGGCTTAGGAATATCATTGTCTATGAATTCCTTCAGCCCATTATCTTCCAACACTGCCTCCATCCTGTCCTTCCAAGCAATATAATTCGAGCTACCCTCAAGGGCATACTCGAGTCTCAATCCATAGAACAACATCTTGTTGGCTCTGAAGAATGATACTGCAAATTCGATTTACCTGCAAAGACAAACTCGAATTCTTCTCTTCTATTGTGATTCCTGCTCTAATACCATGTAGAAATTCCTTGTAGATTCAAACTACTTATGTAATTTTCTAAAACAAAAGACTTGAATCTACTCTACTCATTAGTGGAAACAATTTCTCGATCGATTGTGTGGTATAGTGAACTATGGCTTAAGGTATGTTACAAACAAGTATGTACAACTTTAGGGATATACAAACATTGATTGGGCAAGAAATGCTAAGGATAGGAAGAGTACCTCGGGGGTATGCTTCAATTTGGGATTCACTATGATGTCATGGATGAGTAGGAATAAGAGTTTGACCGCACTCATCACTGCTTAATCATAGTACATTGCAGCCAATGAGGCTTGTACCGAAGTAGCATGGCTCCCGAAATTGTTTGTAGGATTGTTTGACCAAAGGTTAGAACCGACAATGATACACTGCGATAATAAAAGTTGTGTGAAGCTTTCATAGAATCTCGTGTTCCATGGCAGGTCGAAGCATATTGAGATCAAGTATCACTACATTTGTGACATGGTGCAAAGGAGAGCAATAAGGCTCGAGTACATCTCCATTGATGAGCATACAACTAATGTTCTAACGAAGTCCTTTCCAAGAGACAAGTTCTTGTACTTTATAGACAAGTTGGGACTCGTGGAGATTACCCCTCTCGTTGAGAGGGAGTGTTGATATGTCTGCAACACGAATGAAAATTCTCCTAGAAGGGAGAATGGGTCCAAGAGACCTAGAGGGCTCAACATGCAATTTTGAGTAAGTGTCTCTTGGAGGTGGACCCCAATCACACACCAGGAATGGTGGAGTGAGATCTTGGACCATGATCACACACCAAGCATGATGGAGTGAGGTCATTCAACATTTGGAACTTGATCACACACTGGAAGGGTGGAGTGAGGTCCCCATGATCACACACCGAGAAGGGTGGAGTGAGGTCTTAGACCCTCATCACACACCTGATCTCCTACCAAGAAGGGGTTGAGTGAGGTCTTGGCCCATAGAGCTCACCAGGAAGAGTGAGTGAGTGCTTGCTAGTTGAGGGTCTCAACATTTTTTAGCCTAGATAGAGGCAAGGGATTCGAGGACCGATCACTCAGGAGGAGTGAGTTGTGATATGTTGATGAAATAGCCATGAGTTTGGTACCACCCCACATAAAGCCACTAGCGGATGCTGATAATGGATGATGATACTGGTAATAATGGACAACATTTTCTTTAGAGAAATTTGTTCAATTTGAGAACATCTATGACAATGATTATGAATACCTCCCTAGTTAAGAGGGAGTGTTGAATTTGTAACTATGGTTGGTCTTCATAATGTACATTTGGTCAATTGATGTAATTGTATTTATCATTGTAAATCATATTTATAAATTATTGAGCCAAAGGAAAATTTATTTCGAGTCAAAGTCCCATTGTGACTTTTAAAATATGAAAATTTGAATTTTTGAAATGTAAATTTTACCTCCAAGAGTGACAAGTCAACTTCCCTCCAAGTCAAGTCTTCCCTGGCCAAGAGACATGTCAATTCACCCAAGGTAGACTACTATATAAAGGCAACTTGACCTCCTCCATTGACACATTCACATTCTCTCACACAAGACAATTTTTGTGCTAGTGAGCGAAGGACAAGAAGGACAAAAAAGAAGGCTGAGTTTTCTCTCTTCTCTCTCTCTCTCTCTTTAGTAACTCACACGTGTGGAGTAATCTGTCTTTCTCTGTGATTCACATCTTTCTGGGGCAACTGTTGTAGGGACAAAATTCTAGGGCAACTGGATATTGTAGGAGGGATGAAATTTTAGAAGTGTGGGATTAGATTGGGTGACTTGAGTTGGAGGGGAAGACTAGGTTTGACCATAGGCCATACCCACATGGAATTATTTCCGAGATGTCATCAAGGAACAATATTACCCTATGAAGAGCTATCAATATAAGTACATAAAATGGACCACGCCGTGGTAGGGAAGGGACCAAGACGTGCCAGAGTTCACAAATAATTTTCATACCCTTCTCACGAAGTTGGGTATTAAGGATTCTGAGCAACATCTGGTACTCAAGCACTGCAACTTTCTACACAAATACATCCAGGACGAGATGGAGTTTTTAGACATCTCCTTGCTTGGAACCGCACACTGATATGCTGCCAAGATCAAGCAAAAATTTAAATAGGAGAAGCAAGACTTTGGATTTGCGAATCCAAATTAAGGAAAAGGCACCCCAAACCTCAAAACAAAGGACAAAGCCAAGGCAGGGTGACCTAGTACAATCCATTGAAGCAAAAAGAAATGAATAACACCATGAAGATGAAGAGACACATAGGGAAGTGGTGTGAGGTCCACAAGAGCCCCACTCACAACACAAGTGAGTGTCGCACCAAGCAATCACTGGTGACTGAGCTGAAGCCTTCAGAATCAGATGCATGTTCCAAATCTAAGTCAAAACCTAACAAGGGGAATGAAAAAGGGAAGCAGATTATTGATGTAGAGCCCAACACCACCATTTCCACCACCTAGGTCCAAAAGATTGAGCCCGAAGATCTAGAGGAAGGGGAGCGTCTCTTCCACTCACAGATGTGGGTGAAGGGGTCTTCGTTGCAGTTCATTGTTGACAACATGAGCCAAAAGAACCTAATCTTAGGAGAATCCATTAAGCAGTTGGGCCTACTAACCACACCACACCCACAACCATACGCCATTGGGTGGCTCCACCAAGGATGAGATCTTTGTGTCATCCAACAATGTCGCCTTCCTTACAACATCAATCCCTTCATAGATGATGTATTGTGTGATGTTACTCCTTTTGAAGTTTGTGATGCGTTATTAGCATAGCCATACATGTGGAAGCGTCATGTTGTGTATGAGTCCAACCCTCACATTGTTATTATTGCTTTGGGAAATAAGTTATACAGGGTACCAGAGGTAGCCCTACATACCGCCATCTCTTTGATCTCTGCTAAGCAATGTAGTAAGATCATCTCCTAGACCGAGAATTTTTTTCCTTTCTGATTCACTCTCAAAGTAAGGGGAAGATGGTGGCCACATCTGTGGCCCCCAAGAAGGGTTCCTCCACGGAGCTGAAGCGGGTGGATAAGGTCGTGGAAGAATATAGGGACATATTCTCCTCACCCACATGGGTACCTTTGCACTGTAAGATCAATCATTTGAGCGATCTGACTCTCGGAGCACCTCTACCTAATGGGTTGATATATTGTTTCTCCATTATGGAAAATGAAGAAATCAAGCAGCAGATCCAGGAGTTACTGCAAAAAGGGAAAATTCAACCAATTTTCTCACCATGTGGGAACCATATTGTACTTGTACAGAAGAAGGATGGGATCTGGAGGCTCTGCATTGATTATCGAGCACTAAACAAAATCATTGTTAGGAGTAGGTATCCAATCCCATGGATTGATGACCTTCTTGACTAGCTCAAGGGGGCCAAGTATTTCAGTAAGATTGATTTGAAGTATGGTTATCACCAGGTTCCAATAGAACCCACAAATGTATGGAAGATCACCTTCAAATCCAATGAGGGCCTTTTTGAATGGTTGGTCATGCCTTTCGGGTTTACAAATACCCGTGCAACTTTTATGAGGATAATGGATGACATTTTGTAGCTCTTCACTAGCTTGTTTGTGGTTGTATATCTAGATAACATCCTCATTTTCAACAAGAGTTGGTAAGAGCACTTACAACACATTCGACAGGTCCTTAAAACCCTACAACAACATAAACTATGTGCCAACTTGGATAAATGCACCTTTGGCATGAGCCAGGTCTAATATACAAGGTACATCATTAATGAGCAAGGTGTGCATGTGGATCCGACTAAGATCCAAGTCATTCAGGATTGGCCAGCCCCGACTACTCTAACAAAGCTTCGTAGATTTTTGGGCCTTGCCAATTTTTAGTGGAGGTTCGTGTTGGTATTCTCTCATATCACTTGGCTTTTGAGTTAGGTTACCAAGGGCGGAGCGAAAGCAAAGTTCTCTGGGTCTGAGTCCCAACAGAAGGCATTCATTGAGTTGAAGCACAACCTCCGATGTGCACCTGTACTCATATTTCCATACCTTCAACAACCATTTGAAATTGAGACAAACGCCTCTAACTATGTTATTGGTGCAATTCTCACCCAACAAGGGCATCTGGTGGCCTATCATAGTGATACAGTTTCTGATACAATTTGGAAATACTTGACTTATGATAAAGAGATGTATTCTATTGTGCAGGCTTGTCAATAATGAAATCATTACATTTTAGGGAAGGAGATGGTCATCCACATAGATCACCGACCTCTTAACTTTATACAACCACAAGGGAAGTTACAGAACGATCGACATCAGAAGTGGTCTACATGTCTGCAACAATTCCACTTGAACATTAAATATAAGAAGGGAAACACCAATCATGTTGCAGATTGCCTCAATCAGCGTCAAGTTGCAACATTGGCTACTATTCTCAACTCTTGTGGTCATGAGACTTCTAGATGGTTGAAATTGTACAAAAATTGTCCAGAGTTCACCACCACATACCAAAGGCTAGTGGATGGAAAGAAAGTTCCAAATTTCTACCTACAGGACGCATTATTATGCTACCTAGGCCACTTTTGTGTTTCTTCAAGTGAGCGTGCCAAGCTGATTTGGGAGGTACACTATAGTCGGGTCGCATGACACTTTGGTGTGGAGGAAATTGTGGTCGTACTCTAGAAGTATTTTAATTGGCCAAAAATCCAACATGATGTTGGAAAATATGTTAGATCTTGCACTGCCTGTGCCATCGCCAAACCAACCATCAAGAAGCAAGGTTTGTACACTCCTCTGCCTACTCCCTCCAGCCTTGGGAATCCATCACCATGGACTATTTGTCGAGCCTTCCTTCTATTAGGCATGGTAATGACTGTGTATTTGTGGTCATGGACATATTTTCTAAGATTGCTATATTGATGGTCTGCAAGAAGAGTATCATGATAGAGGACACTGCCAAACCCTTCTTTGAAGGAGTGTGGGTACATTTTTGGATCCTGTAGACCATTATATCAAATTGGGATAGCAGGTTCCTAAGCACATTATGGTCGAGCCTCTAAAAATTATTGGACACCAAGCTCACCAAGTTGAATACATTCCATCCCCAGACTGATGATCAAACATAGGTCGTCAACAGGATGATAATGCACATACTACGCATGTACAACTCCAAACACCCACGAACTTGGAATGAGAGGCTTCCCTATGTGAAAGATATTTATAACGGATTTCTCCATAGCTCGACTGTTCGCAGTCCCTTTCAAGTGGGTCAGGTATTTCAACCATTATGTCTGATTGATGTTGCCATGCCTCATGCGACTACACAGACAAAATCTGCACATGTACTGTCTGAGGTTGATAAAGTAACCGGGTTTATTGAATGCATCAAACACATCTTCCAATAGGTTCACAACTTCTTGGATAATTCTAATGCCAAGCACAAGTAGCGACATGATCAACATTAGGTGCCACCTAAGTTTCAGGTGGGAGACAAAGTTTGGTTGCATTTGCAGAAAGAACTCATTGCTGAAGCATATTGAAACCTCTAACCACTCTGATATGGGCCTTACACCATCACCAAGGTTGTGGGAGATAATGCTTTCGAGCTCAAAATTCCCCCATTCCTTGCCCTACACCCAATGTTCAATGTGGATTTCCTTCAACCATACTTTCCACCATTACTGGACACATTAGATATTGTTGAACATCTAACACCAACGAATCTCAACCCAAATTACATGAAATAGGCCACAACTGATCGGATCATGGACACACCAATCAAGAACACTCGTCAACATAAGATCCAACTGTATCGGGTTGTCAAAGTTGGCCAGCGTCTGTACCAAGGCAAGTGGCTCACCAGGGACCAAGTTTAGCAGAAGTTTCCCCATCTCATGGAGGCACTCAACGCAATGGGGACCATTGCTTCTTAAGGAGGGAGGACTGTTCTAGGTGGATATTGGTGGCCACTCACCTATTCCACTTGGATCCCCAATATTGTTTCTCTCACTTTCCTTAATTGTAGCACAATTTACTCTTTTTGGCAGTTTTTTGGGTCCTAAATTTCGAGAGTCATTTTGAGGCCCTAAACGACATTTTTTTGGAAATCGAGAAGACCCATAATTGATGGAAAGGGTTCAAGGGTTTGTGGTTGAATCTTGTTTTCCTCAAATAGATATTTCTAACAAGGTATCGTATGCATCAAATGAAGATCGTATGTCAAAGTTACAATCCTGGGAAGTTGTTGTACTAACTGATCCCAATGGGGCCCACAAACTTTTGACGCTTCATCTCCTAGGGTTAGGTTTTTAGATGTTTAGGGTTTTCCATTGTTTCTCAATAATAAAAATGCCTTCGAGCCTCATTGTAACAGTTCAGAAAGCATGCAACCGTCACATCTCTTCTCAGAGATAAGCTACCATCGCCCCAGCTAGCTTATTTCCATTTTGCATGTAAACAATTGGAGTATTTGTTATTAATGAATTGAAGTTCAGTTTTCACTATGGCTTTGTGTTTTTGATTAGTATGTATTTCATTTCGTTCCTGCATTAATTTGTATCACTATTGTTCTTTATGGTTGAATTTCTGAAGTATAATTGTTGAATGATATATTGGAATAAGCTAAAAGAAGATCTACATCAAAAGTAATTATCAAGATTTCAGAAATATTGTGCTAACCCTAATTACACTAAGAAAATCAACACATGGATTAAGAGAACACTTAAAGGCCTTAGAACACTTTTTTCAAGAGGTCAGGATGCAAGTGAACATTGCTAAGACCAAAATCATGATCTTCTCTTTAAATAGAAAAGACAAACCGGTCACCTTTATTTTCAAAGGCAACCCATTGGAGATAGTGGAAGAATACAAATATCTTGGGATTGACATCCAATATAAGCTCAGTTGGGAAACTTGTAGGGCGAAAAGGATACACGGGGGATGGAAAGCTTCATACTTAATCCAAAATAGGTGCAAAAAAGCTAAAATTTGGGATTGGAAAACCAAAAAAATCCTTTTTCATTGGTTGGTTACGCCAATTGTTCTCTATGGTTGTGAAGTATGGGGAAACGACATGACAACTTGTAGTTGGAGACAACTAAAAAGAATCCATAAGTAACTAAGCACTAGCTATCTCAAAGTTAAAGTCACAATACTGTATGAAATTCTTTTAGTTGAAGCAGGTACTTTTCCGTTGGAGGCGACAATGATAGTCAAGTTAATATGTTTTTTAAAAAGGTTGAAAACATGGATAACCAATACTGACCTAATATAGTTGTGGAGGAGGAGTTAGATAGTAGGAAGAAAACATGGATGAAGCAAAACAAAAAGTGGTTGAGTAAGTGGAGTATCAAACTGCATGAATGTCCTAACACCAAGGAAGAAATACAAAATATTGTGTTTGAAAAATTAAGGACCACCATGTTGACCAATCACAACTGGCGTAAAAAACATATTACATCAAAGAGTCTAACCCAACCTATGATCATGGTGAGAAAAACAAGGTTGTTAGTTGCACAACTAAGGATGAAATCACATCATCTTAGATGTGAGACCAGTAGGTACCAAGGAAGTTTGGGAAGAGAGAACTTGCATATTTTGCAATAAGGGTGTGGTGGAGACATAATAGAACTTTGTCATGGAATGTGCACCCTATGAGGATATTTGCATTCAATATGAAAACAATTTAAAGATCAACAACATGCACCATCTATTTGACGAGGATAAGATCAACTAGATTAATAGCCTTCTAATTATTAAAACCCATAACAGAAGATTCAATATTGAAAAGAATTTGAAGATAAATTAAAATTATTTTACTCTTGGTCCTTTAAGCTATTCAACTTAATAGACATCACTAGAATTTATTAATCAATTAAATGTATAAATAAATTTAATATTGTAAAGAACTTACATCACTAGAATTTATTAATCAATTAAATGTATAAATAAATTTAATATTGTAAAGAACTTTTAAGACACTCCAATTATGTAAACTAAATAATTTAAATCTACATAACATTTTTTTAATTAAAACTAAATAATTTAAATCTACGTAACATTTTTTTTATTAAATTTCAAATAAAAGGTACTAAAAAATATGAAAATAAAAAATATAAATAAAAACATAAATTTTTTTAACCCATCATAATATAATAAGTAAATAAGTAAATCACCTGTCTTTCTATCTTCATCATTTAATGTGGATAAAATAATATTCAATTAAATTAAAAAACAATAAACCAATGGTTAACTTACACTCTTTCTATCTTCATCATTTAATGTGGATAAAATAATATTCAATAAAATGAAAAAACAATAAACCAAGTGTTAACTTTACCCTCTTTCTATCTTCATCATTTAATGTGGATAAAATAATATTCAATAAAATGCAAAAACTATAAACCAATTGTTAACTTACACTCTATTAGGTGTCAACGTTTAGAGATCTTTGTTGGCTGAGTGACGTGTCCACCTCATAAAACGGACGTGCGTGCGATGCAGCGGTGGCGCTTGTGCATCTTGAGTGTGGTGACGAAAAACTCTCCCAGATTGCTCGCTGATTGAGCTTTTGTGGCAGCGGCCTCATTTGGGCAGTCCCAGCGCCTGAAGCTTCATGACTTGGACTTAAAATGCAGTTAAGGATCGATGGGGGTAGAAAATTAGGGTATTTATGCATTCTTTTTCTCTGAAATCAAGAATTCTTCTGATCACGCACCATGGTCTACTCGAGCTTTTGGCTGGCATTGCAGGGCTTCTTTCCGTTGGCTCCGAGTGTTTCCCTTGAAGGCTTGGTTTCGCTTGAAGTAAAAAGAGAATTGAACTAGCCGGCATTACATTCGAATGAAGGCACTACAAGCTACCAGATATCGAATTTCGTGGTGGAGGTCAACGGAGGGTTGGCTCCCAGTGCTGTTCGGAGTAATTAATATAATACATTGCAGCGTCGCAATGGACAAAGCTTTACTTCCTTCTTTATGAATTACAGTCATAATTGATTTATCGTCTGTTTTAATTGTATTTCCAGGAATGATGGCGTGTTTCTCTTTGCATGGAGGAAAGGATGACTGGTATTTGCTCAGGTTGAACGTGGGTTTTGTAAGCTGGTGAATAATTTAGTGAGAAAATTGTGCAAAAGAGGGAGCCCACCTTGATCTTGTAATGTTTGTTTGGTGACGAGGACAAAATGAAACAGGGAAACGGTGACTAGGTGGAGGTTTGCAGTGAGGAAGTGGGTCCAGAGGGACTTGGTGGTTGTATGCAAGATTGTACAAAAGCAAGGGCTAGGGTTCATAGTGGAGTACAGGGACCTTATGAGCAATAGGCACGAAACCAAACATCCAGAGATAAAGTAGATAACCATCACATAAGGCCAAGCCCTCCAGAGCAAAGATCAGTTTGATCTGTATGAGAAAGTTGATGCTTATGAGAATGATAAGATGGTGGGTGGGTGACTGATGCCCATCATTGATTTAGTGTTTGTTTCAACTGTGCTTCCAGGAATGATGGCCTAATTCTCTTTGCACGGACGAATGGATGCTTAGTATTTGTTCATAGTGAACATAGGCCTTGTAAGCTGGTGGAGCATGAAGTGAGAAAATTTTGCAAAAGAGGGAGCCCACCTTGATCTTGTAGTGCTTGTTGGACAAATGAAGTTGAGCCATGTTAACCTGGTAGAGGTGTCGAGTGAAAACGAGGATTCAGAGGGGCCTGGACTTCTAAATATTTAAAAAGCAGGGACCAGGTTCACAGTGGGGTACAGCGACCTTGTGAGCGACGAGAATGAAAGAAAACAGCTGAGCGAGAATGTAGGTAACCGTCACACAAAGCCCAGCACTCCAGAGTAGAGTAAAGACCGGTTTAATCTGTATGAGGAAGTGGATGCTTCTGGGAAAAATAGATGGTCGGTCGGTGGCTGATACCCGTCATTATTGCCTGCCTTTTTCAAGAAGTGATGTCTTAATTCTCTTTGCATGGAGGAATGGATGACTATAATAAGCGGGTGAAGCATTGATTGAGAAAATTGTGCCAAAAAGGGAGCCCACCTTGATCTTGTAGTATTTATATGGAGTAGAGGAATGGTGACCTGGCTCTATGCAAGTGTAAAAAAGCAAGGGTTCGGGTTCATAGTGGAGTACAGAGACCTTGTGAGCGATGAGGAGGAAACCAAACAGCCAGGGAGAAAGTAGATAACCGTCACATAAGGCCAAGTCCTCCAGAGCAAAGACCAGTTTTATCTGTATGAGCAAGTTACTCCAGAGCAAAGACCAGTTTAATCTGTATGAGCAAGCTGATGCTTATGAGAATGATAAGATGGTGGGTGGGTGACTGATACCCATCATTGATTTAGTGTTTGTTTCAACTGTGCTTCAAGGAATGATGGCTTAATAGGCTAATTCTCTTTGCACGAAGGAATGGATGAGTAGTATTTGATCATAGTGAACATAGGCCCTGTAAGCTGGTGAAGCATGAATTGAGAATTTTTTTCAAAAGAGAGAGCCCACCTTGATCTTGTAGTGTTTGTTGGACAAAATGAAGCTTGAGCCATGTTGACTTGGTTGAGGTGTCCAGTGACAAAGAGGAGTTCAGAGGGGCCTGGACTTATAAAAATTTGAAAAGCAGGGGCCGGCTTCACAGTAGGGTACAGGGACTTTGTGAGCGATGAGTATGAAAGAAAATGAGGGAGAAAGTAGATAACCGTCACAGAAGGCCCACCATTCTAGACCAAAGCCCAGTTTAATCTGTATGAGGAAGTTGATGCTTATGGCAATGATGGGTGCCGGGTGAGTGACTGATACCCATCATTGGTTTATTGCCTCTTTTAACTGTGTTTCAAGAAATAATAGCTTAATTCTCTTTGCATGGAGGAATGGATGATACCCATCATTGGTTTATTGCCTCTTTTAACTGTGTTTCAAGAAATAGTAGCTTAATTCTCTTTGCATGGAGGAATGGATGATACCCATCATTGGTTTATTGCCTCTTTTAACTGTGTTTCAAGAAATAATAGCTTAATTCTCTTTGCATGGAGGAATGGATGACTAGTATAAGCTGGTGAAGCATTGGGTGAGAAAATTGTGCAAAAGAGGGGGCCCACCTTGATCTTGTAGTATTTATATGGAGCAGAGCAATTGTGATCCGGTAGAGCTGTCCAGTGATGAAGAGGGGTGCAGAGAGGCGTGGTTCTGTGCAAAACTTTTGAAAAAAGCATGGGCCAGGGTTCATAGTGGATTACAGGGACATTGTAAGCAACGAAGATGAAATGGAACAGCTGAGGGAGAAAGCAGATAACCATCACGCAAGGACAAGCCCTCTAGAGAAAGGGGCAGAGTAAAGACCAGTTTAAACTGTATGAAGAAGTTGATGCTTATAAGAATGATGGGTAGTGGGTGCGTGTGGTCTCCAATGTCCTTGACAATCACGATTATATAACATACTTCTTGCAGACAAAAGAAGAGATGATACTTAGTCGTGCCAAATTGCGGCTCCGTCTCGAATTCATAGATAACAAATGGGTGAAAGCTTCCAAGGTATGCACACTGCTCGCCTTCTGTCACTTCCCTAGAATTTGCATTCTTTTTTATGGATGACAGGATTTTTGCCCTTCTCTTGGTCCTCAATTGGATAAACTGCTTTTATGTTTGTTATTTCCCATTGGTTTGTGATTACTGTGTAGTGTTTATTGCTTATTTCTTCCACTACCCAAGGTTACCCTGTTCCTATGTTTGAAGATACATATATATATATATATATATATATATACACACACATTACCTAGAGTTTTTCCTTGCAATGGATAATTGTTTCTGGAGCCCAGAAATCTGCTGTTGAACAATGGCAACTTCCATGGATCATTGAGGAGCATTTGCATTTAAAGATTTTTGAGGAGAATCATTGGGTGCAACTTCTTCATAATTCCCTGTCAGGTGTTATAATTTATTGTTCCTCTCTTGGTTCGGCTATGCTCTCCGCAGCTTACATTATTATACTTTGTAAGAAATTAAATATGAAGGTTACCCTGTTCTTATGTCTAAAGGTATTATTAATTTTTTCACAGTATTGTAATTTTTTTTCACAATAGAGGGTTACTTATGGAGTCTAAAAATCTGCTGTTGAACAATGACAACTTCCATGGATTGTTGCGGAGCATTTGCATTCAAAGGATTTATGAGGAGAATTGTTGGGTGCAACTTTTTCATAATTCCCTGTCAGGTATCATAATTTCTTGTTCCTTTTGTCTCGACGATGCTCTCAGCAGCTACATTATTACCCTTTCTAGTAAATTAACTACTATTTAAATTCATTCTGCTCTGCTCTAGTTTGCTTCGTTCTTGACCTTCCTTTCCTTTTCTTTCCATGAATTAAATATTATTATTAATGATATTATGGATTCTTTTTGGTGAATTCATTTCGTTCCAACCATTAATGCTAATATTTTTGTGTTTTTTGGTCATTATTCTGCAAACTAGCTGCTGCATGTGGATTAATTGAAATGAAAGAAGAAAAGCCTACTCTGATTGAGGATGACAGTGAGAGACAGATGTCATGAAAGATGAGCTGTGATGTGAAGTTCCTCCCTTCAGTGATTGTCTCTAGGCAAGCAGGTATATATTATACCCTTCTCTCAGTGTTTAAGGATTAAGAGCACTGTTAATGTTAAATTTTACCATTAATTTTCTTCTCTCACAAACTGGGAAAAAATTACCGTAAATTACATAACAGTTACATCTAAGGTATGTTTTGCTTGAATAACAATTAACATGATTTCTCATGGTTGTGAGCTTGGATGTCATATAGTTTGGAATGTTATTGTTGCTTTAGTGGCTTAGGCCTTTTTAAAGGAAAACCTCATATAAAATCCCTTCAAGTACTTCCACATGATCCTTCGATGATTAATAGGGTAAATTGTCAGCCTTGATTATGGACACTAACCCTAAGGGGATCAAGAACAGTTAATTGCTGCAAATAGATTCTTAATAATATAGAAAAGATGCAATGGCACGCGCACACACATTAACATAGAAATTTACCCTAGAAACCCAAATCCGGGAAAACCAAAAAGGTTTTTCAATATAATACCCTTATTTACAGTATTACAATATATATATATATATATATATATATATATATATATCCCGTGGCAACTTTAAACTATCATTCGATTTATCTTGGATTAGAATGCAACCTTAGTTCCTTTACTAGTATTACAAAACCATGGGCTAAATCGCCATGTGCCACAAAACTGCTAAAAGCGAAAACCACCAAAAAATGGATGCAAAAAGCTCCCTATTTTTTTTTTTTCCAGGGTGCTGCCTCTAAACCCCCATGCAAGGGGGCTTCTGCCCTCTTGTGAATCCCTCGAGCAGGGGGGTTTTGCCTCCCCTGTGAACTCCCTTGTTGTGCAATGCAACATACAACACATGGGAGTAGTAGTGGAAAGAATATAACACATACCCAACATTCTTCCACTTGTTGTTTTTGTTGCATACAGGGGGTCACAAGAGTACATGATCAACAATCTTGGGCAATAGTGCCCATTGTTTCTCTATGCAAAGATAACTTATCAATGCTCATATATTTTGTTAATGAATCCACAACATTCTTCAAAGTGTCCAGCTTTTCTAGTAGCACCTTCTTATCTTCAATCTATCTCTTACAAAGTGATGTAAAGCATCAACATGCTCTGTCTAAGAATGATAAGATGGGTTATTTGCCAGAAAGATTGCATTTTGACTATCGCAATCTATCCTTACAACTTGTTGTATCAACCCAATATCTGATTGCAATCTCTGTAACCATAATGCTTCCTTGCTTACATGAGTGGTTTCCATGTATTCAACTTATGTAGTTGAGAGTGGCACTACGTATTATCTCTTGCTCATCCAACTGATTGCTCCTTTAAATAGGTTAAACACATACCCACTTGTAGTTCCTCTGCGTTCCAAATCTCCAACCCAATCTACATCAACAAAGCTATGTAGTATGTATATCCAACACTTTGTCCAATCCTAGTTTTCCTTGGTAGCACAATCCATGACCAATAGTGCCATGCAAGTATCTACAAACCCTCTTTATTGCCGTCCAATGCTCATTTCTTAGTTTTGACAGAACTGCTCAATACTCCCACTCCATGTGCAATGTTGATCTATATAGATCATTGCATACATAAAACTTTCGATCACACTCGCACATGGAACACAGGACATGACCTCTTCCTCTTTCTGTGTCTTGGGACACTGATATGCAAATAGATTTACACCTATAGGAATATGGACCTTTACGGGTTTACATTTTTGCATATTAAATCTCTATAATATTGTCTCGACATACTTCCTTTGATTTAACCAGAGTTTCCTTTTTCCCGATCTTTTTTAATTTCTATGCCCAAAATGAAATTTGTAGCACTAAGCTCTTTCATGTCAAATTTAGGGAACAACTGAGTTTTCACTTCCTAGATGATTTTCCTATCATTTCCAATTAGGAACATATTATCCACATATAAGACCAAATAAATAAGACGATTGCCAACTAATTTGAAATACACAGAGTGATCCATTTTGCTCCTTGTGAAGCCAAGTCTCAATATATAAGTATGAAAATTTTGTTACCGCATCCTTAGTGATTGCTTTAACCCATATAGGAACTTTTCCAGCCTAGATACCAACACTTTCTTGCCCTTCACCACAAAGCTTTCTAGCTGCTTCATGCAGATTTCTTCTTTCAAATCCCTAGGTAGGAATGTTGTATTTACATCCATTTGCTCTACTTCAAAATTAAAAACAACATCAATTGATAAAATAATTTAATAGAAGTTAACATGGCAACAGGAGAAAAGATCTCACCAACGTCAATTCCCTCTACCTGGGAATAATCTTTTGCCACTAATCGAGCTTTGTATTTCTACACTCTGTCTTCCGTATTCAACTTCTTCTTAAACACCCATTTGCTGCAAATGGACTTTCTTTTAGTCAACAACTCTACTAGATCCCAAGCCTCATTTTTGTCTGAGGCTGCCATTTGCTCAACTACGACCTTTTTTCAGAGTTTTCTATTCTCTAAATTGACTGCCTCCCTAATAGTTCTAGGATCATCATTAGTAATAAACAAAGCAAAATTTAAATGGAAATTAGGTGGAGTATACCTTTTTGGTTGCCTTCTTTCCCAAACCGATCTCCTCAATACTAGAGTATGTGGTTCTTCTTCTTTTGATTGTTGTTCCTCTGTAGAGTCTAATTGATCATCGTTCAATGCAAACTCTATATTCTCCGGTTCTTTCTCTCTTGATAGGATTTCCTCTTTGACAACATCTTTGATTTTTCTTAGTACTACATCTAGATTGGACACAACCTTCTTAGTTTCTTGGTTCCCGTTACCCACCACCTGTGGGTAGTGTGTATGGGAGAAATTTTTTCTCCTAGATGGTCCTCAACCGACAGCTAGGAGCACCTTGTAGCCACCAGATAACTCGTTGTGCCATTTTCTCTGCCACTTGATCCGGTCATGTGGTCCCTCAACCACTTGTCTTGAATGTCTATTTGAAGGTGGGCCTTCCGACCCCAAAGGTATGGCTTTTCATCGGTATAGTTGAGTAATTTTTCTTACTTGTCATGGGATTTTGGACATAGATTGGTGGGGGGATTTGGTGGAAATAGTGGATTAGGCTTATATTCCTGTCTCCATTGCCCAATTTCGTGGTTACCCTTGTATCCTAGTCCCGTGGGGTCTGGGTCTCCTTTACTGACCTTTTGGCTTTTGGGTTAGTGCTACACAGGAAATCCTGATTTTGGTTGCGTGATCCCACTTCTTGATACCACCTACATCACTCCCCTTCCACTCATTTTACCCCCATTCATCTATTTTCCCATCCGAGTCCACATGTGTCCATTGGGTCCACATAGGGTTAGCCTCTCCCTCCCCTTGTCCACACCTTGGGTCGGGCTTGCAACGATGCCCCAAAGGTCGATGCAGCTAAAAAGAAAAGTAAAAGCATAATTTGGCCACTCCCAACAGGAAATCTACAACAAAATGCAAAAGATGGCCGAGACATACAAATTTAGCACGTGGGCAAAAGCTAAACATGAGCTCTACCCTTACCCATGGCCATCACCCTAGTTCCTATGGGCCCTAGATGAGCCCCTTCTATCATTAAGGAACCCATGATTGTCCCGACCCTTGGTGGGCAATGAACCGCCCCACCTTAAGGGGGTATTCACTACTACATCTCACACATCATGCTCTCCATCCCCTAGAGCCTTAAGCAGTTATGAAGAAAAATCAATAAAAGACAAAAGGCATATGAAGAAGGCTCCTACACTTATATACCCAGGTATGGGCTTCCCCTATTATAGCTTCCCTTTGCAACTTGACATGTGGCCTGGATGTTTCCCCTAATCCCCACTCCATTCCATTATCATATCATTTGCCACCTACTCCATTCCATTATCATATCATTTGCCACCTATCACTTGAAGGATGCACCATGGACATGTCACCCCATTTAGAGGATGAAACCTCCTAATAGGGTCCTTGGCTAACCCCTTATTGAGCTTGGGGACACTTATACATGCCAAGGCCCACTATGGAAAGGCATGCCACCACGAAGTGCCCCACTGGTTTCATGACTTGTAAGCTCTTTTACTTGATTACTCTAATGATTTGTTGTATTGGAGGGAAAGGGGGCTCATTGGATTTTATGTAGGATTGTAGGTGGATTGCCATTTGGGGCTTGGTCTCCCTATACGAGGTCCTAGCCCTCCACCATAGCTGAGATTACTTCATGGATCCCCATCAACGTTCGTTGATTGCTCCTATTCCACCTTTTGGACGAGGATGATTGTTAATTTATGGTATGTTCTATGCTTAGAGCAATTTACTTCTTCTTATTATTATTCACAGATTAGCAATCACATGTGCATAAGTAAAGTGCAGATAGAACCTTAAACGATCAACAGAAAACAAGCCAAGACAAGAGACACAAGATGTGGCGGCTAGCCAGGGACAAACCCCACAATGTGGGGAAACCCTTTGATCAAATCTTCTTTTATCTTCAATAATTCAGCAGAGAGAAATAGTACAATAAATCTGATTTATATCAGCAGTAGCAAACCCTAGATCAGCAGCATCAGCATTAGTGGCTTCATCATCAAAACTAGGGCAGTCGATATCTCGCAAACCGACCGTCGGATTGGCTTGATTCCACCACCAAAAAATGCGGCCTTCAGAGGAGGTCCAGATGGACCTACAACGCAGTTCAGAGGAGGAGATCTGATGGTCAATGCTGGTCAAACTTTGGATCTGCAGTTGTAGCCTAAGTCACAGGGTTCGGCGAACCTGAAGCTTCAGGTTCGAAATTCGCCGAACCCGTAAAAAAAAATTGAGGTTCATTCAAGTTCGGCGAATTTGAATTCTTTGAATTCTTATTCAATATCAGTCTTGGAAAAATTTACCCAAAATACTGAAAGAACTGAGACGCGAATTGGTAAGAAACAAAGATATCACGATGGCGCGCCCTCCCCAAGTATTTGGCCAGTCTTATTCAACGTCACTGTCGGTAAACAAATAGTTGCAGAGATGAGATGTGATATGGTAAGAAAGAAATATCGTGATGGCGATGTGATATGGTAAGAAAGAAATATCGTGATGGCGCGGACCCCCAAGAATTGACTGCAGCGCGGAGAATGATGGTGCGTAAGGATAGCATCGATATCAACCAAGACATCGTCGGTCCCTGTTTTAAATAAATATATGTATGTGGAAAATACTGAAAGCAAGATAAGATTCATTTGTATTGACTGAGAAAATGGGAAAGTGTCGGACAATGGGTCCGCTCTGTTTTATTTACCGAATAAAGTAGCGGTGACGGTTGTGCGTCGTCCGGCAAGATAAGATTCATTCGTATTGACGGAGAAAATGGGAAACAGTCGCACAATGGGTCCGCTCTGTAAGTAGCGGTGACGATTGTGCGTAGTCCGGCTGTTAGCTTTTTGCTGTATATATATACGGCTATATATATATATATAATTTATTATTATTATTATTATTTATTTATTTATTTTTTTTTTTTTTTTGGGATTTTTTTTAAAATTTGTTTGTCTTTTAATTTTGTATGTTTACTAATAAGAATTTGTGATCGATTTTGAATTTTCTATTATTTTGTCATATATAGATATATAAATATAAATATATATATATATTGAAAAATATGTATAGTCGAACTTAATGCCGAACCTCATTCGAACCTGATCGAAAAATTCGAATTCGAATCGAACTTAATCATTGTTGAACTCGAACTCGAACTCGAACCGTGTGACATTGGTTGCAGCTTCAGGTTTAGCAGCTTCCTTCCACATGTGTGAGAGAAGAGTCACCAACTGCGCAGGAGAGAAGAGCCTCTTTACTACGCTGGAGAGAGAGAGAGATGTGATGAGTTGAGTGAGTTCAAATGAGGAAAAGTCCTCCTGTATTTAGACACATCTGATGATAATTGAATAGGTGCGATTGTTGGGCTTCTGAGCCTACATGAGTTGCTGGTAGGCTTGATAATAATTCCATAATCAAAATAAATTCATATCTCCATAAATACTTATCGGAATCGGATGATCTTTAGATCGATCCTACACCTCTCGACGAGAGGAGTCTAATAAAAATATTATCAGCCATGAATAAGATGACCCACATGGAGTTTGGCCCTAGTTGCCAATTTTAACACTCTCTCTCAACTAGAGAGAACTCCATCTGCAATTTGTTTGTTGATCGCTACTATTCATCCATCAAATGCACTGCCCTGTACAGCTTGTACAGCTTGACCCTTGCCCTGCTCTGCTCTATTCTGCCTGTTTTGCTTTGTCTTGTTTTGCCCTGTATTGATCTGTATTGTTTTGCTCTGCTTTTGTCCGAATTATGAAGAAGAAGAAATGATCGAGGATTTATCATACTAACTCAAAGTCAGTCTCAGAGTATGTACCACTGGTCCTAGACCAGTCTCAACCAACCCGAAGTTAGCGTCATAGTGAGTACAACTCCTACCACTGGTCCCAGACCAGTATCATCCTCCACTGACTTGAAGTCAGTCTCAGAGTGCGTACCACTGGTCCCAGACCAGTCTCAACCGACCCGAAGTCAGCGTCATAGTAGGTACCACTCTTACCACTGGTCCCAGACCAATCCTTCACTGACCTGAAATCAGTCTCAGAGTATGTACCACTGGTCCTAGACCAGTCTCAACCGACCCGAAGTCAGCGTCATAGTGAGTACAACTCCTACCACTGGTCCCAGACCAGTATCATTGATCCCAGATCAATGATGGTCATTCTAGCGTAGCGAGTACAGTAGATACAACGATGCGTCCATCGGTACTACTATGGTCCCTAACTTCATTTCCCTAATCATTGATCAGATGAAAGGTACTTCCCATGAGTCCCAGACTGCATGGGTAGGATGCCTTGACAGGAGAACTTAATCAATCCCGTCCTCACAGGAGAACTAATCATCTTGCTACACAATCGCCATGGAGAACACATCATCCAGGCCTCACAGGAGAACTAATCATCCTGCTACATAATTGTCATGGAGAACACATCATCCAGACCTCACAGGAGAACCAATCATCCTGCTACATAATCGTCATGGAGAACACATCATCCAGACCTCACAGGAGAACCAATCGTCCTGCTACATAATCGTCATGGAGAACACATCATCCTGCTACATAGTCGCCATGGGGTGTACATGTACACCACCAGGGGATAGTGAATCACCCTGTGGTCATATGTCGCTCCAAGAAGTACCCTGCACCCCCCCGGAGCTCCCAGAGCTCAATGCATCATATAGGACCCTCATCAGAGGGTCTTTGAACAACACCAAGTTGTTCTCGGAAAGTCAGGAATTTGACTTTCCCTAGGGGCTTTGTCAGAATGTCGGCGACCTGTTCATTTGTACTGATATGTTGGAGCCTTATAGCTCCCCGCTGCACCATATCTCGAATATAGTGGTACCTGATATCGATATGCTTGGAGCGATCATGAAATATGGGATTCTCTGACAAACGAATCCCACTCTGGTTGTCACATAGGATCACGGTGGTATCCAATGTAAATCCAAACAGCTCACTGAAGAGCTTCCACAACCAGACTGCCTCACAGGAGGCCATGCTAGCAGCAATATACTCTGCCTCGGCGGTGCTCAAAGCCACCGATTTTTGCTTCCTGCTCATCCAGGATATCGAAGCAGATCCCAAGGTGAAACAACACCTGGAAGTGCTCTTATGGTCCACCACACTGCCTGCCCAATCAGCATCAGTATATCCAAGTAGTCTCACATCTCTGGCAGTGTATCTTAACCCATAAGTGATTGTGCCACGAAGATATCTCAACAGATTCTTGGCACCAATCCAATGTATGTGGTGAGGTTCAACCATATGTTGACTCAATGTGTTGACTGCAAAACATATGTCTGGACGGGAGTTCACCAAGAACATTAATGCTCTGACGAGTTGATGATACTTGGTGGCATTTCGTAAAACAGGTCCAGCAGCACTACCGCTTAACTTTTTGAAGTCAAGCTCCATCGGGGTAGTTACGGGCTTGCAGTCCACCATACCGAATCTTTCTAGAATCTTCACCACATATTTTCCTTGAGATACGAAAATTTCCCCTGGCTTCTGCCAAACTTCAAGTCCTAGGAAATAGTGCATCAGTCCTAGGTCCTTCATTTCAAATTCAGAAGCCAACTCCCTCTTACATTTGTGAATGAGAGGGTCTGCACCTGTTAGGAAGAGGTCATCCACATACAACACTAGTATGAGAGGTTTGTCATCTTCAACCTTAAAGTAAAGGTTAGGATCGGCTTCACTCCTAGTGAATCCTAGCTTCATCAAGTAGCTATTGATCCTCTCATACCATGCTCGGGGTGCTTGCTTCAGCCCATAGAGGGCTTTCTTCAACCTGCATACATGAGATTTTCGATCATAAATCTCAAATCCTTTGGGTTGCTCCACGTAGACCTCTTCTTTGATCGAACCATGCAAGAACGCGGTCTTGACATCCATCTGATGTAGGTTCCATCCTTGTGAAGCCGCAAGCCTCAAGGGCTATGATTGAGCGGATGGTGGTATATCTGGCAACAGGTGCAAATATCTCGTCATAGTCTATACCTTCCTTCTGGGAGAAGCCACAAGCGACAAAACGAGCCTTATATTTTTCCGTACTTCCATCTGCTGCATGCTTTATCTTGTAAATCCATTTAGAAGTGACAACTGTCTTGTCCTGGGGTCTGGGAACTACTGCCCAGACATCATTCTTCATAATAAACTCATATTCTTCGGTCATAACATCCTTCCATACTTGATGCTTGACGGCATCTGAGAATGATGAAGGCTCATTTTGTATGATCATGCTCATGATGGTCATGTATCCTTGATACCTATTGGGTTTCTTACTTTCACGAAAGGTTCCTCGGGGTGCAGTGTGTCCTTCAGCATCATCGAGTAGCCCCCTAAGCCAAGAGGGCCTCTTCCTAGAAGAGGAAGGCTCAGGTGGATCAATAATATCCATGGGTTCTTCCACATCTGGGATTGATTCATCATCCTTTTCTTTCAGTTCCCTGGTGCCGGCTTCTTGAGAGCTCCTCAAAGTTGGAAGATTGTCCACCTTGCTGAGAGCCATATCTTCGTCAAAGGTGACATCATGACTAATCACGACTTCCCTTTGATCGGCAACATAGATTTTATAACCCTTAGTATTTTCACCATAGCCCACGAAGATTCCTTTCTTTCCAGATGCACCCAATTTATTCCTTTTCTCTTTCGGCACATGAAAATATACAGGGCTTCCAAAGATTCTAAAATGAGATACGTCAGGTTTCTTACTGGTGAACATTTCTTCAGGAGTCTTGGATCCCAATGCTTGATGAGGGCATCGGTTTTGTACATATACGACGGTGTTTGCAGCTTCGGCCCATAGAAACTTCGAAAGTCTTTGATCATGGAGCATGGCACGGACAGCTTCTACAACTGTACGGTTTTTCCTTTCCGCCACATCATTCTGTTTAGGAGTATATGGTGTAGTAGTCTCCCTCTTGATGCCAACGTCAGATATGTTTGAGTGAACCAGTTGATATATGTCGGAGGTCTTGCTTTGGCTTGAGGGGAATGGTCCCCCTTTTGAGCTTTCCTTCGGCACAGCTCGGACATACACCTTCTTTCTCTACTCGCAATTCGGGCATCCCTGTTACCATTTGTCTTACATCGGGTAGAGCTTTATGATGAAGGTGGGCAAACCTCCGATGCCAAAGTTTGGACTGAAGAGATGTGTCACAAGACATGACACCTAGCGGACTTCCACCGACCTAATATAATGAATCAACTCGAAACCCAAGAGTGAAAGCATCTTTAACATTGTTTTTCCATATACATACCTTGCCATCGCTGAAGTTCACCTTGTAGCCTTTGTCTTCCATTGCCGAGATGGACACCAGGTTCTTTTTGAGGTTAGGTACATATAATACATCCTGTAAGTGGATCGTGTTACCTTGATTCAATTTAAGGGAGACATTGCCTACACCTTTCACGGGATATTTTATATTATCTCCAAGGACAATTTCTAGGTTAGTTTCTTTCTCTAGATTATGGAGAACTTTTTTGTAACCAGTGAAGTGCCTTGAGGCACCACTATCAATGAGCCAAATTCCCATTGAGTCCGAAGGAGTAGAGGTAGATAGAGCAGCTGGTAGATAATATTCATCCTGCTTATTTTCAACAATGTTGGATTCATACCTGGAATTTCTAGCCTTCTTGAATGGTTGTCCTCTTCCTTGATTACCAGCACTCCTTTTACCTTTGCTATTGAATTTGCCATTCCTTTGATTGCCATGAGATGGATTTTGATCATCGTCCCGATGTGAGTTCTTTCTATCAGGGCACTCCCTTGCATAGTGACCTGGTTTTTCACAAATGTAACATCGTCCTTCTCTTCCATCCTTAGGTCCAGCCTTTTTTTTTGATTTAGTCTCAGAATTTTTCTTTTTCATAGTATGAGAAGAAAAAGCAGCAGGAGGACCTTTAGGCATGGGCATTTCTTGCTCCTCAACCCTTGTTTCTTCTTGAATGCATCTAGCCATTAATTCTTCGAAACCAGGAATTACATTATTGTTCAGAAGAGTAGTCCTGAACACGTACCATTCGAATGGTAATCCTCCAAGAGTCGTGAGTGCCATTTCCCTATCCGTAATAGTCTCCCCAATAGATAGGAGATCGTTGCTGATCTCGGTGATTCTTAAGAGGTATGCTTGCATACTCTCATCTTTGCCCTTCTTAATTTCCTTTAGCTTATTTCTAAGAAACAAAACTTGATTTGCATCATTAACTTTAAATAAACTCACCAGTCTATCGTAGATTTCCTTGGAGGTGTTCAGGTCGGAGATGTAGGCCACCAAGCACTTGTCGATAGAGTCCCGGATGATCTTCTTTGTTTTGACTTCACCGGTTTTCCATTTGTTCTTGGCAGCAGCGGTTGCATTTGATGGAGGCTCAACAATATTGCCTCTCACATGGTCCAATACTCCTTGATCTTCTAAGGTTAGATCGATAGACATCTTCCATCCGTGATAGTCAGCTTTCTCACGGAGCTTGTCTTCGGCAAGAAAGAGTGATGAGGACCCCATAGTTCTTTTAGGATAGCCTTGCCAATCTTCTCTTCGGTGATTGCTCTTGCTCTTGCTCGGGCTTTGTCTTCACCTCACCTCTGATACCATGTTAATTTATGGTATGTTCTATGCTTAGAGCAATTTACTTCTTTTTCTTATTATTATTCACAAATTAGCAATCACATGTGCATAAGTAAAGTGCAGATAGAACATTAAACGATCAACAAAAAACAAGCCAAGACAAGAGACACAAGATGTGGCGACTAGCCAGGGACAAACCCACAATGTGGGGAAACCCTTTGATCAAATCTTCTTTTATCTTCAATAATTCAACAGAGAGAAATAGTACAATAAATCTGATTTATATCAGTAGTAGCAAACCTTAGATCAGCAACATCAGCATTAGCGGCTTCATCATCAAAACTAGGACAGTCGATATCTCGCAAACCGACCGTCGGATCGGCTTGATTCCACCACCCAAAAATGCGGCCTTCAGAGGAGGTCCAGATGGACCTACAACACAGTTCAGAGGAGATCTGATGGTCAACACTGGTCAAACTTTGGATCTGTAGTTGCAGCTTCAGGTTTAGCAGCTTCCTTCCACATGTGTAAGAGAAGAGTCACCAACTGCGCAGGAGAGAAGAGCCTCTTTACTGTGCTGGAGAGAGAGAGATGTGATGAGTTGAGTGAGTTCAAATGAGGAAAAGTCCTCCTGTATTTATACACATCTGATGATAATTGAATAGGTGCGACTGTTGGGCTTCTGAGCCCACATGAGTTGTTGGTAGGCTTGATAATAATTCCATAATCAAAATAAATTCATATCTCCATAAATACTTATCAGAATCGGATGATCTTTAGATCGATCCTACACCTCTCGACGAGAGGAGTCTAATAAAAATAGTATCGGCCATGAATAAGATGACCCACATGGAGTTTGGCCCCAGTTGCCAATTTTAACAATGATGCCCCTAGTTCACCATGCCCAACCGCTCAACAGATGCACCATACACTTGGCAGATGTTTCAAGGTCCAGAGGATTGTTCCCCGCTGCAGAGGCACGGTTTATGTCATCCTTTTAGCCCTTACATATGGTCTACAAGCACTTCTGATCCATGTGGAGACCCATGAGGATGACCTTGTTCCCCCACACCCACTTGGGAGCACCACAGGTCTTTGCTGAGAAAACAAGGGGCCAACCCTTGTCCACTATGTTGGGAGTCCATTTCTACATCATGGCACCCTTCGGACTACATTAGGCCTCCTCAAAGGCCCAATGACTCACTCAATTGATCATTCAAGCCTCTTGAGAGGCTTATTCATGTATTATTGAGCTATTTGGTGGGCTTGTCGCCAAAAGTTAGTGTTATTGTGCACATTATTTTATTCTAGGGGCTAAATTAGGCCTAATTAGCTAAATTGAATTCATTAGGAAGTGTATAAATAGAAGTGTGATGGAATCATTTGATCATCATCACTTGGATTGATCATTCTCTCTTAAGAGATTTTCGCTATTCTTTTTGGAGGACAAAATTGGATGGATGGATGTATTTTGATGTTTGGATATCTTCATTTTTGTCTTGGAGCTTCTATATTAACATATGATGATGATTGAATATACTTGTTCTCACATGTAATTGCTCTTTTAATGCTATTTTGTCATTCTTTCTATGTCACATAAATTATGCTGGGATTTTCGCTATACTAGGCCGAAATTTTGCTGCTTTTGTTTGGTGAAAAGGTATAAATTTGTCTTTTATTAACGTTGCATCATGTTATGGGCCATGTTTGAATAAATGAATGTTCATAGAGATATTTCATTGAAATTTATGTTGATAAGTCATCACATATTGCACATTGAAGTATAAAGACCTTGAAGCAATTTTCCTCATGCCTAATTGTCATGCGAAATTGTTCTAGAGGCCTCATTGACGGAATGAAACCATCCTAATCATTGGAATCTTCTTGACTCCATTTCTCCCAAAGGAATAGGCACTGGTCTTCCATAGGTGATCACCTTAAAACATATATTTTTCACCTTCTCCCTTTCTTTCTAGGCCTAGCCTACATAGGTGACCTAGGGCATCACTTATCTCACAATCTAGCCATCCAAATACTGCGATTTTTGGTCCACAAATACATTGGAGTTTTCTCCAGAGGCCCTCCAAGTTTGAAGCAAATCCTACAGTGGGATCTCGAGATATTGCAAGCCCTAGCTCGAGGACCATTTCTTGCCCTAGGATTCCCTTGGCTGGTGACCTCATTGGGATTATTGCATCAAATTCAAAGAAAATTTCTCCTTTAATCCCTTTCTCCCCCCTCAATTAGGTCAAACACACCCTTGATTGATCAATTCCATCCCTTTGACCTAATTCTTGGTCCACTTGGCCCCGTGTGGTCCCATAACATTTTAAAGAACAATCCGCAAAGACCACTTGGAATCCAAGTTTCCACATGGATTTTAGGGGCTAGGAATATCCTTGACAAGTCATATACTCAAACCCTAGCCGTGGAATTCCCCTAAGCCCTTCTTAGAGAGCCTTTCATCTTGCTTTTCAAGCAAGTAAGCCATACATTTGAGCATCTCTTGTGAATAGGCTTCTAGGATCACCTTTCCCCATATCATTGATCCATTCATCTTCGTGATCCTCATTATATTGGGTCTCATCCCATCGGTGAAAGTCCATAAAGAGCAGGGAGCCTTAGTTGAGGTGATAGTGGGCTATCGCTCCATTGTTGCCCTTGACCTAGTAGTTTCCCTATAGGACCCCACTCCTAGGATCCCTGCTAGTTTGAGTGGTAATAATTCCAAAACTTATAATCTTTTAGACCATCTTTATATCCAATAAAGATACACATTTTAGCTTTCTCATCTAGCTCACCCTTTTTCTCCTTTGGAACATGTACATAAGCATCACAACCAAATACCCTGAGATGTTTAAGAGAGGGTTTCTCAATAGTCCATACTTCACGTGGAGTCTTATCATCCTGTTGAAGAAAGTGTAACTAGGTTCAGTCTTCATAAATGTAATTTTGATATTTGTATTTATACAAGAAAAGAAATATTATTTTTGTTATATTTATCAATGAGTTTCTTGCTCATTGAAATAGGTCTAGCGCATGTCAAAGTGCTATAGGTAAGTCAAAGAGTCAAGACAATTCGACCTTAAGTCCTTAAGTCGGCCTAAAGGAGGGACAATCCTCTCTATATAGAGGTTGTCCACTCCTCCAACGACAAGCAACAACTACCTCTGAAATCAGTGAAAAAGATAACTGAGAAAAGGGTGAGAGAAGTCGAGCATAAGGAGCCTCTAGTGCAGCGAAGAAGAAGGAAACTAAACCGAAGTTTAGAAGGCTGATTTAAGGGTGAATTACAGTCACACGTGCGAGAAAAGGAGGGCAGTCTGCGGTCACTACAACAGCAATATCACAGTCATATATTTCTCTTTGTTTGGGCTAGAAACTTAGGCCTATAAGGCCTCCTACTCAAGCAAAGAAGAGGCTCTCCCAAGCGAAGGTAAAAGGAGTCAAATACACAAGGAAACCTCCCACACGTGCGAGAAACTAGGGCTGCAGTGCTGTCATATCAAGTCTGCAACTACACATCAAGAAGGTGCTTGGTTGGTCAAGAGAAGGAAGGCATCTCCATAAGTGAAGAACCTCACTAAGGATCAAAGATAAAGTATCTCTTCTACAGCTCACATAGCAAGGTCTATCACTAGTTCCCAGAAGAAGAAGGAGGACGAAGTGTCGGGAAACAAAGTGCTAGAAGAAGGAAGGACTTGACTTGTGCTTGGAGGATATTCTTGTCAAGGGTTTAGGGTTTGGCATTGACCAATAGAAGCTTCAATAAGAGAAATTTACGAAAGGGTTTTCCTCTCTAGGAGAGAGAGGTTTTTTCCCTGGTAGAGAGCCAATATCTTGTGTTCTTGTTTCTTGTGTTTTGATAGCAGTGTGATGAAGTAAACACACATACAATAATTATAAGAGAAGAAGATGAAGCTAACAAGTTAAATTGGAAAAGTGCTTCACAAATTGTTATGAAGTCTAGAAGAATCCTACTATATCTAATTGCCCTAGATTCTTCAACACATCCAATGCTGATGAGGATGATCTATTTACTAGGTAACACATAATATCCATTGCCTCTGCGTAGGGTTCCTGTCCTGACATGGCACCATTGAGCTTGCTCTTTGCTTTCTCCATTAACATCCTATTCATCCTTTCTGCAACTCCATTCTACTGAGGTGTATATGGAGTAGTCTTCTACCTTGCTATACCACACTTATAGAATTTTTCGAATTCATTCTCATACAATTCTCCACCATTATCTGTCCTCGACACTTTAATTTTCTTCTTTATTTTTTGTCCACATGAGCCTTAAACTATTTGAATTTGTCAAAGACGCTGAATTTCTTGTTGAGGAAATAAATCCATGTATTCTTTGACAAATCATTTGTATATGAGACATAGTACATAACTTTAGTCCAATGATGGAATTGACAGATGTCTAAACACATCATTCTGTACCAACTATAACATTCCCTTTGAATTCGTAGCACCAGAGGAGAATCTTACCCGATTTTGCTTCCCATATATTCAAATTTCACATAAATTAAAATCCAGAGAGTAATTAGACATACATTCTACCATACAATTACCATTTAGTACTTGAAGGATCTTCTCTCTAATATGCCCTAATCTTTGATGCTACAACATGGACTTTTCTCTAGAGATTGTAGGAGTTTTTCCTTCTTCAGCTCACTCTTAAGAACAATGGAGCTGTTGCACCCATCACTAACAATACTTCCCAGCTGCTAATACAGAGTTCCAATTTAAACTCCCCTTAGCAATATCATTGCTCGTTGAACCATCTTGCATATATCCTTTTGAAACACTGTTTTTACACTTGCATTAATTATCTTGCTTACAAAAATTAAATTTTTGGCCAATCTTAGGATGTGCAAAACATCAAGGAGTGTTCTAATACTTCCACATATGAGATTTAATTTGAATTTTCCTCTTCCTAGGATTTCAATTTTCTAGTCATCTCTAAGGAAAACATCATCTCCATCATACCTTTCACACTCGCAAAACCACTTCCTATGAGAAGTCATATGAAAGGATGCTTCTGATTTGACCAACCATGCCTCATGATCTACAAGTGTAGTCGAAGAAGCCAGGTACACATCTCCTCCTTCATCTAAGGATGTTTTTGCTTATGTAGAAGGAGCATCATCAGATCCCTTTTCTTTCTCAACAATTTTTGATCAACAATTCTTTTTGTAATGCCCTTATTTTCCACATCTCTAACATACTTTTTACATTTTTTTTGGAGATTTAGATCTCCTACTTGAGAACTGATTTTTATTTTTGTTCTAGGTGTGTCCTCTTACAGACAAGGCATCTATGCTCCGAATTTTCATGTTTTTTTTGTCTCATCTCCTTCTGTAACAAGGATGAGACTATTTCATTGAAACTTGAAGTAGTTACATTATTGCTTATGGCAACAATTAGATTATCCCACGAGTCTAGTAAAGATCACAACAAATTGACACACTTATCTTCATTTGAAATCATAATATCAACAAATAATAGTCGACTTACCACAATATTGAAGGCATTTAGATGCTTTGTCATTGAGTCTCCATCCTTCATGCTTAGGTTATACAACTTTTTCTATAGGAACGATTTGTTGACTAGGGACTTATACTGACACAAAATCCTTAACTTGTTCCACAACATGTTCACTGTAGCTTCTCTTGAAACATTTAGTAATACTGACTTTGAAAGACAACCATATTGTGCTCTTTTCCTTTCAATCCAACTTGGTCCAGTCTTTTGTCGACATTATTATTGGTGTAATACTCATATCCACAACAATCCACTGATCATTTCGCACCAATAGATCTTCCATTTTGAGCTTCCATAGCGCAAAACTCTACCCATTGAATTTCTTGATCTCTATCTTTGAGTTGCTCGCCATTTCCTTTCACTATGAGGATCAATTCCACAAATCTCCCACTGTAATAGGGTCTCCCAAAGGCTCGATCCAAACCCCATAGTCACAAAATTGTCCCCTTGAAGGCAAAACTACTTTGATACCAAACATAGGTTTTAACCGTGTATATTTAATTGTTGCGAAAAAGATTCCTAATAATATAGAAAAGATGTAATGATGCACACACATTATCACAAAGATTTTACCTTGGAAATCCAAAATTTGGAGAACGAGAAAGATTTTTCAGTATAATATCCTTTTTTATAGTATTAGAATTCAATATATATATCATGTGTCATCCATAAATCATCAGTCCATTTACCCTAGATTATAATATAACTATAGTTCCTTAACTGAAACCACCATGCACCACAAAACTACTAAAAGTGAAAATTGTGTGTCGAAACCTGCTGAAAATGGATGCAACAAACCACCTTTTTTTTGGCTTTTGCCCCCTAGCGAGCCCTCGAAACAAAGGGGGCTTCCACACCCCTTGTGACCCCCTAGCAGCGCCCGACGCAACAAACACCACGTGGGAGTAGTGGTGCAAATAATATAACATATACCCAACAGAGAGTCTAACTGTAATAAACACACACACACACAATTAAATAATAATAATAATAATTAATAGTTGATGAGGAGACACATCCAAATGGATGGACTTGGCTCACTAAAGTGTATGACTTTTAATGAAAAGGAACCAACTTAGGTATTTATATGGGGCTCTCATTAAAATTCTATGCATCATTTTATCAATCTCTCATATATTTTATTCAATATAATATTGTAATCTAGATGGATTCTCTTAAGTTATTCCATTTATTTTGGATTCTCATGATATGGATAAAATTGGTTCATTTTATTTCGTATTAGAGCCATTTTGATCCAACTTTTGGCCACATAAATTTGCAAGGCTTCTTTGATTCATTCTTTGACCTCAAACTGTGTTTTGGCCATTCAATTTCAAATTTTGTTATAGAATTCTATGAAGAATTATTTTTGTTGCCCAGTATTAAGACTATTGAAAATGTAGTAAAGGTGAAACAAGTGAATTGTGAAGGAAAAAATACAAAACAATAGAGCCATTGAAAAAAGACACAATAGTGAAATTAAATGTTTGTATTTGCTAGAAATAAACTTAGAATCAACACATTTTTAATTCACCTTGCAACTGCCAATTTTATTGCCTCTCTTAACCACCAATTCATTTTTTCTATTTTTTGTGGAGTTATAATCACCAAACGAACTACCTGCAAAGAGATGCCTACAATTGCTCTGTGGGATATGTCATAACAACTTCAGTTAAGACAAAAATTAAATCATGAGGGGTGGTTGTTGGAAAATGTAACTAGGTTCGGTCTTCATATTTATCATTGTACTTGTATCATTGCATTTTCCATGTAAAAGCAAAAGAAGAAAAATAATTTATTATTATCGTTATTATTATTTCATTATCAAGCATGTTCTTCATGCTTCTAGGATTTATTGAGTCAAAGAGTCAAAGTCCTATTTGGACTTATTGAAAAGAAAAAGGAAAGAGAATTAAAAAAATGTAATTTGGATAATGCACCTCAAGAAGCGAAGTCGGCCATCCTGGATGACAAGTTAGCTCACTCAATAGATGTGACTTTTCGCATATGAGAACAACTATATATTGGCGTACATCCTCCTCCAATTCGGCAAGCAATTCAGTGCTTTCTGTGACGTGTTCCGAGCTATGTCATAGGGTTCGCCGAACTTGAACCTTGGGGTTTGAAATTCGGCGAATCTCAAAAAAAATTTGAGATTCGAACCCCAGGCGAACCTAATCGAATTCGAACCCCATGCGAACATAATCGAATTTGAACCCAGTTCGAACCTGAACACGAACTTGAAGGCAAATTTTATCGTTTTTTTTTTTTGAGGTTCGATCTTAGGGTTCGCAAGTTTTATTTAACGGTTTACTAGAAAAACCATGGCCGCACAATGGTTTTTGGCAACCCTGTTCCTGCCAAATTTTTTCCTTTATAAATGATGCCGCTCTAAGGATTTTCCACAAGTTGTGAGTCAATTGACTATCGAGTAGAGTGTGATCCTGTGCAGTGTGCATTTCTGAGTGCGTTTGTATTGCTTCTGAGTGCTTCTGTTAGCCGTGAGGATCGATCTGAAGTTTACAGTTAGCTCGTAGTGTGACTCTGTGTGCATCTTGCAAACTTGTGTAGCCGAGCGAGTGTGAGTCGTGACTGTGTGTGCGTCTTGCAAACTGGCAGCCTGCGCCCGACACCGTGCGACTCGCGAGTTGTAAGTTTGTAACGTAACTTGTGTGTTAGGGCCGGCACCGTGTGAGCTATTGGAGGGTCGAGCTTACGCAAACCATGGTCCGTAATAGTAATTTAGTAAACACTGCCCAATGCCAAATTCCAGTCACTGACTGCGCCTGCTCAGGGGGTGGGCCTCGAGTTAGTCACGAGTTTGTGGCATGTGCGTTGTGCGAGTTGCAACTGCAAACTTCGTGCAACCGAGTCCGAGCCGAAGACTACTGTGGAGTGTCGAGTGCCACTTCCAAGTTCCGACTGGTCAAGGACGTCCGACTGGCGACAAGGTTATTTGGTTAGCGTGCTGCGTTAGAAGGCTTCAGGCTCAGTTGCAACTTGCTGGTTTACTTGTGATTTTAAATTTGTAAGTTCAACTAAATCCTTTGAAGTTTGAATAACCGTTTCTTTCATGAAGGATTTTATTTATGTTTATTTTTCTTAAACCCTTTAGGCTTTGCATGCTAGAAAAAAATATGTTGATTCTGTAATATACAAATACATGATAGATATATGCCAAACGGCGACAGATTAATGACGCTGTCTGGAGTTTATGGGTTTTAACTTTTGGAAGTATGTATCAAAAGACAAAATCTGAGTAGTTCATCCAGTTCTGCTTCTGTATATCTCTTGCATTGCTTACCTCAAGGCTCAATGTAGATGCCATTTTGACATGCACAGCCAAATTTGTGCCTCTTTAGCTTCTTCCTCTAAATTCACACCTTGAACTATTCTTGGTTCTGCACTTCGCTCCTGGCAACTTTCTCAAGGCTCCATTTGTTAAAATCTGTTGCAAATAAATCTCTCATGGAGTGGAATGACACCATATCTAACTCAGCACACTCCCTTGTCCGTCTTATCTTTCCACTAGCACTTGAAAGTTGATTAATACATTATAATTTCATTTCAGTTGTTAGTACTACTGTTCTATCTGTTCCTGTGCTTTATCCTGATATGGTTTTACAATATGTCGCTTTTCTTTGTACTCCCTATGTTTTTTCATTTCTTGTTTGTTGTACTGTCTTCCATTTTCTCGTGGGGCCTGCGAAAATTTGCCCAATGAATATGGAACATTGAACTTGTTAGCAGACCAGAGTTTTCTGTGGTTGTGTTCTTTCACATCTACAATTCAGTGATAAACAGGCAGTTTTGAGTTAATGGAACCATGATGAAGGTTTATGAATCATTTGAATCTTTTAAAACACACTGTTTGAGTCGGACTTGTGGGCTGTGGCCAGTCTCAGTCAACTAGCCAAAATGGGCTGATTCAACATGTCGGCAGGTGAAACTCCCTAGGGATGAGCTTGACCTCTGCTGGGTACTTATGGGTCAAATTTGGACCTGCTGAGTACTTGTGTAATGAGGTTTTCAGGGAAGGGTAATGAGGTTTGGTGAAAAAAGAAAACCCGGAATTCCCAGGTGATTGCAATAGAGGAAGCCATAAGGATCCTACCCAACTATATAAAAGCACATAGAAAAGGAAATAAATAGTAATTATTATCAGAAAAATACACTATGCAGCATTACAGTATTCGGTTTGAAACAGGTTAATGATTATTTTTCTCATTAATAAATCAGTGAAAATTGCTATATTCAATCATACGCTTAAAAGTCGGAAACATCATATGGTGAAATGAAGACTGTTTGCCTGCATACATATCCTTGAATGGCATGACCAAAAATTAAAATGATCATTCATGATTCTAGCTTGTCAATTGGCACTGATATATCTTGATATAATCGAAGTGGATAAACGAGAATTAAGGTGTTGGCATAATATCTATATGCAGTAATAAGTTTGAAACTGTGATGTGTGCTTCTTGGGACACTAACATACGAAGCACTATTTCCTCTAGATGCTGCATGGACACAATAAGGTCCATGATATTTTTCTCTTCATTTCCCCATTGGTATAATTCTTGCCAATGGTCTTCTTCCATTTGACCAGCTGTTGGTGGTATTCTTCTTCCTACTTCTAAATTTCTAATTGTCTGAGTACAACAAGTCTCCTGCATTACCAAGTTAGAAATTAGAATTACTTTTCCAAGCTCCATCAAAGAAGCTTCATGGAACAGACTTGTCAATCTGCAATCTTCCTATCCACCTTGCTGGTTTAAAACTTACTACAGAGTTATAGCTTGAAAGTTGAAACTAAAGCACCATTTGTTTATCAAACCATTTTTTATAACATTTATCAATAGTAGTGACTCAATCTCCTATAGCTGTTCAGTGTTGAGCATAAAAGCAGTGAATTAGAAAATGTGATATGTTTTCCTTAGCAGCCTTATAGAGGAGACTGATAATACTTGGACGTGGCCGCAACTTGAAGTCTCATGTGTATGGATAGGGATGGTTTAATCAAGATATTATGTTTTATTTGTATTTGAATTTCACTATTTTATCATTTAACTAAATTTTAATCCTAATATGCCAACAAAAATGCAGATATATTTGTCATAGCACCTCCAAAGTCAATAGCAGAAGGATGGAAATATGTGGAGAAATTGGATGGGCCTCATGTTTGAAAGGCAAGCTATGTAATAATGAGTTTGTTGGATCATTAACTAGAGTGATGGACCACTTACTTTCTGTCACTAATAGCAAAGGAGATGGTGTTGATGGTTGCACGAATGTGCCTGCAGAGCTGAAGGAGACACTTCAGAAAGATTATGAAAATATAAAAAAGGCTAAGCAAGTGAAGGAAAACAAAAGACAACGTGTTCAAACAGAAATTACAATGAAGTACAACTCATTTTCTGCACTTTTTTCAAGTATGGTTAGTGTTGGGAGTTCATTTCAATCAAAGATCGGTAAATCGAGTGGGACAACTACATTAAATTCTCTTTGGAAGCCCATGCAGAAACAAGAAGTTGATGATGTTGCAGCTGATATGTTCTTTGAATCTGCAATTCCATCTAATGTGGCAAGAAGCCCTTACTTCATCAATGCGTGTAAGATGATGGCAGATTTTGGTAAAGGATATGTCCCTCTTAGTTCTGAGACTATAAGGACCACTCTTTTGAAGAGGTCAAAAGAAAGAGTTACAAACAAATTGCAAAAGATCAAAGACCCTTGGAAGGAAACATGGTGCACACTTTTATCAGATGGTTGGTCAGATATGAATCGTAGACCTCTAATTAATGTGTTGGTTTATTGCTCTAAAAAGGTATTTTTTTTGAAAATAGTTGATGCATCAGGGAATAAGAAGACCTCTGAATTTATTTTCAAGATTTTAGAGGAAGCTATTCTTGAGGTTGGAGAAGAAAATGTGGTCCATGTTATAACTGATAATGCTTCAAATTGTGTAGGTGCAGGAAAAATGATCATGGATAA
This sequence comes from Pinus tabuliformis, assembly GCA_031772625.1. Classification (NCBI taxonomy): domain Eukaryota; kingdom Viridiplantae; phylum Streptophyta; class Pinopsida; order Pinales; family Pinaceae; genus Pinus; species Pinus tabuliformis. Next base: position 777,895,311 of record CM062808.1, on the reverse strand, counting down.
ACACAGAAAAATATATTGGACACCTTGTGTTGCTCATTGTCTTGACTTATTGTTACATGACTTGGAAAAGTTTCCATGGATTAACGAGACAGTTTGGAAGGGGAAACAAATTTCTCACTTCATATTTAACCATCAACTCACATTGAGCTTGTACATGAGTAAAGCATCTAGAGAGTTGCTCAGGCCTTGTGACACCAGGTTTGCCACATATTACATTACTATCAAAAGGCTAGTTGAAGAAAAGGGAGTATAAGAGGTGTTTTTTGCAACAATGTGTGGGAAAAGTCTCATCTTTCAAAGGAAGCTAAAGGAAAGGAGTTGGAACAGGTGATTTTATGGAATGCTTTTTGGGACAATGCTCAGAAGGTCTTAAAAGTATGTGAACCAATTGTTGATATGCTTCTCATGGTTGATAGTGATACCCCTTCCATGGGTTTTGTTTATGAGGGCATGGATCGTGCTAAAGAAGCCATTGCAAAATCTTTTAATAATGAAGAAAATGAGTACATTGCAATACGGGAGGTGATTGATGAAAGATGGAAGATGTTGCATAGTCCTTTACATGCAACAACTTGTTATTTGGATCCTAGACTCTTTGGGATAGAAAGAACAAATGATGTAGAAGTCATGAATGGCCTTTATGATGCAGTTGAACGGTTGGTTCCCAATCTAGAAGAATGCAGGAGAATTAGAGAGCAGCTCCGAGCATACAGGTTGAAAGAGGGAATATTTGCAAGTTCTAGTGTAGTACAAGATAGGCCCAATATTCCTCCAGGGAGATGGTGGTAGTTTTAGGGATCAGAGATTCCTGAATTGCAACGTTTTTCAATTCATATTTTGAGCCAGGGATCAAGTGCCTCTGCTTGTAAAAGGAACTAGAGTAGCTTTAACCAGATCTAGTCTAAGAAAAAAAACAAATTATTGTCTACAAGGTTGGAAGACCTTGTTTATCTTCGCAGTAATTTGAAGTTGGCCTTGAGTAGTGTGGCCAAAGATGCATCTAGTTCCTCTCAACCATGGTTTGATGATGATCTAGTGCCAGAAGAAGATGATATTAGCGCTGATGGTGACTCACTAGATGAGCCAAATGTTGGAATTCCATCTAATGATGACTTTGATGATCACCATTCTAGTGCCTTTACTATGCCATCTACACATGATGATTTAGAGCTTTTTGATGATACAAGTAGGCCATAAGTATAGATTATCTATGTTTTTGAATTTCCTAGAACAATTTTATGGATTATAACTACTTGGCATTATGACTTCCTTATTATATTAGCATTGATGGTGACTCACTAGATGAGCCAAATGATGGAATTCCATGTATTGATGACTTTGATGATATTATGATGACTTTGATGACATTATCATGATCACCAGTCTAGTGGCTTTACTAGGCCATTTGCTCATGATGATTTAGAGCTTTTTGATGTTACAAGTAGGCCATAATCATAGATTATCTATGTTTTTGAGTTTCCTAGAACAATTTTATGGATTATAACAAAATGAGTACATTATGTATTCTTTTTTTAAATTTTGAAATTTGAAGATGTTCTACAATGAGTTCTTAATATAGTTGTATTGTAATGTGTATGTTTAAATTTTGATTATGTTTTAATTATGTGATTTTTAAAAAGATTTGTTAAAATTGGCAACTAGGGCCAAACTCCATGTGGGTCATCTTATTTATGACAATTGATATTTTTCTTGGATCCCTCTTATCGAGAGGTGTAGGATTGATCTAAAGATCATCTGATTCTGATAAGTATTCATGGAGTTATGAATTTATTTGTGTTATCAGACAATTCGTCAAGGTCGGCTAGCAACCACATAACCCACACATGTGCTCAACGTTTTAGTATAAAAGGAGATGACTTGAGTCATTTCACACACACTTCTCTCTTGATTTCTCTCCACTTGTCTTGAGTTTTAGTGTGAGAGAAATCTAGGAGGAAGTAGCCCTAAGACGTAGGAGGAAAGGAGGCTTAACAATAAGCCCTAGTCGCAGTCCTAGCCCTAGCTTCTACGCATAACCTAGCCACAGTCAAGAAGAAGAAATATGTTGCCCTAATCTAGAGGACGCAGTCATGAAGAGAAGCCCTAACGTTATCAAGAAGGAGCCCTAACCTATACGTTGGTCTCTATGCAGTCAAGAAGGAGGCCTATAGCCCTATACGCTGGTCCCTACAAAGACGTAGTCAAGGAGGATAATAGCATGCCCTAGCTGCAACATTAGGAGGCTGCCCTAGATAGCGTGGAAGGGCTGCATGGACAACGTATCTCTGAGGTAAGTTTAAGGGCTAAACACAGTTAGTTTAAGGCTTGTTTCAGGGTGAAGGAGGGTCGAGTTCCCTTGCTGGAAGAGCCGCAGTCATAGGACTGATTTGAGGGCACTTTGGAGGAGTGCAGATCCATGGAAGGGCAACCGCAACCCTACACAATCTTGTTGTAGGGTGCCACAGTAATTATAGGCAGGCCGAGGTTGTTAGAGAGGGCTAGACTGCCCATAACCACAACAAGAAGGGTCAGCCTCTTAACAAAGGGCAACCACACTCCTTAATAGCAGAATTTAAGGCTGGATATGGGACTGTAATGATGCCCTAACTAGGACTATATGGCAGCATAAGAGTGGACCTTGAACAGTGAGCTGTAGCATGCAGCAGATGGTATTTTGGTGATGAGGATGCTAATGGATGAGGGTCCTATGACATGGTACAACAATGTTTATTGGGACAACAACTAGGTATAGCAAGCTGTGATGGGACGACAACAAAACAATGGGACAACTAGGCTATATGGTGCTGCTAAGACGCATGGGACAACAGCAAGGTATGGCAAGGCTATTGGGACAGCAGCAAGGTATAGGAAACTGTGATGGGACAACAACAATACAATGGGACAATAAGCAAACATGGAATGGCCATGTCACTAATAGTGGGACAGCAATATGCCACATAGGACAACAATGGCTCTCATGGTACAACAATGGCACATGGGACAATTGTGGCAGCATGGTGCAACAATGGCACATGGGACAACAGTGCAACATAAGGTCTAGCATTGTGATGATGGGTGCAGTGTGGTGCAGCACGGTGAGGTGCAGCATGAGGACGAGATGCAACACAATGATAGGTGAAGGAGTCACTTTGGAGAATCAGTTGAAGCAGCATGTCTTCAACTGATCTCATGTATCATCTTTTTAGAGATGATCTATGCTCTTACCTAGATAAGTCAAAGTGTTGACCTCTGTTGTATATGTACTCTCTCTCTCTCTCTACGTACGCTGCGCTGCTCACCTTTTGAAATACCTTCTGGACATTGTCAGAGGCGTTGGAGGATTTGACAGTTGTAGGCGTTGGAGGTAGGCAGAAGCGAGCGAACGTTGATTCTGGTGGTTTCATGGAGATGAGGTTTCACAGGTCCCAGGTCTCCCATTGCGCAGCAGAACCACACTCCAGCTACTGTTATGTTTTATGTTTAATACACAGTCTTGGTGTATTACATTGATTACTGCATGTGGGCGATGATAAGAGCTCTCGGATTTACACTGCTCTGTATTACCTTGAGTTTATTCCATATATCTGTATTACACTACTCGTATTACGTTTACGCTGCCCATATTACATTTACACTGCTCCGACAGTTATTATTGTTTAACGCTGCCCATACATTACATACATTTACGCTGTGGTATTCGCTGTTGGTTCCGTTGCCGGTGCCTCAACAGGTCTCCCTCTGTTGTTGTTGTGTTCGCCTTGTGTACCGATTCCATCAATTCTTCATTATCATTCGCTGAGTACTTACACCCATTACATCTTTCACAAACTAGTTTTGCACTTTGCTGCCACACCAACACCGGTTTGCCGAGTCTCAGTTCTGCAACACTGATATATTTGAACGCTGTCACATATAGTTGAACGCTGGACGCAGATACATTTAAACGTTGTCACATGGTAATTGAGTTTTTTATATAAAGGGGACGTATGCCATATACATATATAATGGTGGATTTATATGAGGTTTATATGGGATTTATATGAGATTTATATGGTGGATTTATATGAAATTTATATGAGATTTATATGAGGTTTATATGAGGTGGATTTATATAATGATGGATTTATATGGGTCACATGGTGGATTTGAAATCTTTTGAGAATGCCCTTTTGAGTACAATTTTACTGTATATTGGCAGAAGTATTTTTTCTATCAGCAAAAGTAATTTTTTTTTACAGAATGCATTCAATCATATCCATGGTGGGAATAGTTCTCACTGGCAAGAAGAACTATCCCAAATGGTCCCAGATGATAAAACACACCCTCATTTTCAATGAGTTGTGGAAAGGAGTGTGTGTCGAAGACGAAGACAATGAACCAGTACAACCTACCTCAGACAAAGAGCTCGTCATTTGGGAAAACAAGAACAGCAAAGCTTATGCATTAATCGCAACATCTGTAAATGAAGAGGTGAGTTGCCATATTTCGTCATATTCAACTGCTTTTGAAGCCTTACAAAAGCTGAAAGAACTCTATGACTCACATTCTGCACTTGAAGTTGTTCAACTCGTGATTAAACTCTTCACTCTTGAACTGCAAAATAATGATCCTCTTGCTCTTGCATCTGAAGTAAAGTTTATAATGCATGATATCAAATCCACTAAGGTTGAATTGGATATTCCTCTTATCGCTTTTCTCAAGGCACTTTATCCTACTTACTCCAATTATCTTGAGTCATTGCAAGCAAATGGAAATCTCAAAGATATAACCTTTGACTCTCTTGTGAAAAAGTTTGCTGCAAGAGAGAAAACTTTTGGAAAGAAGACAGCCCCTGAATCTTTTGAAGAGGCTGTGTGCCTTGCTCATAAAGAAAAGCATCCCGCTCAAGATTCTATAAGAGGAAGAGGTGGTCGAAGAGGAAGAGGAAGATATTTCAGAGGCAGGGGGGGCAGACATTCTCAAGGAGAAAAGGCAGATTTGCACTGCATTCGCTGCAAAAAAAATGGATCACATGATGCCTCTACATGCAAGCTACCATGGGACAAAATTGAGCAGAAAATAAACCAACAGAAAGGTAAAACTGATGATACAGACAAAGGTAAAGCACCTGAATCCGCTCACTATGTTGTGGCACAATGTAACATTGGAGTAAATGAAGATTTATTTAATGCTTCACTTGCTTCTTGGAAAATGATTGGTTACTTGATTCAGGAGCAACCTGCCACATGACTCATAGAAAGGATTTTTTTGAAGATTTCACTGACAATGTTGATGGAGCAGTATACTTTGCAGATCAATCAAAAATCAAGCCAACAGGGCTTGGCACAATCAGGCTTAAACTGCTTGGTCTTCCAGACTTTCTTCTGCATTATGTTCTATATCTTCCACAGCTCAAGAGAAACTTGCTGTCCTTGGTCCACATCCGTCAGCAAGGTCACTCCATTCATATGTTTGATGGCAAGCTTGAGGTAAGAAAAGCATCTGACCACTCACTTGTCATGAGGCGAATAGAAGAAGAAAGGCTTCTCAAACTGCAAGAAACCTCTGCTCATGCACAACATTTCTCATACAATTCTCGTCATGAAAAAGGTACACTTCCATCAAGGTTACTATGGCATGCTAGATTTGGACATTTGAACTATGACAATCTCCGCTTGTTGAAGAAAAATGGTGTTGCTGCTTTGCCTACAATTCCTAGGAAACTTAAGCAATGTGATACTTGCATTCTAGCAAAGCATAGCAAACAGTGCTTTCATGATTCACATTCAAGAGCGCATAGAAAACTTGAACTCATTCATTCAGATTTATGTGGTCCAATGCCTGTTCCTTCTGCAAATGGAAATAAATATATCATGACATTTATTGATGACTACACCAGAATGTGTTGGGTTTATTTATTGAAGAACAAATTTGATGCTTTTCAAACATTCAAGAATTTTCATAAATGGATTGAAAATGATGCACAATCTCATATTGGGTCTATTTGCACTGATAATGGAAAAGAATACACATCAAATGAATTTGAAAACTATCTTCGCCAACATGGGATCAAACATCAAACAACTGTGCCTTATAATCCCCAACAGAATGGTGTAGCTGAAAGAATGAATAGGACAATCTTAAATATGGTACGATCCATGCTCTTCTTCAAAAATGTAAAGATAATGTTTTGGGCTGATGCTGTTCTATGTGCTGCATATATAAAGAATAGATGTCCATCTAATGCTATAAAAAACAAGACTCCATATGAAATGTGGTATGGACATGTTCCTTCGGTAAAGCATCTTAGGGTCTTTGGTTCCACCTGTTATGCTTTGATACCAAAGGTACATAGAAACAAACTCGGTGCTAGAAGTCGTAAGTGTATCTTCCTGGGATATTCAAACACCTCCAAAGCATATCGCCTCTATGATGAAGTAAATAAGAAATTTGTTGTATCTAGAGATGTAATTTTCCTTGAATCATCCAAAACTGACAATGTTGTTGAGCGGCAACTTGATCGCTTGGATAGATTCACAAAAGCAAAATCATTTCAAGAATTTGATAATCAGATTCCACATCTTGAAGGGGGGATTCCTGTACTAGATCAACATGTGGAATCTTCTTCTGAAGAACACTCTCCCCCGCATGAAACTCTAACAACGGATGATGCTTTAAGTGATGTAATTGATAGAATTGGGAGACTCAATCTTGATTCAATCCCAACTCAATCAACAGAGCAGCCTGGACCATTTGAGAAAGGTCCCCCAAAGTGGCTGACAAAGACACTTGAAAGTGTTCATCCTGATGAAGTTGGAAAGACAGGAACTAGAAATTCAAACCGGCAAAATGGAGGTGATATAGATGACTCTAATTCACCTGTTGATATGGATGTTTCTTATGATTGTGAATTGAACTTGTCTACAGATTTTGAACCAACTTCCTTCAAAGAAGCTGCTTCTCATGATGAATGGAAAGAAGCGATGCAAAAGGAGTATGATGCCCTCATAAAGAACGGCACTTGGAAGCTGGTTGATCCTCCATTAGGAACCAAACCAATTGGCTGCAAGTGGGTCTACAAGAACAAGTATAAAGCTGATGGCTCACTTGACAAGCACAAAGCTAGGCTTGTGGCAAAAGGTTTTGCACAAAAGGAAGGGGTTGATTATGAGGAGACTTTTTCCCCCACAGCAAAATGGGCTACCATTCGGACAATCTTTGCATTAGCAGCGCAGAACGGTTGGAAAGTCCACCAAATGGACGTAAAAACTGCTTTCTTAAATGGAGATTTAAAAGAAAATGTATTTATGTCTCAGCTTGAAGGATTTGCTGTGAAAGGACATGAACATAAAGTATGCAACTGAAGTCCTTGTATGGCCTCAAACAAGCACCGCGAGCCTGGTATGAAAAACTAACTGAGCATCTTCTGAAACTTAATTTCAAACATTTTGATCTTGATGATGCAACTTTATTTGTCAAGAAAGTTGGCAAAACAGTTATATATCTTGTGGTATATGTAGATGATCTTTTGATGACAGGGAGCAATGAAAGCTACATTGCATCCATAAAGAAGGAATTGGGGAAAAGTTTTGAAATGACAGATTTGGGCTATGTTCATTACTATCTTGGCATTGAAGTAACCCAACACCCAAAGTCCATATTTCTTTCTCAAAAGAAATACAATGGAGATCTGTTGAACAGGTTTGGCATGACAGAGTGCAATCCTCTTACTACTCCAATGGAACAAAACTTAAAGCTCACATCTATTGAAGGAAAAGAATTTGAGGATGCAACAAAGTATAGACAGCTTGTAGGAAGTCTCAACTACCTAACTACTACCAGACCAGACATTTCTTTTGCTGTTGGAATCCTTTCCAGGTTTATGCAAAAGCCTTGTGAGGGACATTGGTCTGCTGCAAAAAAAGTTCTAAGGTACTTGAAGGGAACTCAAGACTTTGGAATCAAATATACACGGGGACGACTTCAGCTTGATTGGATACTCTGATTCAGACTTCGATGGAGACAAAGAAACTGGGGTATCAACTTCAGGATATGCTATGAGTCTTGGATCAGGAGCTGTCTCCTGGAGATCACGAAAACAATCAGTTCCAGCAGATTCTACAACAGAAGCAGAATACGTGGCAGCAGCTGAAGCAACAAAAGAAATTGTGTGGCTCAGGAAAATTCTTGAAGATTTGCAGGTAAAACAAGTACAATCAACTCCACTCATGATTGACAATACCTCTGCAATAAAGTTGGCCAAGAACCCAAAATTCCATGATTGAACGAAGCACATCAATACTAAATATCATCTAATTCGACATCATGTTGAGGCCAAAACAATCCATCTCCGTCATTGTTCCACAAATGAGCAAATTGCAGACATCTTCACCAAAGCGCTTGGAAGAGAAAAGCTTGAACGATTCAGAATGATGCTTGGACTCACCAACATCCCTTCAGATTAAGGGGGGGAATGTTGACACCTAATCCTTGTGATTGGGTGAATTTATGTAAATAAATAAATTAGAAATATGAACAGTCATCGGGAGATGAACTGAACAGTCTCTCCCTCATGTATATAACAAACACCTACCTGATGGAATAAAACAGTCGAATCATTTTTGCCTTATGGAGTTACTGCCTGGCCTGACAAGCAGGAAGCAGAAGTCGGTTGCTATAAGCACTGCTAAGACCAAATGCATAGCTACGAGTATGATCTCGTGTGAAGCTGCCTGGTTGTGGAAGCTCTTCAGCGAGCTGTTTGTACACATGATGGATACCACCGTGATCCTCTGTGTCAACCAGGGGGGATTTGATTGTTGAGGAATCTCGTATTCTATGATTGCTCCAGCATATAGACATCAAATACTACCTTATCTGGGATATGGTACGACGATTAGTGAGGAGGCTCCATCGCATTGAGATTGATGTACAGGTCGTAGACATTTTGTCAAAGCCCCAGGGAAAGGTCAAATTTGTGACTTTCCCGAACAACTTGGAGTCATTGAGAGACCCTCTTATGAGGGTTCTGCATGTTGCATGCATTGAGCTCTGGGAGCTTCGGGGGGCTTGGGGTACTTATTGGAGCAACAAGCGACCATAGGACGACTCACCCTCCCCTAATGGTGCGCTGTGTATAGGGTGAATGGCTCAGCCTTCACCTGTGATACCACATGGCGACTTAGGGACAAGATGAGTTGTTATCCTGTCGAGGCATCATACCCATGCAGTCTGGGACTCATGGGAAGTACCTCTCATCTGGCCAATGAGCAGGGAAATGGGGTTAGGGACCATAGTAGTACTATCGATGGACGCATCGTTGTATCTACCGTACTCCCTATGCTAGGATGACCTCCATTGATCTGGGATCAATGAAACTAGTCTGGGATTTGTATGAGTGGTTTGAGACACTCTCTTGTGATATTGATCTGGGATCAATAAAACTGACTTCAGGTCAGTAAGAGTGATATGACTCACTCTCTTGGAACTGATCTGGGATCAGTAAGAGTGGTATGACACTCTCTTCATATGGAACTGACTTCGGGTCAGTATAGAATGGTATGAGACATTCTCGATCAATTCTTCTTCTTCATGGTTCAGCAGAGTAGAGCAGAGCAGAGCAGAGTAGAGTAGAGCGGAGCAGAGCAGTGCAGGGCACTGATGGTAGAGATAGTACAGTCGGACAGATGGATCAGCGGATGGAGTTCTCCCTAGTTGAGAGGGAGTGTTAAAATTGGCAACTAGGGCCAAACTCCATGTGGGTCATCTTATTTATGGTAGTTGATATTTTTATTGGATCCCTCTCATCGAAAGGTGTAGGATTGATCTAAAGATCATTTGATTCTGATAAGTATTCATGGAGTTATGAATTTATTTGTGTTATAAGACAATTCGTCAAGGTCGGCCAGCAACCAAATAACCCACACATGTGCTCAATGTTTTAGTATAAAAGGAGATGACTTGAGAGTCATTTAACACACACTTCTCTCTTGATTTCTCTCCACTTGTCTTGGTTTTTAGTGTGAGTGAAATTTAGGAGGAAGTAGCCCTAAGACGCAGGAGGAAAGGAGGCTTAACAATCAGCCCTAGCCGCAGTCCTAGCCTTAGCTTCTACGCATAACCTAGCCACAGTCAAGAAGAAGAAATACGCTACCCTAATCTAGAGGATGCGGTCATGAAGAGAAGCCCTAACGTTATTAAGATTGAGCCCTAACCTATACGCTGGTCTCTATGCAGTCAAGAACGAGGCCTATAGCCCTATACGCTGGTCCCTACAAAGACACAGTCAAGGAGGATAATAGCATGCCCTAGCCGCAACATAGAGGCTAGCCTAGATAGCGTGGAAGCGCTGCATAGACATCGTATCTCTGAGGTAAGTTTAAGGGCTAAACGGAGTTAGTTTAAGGCCTGTTTCAGGGTGAAGGAGGGCCGAGTTCCCTTGCTAGAAGAGCCGCAGTCATAGGACTGATTTGAGGGCACTTTGGAGGAGTGCAGATCCATGGAAGGGCAGCCGCAACCCTACACAGTCTTGCTGTAGGGTGCCGCAGTAATTACAGGCAGGCTGAGGTTGTTAAAGAGGGCTAGACTGCCCAAAACCACAGCAAGAAGGGTCAGCCTCCTAACAAAGGGCAACCGCACTCCTTAACAACAGAATTGAAGGCTGGATATGGGACTGTAATGATGCCCTAACCAGGCCTACGTGGCAGCATAGGAGTGGACCTTGAACAATGAGCTGTAGCATGCAGCAGATGGTATTTTGGCGATGAGGATGCTAATGGATGAGGGTCCTAGGACATGGTACAACAATGTTTATTGGGACAACAACTAGGTATAGCAAGCTGTGATGGGACAACAACAAAACAATGGGACAACTGGGCTACATGGTGCTGCTAAGACATATGGGACAACAACAAGGTATGGCAAAGCTATTGGTACAACAAGGTATAGCAAGCTGTGATGGGACAACAACAAAACAATGGGACAACAAACAAACATGGAATGACCATGTCACTAACAGTGGGATTGCAGTATGCCACATAGGACAACAATGGCTAGCATGGTACAACAATGGCACATGGGACAGTCGTGGCAGCATGGTGCAACAATGGCACATGTGACAACAATGTAGCATAAGGTCCAATATTGTGATGATGGGTGCAACATGGTGCAGCACGGTGAGGTGCAGTATGATGACGAGATGCAGCACAATGATAGGTGAAGGAGTCACTTTGTAGAATCAGTTGAAGCAGCATGTCTTCAACTGATCTCATGTATCATCTTGTTAGAGATGATCTATGGTCTTATCTAGATAAGTCAAGGTGTTGACTTCTGTTGTATATGTACTCTCTCTCTCTCTCTCTCTCTCTCTGTGCTGAACTATTGAAGAGCATATAAGAAGAATTGATCAAGGGTTTCCCCACATTGGGGTTTGTCCCTGGCTAGCGCCACATCTTGTGTCCTCTTGTCTTGGCTTGTCTTCTGTGATTTATGTTTATGTCCTATGTGCAGTTTATTCTAATGCGGGTATGATTGCTAATCTGGAAAAGATATTGAGCTAACTGTGAAAATTGAAATAAATTTCTCTAAGCATAGAACATACCCTAAAATTAACAAGATTACTAGTATTTGACATTAAAGACATTCATTTAAATTTTGAAGACTGAAAATTATGTCATTTATTTTTGCATTTGCAAACTATTATGTATGTTTACATTTAACTAGCTGTTAGAATGATTACATTATTCATATATGTTTACTAATAAGAATTTGTATTCATGTGTTTATGGATCGATTTTGAATTTTTTATTATTTTGTCATATATATATATATATATTGAAAAATATGTATAGTCGAACGTAATGTCGAACCTCATATGAACCTGATTGGAAAATTCGAATTCGAATCGAAATTAATCGTTGTCGAATTGGAATTCGAACCTGAACCTTATATTGGGTGGTTCTCTTCAAACTCCTTGAGGATATAACAGAGGTTTTCCTAATCAAGACAATAGAGGGAGAATGGTGATTAGTATTAATATAATAAAAGACTTAAACAAGTACATGAAACCAAAAATTAAAAGGAAATGAGACACTTATCTTTGGGAGATGTTGGGGGCTCCCTCCAAAGCTTGAGGGATACCTATAAAATTATCAAAACAAAAGAAAATGTCTTTTCCAAAAACAAGTTAAAACCTATGAAACCAGATTCGCTGGAAATGGCCTGCGTGTCCGAATCCCACGAACCGGACACAATTCGATGGTGATTCGAATCTTAGAACGTGACACGTCGTGTCCTAACGTGACACGATCAAATCCTGCACGTGTCATGTTAGGTCACAACGTGTCACGATTTTGGGATTCGAATCCCAAAAAAGGGAAACCCGCGGGCATAAGAATGCATTGTTCTATCAATGATTTACCATTTCTCTCTTTCAGTTTTGCATACATTGAGCTGTGGGCAAGGAGCTAAGGGTGTGGAGTGTTCAGCAAGGAGATTCAAGCACCAGGTAAGTGCATTTCATCTCTATTTTTTTTGCATTTCTATTACAACAGTTTGTACATGAATTTTTTTTACAAATTTGTTTATGTTTTGTTTATTTTTTTTTTTTACAGTATTCATGGCTCAATCAAGGGCAGCAGTTAGGGGGCAAAGGAAGGGGAAGAATGTCTCCATTGGAGATGCCCCTCCTCCCCCAATATCATCAGAGTCTGCTGCAAGTAATGTTGAGGGAAGAGGAGGACCTAAAGACAACATTGAGAAATATCCCTTGTGGAAATATGTCACAAGAGAGGATGGGACAAGCACCAAGGGGAAGGGAGGAGGCAATGTGCAATGGAGATGCAACTTTTGCCACATTTCTTTCAAAAGCACATATTACCGTGTGAAAGGCCATTTGTTGGCTTTACCAAGTTGTGGAATTGGAGCTTGTAAAGTTGTTCCTTTACAAAAGAGGAAAGAAATGGAAAAGGAGTTCACTGTTGGTATGGCAAATGTGGCTGCAAAATCAAGAAAAACCAAGAATGAAGACCCCCTTCCATTTTTGAGGAAAGGCACCACCAAATTTCCATTTGAGAGTTCTATTGGGGGACAAGCAACAAAAAGAAGAGCAATTTCACTTGGTCCAATGGACAAGATTTTTCAAAAAGAGAAACGGGAAGAGCTTGATCTCACCATTGCCTTCTTTTTCTATCAAAACTTCATATCATTTAATGTTGCACGCTCACCTCTATTTATTGAGATGTGTCGAGCTCTAACTCACGGGTCTCCATCATGGTATGTGCCTCCTGGTTCAGAGAAGCTTAGAACCACATTGTTGACGAAGGCAAAAAAAGAGGTGCAAAAAATGCTTGAGCCTATTAAAGCATCATGGCCAACATCTGGGGTTAGCATTGTTTTTGATGGATGGACAGATCCAACACGACACCTAATCATCAACTTCATGGTGTCTTCCTTGAATGGTCTAGCTTTCTTGAAAGCAGTGGTTACACTTGGAGAATACAAGGATGCACAATTTATGGTTGAGTTATTTATTAAAGTTATTGAAGATGTAGGTGTTGTTTCTTGTGTGCAAATCATTACAGATAATGCACCTATTTGCAAGGCTGCTGGCATGATTGTGGAAGCTAAATATCCACAAGTGTTTTGGACACCTTGCATTGTCCATTCATTGAACTTAGCACTGAAATCCTTTTTCTTCTTTCTTCAACAAAACTCTGATTCCATGTTAGAAAATCAGAAAGGCAGAAAGATTTTCTTATTTTTGATAATTACTTGTGATGTTCTTGACTTCTTATTAGGTTTTCTTTATATCTTCTTTCTTTTAGTTCATTAAGCAATTACCAAAGAGAAAGCACATAAAACAATGAACACCAGATATAGGCACTATGCCAGGGCAAAACCCCCCTCGAGGGGAAAACCCAGGCAAAACTCTCTTCCTTTCAATAATATTCTTTGAGACTCCTCACCCTAGACAAAGACCAAACCTTCCATCCACACCAAGTTAGCCTCCCAAATCTTTGACCTCTCTTCCAACAACTTCGACTATGTAGCAACTTTTGGCATCAGGCAGCGTCCGACATCAACAAAACTTGGAAGACTCCGATCTCCCAAATTAGGGCTCGAAACAAAGAGAGAGGCACCAAAATTTCGTTTTTCTTCTTCTCCTTAGACTCCACCCAACTCTCACTTCCTTTGGCTTCCTTAGACCCACTTAGCACTTCTTCGACTTCCTTAGAGATATCGAACTTGCTTGAGATGAGATGCTCTAAATGAATTCAATTTGCTTCTTATTTATAGGCTTCAAGGGAGGTCGAATTGATGTCCTTAGTCGACTTGATCTCTTCTAGGCCGACTTGGTGTAGAGGATACATAAATTATATTTGACTCAATACTAAACCTTTTTACATGATTCAAAAGCCTAAGAAGGGTCTCTTTGAATATACAATGACTCTATAAACTGAGAATAAATCCTAGAAGTCCTCAATGGGTAATTTGACTTAAAACATGATGACCCAAGCATGGAACCCATGCTTTAATAAGTCATAATAATATTAATAATAATTGTTTTCTTTATTCCTTTGACAAGTACATTACAAGATGACTCAAATACATTAAATGAAGACCGAATCTAGTTACATTTTCCAACAATTAATACTTCTGAGGCTCACTTTATATATATGTGGTTTGTTTATGGTTCATATATTCTATAACTTGCATTCTAATGTTGCATATATCATCTCTGTGTTGGTTCGTAAACATATGATCCGCTCTATATTCCTATGATTCACATGTATCACTATGGGCCGATTTTTATGTGGCATCGCTTTTCTTTGTGGCTTGCTTTTCTTCTATGGATCATATCTATACACCTGTAGCTTGCATTTTTTGTATACCTCTGGTTTGTGGATCGTATTTATTTTTCAGTAGCTCGCACAGTGGCCCACTACCCTAGTGATTTGCATTGGGTCGTGAAATGGCATCACTCATATATATAGTGACTCGTTGAGCTCGCATCACACATATACAGTGACTCACACCTTGGATATTTAGTTGACTCACATTATTCTCTCATCTTTCCGTTGTGGTTCGTATTGGTTTAATAGTGGCATCGCTATACTCTATACTTCGTACCACTCACACTCTATAGCATATACTCTGGCATCATTATACCCTATAGCATTGTGACGTCGAATTATACTACATAACATTTTTGGACAACAATTCTTGTGTCTCGTTTGGACAATATTTCCTAAATAATAATGTTTGGTATGGACAAAGATCTCTGTGGCTTGATTGAGCTTGGAAAATGGATGGGATATCTGTTGGCCTTGAAGAATGACATGATAGTGACCCCTGAAGAATGGCATGATAGTGACCCTTGTTGAATATCAGTAATCTTCAATATGGCAGTAACTATGTATGAGAGTGAAACTCTACAAGACCCTTGATATAGTTGTATGACAAAATTACAAAGCATGACAATGATGGATTATGAAGTGTTTTCATGAATGAGAACTATGACAACATATTTATGACAATTATGTGTAACAACCATGAGATTTCTTTTATATACATATAAGAAGGATGAATCTCACCACGAAGCCGAATTGTTCAAAACGAACCAAAACTCTAAACTAGAAGTACTTGGAGCACATCTCTAAGGCACAAATGGATAGAGACTTTGTGAATTATGATGTAGCAAGGATTGTATCAAGTTTGATGAGAGGAGGACAAAATAAAAGCTTGTTAGCCATGCAACAAAATTTGATTAATCTTTTGAATAATAGAACTGTAAAATTTGGAAGAGACCGAAATTATAAAACCTATCTTAGAAGTATAAGTATGAAGAGAAGACTTATTAGATATATGAAGCAGTCGTTCTACCCATAACTTGTTGCCTATACATAAGGACTAATCACATCCACTAAGCCAATCCATTTGATACTGAAACTTAAAAATGAAGAACACCTCTGTGCTTGGAGGATGAAGATTTGAGTTCATTGTTAAAACCAGTGTTTTTAAACCCGACCGGCTCGGAACCGATTCGGAACCCGGCCGACTCGGCCAAGTCCATATCAACCCGGCCGGATTACATACAGCGGCCAGTGAACCCAAAAAAACGGCTTTTTTTGTTTTTTTTTGGATTTTTGGGGACTCCCTGGGCTTCCCTGTCTGACTCATGGGTTTCCCTGTCTGACTCTGATCCCTAGTATTGATATGCTATTCATGGTAATGTTAAATTCTTAAAGTAAAAGTGACATTCTCCTTAATCTTTATTTTCATCCTTTTACTTAAATTTTTAACATTACCATGAAATGACTCAGGATGTTTGAGAGTGGTTCCCGCCTCAATGGATTTCATATGGAGAAATTAGAATTTTAGATTTCATTCAAAATCCAGCAGACTTATCAGGATTTCAGGATTGGGGGATTGCAATGTTTCCATTGAATTTTGTCATGTATTAGGGTATGGAACTCGTATTTAATCAAGAGCACCAATCCCTCTATGTACCTTGATGTTAGTGACATTGGTTGTCAAACTCCTCCGGGATTCGCTCCTAAACCGGGAGCTTCTGAAAATGTCGCTCCCGCTCCCGTTTTCATTCCCGCTCCCAAGTAACACTGAGCCAGATGATGTTGGAAACTCTAGCAGTAGCTAGTAGTACTGGTCACAGATTTTTGTTGTAGAGGCCATTTCTAGCCTCCTTGGTTATGTGTTTTTGTTTTGATCTCTATATCATCATCGTGTATGTATTGGACAGTGCACTGGGTGCCATTTTGATATAATGGATATATTCATGAGCCTACTTTGATCATATGTTGTCTTCTATCTATATTCTAAGGCTGTGTGTTTGGAAACACGAATGAAAATCTTTAAAATTGTGTTTGTATAAAAAATAAATATTTAATGTATTTTTTACAACGACCGAGTCATTGAAATCGAGCTAGCCGAGTCGATACCGAGTTGGAGTCGACCCTCGGCCGAGTCGGAGTTTTAAAACATTGGTTAAAACTCATGAAAGACCATATGAGGATCTAGTTATAGCAGTATGATCAGAGTTAGTAAAGGCATGATCCCTTGAAGCAAAGGAAATAGTGGAGATTAGGTAAGGTGATAAAGGTATGTATACTTTCTTATCCATCTTGTTCATTAGGTCATGGTAATGATCACTTAAAATAGAAAAAAGGGGTCTGCATATATGTATATATTAAAGACTCTTGATAAGAGTTCTTCACATGTGAAGGCTAGGTTTTATCATTAAGGTTTTGCAACATACTTGTAGAAGTCTTACAAGTCTGGTGATTATGGAGGATCTAGGGTTCGTAAACCCTAACTGAGATTTGAATTAGAAAACCCTAGAAATAGAAAGCCTAATTGTTTACGCAGTAAAAAGAGCCTAGCTCTTGAGTTTGACATTAATGACATCATGGTGTTATGGAGACACGGTTGGTGAACAGGTCCAAGATTAAGAGGGAGCTAATCCTTTTCAAAAGATAAGTACTCTGCATATCCTTGTTTGTTATCTTTATGCCTTGTCCTTTTTGTTCTTCTAACAAAGGTTGTAGGTCAAGATAAGTTCTTTCTAAAGCTTGACTAGGAAAAGGAAGAAGTGGAAGAACGTGGCAAAGCATGAAGAAGAAGAGAACAATTTGAAGCTTGCATCAAGGAAGTCGATTAGAGGACAAGAAGTTCACTTACGTCAAATGAAAAGAGGGAGTTGTAAATACCCTGATGGATACAATATTGAAGCTTGCTAATTGGTTCATTCCAGGAACACATTAATTGAAAGCTATAGAGCATGAAGCAGAACTCTGTTGTAATATGAAGATAGACCATGCATAGGAATGTTGACCTCAGATGGAGCAAGCAACAAGATTTTGAAGAATCTCACATCTTGACTAAAAGCTATTGCGATTTGGAAACTCTGATAATGTTGGGATATGGTTTGGCTTCCTGAAAGGACTTATTACAAAAGTATGCGAAGAGGTTGGAAAGTGTTGAAATTCTGATGTTCTATGTTGTTACAATTACTTAAATCCATAACTTTTTTATGCTGCAAAATAAGTTAAGTAATTGTAGATAGAACATAAATTGTATAAACCATATGCACAATGGAAGACGATTAAGAACTCAATGAGACACAGAGAAGTTAGGTCAATGACTAGGGCAAAACCCATAAGGGGAATACCCAACCATATTCTTCTTCTATTAGAAATCAATTGTTCAACAGAGATACAAAGTACAATGACATAATGAAGAAGTTCACCCAAATCTGAAGAAGATCTCTGATAGCAACAACGGATGCAAACATTGAACCACTTTGGCTCTCCAAGATCTGCTCTTTCTCTTTCTCTCTCTCAATCTTCCTTTAGACTCTCCAACTCTCTCTTTCTCAAGTTCAAATTCTCCTTTCATAAGCACAAGTAAGCGTATCAAGTGACGATGAGAGAGACAAATATATAGGAAGATCAAGGACGTCGAATTCATGAGTGAGTAACTCCTATGCCTTGAGGAGGAGTTACATATGCCAAAATAGGAGTGTAATTTATGTCATAAAGGAGAGGAGTGTAACTTATGCATTTAGGAGAGAAGTGTAACGTATGCATTAAAGGGGTGTAAGATGAATCATTTTATGACGAGTCATTGAAGTGTGCAAGAAAGTGTAGAGGTGCATAAGAGCATTAAAGAGAGAAAGGAATGAATCCATTAAGAGAGAGAGAGTAACATATGCATTAATTGAGGGGAGTTACATATAACATGATTTAGTCTCATGATTGAGAGACTTGAACTTCTTTTTAATAATAACATAATAATATCATAAAGAGGATAATAGTAATAATAATAATAATATTGATGAGTAAGTATTAAACAATTGAGATTGATTAAGGACAAGTTAAGTGATTTTCCATCATATATATATGATTACGAATTGATGGAAGGTGATTTACTATTTTTGGAAAGTCATGGTTGCAAAGATAGACATGACTTTCTATTTTTAGAAAGTCACTTTAGAAAGGTTAGAAATGAAATTTTATTCAAGGAAATTCATCCCATAACTGCCAATTTTCAACACTCCCTCTCAGCTAGGGAGGAATTTCTTTCTGATACAAGGATCTCTGCTATCTTTGCTTTGGAACAATGATGTTACAATCTAATGAAGAAGAATCATCATAGGGGAGATACATCCATCACCCTATACACACTTGGGGGGATCCACTTGTCAACACATGACAAGGATCTCGCACATCCAAGGCTCATCACTACTTGGGGGGATCCACTTGTCAACACATGACAAGGATCTCACACATCCAAGGCTCATCACTGCTTGGGGGGATCCACTTGTCAACACATGACAAGGATCTCGCTCATCCAAGACTCATCACAACTTGGGGGGATTCACTTGTCAACACATGACAATGATCTCACACATCCAAGGCTTATCATCCATGACCACCCTCTCTAGGAAGGGTCACATCTGTCAGTCCAAGTTGCTCTCTGAAAACCAAGAACTTTCCTTTCGGCAAAGGCTTGGTAAGAATGTCGACAATCTGGTCATCAGTCGCTATATGATGAAGTCTTATTGCTCCTCTTTGCACCATATCTCGGATATAGTGATATTTGATCTCAATGTGTTTGGACTTGTCATGGAACATGGGATTTTCAGCAAGTCGAATCCCACTCTTATTGTCACAGTAAATTATTGTAGTATCCAATACTTGCTCAAACAACTCTCCAAAGAGCTTCCTTAGCCATACTGCCTCACAACTAGCCATGCTAGCAACAATGTATTCTGCTTTAGCCGTGCTAAGGGCAATAGACTTTTGCTTTCTGCTCATCCAAGATATCATGGCAGATCCTAAGCTGAAGCAACACCCTGATGTGCTCGTTTTGTCATTAAAGTTACTAGCCCAATCAACATCAGAGTATCCATGTAGCCTTACGTCTTCGACAGTATATCTCAATATAAGATTGATGGTCCCATGTAGGTACCTCAACACATGCTTTGCAAAATCCTAGTGTGCATGAGCATGCTTAATCATGTATTGACTTAGAGTATTGACTGCAAAGCATATTTCTGGTCTAGTGTTCACTAAGAACATCAGTGTCCCAATCAGTTTATGGTACTTAGAAGGATTAGCCAAATTAGGTCCTGCAACTTTACCACAAAGCTTCCTGAAATTCATTTCTGTTGGAGTATTCATGGACTTACACTCAGCCATGCCAAACCTTTCTAGTAGTTTGACAACATATTTTCCTTGAGAAAGGAAAATCTCACCAAATTTCTGCCATAGCTCTAGGGCTAGAAAGTAGTGCATCAAACCAAGATCTTTCATTTCAAATTCAGAAGCTAACTCCCTCTTACATTGGAGAATAAGAGTTTCACTACTGGTCAACAATAAATCATCAACATACAATACCAAAATCAAAGGAATACCTTGGACTATCTTAAAGTAAAGATTTGGATCTGCATTGCTTCTGGTAATACGAAGCTTCATCAAGAAACTATCTATGTGAGCATACCAAACTCTTGGAGCTTGCTTCAAATCATAGAGGGATTTTTTCAGCCTACACACATGAGTTTTTGGATCATGTACTTCAAAATCTTCTGGTTGCTCCACAAATAATTTTTCTTTAAGGAAGCCATGCATAAAAGTAGTGTTCACATCCATTTGGTGAAGAGACCATCCCTGGCTAGCAGCTAGAGCTACAATAGATTGGATGGTGGTGCAACGGGCAATAGGTGCAAAAATTTCGTCATAGTCTATTCCCTCTTTCTAAGAGAAAACTCTAGCCACAAATCTAGTTTTATATTTTTCAATACTGCCATTAACACCATGTTTAATTTTATACAACCATTTAGAAGATACAACAGATTTACCTTGAGGTCTTGGAACCACTTCACATACATCATTATGAATGATGGATTCATATTCTTTAGCCGTTTCATCTTTCCACACTTGGGCCTTTACAACTTCTTCAAAAGTGCACGACTCAACTTGAATAATGTTGCTCATGGCTACAACATATCCTTGGAATATCGACAAGATTTCTTGCTTTCTATGAAAGTTCCTCTGGGGGCAACATGTTTATCAACATCTTGAAAAGTGTCATGAAGCCATAAAGGTCTCCTTTTAGAAGGAGGATCACATGGAGGAGGATCCAAAGGATCCATGGGCTCCATGGGTTCATCAACAAGATCAATTTTAGCTTCAGGATCTTCTTGTATTTCAAATACATCATCTTGACTATCAACATTAGTAGGAGGAAGAAGAGTGTCTCTTGCTTTTCCAAGAGTTGCATCTTCATCAAATGTTACATCCCTGCTAAATTCTATATTTCTTTGACTAGGTACGTACATTCTGTAAGCTTTAGAATTCTCACAATAACCAACAAACATACCTTTCTTACATGAAGCTTCTAACTTGTTCCTTTCTCTTTTGGGACATGGAAGTAGATGGGACAACCAAATATCCTTAGGTGCCCAACTTCAGGATTCTTGCCAGGGAAGACTTCTTCATGAGTCTTGTTGTTTAGGGCACAGTGAGGAGATCTATTTTGGACATAGACAACTGGGTTCGTTGCTTCTCCACATAGAAACTTTGACAATTTTTGATCGTGCAACATAACTTTGACTGCTTCCATGATAGTTCTATTCTTTCTCTCGGCCACGCCATTTTGTTCTGGGCTATATTGTATAATGGTCTCTTTCCTGATTCCATCTTCTTTACAAAAGCCAATGAAATCATCAGAAGTGAACTCTCCTCCATTGTCAAATCTGAATATTTTGATCTGCTTTCCAGTTTATTTTTCTACTAGAGCTTTGTAATCTTTGAACATGTTAAAATATTGACATTTATTTTTCAGAAAATAAATCCATGTTTTACGAGAACAATCATCCATAAAGATAATATAATACAAGTAACCACCAAGAGAAGCTATAGGCATTGGTCCACATAAATCAGAATGTACAAGATGCAATACTTGACTGGTTCTACTTTTTGCTTAAAGGGAATGGTCCCTTCACTTGCTTTCCGCTTGCGCATCCTTGGCAAATGCCATCATGATCAAATCTGATTTTCGACATTCCAGAAACCATCTTTCTCACATGAGGTAATGCTTTGTAGTGCAAGTCGTTTAAATGTGTAACTAGGTTCGGTCTTCATAATGTCTATTGTAATAATGATTTTATATATTTCATATTAAAGATAAAAGAAATTTATTATTGTCATTCTTGATGCATGGGTTTCATGCCCAAGATAAATTTATTTGTCGGTCAAGCACCCATTGAGTGCTTCTAGGTTTGTCATGGAATTATGAAGTCAAAAGAGTCATTGCCATACATTTAAGACCCCGTTGGGCATGTTGTATCTTGTAAAGGAAATTTTTGGTATAGTCAAAAGTGTCATAAGGACCCTCCAAGACCTTGTCAAACAAGTCGGCCTACAAGAAGGATCAAGTCGGCCTCATGGGAAACAATTCGACCTCCTAAGAAGCCTATATATAAGGGAACCTCGACTTCATTTGGAGAGACATTCATTCAAGCAAGAAAGAAGTTCGATCTCCTCAAGAAAGAAGCTAGAAGACAAGGAAAAAGGACGAAATTCAAGGAAAAGAAGAAGAGAAGCAAGATCAAAGTTTTGGACCTCTCTCTCTCTCGTGTTAGGGTTTCTAAAGTAGCTGCTAGATCGAAATTGCAAAACTGGAAGTTGAAGTTGCAAAATAAATTGCTAGAAGTCGAAGTTGCAAAAGAAACAACCAGGGAAGTCGAAGTTGCAAGAGAAACTGTTGGAAGTCGAAGTTGCAGAAGAAAGTGTTAGAAGTCGAAGTTGCATAAAAAGTTGTTGGGGAGGTCAAAGTTGCTGGAAGTTGCTAGGTCGAAGTTGTTGGAAGCTGTTAGGTCGAAGTTGCTGAAAGCTGCTAGGTTGAAATTGCTGGAAAGGTTCATCAAGAAGGAGAAGTTTGACTTGGTCTTGGAGGGGTGTTTGTCAAGGGTCTTAGGTCTTGGAATTTGTCATCTGAACATTCTATAAGAAGAGAAGAATTCTTGTGGGTTTTCCTCTCAAGAGGAGAGGTTTTGGCCCCCAGGCTTACAGCCTACATTCTGTGTCCTCTTGTCTCATTGATCTTTATTGTTTGGTAGCTATTTGATGAAAGAAACACAATAATAATCAAGTCGAAGAAGAAACTAATCAAGTTAAGTAACAATACACTGCAAGCAGTTATCAAATAAAGAGAAATCACCTAAGTTAGTTGCCCTAGATTTCTCAACATTGTATGAGAGCTAAGGTGACAAAATAAGAAGAGTCAACTTGAAGATCACTCGAAGAAGGATGCATAAGGGCCAAGCACAAGGAGATCATCAAGAAAGACTAATCCACACATCATCTTGAAGGAAGGAACTAAGGATCATATCATCTAGAAGGATCAACACTTTGTAAAAGAAGAAGCCCTAAAAGACCCTACCTCATTCAAAGAAGGACTCTACACTTGAAACATTCTTGGGAAGCTCACATCATCCAAAAGAAGCAAAAAGAAGCATTGCCATCATCAAAGGAATCAAGGCCATCTCCCTCACATTGAAGAAAGAATCACATCTTCAACATCTTTGAAGAAAGACATCTCCAATTATCAATATCATCAAGAAGGCATCAAGTTGAAGATATCATCTTCAAAGGAGCATCTTCACTTGACAAGTAAATATCTTTATATTTATGCCTGAATCTACTATTAGTATGACTTCATTCTGGAAGGAGAGCAACAAACTGGTTGGGTCATCAAATTTCCTTGCATGGATAAAGAGGATAGATTTGATCCTCATAGAGAATGAAGTTATTGAATATGTTAATGGTTCAATCTCCAAACCATCTCAAGATCAAGCTCGAGCACTATCAAAGTACATGAAAGAGGAAGTAAGGGCTTAAAGAATCGTCATAGAATCTATCAAGGATTCCCTCATCCGTTATGTAGCAAAGTTGGAGAAATTGAAAGATATATATGAAAAGTTGGTAGAATTGCTTTCTGTAAGCACTACAGGAGAAGTTATATCATTGAGAATCGAACTATACAAGATGAAGGTTTCAAAGGAAGAAGGGGTAGCCTCATATCTTATGAGGGTATCTCAAATAAGAGATCAACTACAGGAATTATGAGAAATAATGTCTGATAAAGAAATGACCATTGTTGTGCTCATTGCATTACTTGTTGAATGGGGAAACTTTGTATCAAGTATTTATGGAAAGAAGGAAGCCACTCCATTCAGTGAACTATGGTCATTATGCAAGATTGAAGAAACCAGACTAAAGGCAAAGAGCGATGTTGGATCAAGTGAACAAACTGAAGCATATGCAACCATGGCTAGGAAGAAATGGAAATTTGAAAAGTTCTGGTCTCAAAAGAAGTTTCAAAAGAGAATTAATATGTCAAAGATCCAATGACATTTCAAAAGGAATTGTCCTAAACTTAAGAAGGACAACAAGAAGAGAAAGGAGAGAAATGAAGCCCATGTCACTGAAGAATTGGAAGAACCAGAAAATAAGAAGTCAAAGAAGGAAGAATTGATAGACCTCCACTATTAGAAGGTCTCTCACTCACTTGACCTATTGTTCAAATGCGTAGAAGTTAGTAAGTCAAAGTAAGAAGCATCTCTAGAATGATAGGATGCATTGTAGCAAAGAGTGAAGATGACATCATCATAGAAGCATGGAAGGATAGCTGAAGTAGAAGTCTACATGGTTGAAACAGTCATCATGATAGAAAGGAAGTAGCTTATGGCATATTCATTAGAAGCATATAAGGACAACCAAAGTAGCAAAAAGTCATCTAGCAAGATAGAAGATAAAGAGATCATCTTATATCATCATTATTAGAGAGGAGCATTTGTAGAATGAGGATCATCAAGATCCTCCACTAGAATCTTTATGAGAAGGTTCACCCCTACTATGAAGAAAGCAAGTGCCTCGCAGATAGTCCACTTTCCACTTTGTGTGGGATCCACTGATAAGGTATGATGACAAAGATGTGCAACATGTTGAGTTGGTTGAAGTACTTTCATCTATAAGCAAGAAAAGGAAGTTGCTAGAAGGAAGTCTAGATGACCAAAAGATATGTATATATTTGATAGATAAAGTCATGTCATCATATAGTTGCAGACAACATGGTTGAATGTTCTAGATCATGAGCATGATCGAAGAAGAAGAAGCTCTTCCATAAGAATGATGCATGAAGGCATGTAGACAAATGTGCCTTGAACTCTTCTACATATTGATAAAGATGAAATCAACATATGTTAATTTTAGATAACAATGGTATGTTCTATGCTTAACACAATTTACTTCAATGTTCCTTTAGTAGCCCAATAATAATATCCAATTATTTCCGGTAGCAATCACATTGACGGTAAATGCGGATAGAACATAAAAACAAATGCAGAAGACAAGAGAACACCGGATTTGGCGGATCCCAAGGAAAAACCCCAATGTGGGGAAAACCCTTTGATCAAATCTTCTTATTATTATTCAATGGTTTAGCAGAGAGAGTACAAAAGTCAAATAGACTAGCTCAATACAAAGTGAAATCAGCGTTGTCAAATTCTGCAGTCAACTCTAAAACTTCAACCCTAACCAAAAGTCAATTTTAGTCAAAACAACGGTAAAAACTTCTTTTGAAGCTCGGTCAAAGGCATTCCAATTTGGCCTCCAACAGTGGTCAAAGTCAACCCAAAACAGTCACAAAAACTTTGGTCAAATTCGGTCAACTTGCGGTCAAACAAGCCTACGGTCAACGCAGGTCAAACAACTCCAAAATCCTCGATATCTGTTCCAGTCAATGTGGCCTAAAGAAACCGAAATTCTACCCTCAAAACTGCAGTCAAAACAAGTCTAAATCTCCTCAGTCAATGTTGGTCCTAAAGTCTGAAATTTGGCCTGTAATTTTCGGCGCAGGAAATCGTCCTCCTTGCCACACATGTGAGAGAGAGAGAGAGAGGTTGCCCCAAGATGTACGAACCAATCTGATGAAGATAGAGAGAAGAATGTGTGAGTGAGTGATGTCCAAATGAGGTGTGAGGTTTCTTCTATTTATGCACTTTGTTGTGGGTGAAGAGACGCACCCATTGGGCTTCTTGAGCCTACATTACGCTGAGGCAGATCTGAACAATTTGCACATGTGTGCTCATAAATTCAAAATCACACTTCTACTTGTCCGAATGAGATGATCTTTATATCAATCTTGGACCTCTCGAAAAGAGGAATCCAATGCAATCATCATCTCCATCAAATGAGCTATCCCAAGGTGGGATTTGGCCTTAGTTGCCAATTTTAACACTCCCTCTCAACTAGAGAGAATTCCATTTGCCAATTCATCTGTCATCATCATGCCATCCCATCGTCATGTACTGTCTCTGTCATCTTTGCCGAACCATGAAGTAATAATGAAGAAGAATTGATCGAGAGTTAGTCACAAGACCTTACCACTCTCCACTGACAAAAGTCAATCCAGAGGTAGAACCTCAAATGATCCCAGATCAAGTTGTTGAACACCATGCATTCTAGTCATAGGGAGTACGACAATACACGATGCGTCCATCGGTAGTGATATGGTCCCTAACCACTTTTCCCAACTCATTGGCCATATGAGAGGTACTTCCCATGAGTCCCAGACTCCACTCATCCTTCTCATATGCCATAGGAGAAGGTGAACCACTCATCCTATGCATATGTCAATCATAGGGAAGGTGAACCACTCACCCTATGGTTGCTCATAGCTCCAAGAAGTACCCCAAGCCCCCAGGAGCTCCCAGAGCTAAGTGTCCAACTCATGCGGGACCCTCATAAGAGGGTATTTCCACGAATCCAAGTCTCTGACGGAAGGCTAAGAATTTGGCCTTCCCTAAGGGCTTCGTGAGAATGTCTGCAACCTGCTCATTCGTCCTGATGTGTTGCAGCGTTATTGCTCCTCGTTGTACCATATCTTGGATAAAGTGGTACCTAATATCAATGTGCTTGGAGCGGTCGTGGACCACAAGATTCTTTGAAAGGCAAATCCCACTTTGGTTGTCGCAGAAGATCACGGTGGTATCTAGCACGTGCTCAAATAGCTCACTGAAGAGCTTCCTCAACCAAACAACTTCACAACATGCTATAGTAGCAGTAATGTATTCGGCCTCAACAGTGCTTACTACAACCGATTTCTGCTTCTTGCTCATCCAATATGTTGAAGCAAACCCCAATGAGAAGCAACATCCAGATGTGCTCTTACAATCCACCACACTGCCAGCCTAGTCAACATCAATATATCCACGTAGCCTCAAATTACTTGCAGTGCATCTCAAACCATAGTTGATTGTGCCATGAAGATATCTCAAGAGATTCTTGGCAGCAATCCAATGTATGTTATAAGGCTCGACCATAAATTGACTCAATGTATTCACAACAAAGCATATGTCCGGACGAGAGTTTACCAAGAACATCAGGGCCCCATCAGTTATCAATACTCGGCGGGATTTTCCAATTCGGGCCCAACAACTCTTCCACATAGCTTCTTGAAGTTGAGTTCCATCAAAGTAGACACAGATTAGCATTCCTGTTAAATTGGCAACTAGGGCCAAACTCCATGTGGGTCATCTTATTTATGGCAGCTGATATTTTTCTTAAATCCATCTCATCGAGAGGTGTAGGATTGATCTAAAGATCATCCGATTCCGATAAGTATTCATGGAGTTATGAATTTATTTGTGCTATAAGACAATTCGTCAAGGTCGGCCAACAACCAAATAAACCCCACATTTGCTCAACGTTTTAGTATAAAAGGAGATGACTTGAGAGTCATTTCTCACACACACTTCTATCTTGATTTCTCTCCACTTGTCTTGGGTTTTAGTGGAAGAGAAATCTAGGAGTGGAAGCCCTAGACATTGGAGGAAAGAAGACCAAGGGAGCTGCCCTAGCCCTAGACGCTTTCAAAGAAGAAGTTAAAAACGTTGTCAAGGAAGCATGCCCTATCCGTAGTCTTGGAGGAATCTTATCACAACAAAGAGAGGCCCTAACGTTGTCAAAAGGCAGCCCTAGACGCAGTCTAAGAGCAGCCCTAAACGCTGTCAAAAGGTAGCCCTAGACACAGTCTACGAGAGGCCCTAACGCTGTCTAGAAGGAAGCCATAAACGCAGTCTAAGAGCAGCCCTAAACGTTTTCTAAAGGGCAACCCTAAACGCTGTCTAAAGGGAGCCCTAACACAGTCTAAAGGGAGCCCTAAC
The DNA here is from genome assembly GCA_031772625.1 of Pinus tabuliformis. Classification (NCBI taxonomy): domain Eukaryota; kingdom Viridiplantae; phylum Streptophyta; class Pinopsida; order Pinales; family Pinaceae; genus Pinus; species Pinus tabuliformis. The sequence goes on along the minus strand of CM062808.1, from coordinate 777,867,083 downwards.
GCTAACCTACGGTGCCCTAGATGCAAGCCTAATACGGCTGAAAAGGTGGGCTGTAGGTGACCCTCAAAATAGGGACAACATGAGAGTATGAGGACTCAAACATGCCCAGGACAACAATGCTAATAAATGGGACAACTTGGCTACATGGTGTTGCTAAGACACATGGGACAGCACCAGGTATGGAAAGGCTAAGGGGACAACAAGGTATAGCATGACTGTTAGGGACAGTAGCTACACATATATATCTAGGCAGCAGTGGCAAGGGAAAACTGTATAGTAAATGGGACAACAAAGGAATGCTAAGGCAAGCATGGCAAGCATGGTGCTGCAAGCACATGAGACATGCCGTGTGTCAACATGGTTCAGCATACCACTTGGGACAATTGTGTGGCAACATGATCGGCTTCAGAACTATGATGGGACAACAATGACATTGATGAGACAACAACATGTTGGGACAAAACTATGATGGGACAGCAATGACACTGTGCAGTAGTGGCACAATGGGATAGCAGCAACAGCTAGGTGCAGGAATAGTACTTGGGACAACAATGATGCTTGGTGTAGCAAGTACATGGTACAGTCATGATTGGTGAAGCATGATGAGATGCAACATAGTGATGATGGGTGCAGAATGGTGCAACACGGTGAGGTGCAACATGATGACGAGACTCAACACAATGATAGGTGAAGGAGTCTACCTTAGAGAATCAGTTGAAGCAACATGTCTTCCACTGATCTCACATATCATCTTCTTAGAGATGATCTATGCTCTTATCTAGATAAGTCAAAGTGTTGACTTCTATTGTAAATGTACTATCTCTCTCTCTGCTGAACTATTGAAGAACATACAAGAAGAATTGATCAAGGGTTTCCCCACATTGGGATTTGTCCCTGGCTAGCGCCACATCTTGTGTCCTCTTGTCTTGGCTTGTATTCTGTGATTTATGTTTATGTTCTATCTGTGGTTTACATTAATGTTGATGTGATTGCTAATTTGGAAAAGATATCGAGGTAACTGTGAAAATTGAAATAAATTGCTGTAAGCATAGAACATACCTAAAATTAACATGGTATTGGAGTTGAGGTGAAGACAATGCCCAAGCAAGAGTGAAAGAGCAATCACCGAAGACAGTTGGGAAAGGACAAAAGGATCAATGGATTCCTCATCCCTCTTCAGATTCACCAAGGGTGAAGTCGAAGCAGAGAATATTATCAGAATGGCACAGAGGAAGCTTCTGATGGCCTACCTAAAGATCACTTCAATGGGAAGTCCGGATTTAAGGGTGCAAGGAAAGTAAAAAAGTTCAACCATTATGCAAAGGAGTGTTCGAATGGTAGGGACACATCACTTGATGATGATAACAACCATTCCAGGGACATCTTCAATGATCAGAGGAATGATAGGTAATGCAGGTCATCAAGGAAATAGCCGACTCTTCAAGAAAGCAAGGAACCCCAAGTATGAAGAATCAAATGTTTTTTTTGATAAGATAAAGAAGCGTTATCTTATATTGGCCCTCTCCTTCAGACTCTTTGGGAATCTGGCTTATTGATTGTAGTGCTTCAAGGCACTTCATCGGATAGAAGGGTGCTCTCTCTAACTTGGTAGAGATGGAAACAATCGTGAGATTATACTTGGAGTCAATGCCACCTATCCCGGAAAGGGTGTAGGGAATGTTACCCCTCAAGTGAATAAGGGTAACTCGATTCATTTATGAGGATCTCTTTATGTACCTGATCGCAAGAAGAACCTGGTGTCCATTCTGGCAATGGAAGTCAAAAGGTTTCATGGTGGCATCCATCGATGGAAAGGACCCTACTTGATGCGAGTCAGATGTTGACTGGGATGCCTGAATTCAAAAAGAGCATGAAGGTACATGTCTGAGATGTACTGAAGGAAAATCTTACAAGGGGACCATTCCCCTCATATAGTAGGTCCACAGGTTTGGAACAACCCGAGGGGCTTGAGATTCATGATCGAGAATCTCATGTATGCAGGTGGAAGAAATCCCTCTATTGCTTGAAGTAAAACACCTCTATGAAGCTGAGATTCACTAGGAGTGAAGACGATCCAAACCATTGCTTGAAGGTTGTGGATGATAGACCTCTCATACCGGCACCTTCCGAGGACAATCTCTTTCTGACAGGTGCAGACTCTCTCATTTGCAGAAGTAAGAGGGAGTTGGATTTTGGATGTGGAATGGTAAACTGCAAGCCTGTGACCACCTTCAGGATCTTAACTTTTAGAAGGTATATGGTAGTGATGCCGGACCAAATTTGGGAAATGCCTCTGAGTTTCTTAAACTCATTCACGTTGATGTTCTTGGTGAACTCCCGTCCGGATATATGTTTTGCAGTTAGCATAATGAGCTCATATATGGTTGAGCCTCACGGGATTGGTGTCAAGAATCTTCTGAGATATCTTCAGGGCACAATCTTTCATAGATTGAGATACATTGCTGGAAATATGAAGCTGCATGATTATTCGAATGCTGACTGGGCAGGTAGTGTAGAGGATCACCAGAGCACTTCTCAGTGCTGGTTCTCTTTGGGTTCTACTTCGATATCCTGGATGAGCAGGAAGCAAAAGACGGTTGCTTTTAGCACCGCTGAGACTGAATACATAGCTACGAGTATGACCTCGTGTGAAGTTGCTTGGTTGCGGGAGCTCTTCAGTGAGCTGTTTGTACACATGATGGATACCACCGTGATCTTTTGTGTCAACCAAGGGGGGATTCGATTGTTGAGGAATCCTGTATTCTATGATTGCTCCAGTATATAGACATCAAATACTACCTTATTTGGGATATGGTAGTCTTTTTATGTTTAGGGAGTTTGAAAAGAGTTGAAATGTTAGTTTTTTTTACCATCGGATGTGTTCTAGCCTTGAAATTTTGTGGAGAGGCTAGAAGACATGAGATCTCCAAAACCTAGAAGTCGTTTATGAAAATTTCGCCTAAAAATGACTTAATTAGATTATTAACCAGTTTTTAAATATTTTCGAAGTCGAAACTTAGGGAATATGGTTAATTAATCAGTGTTAATTAAGACAAGACGAGAATTATATAGAAACTCACACGGATTGATCCAGAGATGATCCTAGCCATTGATTAAGCTTTAGTATTGGCCATTGGTGCTCCAATAGAGGATTATAAGAGGAGATCAATGTGGTGATGGAGAAAACACTTGATCGATTGAGCAGTTCAATTTCTTGGTAGATCGATTTCCAGAGTAGCAACAGTCAGTTGTCGGAGAGAGCTAGAGATTGAAGCAGTGAGTGAGGGGAAGAGACAGTGAGGTTGGAGGAGGCATTCCAAATCCAGCGAGTGTATTTGCAGAGAGGCAGAAGAGCCACAGAGAGGCTGACACTAAGACAGTGCAGCAACCTCTAGAGGCAAGATCGATTTGCTAAGAGGGAGAGATGTCTTTAGTTCCAGAGGCTGGGAAGGAGTCCCAGAGTGTGGGAGAAGCATCTTTGCAGTTAACAAAAGGCATAACGACTTTATTAGAGAGCAATCTAAGGTTAGACGTCCAACAGGTTGCATAGAGGCTGACGAAGAGGGTCAGAGAGCCGAATTTCTGAAGGCAAGTCCTGCCAGGAGTTTGCCTATGGGTTGAGGAAAATTCCTCACTAGATTTTTGCTAGTATTTTTCTCTATAGGATTGCCAGATTTCAGCATCCAGTTGTACTCTGATTTTCTCACTGCTGCATCATAATAAAACCCTCAGCTGTTGCACCGGTTTTCCCAATTTGGGTTTTTCCGTGGACTTTTGTTCAAAAATAATTGTGTTAATTTTATGTGTGTGTGGTAGCATTTCTCAGCTTCCAGCGTTTTATTTTTTCGCAGGATTTTATTTTTGAAGGTTGCAATGTGTTTATTTCGATATTTGCAGTAGCAGATAAATTGTTAATTAATTAACAATTAGGAGAAATAATACTAGTTGCTGCAATAGGATTCCAGTTTGGAATTTTCACATGGTATCAGAGTGCAGTTGATCAGCCAGAGAGATCAGGAAAACGAAGTAAAGGAATTTCGTTGCTTAGCAAGGGCAATACGCCGAAATTCCCAAGGTCAATGCAGTCATTCTACTAGGAGGTCGAGTTACTTGTGGGGTTTTGATTTTTCTAAGTGGGGTAGAAAAATTCGATCTCTCCAGATTGAGTGATTCCAAAGGCAGAGGGAGTAGGTCAGTACTTTCGTTGGTCAGATGTCTAGCTGTACGTAGAGTTTTTTGCAGCATTTTGCTAGAGTAGGGCCAGTTTCGAGGTAGAAGAGAGAAGAGCACACAGAGGGAAAATTTTCCTCAGGTAACTTCTAGTCTCAAGAAGTTCGATTTTTCCTTGTAGAACGACAGTCGTTGTGAGCAGATCTTCTCACTCTAGAAGGGAGTGCGAATAATAGAGCAACAACCGAGCAAAAGGAGGAAGTTTTGGATAGTTCGTTGAGATGGCCACCGCTGGGCTTCGTGATCAAGACAGGTTGGATGGAGCTACCAAATACATCATTTGGAAGGCAAGGATGTCCTTCCTTCTAGATGAATATGGCATGAAAGCCTATATTGGTAGTTCCTCAGGATGCAGATCTGCTGAAAGAGTACAGGAAGGAGATGGCACGGGTGAAGCGGTTGATCCTAGATGGAGTTTGGGATCATATAGTCTCACATATAGCTGGCAAAGATACTGCCAAATAGATGTGGGATGCTCTCGCCACGTTATATCAGGGTACTTCCGAGCAGCGAAAGATGTACCTTGAGGAGAAGTTGAGGCTCATCTAGATGCAGAAAGGGGAAGGCATAGACCCCTTCCTCACCAGGATTCAGGAGGTCCAGGACCAGTTATCAGTTGCTGGGGCAGCGCCTCAACTCATATAGCTAGTGAGATTGACACTCAACAATGTCTCCGAGGATTGGCAGGTCTTTGTCCAAAGCATATTGGGCAGAGACAAGTTACCAAAGTGGGACAGGATGTGGGTTGACTTGCAACAGGAGGAATTGAGGCGAGCTCTTCTAAAGAGCTCCATTAGTGGCAGTAGTAGCGGACAAAAGCAGGTGAAGGAGGAGGAGAATGTGGCCCTCGCATCTAAGGGTCCCAGTCAGGGACAGGGGGAGCAGAGGAAGAAGAAGAAGGACTTGTCAAAGGTCAAATGCTTTAGGTGTGGTGAGCTCGGTCACTACAGTACCCAATGTCCTCTCAGGAAGAAGGACAAGGAGGAGAAGCAGGACCAACAGGTAGCTTCAATAGAGATCGATAGGCTTTCCTCTAGGCTGGAGGAAGACTTCGCTATGTTTCCCGATATACCTTCAGGAGTGAGGTGGGGTGACTTGGCGTTGTAACCTCATGGATCAATACCTTGCTATAGGGGCCCACAATATTCAATAACAAGATGGATCAGTGGCAGTTGATGCATTCAATACGATAGTGACAGTTGCAGACTAGTGGCAGTTAGATGCTGAGGAGCGCAGTGCAGTGTTGGCAGCGATGCAGTTGGCACAAAGCAGAGTCAGCAGCAACACAAATTCTTCAATGACAGTGCAAATGCGAGTAGTAGTCAGAGTCTCGGGAGACATGTGCATCATATTGAACACAGTTGATTCAGTATTTTGGATGCGTATTAGTTGCAGATGTTGCAATTGCAGTAGCAATAAATGAGAGGGAGTTGTAGTGCAGATGCAGTGATTGGCAGCAATATGGAAGTGTCAACATCAACACAGTTGTAGTGTATATCAGAGTTGCGCAGTGGTTGATGGGAAACAATAGACAGACATCAACAACATGATAGGAGATGATGCAGAGACAAGGTGTTGTGACAGGGTGTTCAACACAGAACACATTCATCACTAAGATGTGTTCTATTCTTGAAATTTTGTGGAGAGGCTAGAATACATGAGATCTCCAAAACCTAGAAATTGTTTTTGGAAATTCTGCCTAGAAATGACTTAATTAGATTATTAACCAATTTTTAAATATTTCCTAAGTCTAAACTTAGGGAATATGGTTAATTAATCAGTATTAATTAAGTCAAGACAAGAATTATCTAGAAACTCACACAGATCAATTTAGAGAAGGTTCTAGCCATTGATTAAGTTTTAATTTGGTTGTTGGTGCTCCAACAAAGGATTATAAGAGGAGGTTGATGTGGTGATGGAGAAAACACTTGATCACTTGAGCAGTTTGATTTCTTGGCAGATCGATTTCCAGAGTAGCAGCAGTGAGTTGTCGGAGAGAGCTAGAGATCAAAGCAATGAGTGAGGGGTAGAGACAGTGAGGCTGGAGGAGGCATTCTAGATCCAGCGAGTGCATTTGCAGAGAGGCAGAAGAGCCACAGAGACACTGACGCTGGGGTAGCACAACAGACTCTAGAGGCAAGATCGATTTGCTGATAGGGAGAGACGTCTTTAGTTCCAGAGGCTGGGAAGGAGTTCCAGAGTGTTAGAGAAGCATCTTTCTAGTCAACAGAAGGCAAAACGACTTCATCAGAGACCAGTTTGAGGCTAGACGTCCAATAGGCTATGCAGAGGTTGACGTAGAGGGTCAGAGGGCCGAATTTCTGAAGGTAACCGTGTCAGGAGTTTGCTTGTGGGGTGAGGAAAATCCCTCACTAGATTTTTGCAAGTATTTTTCTCTGTAGGATTGCCAAATTTCGTCATCTAGTTGTACTCAAATTTTTTCACTGGTACATAGTAATAAAACCCTCAGTTGCGTCACCGGTTTTCCCAAGTTGGGTTTTTCTGGGGACTTTTGTCCAAAAATAATTGTTTTAATTTCATGTGTGTGTGCTAACATTTCTCAACTTCTAGCGTTCTATTTTTCTGTAGAATTTTATTTGTGAAGGTTGCAGTGTGTTTATTTCGATATTTGCAGTAGCAGATAAATTGTTAATTAATTAACAATTAGGAGAAATAATACCAGTTGCTGCAATAGGATTCCGGTTTGGAATTTTCACATGAAAGAGGACTCCAGGGGGTTCCTTTTTCGTGAGTTTACAAGGCCCAAAAAAGTGATAAAAGTATGCTCCATAGTCAAAATGATTTGTTTTAACTCAAAACGTCATTAGTTCCTTCAAACAACTATTAACCTGCTCAAAACATCATCAAAAGATTAAAAATATCTAATACATGGTAAAATTAGGTAAAATTTAGATAAAAAATAATAAAACATAATTAAATATTCACAAAATGACCATAAATAGGTGAAAAGTAATTTCATTTTTACCATTTCACATTTTACCTCTTGATGAGTGAGTTCTGAGTGTATTTTGCCCCCGATATTCAGTAGCTGATTGCGTCTAATTCGGTAGATCATTTTCGGTGCTGTCACTTCCAGGTAGGAGATCTTACATTTCTCTTTCTTTTTACGGTTCTAGTTTTTCATTTCATGCAAAATTTTTCAAGTTTTGAGTGACTCGGGGCTTTAATTTTGCGCCCTAGCTCTAGCGCACCCCAGTAATGTTGAAAAGTGCATTGGGCCAGCAAAAAATTAACTGTGGAGAGCGCTCCAAGGGGTTCCTTTTTCATGAGTCTACCAAGCCCAAAAAAGTGATAAAAGTATGCTTCATAGTCAAAATGATTTGTTTTAACTCAAAATGTCATTAGTTCCTTCAAACAATTGTTAACTTGCTCAAAACATCATCAAAAGATAAAAAAATCTAATACATGGTAAAATTAGGTCAAATTTAGATTAAAAATAATAAAATATAATTAAATATTCACAAAAATGACCATAAATAGGTGAAAAGTAATTTCATTTTTACCATTTCACATATTACCTCTTGGTGAGTGAGTTCTGAGTGTATTTTGCCCCTAATCTTCAGCAGCTGATTGCGGCCAATCCGGTGGATCATTTTCGGTGCTGTCACTTCCAGGTAGGAGATCTTACCTTTCTTTTTCTTTTTACAGTTTCAATTTTTCATTTCATGCAAATTTTTTCATGTTTTGAGTGACTTGGGGCTTTAATTTTGTGCCCTAGCTCCAACATACCCTAGCGATGTTGAAAAGTGCGCTGGGCTAGAAAAATTTTAACTTTAGAGAGTGCTACAATGCATTGTCTCCCTTTAGTAGGGTGCGCTGGGCGCATATGAAAAATTTGTTTTACCTGTTTCACTCAAATTTCTCTCAAATTTTTGCATGGGATTTATTCTAATGATTTTTCTTGTCATGTTTCAGGTATCCATCAGAATGAAATGGATTTGATTTGGTGAGAAAGAGAACATGAAATCCAAGACATGGATGCGCCAATGATCCAACAACCATCCAGGCATTGAGAAACTGTGGGCTTCTCAAGTTCTTTTGGCTTCCTGGGATGAGACAATAGATGGAACTATTGGAGTATCTTATTAGGGCATGGGATGTGCAGGCACAATCCTTCAGGCTTGGAGCACATATGCTCAACATATAGGTGGAAGACATTTATTTCTTGACAGGTTTATCGAGGAGAGGTGCTCCTATCTCGTTATCTGGTTCGAGAAGGGGTGGAGAAACTGTCAAGGATTATATTGCTGCACACTGTAGACCTCGATCCCAGCCAACAAAAGATGGGAAAATCGAGATAAAGGATGTGGTATGTTTGCCTCTCAGGACAATCCTATTCATTATTGCTAGATTGGCCGACAACGCTACCTTGCATTTGGCTAACAGGTCCCAAATGCAATACACATTAGAATGCATAGAGCCAACAATATTCAACTGGAGCGAGGGGGTATTAGCAAACATGAAGGAACAACTCACCAAAGCAAAGGATGGACGATTGAAAAACTTTGGGTATGGTTCCATTTTGATCTCATTCGCTTTGGAGAGGATTCCATTACTCCGTCCACAACATATCTCACTCGAGCTTCCAGATCCTAGAGTGCCACAGATGAGATGATGGGTAGACCTCATGTCTAGACATGCTGGTCCATCATCCATGAGTTTCACGCCTGTCTTCTTTCGATGGCTGCATATGCAGCTCATTATGGTTGAAGACTATCCATATGCCAGGATGGATTACTGTGGAGATCCAGAGCTCGTGCTACCTGAAGGCAAGCAATGGAGTGGCATAGGTAAAACAAGATCATTTTGATTGTTTTTTAATTTTGAGTTTTACAATTCTTTTGCTAATTTCATATATTCAATTTTTATTTTTGAGGAAAAACCTGTGAATAGTTTTGAAAATAAAAATTCTATCAACCTGTATGGACTCCCTCTTTAACATTCATGTATTCAAGACTAACTATTGATTTTTTACATGCAGACATTGGACCCATTGGACCAGTGGGTTCATCCTATCTTCAGCGTCCCGAAGATCCACAACAGGCACATGTTGGAGTACAGGTTGCTGCAGGGCCACGAGAGGTGTTACAGGATCTTAATGTGGTCGAGACTCTTACAGAGTTCGAGTGATGTGTTGAGGGATTGACCAAGGGTATTCCAGAGACTAGGGTCAATCAGAGCCCTATGAGACTATGGTGACATACTATCGGGGTGCTTGAGCGTATTTGTCAGCTACTGTGCAAGGTAGCTCGTGCAACTGTTTGTTATCATGAGCACCATCAGGATTAGTCTACTAGGAGGCTATAGAGCCATATTTTGACTACATGTAATTTTTTGATATGATAGACCATGTGGCCATACGTGTCTTGGGCACATCGTTTTGTAAAACCAAAATTTTATATATATACATCTATCTACCTATCAGTGTTTCTCATGTGTTCTATTATCTTGTTCAATGTATGTGATGTGAATTTAATTTAATTTACATACGTCGCAAATGTTTGTCTAAAACATGATTTTCCAATGCATCTATCAATGTGTTTAGACTTCTAGGAATGTGTTGATATTGTATATAATCAAAATGTATTTCCAGAAGGCGGACCCTTAAAAACATACGAAGCATAGTTGGACTTCTAATTGAATAGACATTAGTGAAGTGTAGTACTACAAGTTGTGAGTCGAGTTTGACAACTATAAAACATATACCATGAGAGATAACATCAAACAATAGCTCGATCACTGCGCTATACTCAGTGATATTATTGGTAGAGCAACTGAAACAAATCCCTTGTAAACTCACTAACTCACCATTTGGAGCATATATAGCCCACGCTGCGGAGGAAGGGTCCTGAGTACTACGACTAACACCATTAGCATAACCAACATATGGTTGAAGAGACGCCGACATTTGCAAACCAAATGTAAAGCAAGATTAACATAAATGGTAGGAAACTTTGAAGGTAACACATTGCAGACACACTCAACACACCTATAGGCAGTATGTACATAGTGAACTACACAAAAATGAATTAAGCATAGTATTTTTTGAGGTACAACCCAATCCCGGGCTGCGCTCATGGAACTCCATCAAAATCAATAAGCTCGTAGGCTCCTTTAGCAAGAACACGTTTAATAATGTATGGGCCTAGCCACATTGGCTTGAACATCCCAGACCCTAACTTATCAGACTCCTAATCGTATAACAAGACAAGGTCACGTTTCGAGAAGGCATGAGGCTTAACATTCTTATTGTATTGCGCTTTAATGCGTTTCTTATGGGTCTCATTGGCCATCACAGCATCGCATCGAGTTTCATCTAAACGTGTTAGATGTAACAAACGCTCTTCTTGTGCGGAAGTTGTAGGGAGGAATTTGACAACAAGTTTCAAAGATGGAATTTCACACTCGATAGGAAGGATTGCTTTCAGTCCATAAACCAATTGAAATGGCATGTATTCGGTAGCAATTCGAACAAAGGTTCGATATGCCCACAAGGCTGCATAAAGGATAAGATGCCAATCCGATTTGTGGATCCCTATCATGCGCTGAAGCATTATTTTCAAAACTTTGTTGATCGCTTCGACTTTGCCCATTCTCCTGTGGGTAGTAGGGAGTTGAGCTCTCATGGTGAAGGCCCAACTTGGTAGTTAGCTCAAACATCATGTGATTACGGAAATGCTTCCCATGGTCTGTAACTATAGCTTGTGGTATACCAAACGTTGCAATGATGCGATTGAAGAGAAAGAGAGCAGCTATTTTGCTGGTGTTATTATATGTAGGCATCGACTCAGCCCATTTGGTAAAATAGTCTACTACCACAATGATGTAGCCATGCCCCCTGGTCAAGTGAGGATTACATGTTATAAAGTTAATGCCCCATTTCGCGAAAGGTCCAACAACGATAACACGATGTAAAGGAGTTGGTGGAGCACGGGTTTTATGATCATATACTTGGCAAACATGACACTATTGGACGCTAGGATCCAATCATGAAATATAGTAGGCCAAAAGTAGCCAACAAGCAAAATATTTTATGCGGTGGCATAACCGGACATATGTCCACCACATGTCCTAGCATGGAATTCGTTTTAGCTTTCCCAACCTCTCATGAGTGAGTCATCATCGAAAAATCGTATCGATACCATGACGATAAAAGGTGTCGCTAATTATTATATAATTTTTGGCCTGGTATCGAATACGTCGTTGGTTAGAGTGAGAGGTATCTGGCCAGAAAGTCCGGGTCTGGAGAAATATGATGACGTCTCCATACCACAGGTCAGATGAATCTATAATGAACAACGACTCATCTGGAGTAGTATCGTTAGATGTTGCTTCAGTTTCGGAAGTGGGAAGGTCGCAGATCGGTTCAACAAAGACTAAAGATTTCTTGGATTTGGATTTGATGAACTCCAAATCAAACTCCTGGAGGATGACAATCCATTTGGAATACTTGTCCCCCAGTAATTGTTGTGACAAAACGTATGTCATGGGGTTGTAGTCGGAAACAACAAGTCTTCCGAAGCAGGATATAGTGGTGAAACCTTTGGACAACTTGGATGACCACCAAAGCTAACTTTCGACATGAGTATATTTGATTACAGTATCATTTAAGTTTTGACTCAAATAATAAATGGGATGTTCGTCCCCTACGTTGTCGTCTTGGAACAATACCATAGCAATGGTAGTAACTGCAACGACGAGGTACAAGAAGTAATCACGTTGATAATCTGGGGGATACAACAATGACGCTTGAACCAGAAGATCATTCAAAGCATCAAATGGATTTTTGGCAGTGTTGTCCCAATGAAAGGGAACCCCTTTCTTCAACAATTGAGTAAATCCTTTGGTCAATTCGGCATAATTGGGAACAAATCTTCGTAGAAAGTTAGCCTTCCCTTGGAGTCATTGTAGCTGAACAAGAGAGGAAGGAGCAGGCAGATCTAGGATTGCCTGGACTTTAAATGGATCAATACGAATTCCTTGGTTTGACACAACGAAGCCGAGAAGTCGTCCGGATTGCACACAAAACACGCTCTTGTTCGGATTTATCTTGATGTTATAATGTTGACAACGTAGAAATATAGCCTTGAGATGCATGGGATGATCCGCACGATGTTTCGAGTAGGCAGGTAGGTCATCCAGATATGGTTTTACAGTGTGTTTAATGTCATGGAAGGCATTTTTCATTACCCTTTGAAAAGTTGCGCCAACTTTTTTCAATCCAAAAGGGAGCTTTCGATATGAAAATGTGCCCCATGGACAAATAAACGTGGTTTTATGTTGGTTCGACGGGAGAATGTTGATCTGATTATAGCCGGAGAAACCATCCATAAACAAAAATATTTCACTGCCAGCACAATCATCAACAATCTGGTCGATAAACAGAGTAGGATAATTGTCCTTAGAATAAACACGATTTATGTCCCGACAATCGACACTCGTATTGTCCCTTGTTTTTTCATGACAGGAACACTGTTTGACACCCAATTAGTGAGAGGTACTGGGTAGATGAAACCAGCATGAAAATGTTTTTCAACTTTAGCCTTAATAGCAGTAGCCTTCTTAGGATGGATTGGACATAGGCGTTGTCGTACGGGCTTAGCATCGGGATATATCCTGATTTCATGTACAACAATGTTTGGATCTATACCTGGCATCTCTTCGTATGATTAGGCGAAAATGTCTCGAAATTCCTGGAAAAGGGCTTTATAGGTCCTGATCTCATTGGGAGAGCAAGACGCACCAATGTGTACATTTTCGAAAATTATGGGCTTAATCGAAATATCAAGAGGGATAGACTCTTTAATATTTGTCAAATTCTTCTGAGAATCGATATCGTGGATAGATACAAAATTCGCAGATATCTGAACGACATTGGGTGCATAGATATTACTAAGATTATCCTCGAACGAAACTGATGAGGAACAATGATGATTATCATGCCACGACGCATCATCTAACATCATGACCTCCATGATGCTTTCATTAGTAGAGAAGGTACTAAAGAAAGGATCAAAAGACGTACCATAATCCAAGGAATGATCGAGCCAATTGATCGATGAGCAAAAATTAGGGTGTGTCGAGTAGGCCGAATAGATGGCTTCATATATAAGCTCGAGAGGACTGAGCGGCATGGAGTCATCAAAGGTATCAATATTAGATGCATTTGGTTCTATCTAGTGATCAGATGGAGTAGTACAAGAAGATATCATGTTAACGTAGGAAACCAGTTTCAAGTTATTGGGAAGGGGAGATGGAAGAGGAGGGGGAAAAGAAAAGGTTCCCATAAGAGAAGAATCCTTGAGCAATCCCACCCCAACATGATGATCTGGATGTGGGGTTTCGCCCACAAGAGGGATTCCTCCACTAACTTGAGAATTATTTGCAAAGACGGCAAGCTGATCAATGGTCACTCTGCCCCCCCCGCTGAGAGAAAACTATCATTCTGAAATAAGTCGAAACGTCAACAACCGTAGCATGAACCCATGTACGACCCAGTAGAAGGTTATAATCTAACGGTCTGTCAATGACTTTGACTTCTACTGACACTGTCTTGCCATCTAATTCAATTTGCAACGAACTCAAAATTCCATAAGGCTTGAAGCCCTTGCCATCAAAGGCCTTTAAAGTAGTCGATGATTGATTTAGTTGAGGAGAGCCAATGGCCTTCTAGCGAAAAAGTGACATGATATAGGTGGAAGCTCCTTTGTCCACAATGGTTCGATGGATAGTCTTACTTCACACAATAACCTGAATCATGAAAGCTAATTGCGCTGGAAGTTTGGGCGTATGAGTCTCATGATTAAAAATTATGAGGTTAGAATCTGAAGGATCAATAGCTCCAATCGCCGCAAGTAGAGCCTTGGACAAAACAATTTTGCAACACCTTGAGGGTCAACATAGCTGAAGGAGCTTGAGCCAGATCCTCAACTATGTTATAATTTTGTGTAGCTCTCGCACGAGGGTTGAATGAGGATTTATGAATAACACCCTTAGGAGGTTTAATTGTTAATTCAGTAGGAGCCAGATTTGGAGTAGGATCCGAAGAAGATGGGGTAGAACTAGAATTTTGATCAGTGACTTGACTAGTCGAGGGATTCGAATTACCGTAGTCCTTACTCCTCATTGCCACCATATCTTCATTTTTCGGCTTGGTGGAGGAAAGCATCATGATCGAAGAAGAGGAAGTGGGATCCCGAGCAACCATGTTAGTCTTCTGATCAGGAAAGGGGTTTGTCAACACAACAAGTGTGGTAGATGATTTAAGGAATTGATTTGCTTCCGCCTGATGTGGACAGTCGCGAGTGAAATGCTCCTCGTTACAAATTAATCAAGGATAACGAGGTTTCCACTTTTCTTCAGAACATTGGTTATTTTGTTTATCTTGCGGAGGGTTACCATTCTTCTTTTTACCTTTTCCTTTCTTCTTACTTCTTGGTTGCTGAGATTTTCTGTTTGTGGATTGGATGACATTGATCTCAGAAGTAGAAGCCATAGGAGTGGTAGAAGACGGGTTTTGGGTAGCCACAATAGGAGTTGAACTAGATGGTTTACTCACTAACTGATGGCTAGCAGAACCATTCACGCCATTGACAGCATGTGATTCTTTACCGGGAGGTTGTGGAACAGTATCTGAAGATCGCGGAGCATTTGGAAAGGGGTTTGTCAACACAACAGGTGTGGTAGATGATTTAAGAATTTGATTTGCTTCCGCCTGATGTGGACAGTCGTGAGTGAAATGCTCCTCATTACAGATTAAGCAAGGATAACGAGGTTTCCACTTTTCTTTAGAACATTGGTTATTTTGTTTATCCTACGGAGGATTACCTTTCTTCTTTTTACCTTTTCCTTTCTTCTTACTTCCTGGTTGCTGAGATTTGCTGTTTGTGGATTGGACGACATTGATCTCAGAAGTAGAAGCCACAGGAGTGGTAGAAGATGGGTTTTGGGCAGCCACAATAAGAGTTGAACTAGATGCTTTACTCACTAACTGATGGCTAGCAGAACCAATCATGCCATCGACGACATGTGATTCTTTACTGGGACGTTGTGGAATAGTATCTGAAGATCGTAGAGCATTTGGAAAGGGGTTTGTCAACACAACAGGTGTGGTAGATGATTTAAGCAATTGATTTTCTTCTGCCCGATGTGGATAGTCGCGAGTGAAATGCTCCTCATTACAGATTAAGCAAGGATAACGAGGTTTCCACTTTTCTTCAGAACACTGGTTATTTTGTTTATCCTGTGGAGGATTACCTTTCTTCTTTTTACCTTTTCCTTTCTTCTTACCTCCTGGTTGCTGAGATTTGCTGTCTGTGGATTGGACGACATTGATCTCAAAAGTAGAAGCCACAGGAGTGGTAGAAGACGGTTTTTGGGCAGCCACAATAGGAGTTGAACTAGATGGTTTACTCACTAACTGATGGCTAGCAGAACCAATCACACCATCGGCGACATGTGATTCTTTATCGGGAGGTTGTGGAACAATATTCGAAGATTGCAAAGCATTTGGTATTTTATCATAGAGCATGCCAGATTGAGTATAAATAAGATCCAGATATTGGGCACGAGCAATTTCTTGCTCATCAATCACAACTTCGCCTTTAGCAATGCCTTCTGTTATAGATGGTAACAGAGACTTAATAAACCATTCAACTAATAATTGGCTAGGAAGGAAGCTTTTGACTAAACGACGACGACGTCGACACTCATGAATATGATCAGAAATATGAGTGGAATCAAATTGTTTGAAATTGGTCAAAAGTTCAGTTCCAGTCTCATAGCGAATGGGCAACTAAAAATGAGTTAAGAACATGGTTGCTAAGGCGCTGAAATTGTTGAATGAAGCTCGTGGTAATTCAATATACCACTTTGCTGCCGTACCGGTAAGTGTCCGTTGGAAAAGACATAATCGAATAGAGTCATCATTTAAAGAGTTCGAAGAACACCATAAATGATACGTCATGACGTGTGTAGATGGGTTTTCTCTAGGATTTCCATTGAACTTTGGGATATCACTGGGCAATTTCGTAGGAATAACCAGCCACCAGGGAGAGTGACAAATGGGATCATTTGTAAGCCAATTCAGATTTGGCAATTCAAGAGTTGCCACAAATGGCAACTGTCGATTAAAATCTGGTGGAGGGTATCTTGGGTAAGATGGGATGGCTTGAGCAACAGGTATCTGTGCTCCTGGATAGGGAGGATTCTGATAACCTGGATAAACATAACCCTGCTACCCAATTTCAGGATAACCTTGCTGTCTAGTTCTAGGATAACCTTGCAAAGGTTGAAATCGCAGGGTTTGCATTTGTTGACCTTGGTAAGTGTTAATTTATGGTATGTTCTATGCTTAATGCAGTTTACTTCAATTTCTTCTTATTAGCCACTGTTTAGCAATCACATTAACATAAAGTAAAATGTTGATAGAACATTAATAGATCGACAGAAAACAAGCCAAGACAAGAGAGACTAGATGTGGCGGCTAGCTAGGGACAAACCCCAATGTGGGGAACCCTTTGATCAATTCTTCTATAATCTTCAATAGTTCAACAGAGAGAGAAATAGTACAAATATACGAATCTGTAATTTTATGACAGCAACAACAAATCCTAACCAGCAAAGTCAAAGCTGGTCAAACAAGATAGAATTGACCTCCAATTAGCTTGGTCAATATCCCAGTCAAGTCGGCCTTCAACAAAAAGAAGAGGCAGTCCAAAAACAATCCGAAAAACCCAGTCAACTGAAGTCAACTTGTTGCCAGCAATTAGGGCAGTGAATGCTGGTCAAACCTGAGGTCAGATTGCTTCGGTTTGCGTGCCAAAATCTGCGGCAACCACACCAAAACTGCAGTCTTAGAAAGTCCACGCTGGTCAATGCTGGTCAAAGATACATTTGCAACCCTGGTGAAAGCAGTCAAACAGTTCTGCGTCCTCAAATTTGCGTCCTTCTGCATCCTCCAACTTTGTCCTTTTGCGTTCTCCTTCTTCCCACATGTGTGCTACTCCTTATGTGTAAACCCAATCAACTAAGGAGAGAAGAATGTGAGAGATGAGATGAGTGAATAATGCCTCAACCTATCTTGTATTTATATGAAACGTTGAGGATTTGTGCCACGCATTTAGCTGCTGGCCGACCTTGACAATTTGTCAAGTAAATACAAATAAATTCATATCTCCATAAATACATGTCGGAATCGGATGATCGTTAGATCAATACTACACCTCTCGACGAGAGGAATCCAAGAAAAATATCAGTTGCCATAAATAAGATGACCCACATGGAGTTTGGCCTTAGTTGCCAATGTTAACACTCCCTCTCAACTAGGGAGAATTCCATCTGCTAATCAATCTGACCGTCGATTCTACCTCTGCCATCAAATGCACTGCCCTGCACTGTTTGGCTCTGCTCTGCTCTGCTGAACTATGAAGAAGAAGAAATGATCGAGGATGTATCATACCATCCTCCACTTACTCGAAGTCAATCCCAGAGAGTGTGTCATATCACTCTTACTGATCCCAGATCAGTGCCAGAAGAGAGTGTCTCAAACCACTCATACTAATCCTAGATCAGTTTCATTGATCCCAGATCAATGGAGGTCGTCCTAGCATAGGGAGTATGGTAGATACAACGATGCGTCCATCCATAGTACTACTATGGTCCCTAACCCCATTTCCCTACTTATTGGCTAGATGAGAGGTACTTCCCATGAGTCCCAGACTGCATGGGTAGGATGCCTCGACAGGAAAGCCACTCATCCTGTCCATAAGTCGCCATGGGGTATCACAGGGGAAGGCTGAACCTTTCACCCTGTACACAGCGCACCACTAGGGGAGGGTGAGTCACCCTATGGTCGCTTGTCACTCCAAGAAGTACCCCAAGCCCCCAGAGCTCCCAGAGCTCAATACATGCATCATGCAGGACCCTCATAAGAGGGTCTCTCAACGACTCCAAGTCGTTCTCGGAAAGTCAAGAATTTGACCTTTGCCAGGGGCTTTGTTAGAATGTCGACGACCTGCTCATCTGTACCGATATGATGGAACCTTATTTCTCTCCGTTGTACCATATCCCGGATAAAGTGGTACCTGATATCGATATGTTTGGAGCGATCATGAAATACAAGATTCTCTGATAAACGAATCCCACTTTGGTTGTCACACAGGATCACGGTAGTATCCAATGTATATCCAAACAGCTCACTGAAGAGCTTCCGCAACCAAACAGCCTCACAAGAAGCCATACTCGCAGCAATGTACTCTGCGTCAGCGGTGCTTAAAGCCACTGACTTCTGCTTCCTGCTCATCGGGGATATCGAGGTAGATCCCAAAGAGAAACAACACCCGGAAGTGCTCTTTTGGTCCACCACACTGCTTGCCCAATCAGCGTCAGTATATCCATGTAGTCTCACATCTCCAGCAGTGTATCTCAACCCATAAGTGATTGTGCCATGAAGATATCTCAACAGATTCTTGGCACCAATCCAATGTGAGTGGTGAGGCTCAACCATATGTTGACTCAATGTGTTGACTGCAAAACATATATCCGGATGGGAGTTCACCAAGAACATCAATGCTCCTATGAGTTGACAGTGCTCTGTAGCATTTTGTATAACAGGTCTAGTAGCACTACCGCTTAACTTCTTGAAGTCAAGCTCCATCGGGGTAGTCATGGGCTTGCAGTCCAACATACTGAATCTCTCCAATATCTTCACCACATATTTTCCTTGAGATAGAAAAATCTCCCCTGGCTTTTGCTAGACTTCCAGTCCTAGGAAATAGTGCATTAGTCCTAGGTCCTTCATCTCAAACTCGGAAGCCAACTCCCTCTTACATTTGTGAATGAGAGGGTCTGCACCTGTCAGAAAGAGGTCGTCAACGTACAACACCAGTATGAGAGGTTTATCATCTTCAACCTTAAAGTAAAGGTTAAGGTCAGCTTCACTCCTAGTGAATCCCAGCTTCATCAAGTAGCTATCGATCCTCTCATACCAAGCTCGGGGTGCTTGCTACAGCCCATCGAGGGCTTTCTTCAACCTGCACACGTGAGGTTCTCGATCATGAATCTCAAATCCTTGGGGTTGTTCCACATAGACTTCCTCTTTGATCGAACCATGCAAGAACGCAGTCTTGACATCCATTTGATGTAGCTTCCATCCTTGCGAAGTAGCAAGGGCTATGATCGAGCGGATGGTGGTATATCGAGCAACAGGTGCAAATATCTCATCATAGTCTATGCCTTCCTTTTGAGAGAAGCCACGAGAGACAAAACGAGCCTTATACTTTTCAACACTTCCATCAGCTCCATGCTTTATCTTGTAAAGCCATTTCGAAGTGACAACAATTTTGTCCTGGGGTCTGGGCACCACATCCCAAACATCGTTCTTGATGATGGACTCGTATTCCTCAATCATAGCATCTGTCCATAGTTGATGCTTCATGGCTTCTGCGAACGATGAGTGCTCATTTTGAATGATCTTGCTTATAATGGTCAAGTATCCATGATACCTGGTCGCCTTCTTACTTTCTCGGAAAGTCCCTCTGGGTGCAATGTGTCCTTCAGCATCATCAAGTGCCCCCCTAAGCCATGAGGGCCTCTTCCTAGAAGAGGAAGGCTCTTGCGGTGGGGGATCAATAGGGTCCATAGGTTCTTCTACTTCGGGCATCGTCTCATCTTTCTTTTCCTTTGGTTTGCTGGTGTCAGCTTCTCTAGATTTCCTTAGTATAGGAAGATTGTCAACTTTGCCTAGGGCCATATCTTCGTCAAAGGTGACATCATGGCTAATCTCAACTTCCCTTTGACCAGCCACAAAGATTCTATAGACCTTAGTATTTTCGCTATAGCCCACAAAGATTCCCTTCTTTCTAGATGCATCCAATTTATTCCTTTTCTCTTTCGACACATGAAAATATATAGGACTTCCAAAAATTCTAAAATGAGATATGTCAGGTTTCTTACCAGTGAACATCTCTTCGGGAGTCTTGGAATCCAATGCTTGATGAGGGCATCGGTTTTGAACATATACGGCGGTATTCGCTGCTTCGGTCCATAGAAACTTTGGAAGCCTTTGATCATGGAGCATGGAACGAACAACGTCCAAAATTGTACGGTTCTTCCTTTCCGCCACACCATTCTTCTCTGGAGTGTATGGTGTTGTGGTCTCCCTCTTAATGCCAGCTTCTTTGCAAAAGTCACGGAACTCATTGGATTCATACTCAGTACCATTATCAGTCCTTAAGATCTTGATCTTCTTCTCATTTTGATTCTTGATCAAGGCTTTGAAGTGACGGAACTAGGAGAACACTTCATCTTTCTTTTTCAAGAAGTATATCCAAGTCTTGCGAGAATAATCATCTGTAAAAGTGAGGTAATAAAAATATCCTCCCAAGGAGTTCACATGCATCATACAAGATATGTCGGAGTGAACCAACTTCAATATACCGGAGGTCTTGCTATGGCTTGAGGGGAATGGTCCCCTTTTGAGGTTTCCTTCGGCACACCCCGGACATACACCTTCTTGCTCTACTTTAAACTCGAGCATCCTTGTCACCATTTGTCTCACATCGAGTAGAGCTTTATAATGAAGGTGAGCAAACCTCTGGTGCCATAGTTTGGACTAAAGAGATGTGTCACAAGACATGACACCCAACGGACTTCTTCTGAGTTTATATAAATAATCAACTCGAAACCCAAGAGTGAAAGCATCTTTAAATTTTTTTTTCCATACACGTACCTTGCCATTGATGAAGCCCACCTTGTAGCCTTTATCTTCCATTGCTGAAATGGATACCAGGTTCTTTTTGAGATCAGGCACATATAGAACTTCTTGCAAATGAATTTTGTTACCTTGATTCAATTGAAGGGAAACATTCCCTACGCCTTTCACGGGATATTTGGAGTTGTCTCCAAGAATAATTTCCAGGTTGGTCTCCTTCTCTATCATATTAGAGAGAGCTTCTTTGTAACTAGTGAAGTGCCTTGAGGCACCACTATCAATAAGCCAATTGCCCAACGAGTCCGGAGAAGTAGTAGAGAGGGCCGATATCAGATAATATTCATCTTGCTTATTGTTAACAACGTTAGATTTAGACCTGGAGTTTCTTGCCTTCTTGGAGGGTTGACAACTTCCTTGATTTCCGACATTCCTCTTTCCTTTGCCATTGAACTTGCCCTTCATTTGATTGTTGTTGGAATTTCCTCGAGAGTGATTTTGATCATCGTCATGAGATGTGTCCTTTCTATTAGGACACTCCCTCGCATAGTGGCCAATTTTGTTGCAAATGAACCATCTTCCTTTCCTTTCACCTTTCGGTCCGACCTTTCCCTTAAATTTTGACCCAGAATTATTTCTCCTTTTAACATGAGAGGGGAAAGCATCGGGATTGCCTCTAAATGCAGGCATTTCCTGCTCTTCCATTATTGTCTCTTCTTGAATGCATCTCGCCATCAATTCGTCAAATCCTGGAATTACATTATTGTTGAGAAGAGTAGTTCTAAATATATACCATTTGGATGGGAGCCCTCCAAGAGTTGTGATGGTCAATTCCCTGTCAGGAATGACTTCCCCAATCGATAGGAGATCATTCTTGATCTTGGTGATCCTTAAGAAGTAGGCTTGCATATTCTCATCTTTTCCCTTCTTAATTTCCTTCAGCTTATTCTTAGGGAACAAAACTTGATTTGCATCACTAACTTTAAACAAGCTTACTAGTCTATCGTAGATTTCCTTAGAGGTGTTCAATGCGGAAACATAGGCCACCAGGCGCTTGTCGATAGAGTCCCAGATGATCTTCTTTGCTTTGACTTCTCCCTTGGTCCACTTGTTCCTTATAGCAACTGATGCATTTGATGGAGGCTCAATGATTATGCCTCTCACATTGTCCAACACTTCCTGCTCTTTCAATGTTAGATCGAGAGACATCTTCCATCCGTGATAGTCAGACTTCTCATGGAGCTTGCCTAGGAGAGACAGCCACACCAAAACCGCAGCCCTAGAAAGTCCACGCTGGTCAACGCTGGTCAAAGGTACATCTTTAGCTCTGGTCAACGTAGTCAAAGAGTTCTGCATCCTTCTGCGCCCTCCAACTCCGTCCTTTTGCGTCCTCCTCCTTCCCACTTGTGTGCTGCTCCTTGTGTGTAAACCCAATCAACTAAGGAGAGAAGAATGTGAGAGATGAGATGAGTGAATAATGCCTCAACCTATATTATATTTATATGAAACGTTGAGGATGTGTGCCACACATTTAGCTGTTGGCCGACTTTGACAATTTGTCAAGTAAATACAAATAAATTCATATATCCATAAATACATTTCGGAATCGGATGATCGTTAGATCAATCCTACACCTCTCGATGAGAGGAATCCAAGAAAAACATCAGTTGCCATAAATAAGATGATCCACATGGAGTTTGGCCCTAGTTACCAATTTTAACAGTGAGGCATTTGGGGAATACCTTGATATGGTTGCCTTGTGGGATTTTACATCATCCCTATGTAAGGTGCGATAAGTTGAGTTTGTACCATGCCATATATAGGTTGACCTATTTGGATTTGAGAATAGCCTGACTAAGCGGTGGAGGTTGTAAGGCACCTTGAAAAGGTTGGGTAAGTGGGACTTGGGAAACCCCAGATACCGGTGGAAAAGGTTGAGTTGAAGGTGCAACCTGCAAAGGTTGACTTACATGAACTTGAGCTTGAATAGGTTGAGACACGAGTTGGCTAATAGGAGTCTGAGATGTAGGCGGAACATGTTGAGAGGTTTGAATTTGATTCACAACCAAGCCTGGATGTATGGGAAACATAGGTTGCGAAGAATTGACAACCATTCCTGGATATAGAGGATTCGAATGAGGTTGAGCACTAGTTTGGGGTAATTGATTAGGAGATGGGAACATTCCGACAACAGGTTTCCCCCTTGCTAGAAGAGGAGGGGAATATGAAGGCAACTGCCCCTCTAGAGGACGGTTCCAATATGGGATGAATTGGGCTGTTGTAGGTGTCCATACCCACTAATGTAAGGACTAGATTACTGCTCTACTGAAGGTTGAGAGGGAGGAGAAGGGGTAGACTAGGTAGTGATCGTCAAAGAAGTGCCAAATGGTATTCCAGAAGAAGATGACATGGGAGAAGTCCATGGATTGGATGCTGCACTAGAAAGGGACTAGATAACGATTGGTAACTAGGTGGGACAAAAGGGCCACCATATAAATGTGTCTTTGGTGATGTTTTAAACATAGAAGAAGCTGCAAGATGGGTTGTCTCAGTCATAGTAGTAGATACGGGCTGAGAAACCAAAACAGACTCAGTGATGGTTAAATTTCCCAAAGAGGATTGTCAAGGGAAATTCAAGGGTGAGTTGAAAGGAGATGAACCAGACAAAGGAGCTTGTGATGGAGTATGAGGAGAAGGAAAAGGATGGGCCTGGTAAAGATGAGTCCCTCTCAAATGGATAGGAGAGGAGGGTCAAGGCTCTTCTTGAGGAATCTCCTCAATGCTCACAAGACCAGGTGGAAGTGGTTCACCATCGGGTCCGAGATAGATAGGTCGATGTTGGGTTTGAGACAGAGGAAGAGAAAAGGAAGTGCCTGAAGTAACAGGTGTAGGTAACTGAGGTTCCTTAGGTTGTATAACCTCAGGTTGTAATGTTTCCGATTTAAGATTTTTAGGTTCAATAACCTCAGTTAATGAAATCTCAGGTGCTTCTGTTTCGACCATGTCAGACTCACCAGTCATTGGAGAAATGATCTCGGGTTAATTATTCACAAGAAAAGAGTATTCTGGTAAATCAATTTCAGATTGAGGACCAAAAGGAGTAGCTCCCGAAGTACCAGATTTGGTAGTCTGTGTCTTTGTGTTCTTCTGATGACATCCAGGAGTTGCCTTAGGTGGAAGAGGAGGAAATCTTTGCATCCTACATGAACGACGGGGTTCTTCCACGTTGGTTTAATAAATTTTAGAAATTAACAACAAAAAATAAATAAAAAAAGGGGAATCTAGGCAGAAGGGTTTATCGGGCAACTGTGAACTGCAATATACAACCTTGGAGAACCCCAGGATTTACGTACGGGAAGGAAATCTCCCCGAATGCAGTGTTTGGTTTATCACAGTGTACAAGGCGACCGACTCGGTTACTCAAGGCGAGGATATCAACCTAGTGTGGACTTCCAAAATATACCCGAAGGTACGTGGAAGTGCAGTCCATGTTAGTGTTGTCTAATGCGTAAGCGTACAATGAGAGTGTTCCCATATACTTTTCATGTGTGGAGCGCCATTGGATATACTCAGAGGTACGTGGAGAACGGTCCAATACACTTACGTACGTGGAACAAGATATCACCCTCAGAATGCAACACTGGCAAAAAACGAAAACTCCTATGTTTATAGACATTGTAACACGTCTCTAGCCTAGACCTCTAGATGTTTGCATTAATGTTTCAAATACTCCTTAAGATTGATTCAATAAATTTTAAAGTTTATCTTGGATTTAATTTCAATTTTCAAGGTTTGCTGTGAGTTTCACCTAAATATCCTAAAGATGCAACCTAGCATGATAAAATGAAATCTTTTCTTTTGAATGAAAATCTATGTATGGGAGGGAAAAAACAAAAAGTAATGCAAAATACAAATGCAGCAAACAAAATTTGTTAAATGAATTTCCCTAATGCCACTGTTGCAATTTCCAGTTTCACACACATAACCCTAAATGCAATGCAGAATGCAAAATGACAAGATTTTTCTTTTCAATCCTCTTAATTTCGAAATGAAATGAAAAGTAAGATTCTTGCTAAATCACTGATGATAAAAACCACACAGAATGATGATTGTAGTATCAATTTCTTCAAACAATCAATGATTAAGCAAAAGTTCGCCAATGACCTAAATGACAAGAACAAAGAAAAATCCAAACAAATTCTTATAAAAGGCTATCAAAACCAAAAGCAAACTAAGTGAAGGCTTTTCAGAGATAAGGACACACTCAGTGACAGTAGGAAAACAAGTTGGACCAAAGCAAATTAGAGAGCAAGGCAAAAATAACAATTTTTTGCATCTTATGGGGATCAACACAGGTGCAGAACAAGCACCAGTGCC
The DNA here is from genome assembly GCA_031772625.1 of Pinus tabuliformis. Lineage (NCBI taxonomy): Eukaryota > Viridiplantae > Streptophyta > Pinopsida > Pinales > Pinaceae > Pinus > Pinus tabuliformis. The sequence goes on along the minus strand of CM062808.1, from coordinate 777,841,747 downwards.
CTGCAGCGCAGTTACAAAGAAGGATAGGGTGCGTTGAAGTGCTCTGTCTCTAGACTAGGGGGTGCGCTGAGGCAGATTCAACCAAAATACGACACAAAAATTCAAATCAAGCTCAGAGAAAGGTTTTCCTAGGGTCAATCAAGGTCTGAGTGAATCAATCAAGATCAGTTTAAGAGGTGAAAAGGGTGCTAAGGTCAAGGAAACCACTAAGGGAAGGAATCGGTTCCCAATGGAGTCACCAATTTGTTATGTGGAATTTATGATTGCGGACAAAGGTGAATTCCCTAGACCTAGTGGACTGGTCTAGAACAACAGAAGACAAAGAATATATAATTTTCCTTAGAGAAGTTAGAGAATGGGAAAGAGGGCTACCTTGAATCTGTAGCAACCTTTTCATTCCTCCTCGCTTGTAAGTTCCAATTGTAGCTCCAAGTGCTATAATTAGAACTCGCACACACAACTAAAACAAGCAAAGGATCTACGACAACCAAGTAGCATAATTTAAGATCTCTACTCAATGAATTAGCAAGGCATTGAAATACATGAGTGCAATCATAACACAACACATATAGGAAAACAATATACTCTTTGTATTAATAGAAATGTAGAGAGTTTACAACCATAAATAGTAGCTGATTTTGTAGAAGTCTCCCCAAGTTGACTTGTCCTTCCCTCCAAGCTAACTTGTCCGTGCTTGCCATAAAGCACACCTCAATATCAACCCTAATGCATGAAGATGATGACTCCTTTAGGTTAAAGGCAGTAGCATAAGGGCACAATCAATCTCCAAAAGCCAACCTTGATGCTATGGATGGCACTAAATTTATAGGAGAGGGATGTTAGTTTAGGATTTACCATAATGAGCTTGAGATTCACTTATGATGGGAGGATGAGCTCAAGGGATAAGAGATGAAGTCTCCAACATAGGATCAGATAGGATTCAAGCCAATGTTACCAGACTCGGAATCGACAATAAATCGGCGAGGCAAAAGAGCGAAGAGTTTTAATTGGATCGGGAAAAAATCTGGAAAAAATCGGCAAAAAATCGTTGAATTCATTAAATAAAAATATACACATATATTGAATTAAAAAAACCATTTTTCATTAATATTGGGTAAAGGCATGTCCAAACAATGCATAATATCAATAGATATCCAAAATATCATGAATAAATAAGTATCTCATATATGTTATGAGTCCAAACATGATCCAAAGCACTGAGTCTTGAGTCCTTAGAAGCATATGCTTCTAAAAGTTTACAAAAAAGTTAAAAACTGCATACTAATCAGAAAAAAATCAGCAACTAAGAGTCTAAGACTCTTAAGAGTGAGAACTAGAAGCGATTCCTTCCACTTCTTCGCTTGCTTGACTCTCAAAGTTCTCCAAGTCATGAAGGCTTAAAAGAGGAGGCTCATCTAATTGAACCCAGTCTGCCGCATTTGTAGCTTGCAAATCTATCTCTTCAAGGTCGATTGGTGAATGATCCATACCTGTCATTATCATGAGACATTGAAATGTGAATTAAAATTTCACTTTGAAGTTTGAAGTTTGAACTTTAAAGTACGAACTAGATTATGAAAGCTTCAAATTCAAGCTCTCGAATCTCACCTTGTATTTGTTTGTTGCGAAGTCGTAGATTGTAATGGACAAATACAAGGTCATTCAAGCGTTTTTGTGTCAATCGGTTGCGCTTCTTAGAATGTATTTTCTCAAACATGCTCCAGTTGCGTTCACAACCTGAAGCACTGCATGCTTGGTTTAAGATTCGAATGGCAAATCTCTTCAAATCTGGCGTATCACTACCAAAGTTTTGCCACCAAAGACCTAGCAAGTGATAAGGGTTTGTGAGTAGAAGACTAGAAGTACTAAATTAGTAAATAGTAAAAACTTAAAAAGAAAAGAAAATTTAATAAAACATTTAACATACAAAATAAAGTTTAAACAAGTTTAATGAATTGATGAAGCCTTCAAGCTGGGTACCTGGCAACATCTTAGACCTTTGTCTTATAGCACTGGTATAGGCAAACAATTTAGATGGTGCCCTATAATCTTGTAGTTGGGAAAAGACACGACTTTGTTGTTCTGGATCAGGGAAGCACCTTTCCACGCATGTCATAAGTCCTCTGCCAACCTCCCCATCCTCATTAAATTTGCTCTTATCATAAAAATATTGTGGGTTTAAGAAGTACCCAGCAGCATGTAAGGGGGAATGCAATTGCCTATCCCAACGTGCATCTATAATGTCCCAAAGAGGCATATGCTTTGTCTCATCATCCCCATATCTTCTTTTGATGGCCTCCTTTGCGAGATCCATCGCCTCATAAATGTAACCCATAGTGGGTTTGTCACCATCAACCATCCTGAAAGTTCAAGCATTCAAATTTAAAGAAATATGAAACATTGTAAATAAAAAGAAGCTTGAAATGAAATTTAAAAAATGAAAAAGTTAAAAGACTTGAAGTACCTGAGAACTCTAACAAGGGACTCCGTCACAGCGATAATCTCTTCGGCATCTTTCCAGAAGCCATCATTAAACACAAGTGCAACAATTTCGATGCCTTCAGGGGTCTTGGAATGTTTAGATCCCATCCACTCAGGTCCCAAGAACATCCTCTTCAGATTTATCTTTTGCTCAACCACAGATTGCAAAGATATGAAATTTGTTGCAAATCTAGTCACTGCAGGTCGAACAATTTCTTTACCTTCAGTGTATATTCTCATAGTGTTTAGGACAATAGTGTGGTTGTATAGGTATTTGGTTATGGATTTTGCCTTCTCCACAACCTCATGTATCCAATGAAGCTTACCAATGTCCTCAAGCATTAAATCTATGCAATGGGCAGCACAAGAGGTCCAAAAAATAGTGGGGTGCCTCATCTCAAAAAGTCTACCAGCAGCCATATAATTCGCTGCATTATCGGTGACAATTTGTACAACATGTTCTTCTCCCACTTCTTGAACAACTTCCTCCATCATTTCACAGATAAGTTGGGCAGTCTTAACCTTGTCTGAAGCATCCACTGATTTGAGAAACATTGTGCCTGCGGGACAAGATACAAGGAAATTTATTAAAGTTCTATTCCTCTGATCTGTCCATCCATCACTCATGATGGTGCACCCTGTTTCTACCCATGATGAACGAAACTCAGCTAGCACAAGCATGACATCTTCAACACTCTCTAACAACATATCTGTCCTAAGGCTCTCTGATGTAGGGGCTTTGAACCCTGGACCTACAACAGCAATTGCATCAACCATAGCTTGCCAATAAGGACTTCTGGCACAGTGGAAAGGTATGTCAGAATAGTACCAAAAGTTAGCAATGGCCTTCCTTGCCTGACTATAGATATTTTTTTTCCAACCAGTGCCATCCAAGGTAGGTTGGGAACCGGGTTTTGTGCGGGGAGCAAAAAAGGTGTTTATGTTTCCACCTCCAGTGTTGAAGGAAGGAGTTGAAGGACTCGTATGGCTTTGAGTTTGACTTGGCCATGTGTGGAAAACTTGGGAACGACATTGAGGATTCAACAGATTGAGGTGACATGGGGCTAGTGGCAGAAAAAGTATCAACTCCAACAGTTCCTATTTCAGCATTTTGCTTTGCTTTCTTGGCATTATGCTGCTCTAACATATCAAGGGCCAAGGCTGCTTGGTATTTGACATTGTCGTCAACGGCGCCGCAAAGACCTATATCATGTTGAATCTATAAATGCCTCCACTACATTCCTTTTTGCAAAATTTACAAAGGAGCATGGATTTTCCGGGAATCTTGTCACAATAAGCCCAAGCAAAGTCCCGCTCTCTCGGCATTGTTGTTGCTTTGAACTTGTGTTTAATTTGTGGCTTCTGTTAAGATTTGGAGTCTGGCTTCTATTTAATTTGTGGCTCCTGTGAAAGACAACAAAAAATCAAATTTAAAAATGATCCAAAAATTTAAAATATGCTAGAAATTTAAAAAATTAAATGAAGACAGATGTCAGTGAACATATAGAAATGTTGCCTTTCAATAAAACCAGAAAACATGCAGGCAGCAGAACCTTGGTTTTATTCAATGGAGCACAAGTACAACAGAGCTCTAAAAATTGGCACAAAAGCACACCAAGAAAGTGCCAGAATCAGAACTATGATAAAGAGGTAAGTTACTTCAAGAGGCAGGGAAGAAGGAAAAGTTTTATAACATAGTTAAGCAAAGGAACTTTGAGATCTGTTAGGTCGAGTTTAGATTCTAGAATGATCCTGTAAATATTATAGGTTCACACCAGTGACCAGATGCATTCTAATTTCTAACACTTTGCAACCAAACATAACACAATGAAATATATTTATGTGGCATTGCATATCTTAAAATAATGTTTAATCATTCATATTAAATAAGAATATCATATGATTATCTTCATGGTCACATTCATTTAAAATTTTGAAGGATGACTCTACCTCATGGGGGCGTTGTTGAAGGATTAACACTCCAATACTAGGAGTCAAAGTTTAATTGACTTTAATGTGTAATAACTATTGACTCACAGAACCACCTAACTCCTAGCAGCAGCCTATCCATGCCTAAAAACTCATGCCTCTTCAAGTGTTCTTCGCTCACAGGAATCTGATTTTAAATTGAATTAAAATTGTAATCCAAAAGTATTTACACAGGTTCAAAATTTGTTGTGAAACTTAGACTAGTTCCTTTATGCACCATATTTGATATCCTTGCAGATGAAAATGAAATGCTGATGTTTGTCAAAACTTTGCGATGAATATCATCAATAATCCTTGAATGAGAAATCAAATTGAGACCTGAGATGGTTAAGCCTTTAATCTTGTCTTGCTGTTTCTATTTATCAACAAACGTTAAATGTCTAGAAACCCGAGACATTCAAATCTTTCCACTGATAAGGGTCTCAATGCTCATTATGCTAAGTGATCAGCTATAGATTAAGATGGAGTTATTAGTGATGGCAGTTAGGTAGGCAACACTACTACGTTTGGTATGGAATATAGTGTGAGCTACCTCATTTTATGAAATGACTGCATTTGAATAAAATATGATGTTGCATATTTTCTGTATGAAATATAATGTGAGCTACATCATTTTGTCAAATGACTGCATTTGAATCAAATATTATGTTGTGCATTTTGTGTTTATTTGTATTTATAATATATATTTTCCTACATGGTATCAACTATCAAGGCATGACATGGGTTTTAGACTCTAAAGCCAGCCCAAATATGACATTTGTTGCAGCTCCAGTTCTGCAGGACTGGGCTACTTCCTGGACGGGACTGCAATACAGACAATAAATCAGTCATCATCGACCTATCAAAATTGCCGTCATTTAGAGATTTTATTATTTCAAAAGATGAGACCATCAGACTCACCTATAGGCATTGCTTGTGTAATACTCTGTAATGTAACCAATCACAAGTCCAGCCCACAATCCAACGGCAACACAGAAAAATAGATGCCTGTATAGTTTTCTTTTAAATTTTAAAGGGTTGATAGTATAGACTATAGAGCCTCAAAAGAAGCCGAAAATCTCAATCCATTTAGAATCAGAACCGGATTCCGAAGTCTGCAAGCAGCAATATTCATTCAAAAGAGGTCTGAAACTTATGATTGTGATCGATATTAATAATATCGTATCACTATCACTCCAAAACAAAGCTCATTAGTGGCGGAAGAAATAGTGCATCTGTTCTTCTCTGCGAGTTTGTTGAGCCTGTATTGCGATTCGCAGCACCTGATCACGCTGGCGGCTGCACACGATGCAATGATTCATCATTATATATATATATTATAGCGAGAGGAGTTACCTGAAGGCTCACGCACTGCGCAGGTATACGCTTCGGATTTATCGATTCTCAACAATGCGGCGTCGAATGCAGCTTCGAGGCTCTGCGGCGGGGTGTCCACTGTCGACTGTGCGGTTTCTGGACGCTGGACGCGGGAGTATGGATGTGGGAAACAGCTCGATAAAGCGATAAATGCCACAAACAGAAACCCAGAACCCGATAAAAATTTTGGCGGGACTCGGGAAAAAACGCAGCGTCGGAATAATCGGAAGACGCGCGAGTCAAAATCGCGTTGACCACGAGTCAAACTCGGTCAACGTGATTTGACTCTGGAAGATTCAAGTCTGATCGTTTCGTGGCCGATCCGTGTGGGAATCGCGATTAATCGGGAAAATCGCCGATTCCTGTTTCACTGATTCAAGCTCTTATCCATGGTAAATAGTTAAAACAACCCTTGGAAGCTTCTGAAAGAGGAAGCTTCAGAATGTTTTTTAATTTTCCTGAATTTCTAGAATTAGCGCACCTGCAGAAGGGAGAAACAAGTGCTGATTAGCGCTGGTGCAGAAGGGAGCATCAAATTCTGAACGCAGGTGGCTAAACGGACAACATGTGCTAGGGCTAAAAACATTGATTTTGAGCTAATAATTCCAGAAACTCAGAGTTTTTGGAAAGGTCATGCTTAGGGCTTTGTGAGAGGATGATGATAACTTGTTCATGGATGTTGATTGATCCGGTTTGCAGGCCTATTGACCAGATGTGAAAAAATGACCTATAACACTTGAGATGACTTGGAATTAGTTATAATAGTAAGTCTGGTGGGATCCTTTCTTCAAAAGGAAAAAAGAGCATTGCAAATAAGCTAGTCTGTGTGATAGAAACTCTCCAAGTAATAAGCACTACAGTCTTGGCTTGAACAAGGATCTTAATCTACAATATTAACCTCAAAGCTCATACAGACTTGAAGAAGTTGTTCACATGGCGTGCATCTACAATGATATCTTGAGGCTTACAACTTTGTTTTCAAGGTTTACTGGAGTGTTAAATGTTCAAGCAGAGATATATGGAATAAAAGGGAGCATAAATTAAGCTGAAATCATTTGGATGTCTTTTCTGTTCCACAATGGAAAGTCCTTTACATATATTGTGAGCTACCAGTTTGTACTGTAGCCCTTAAATAGTGATAGTGATAGGGTACTTGGACCTGTTGCTTGTTCCAGCCTCTGCAATTGAGCAGAGTACGCTTGGGTAGTAAGACAAAGCAGATGGATTGCTGATTAGGATTTACTAATTGTTCCCTAAGAACAATATTCACATACTATGCAAAGGACTTGACAAGGTTGATGTATCTATATAGGATGGATGAACCAACACCATAGAATTTGCTTTCATCTTTGTGTTACGGATCAAAGAGTTGAAGATGACACACATAAAGTATGTATATATATTGAAGTAGCTAAGACCATTAGTAGAGTATCCTCAAGTAACATTATAAGTTGTGTAGACAGGCCTTTGAGTCACTTCAACAATTGGCAGTAATGTGCAGTATCTCTAGTAAATTGCTTTTATGCTTTAGATTATAACAGAGGTATAACTTGATAGAGGGACTATAGTGATGAGAACTGATCTGGAACATTTGGCATCACTACATCAAAGTGATCAATGACACATTGGCAGTTTGTTGGAACCTCACTTATACATGAAAGGAACTTGATAAATGACAATTGTTGAAGTAGGAGTACAGTAGAACAGAGCAATAATGTTGGAAAGTGGCAACAAGAAAGTGCTGAAAGAGGGTGAGAACTAGCAACAGTGATCAGAGACAGAATGTTGGAACAGTGGAATCAGTTGCAACAATGACTAGTAGTGAATAAAGCAGCAACAGTGACAATGGATAGTAGAGCAGAAACAACAGTAGTAGAATACTGGACAATGGTATAGTGAGTGTGGACACCAGTAGCAGAGCTAGTGAGAGAAACAACAACAGCAGCAGTGGTAGTTGATGGTTGTGGAAACAGTGGATTGACTTGTTGATTGTAAAGGAGACTGAAGATTCCTGCATACTTTGTCTGCATATCTTCAGACTCAAGAGTCTTTTACTTCCTTCCGGGTTTACTTGGTAAATGTTGTATGTACATCATACATAACTGAGCTTATTGTTGAGCCAATACTTGTGTACTCTGTTGATGTGATGTGATGTTTATGTTTTATGCTCTGAATAATCTAAATGTCAAAGAAAGATTAACTAACCAATTGAAAAAGAGGGAAATACTGATTCACCCCCCTAAGTATTTCCAACCAAAACCAGTGCAATATATGAGGGTTTTATTATTATCTTTAGCAAATTCAAGAGTAGAATGATCTGCTTGCCTTTCTGGAAAAGCTCTGGCAATCTCTACCAGCAAAATAATCTGGAGACACCTTGGCTCCTTTTGCAATCGATCTGGCCCTCTCTCTCCGACAACTTGCACTTCCATGCTATTTGCACTGCCTGGCTGGAAATGCACACTGCTGCTCACAGAAAATTCATACAACCCTGAAATCACCTTCCAGCAAGTTGTCCTGCCTCCCTCTGCCTTTGAAACCCATTCGCTCCGCCTCTGGGACACTGTGTTGTTTTTCCACGATACTGGAGTCTAGGATAGAATCTTAAATCACTGACGCTACCAATTCAAGTATCACAACAAGACTACTTTGCACAACAGAATAATATACAACAATAAATCTACTAGTGCACAAAATATACACAATTTTTTACAAATTTATACAACCACCAACTTCGTTATACAATAGTCTAGGGCTCCCGTACCAGAGATAATGGCCCTCATACATCCACTGATACAAGACAACAACAACTAGGGCTTTATGTCTTTCATGATGACCACCAATCTACCCTTACAAGGTACTCTGATTGTCTAGCTGATGTAGAGCTCCTCAAAGCTGCCTTGGTCGTACCTTGTACACATCTGCCCGATTCTTTTCTCCCGAGGCCATCTGGCCACTAAATCTCGACTCTGTTTTGCTCTCTAGTTGACGGTTCATCCTTCAACACATCAACGCCTCGAGACTCCTGTCAGAGTTGTGAACAACTCTCAACTTCCCACGACTGCTCATCAACTACTTAGGGTCTTCAGTGTTGAGAAATCTAGGGCATCAATAGTTAGGTGATTTCTCTACTTATGATAATTTCTTGTGATAGTCTTTTTACTTCTTGATTACGAACTTTTCTTCTTGAGTTATTATTGTGTTCTTTTCATCAAGACAATTATCAAATCATGAACAATAAGGAGACAAGAGACACAATATATAGGCTTGTTAGCCAGGGCCAAAACCTCTCATTCTTTGAGAGGAAAACTCCAAACGAAATCTCCTTATAGAACCTTCAATTGACGAATGCCAAGACCATGACAAAGACCCTTAACACTAGAGTCCTCCCAAGACCAAGTCACTAGCCTTCTCTCCAGTCTGTGCTTCCTCCTCTGCTTCTTGGCTTCATTCAGGATTTCAGCCTCTCCTTGACGTTCAACAACTCCTTTTCTTGACAGCAGAAACCCTAGATCAGACTTATCACTTGAATAGATTCCTCCTTGAAGGAGATTCCTTCTTCTCTTACTCGAGTTCCTATAGCGAAGATATCCACCCAAACAAGAGCACTTTAATGTGATTACAATCCTTCGACCTCTTCTTAACACCTTTGGATCTGCTACCTTCACACGTGAGAGGGTAAATTAGCCTAACATAGTCCACAACAAACTTCACTATGCTTCTTCCTTGCTTCACTGATGTAAAGGTTTCTTCTAGTATGTTTCTCACACTTCTTTGTAGACTTGCTTTATTGAATTCAAGGTTTCCAAATGAGGTTGAGCATGGGTATATATAGTCGTTGGTCCATGTCCATTAGACCAACATGATCCCTACATCAGGCCGACTTCATCTTCTAGGATTCTTCCTTCGTTGTAGGCTGACTTGATGAGAGCTAGTGACAAGGTCTTGGAAGGTGACTTTACATAGACAAATATGACTCTTTTACATACGGTAATATGCCTTCAATACATGACAATGACTCTTTAGACTTTTATGACTAGATGACCAAAATTTCCTAAGAGCTCACAATAGGAGCCTTTACTAAAATAAAATCTCTTGCTCATGAAACCCATGATGCATTACAATAATTTTATTATTCTTCTTTTCATCTCTTTACATAAAATCACTATTACATGTCATTATGAAGACCGAACCTAGTTACACTTTTCAACATTCAACCCACTATAGTCTTCCCGTGTTGCTATAATGAAGATTAACATAGGGCATGAAGGGCTGCCACCTATCACTGCAAGATGTCCTTCTCCCACAATAAACATGGGCTAGGAGCATTGTCCTTCTTTTGCTATAGATGTCCTTCTCCACAAGGCAAGTCTAGGGCTACTCAAACTGCTCCTGGCTAATCAAACCTATGAACTCTTCTTCTGCCACATCTAACAATCCCTTAGTCCTTCTAGAGACATGTTTCTTTGGGCTTGAAGCTAGCCTCTACAATCATCCAAGTTGTTCTTTAGGCTACTCCAACTCTGCCTTATCTAGGCCCAAGCTTAGTCCACTCTCACACTGCCCTTCAAGAGACCACGAGCGCCCAATACATTGCCCTTCAGATTTGCTCACACATCATCCAACCTTGACTAATCTAAAGCTCTGAAAATGCTGCCATTTTTTCTACAATAGAGGAGCTATTGCACAAATATGGGCTCAACAAACCTCTGTAGCATCTGCTCACTGGTTAGGGCATCTGGTTACCATTCCTCTTGGCTGCTAACAAACTTCCACAAACTGTCCAACCTGGAGCCAGATCCATCTAGAAAATCATCAAAACAAAAGGACACTCTTACCTTGGATCTACAACATCTTGTGCTCCTTTTGTTCTTGAGTTATGTGCCTATTCTTGCAACCCACGACCCTCTGGTTGGGGTTGACTGTTGCTACAATCAAGGCTCCTCATACTTGGCCTTCTATGGTACAAAACCTTGTGGTTAGGCTTTCTCCATAAGCTCCTCTCATTCGCTCTCCCTTATGCACCTTCCAACTTCTCTGTTTAGGCTCTTGTTTCCTCCAAAGATACCCTACAGGACTGTAGTCTACTGCTAGGGCACAAATGAAAATTTCGGGCCTGCTTCTTGAGAGAACCAACCCTCATTTAGGCACAAAACCACCCTCTCTTTGCTGGCTGACTTGGTCCAACTAGGCCTTACCAAACCCGCAATTACCCTCCTTTAGGTGACCAACCCTTGTGCCATTGCTGTAGGTAAATGTGGCTTCAAGGAGACTCCTCTTAGGCCTTCTCGGCCCTCCTACACATAGAGCTTTCGACTTGCAATTCTCCGAGAGATCTCAGTCCTAACAATAAGAGAAATACACCACCCATCATGTCTAGAATCTGCCTTAGAACAGTCCCTCTCACACGCTATCACTTCTGCTCCATCTCAGCTTAGGCACCCATGAGAAACAGACTCGAACAAGTCATCACTTCTCTCCTTCGCTAGGTCTCTAGGAGCTGCAACTACCTTAGAGAATTCTACCCTTTGATGATTGCTCCTTTTATGTGTGAAATGCCTCCAATGAGTCCTCAATTTATACCTTTCACGCGTGTGACATAACAACCCTAAAAGGGTACTCTAACATGCTAGCTGACTTGACCTAGTAGGCCTCTTCACTTACACTCAACTTCAAAAATTTATAACCCAATTTCTAAAACTCGGATTTCGATGATTTTTGTTGCCTCCGGTTGCTCTCGAAGTCCTCTATCATCTCCATCACTCTCATCATCAAATCTTGTCACGGATTCACACCCACATGCTTGGGTGCTATTGTGGCCACAACCACCACCCTATCAAAACTTGCCTTGGCAGCAATTTTGAATGGGTCCCCCTAAAGTTGATCTCTCACCTCTCCAAATGATTTGTTTTAGCCTAGAGACTTTAACTCGTTACCGAGTCAAACCTTCAATTCCTAATGGTTGAACCCTCCATTCATTTCCTCCATCGTAACCCTTCCTAACCCTCCAAAAACCTTCTATCACACCTCATTCCCATTATAACTCTTTATAATGAAAATCCTTCGTCAATATGCATAAATCACCCCTTTTCGCCTACCGCAATCAACATTAAAACACAACACATACATGGCTTCCGGACTCGACGGTTTTATTAACCAAAATGCATATATTTCGGGTTCGGAGCCCTATCGCATATCGCTATCTGCTGGATCTTGGGCTTTTATACAAGGCGCTCCATTGTCTTCCAGACCCGATGGCATTATCAACCATATTACATATATATATTGGGTCTGGAGCTAAATCGCTTATCGCTATCGGGAGGTCCAGGGCTTATATATATACATAACGCGCCACTATCTACCGGACCTGATGGTTTTATTAACCACGATATATATGTTTCGGGTTTGGAGCCCCATCGCTTATCGCTATTGGGAGGGTCCGGGGCCTATATATAAGGCACACCGCTATCACCCGGACCTGACGATGATTATTGACCAGGGCATATAATATTTCAAGTCCGACCTTACGGCCGGATGTGGGTTTTCCCGTATAATCTTGTGTTTTACGAAAAGTGTTAAGGTCGGGGCTTTTCAAAGAAAATCATACATTGCGGACCCGCCAGGGCTATTAAGTGCAATATGTATATATTTTGGGTCCGCCTTCCCTGATCGCTTATCGCAATCGGCGGAGCCCGGGGGGTTATGCAGTTAGCGAAGGGGTGATGACTGGACCCGCCAATACTTATAGGCTCAGATATAAAATTTTCAAGTCCGACACTATGGCTCGACCACGGGGTTTTCCCGTGTTCTTTGATAGTATGCTAGGGTCGGGGTTTTTCAAAGAGGAGTTTATGTTGCGGATCCGAAGGGATCATTAAACATGACTCATATGCATTTCAGGTCCGCTTCCCTAATCCTCCACCATTGACCTACCTTTCATGGATCCAATGGTCCATGCAGATTTCGGGTGAACAAGTTGCTCGAGGAATACCCGCCCGAAAAGTGGTATCCTCTTTCCTCCTAACTGCTACGTGTCGTTTGAAGAATGGAATCGAGGCTGTCCTCGCAACACTGGTTACCACTTAGACCCCTTCCGAAATACCATCCGCTTTTGTGTTTCACGGTGATTTTCAATGTAAATCGAGTTTTTGCTTGCTGTACTTAATCAATGCGTGAATTAAAAAAAAAAGGAGCCAATTCTTTCACATTTATTCCTTCTGATGTTATAAACGCTTCATGAAGGCAAGATTGGTGTTTTTAAGCATTTTTATCATATTTATATGAGTATGACTGATGTCGGTTATCTCTGCAGGCGAAGACCGAGAGAAGGCAAGCAAGGTCGAAGGACAGGTGCATAGGCATCAAGTATGGCTCCAGATGAAAGATGCATGAGTGGATGTGTTCCATTCAAAGAAGCAGCCTTAGGTGTTGTCAGTCGAGTTCCACGCGTTGCTTGTGTATTCCTAAAGCGAAACTGCCCCAGATCTCATCATGAAGAGATGACACATAGTCATCATCCTCTAATCAACATCTATTCATTTCACCAGGAAATGAAGCGCTCCAGTAACAGGAAACGCCTTCTACGTGTCAGCAGTGATACCGATGGCTCTACATCTGTTTATTCGGATCGGTATATTGAAAAGAACAGGGGAAGACGAAGGGTCGGGGCCTGAGGCATAAATATTACTTCCAGATAGGAGAGAAGGGCTTTTTGTTTGGAGAAAAACAGCTTTGATTTATTATGAATAAAGGAGACTGTTTGTTTCAATGAGGAGCCTTTTGTTTCAGTTTTAAGATCCTCTGCTTTTATGTGTTTTGAGATAGGGTGTTGTTGCTGGCATAAATACAAATGTGTTTGTTTTTGTGCATATTGATAATGATACAACTTATAATTAGCCTTGGTTGTTTGAATGTAATTCTTCATCATAGTTAATTCATAAGTAGTCCCTGATTTGAAACTATGTTAGACATCAGTTGCAAGCTTTACTTCTATAAAAGGGAATGTGTATTCCTGTATGAATGATTGGATTGCAATTAAGAATTGATGCAGCCTTGTTCTTGTGTGAACCAGTAATTGATTCATTTAAACTTGCAATTCATATATGATGTTTAACCTCTCTTTTGTCATGCTCCTGCAGGATGGATTAGGATAGTTAGGACATAGACTAGAGTAGTTAGAAGAAGTATAGATAGGATTCAATACATAGAGGTTAGCTGTTTTATTTTGTTGATTTAATTGAAGTCTTCTTCCCATAAGCAATCTTTCAACACATTTAACAGTTTACGGGGGCCTTTAAAACCCGTTGGAACTAGCCACTCCAAACGAAAGCAGATCTAATTGGGGCCCGTGATCGGGTTAGTTCCCCTTGTTGGTATAGCGAAAATTCGCCATGTCAATAGGTGCAAAGCCCATAGGCTTGGGTTCTAAGCCCACAAACATATTTGTGTGCCCATTTCTCCAAAACCCATTAGCCTCGGGTTTGGAGTACCTCCCAAGTTACAAATCTCAACACACTGATCCGACATTTGGCAACTGAAACATGTCTCCCTCGACAACTCACACTGGGAAATGTGGCTACTCCCACTAGCTGTAGCGATCTTATCTGGAGATGAATTCAACTTCCTCTTCCTATCACTCAAACACTGGGAAATACTAAGGAAAATTCCTCTAGACTCCTGCTCTCAAATATCTGTTGATCCCTTTGTCTATGATGCTTCCCTAGCTTTAACTGCGCCCTAGCTGAATATCTGCAACTAGGTAGTCGAACTGGTTAACGGATGATTGATGCCCTCTCCAAGCCCTTCGACTTGCTCTTATAATCTCTCATTGGAGTCTCAATGACCATGATTACATCTCAATCGATGGCTCAGATCATTTTGACCTCATCAATAGAAGCTTCTAGAGAAAAATCAAACTTCCTTAATTGATTCACTTTAATTAACCAATTTTCATGAGTTAGACTTACGAACTTTTTAATTATTGGCTAATTAATTTAATTAAAGTGCCTCCGAGTATTTTGTCGCGAAACCTTTTCTGGGTTTTGGAGATCTCATGGTCTTTAGGTTCTTAGACATCATAGAGACTAGAACACCCGTCTATTGCTACCATAATCTAATAGTCTCGGTAGGATGAAGATCATTTAAATTATATATGGTAGGTATAGGGCATGAAGTGATCAAGCTAGGTCTCATTCAAAAGAGAGGCTCAATAAAGGTTCAAGACTTCAAAGAAGCAAATTGCTTTCTAAGAAAAGCCTTAGAAAGGAAGGCACAAGACCTAGGGTTTTGAGGTTTTTCGATGGCAATAGGCGTTCACGAGGTCAAGGCCCGAGAGAAAAGGTTGCTTATGATTTACTTCAACAGGTACTAAGCTTATACAACCTTCAAGGAAGTCCTGAAGTTGAGGGAGAAGATACTAGGGTTTTCCTCTTGGAGCAACACCTAGGGAAAGATATTTTATGGATGAAACTCGAGTGGATTCCCACCAAACTTGGAGCATAAGTAGCCTAAATCATAAGCTTGATGTTTAGGCTCTCGAATTCTCGGAAAGTCTCCTTCCCAAAATTTTGCTGCAAGCCCTAGATTTTCTCCCTAGCCTTAAAAGGACCAAATTTTAAGAGGAAAAATTATGGATGAAAAGTAGAGACGACCACCAAGGACTTGGATTATTGCCTTGTACTTTGGGCATATGGAGTCATAGGATGTTCAAAATGAGCTAAACCATCTCTAAGGAGGCATAAAAATGATGCCCTAGGTACCATGTTTAAGCATTTACACACTTCAAAGATAATGGAATTTCATGGAGTGTTCAAGAATTGCCTCCACTGGGAACATTCTTGACATGCCATACATTGAATAACATATGCAATACTTAACTAGGAAGCCTTCCAAAATTAATTTTCAATAATTAGGGCACAATGAGCACATTCTAAAAGCAACAATTCCACACATTAAATAAACTCGAGAAAATTCCATCAATATTAAGCACTTACAAGATGACATGCAATATATCCATCCAAGATCCAAGAAATAGCTTCAAAGAAGAAATGCGAATTAGCGCCAAATGTCAAAATGCATTCCAAAAGATTCTCCAATAGCCAAAAAAACAAGTGTGAGTTTTTCTCAAGAGATCACATCGAAGTGTGATGATGATGAGTAGCTTAAATGAGCTCTCATCTATTTATACATGATCTATCAAGTCTAATTTTAGCCTAGAAGACCCTCTTGGTTGTCAAATGGAGGGCAAAACTAATTGTGGAATCATCAAGTGGACCCCATTTTTGTGTTTGGGGCTCAAAATGGGTCTCCTGGTGATAGAATAACGTGAATCTACTCCATCGTTGAGGCCTCAGAGAATGGTGCTAGCTCTCCCATGTCTCTAAGGGTGAGACAATCCTCCTTTGGGCCTCGGATAAGGTGCCAAACCATGTGTACACTACTAAGCTGGTTGGTGGCATGCTGGTCCAAGTGCATCATCTCATGAATAATATAGGGCAAAGTGTAGACCGTTGTGGTGCCGTAGGTGCCCATGGAGTGAAGTGATGATGCTTTGCAAGTATAGGAGTCCCATGGTTCTGAACGCTTCACTCGGAGGGTGTCATGTGCTCCTCTAGTGGACTTGGGCCTTAGTTAAGTTGCCCAACCCATGATGAAACCATGTAAAAGTCATATATAATGTGTTGAGAAATCTAGGGCATCATGGATTAGGTGATTTCTCTTAATTAGTAATTGCTTGTGAGTGACTTTTAATTCATTAGATTATGATCTTCTAATTGCTTAAGTTATTAGGGTTCTTCTTCATCAAACAGTTACCAATGCATGAACATAAATAGACAAGGGACACAGAATGTAGGCTATCAGCCATGGCCAAAACCTCTCACTCTTTGAGAGGAAAATCCGCACAAATTCTTCTTATAGAGATTGCAATTGACGAATACCAAGAGCAAGACCCTTGACCTATTAGCCACTCCAAGACCAGGACACAAGTTATCTGTCTTCTGATCTTTTCTTCTTCTTGACTCCTCTTCTTCTTCGACCTTCTTAACAATGAGATCATCTCCTCAAAGAATGAACTGTGTCTTCTTCCTAACATCGAGACTCTCTCACAGAAGTCTGAACTTCTTGATTGTAATGACATCCGAACTTGACTATCCATTCGAACCCGAACTTCTGTCTCCTTCATCAACCCTTAAACAAATCTATGCTGTCCCTTCATCACTTTTCTGAGTTCCATCCGAACTTGTGTCTCCTTTCTGTGATCCGAACTTTAGAGGAATCTGAGCTTATATCTATAGTTTTGTACCCTAGACCGAGCTCCTTCACCGAATTTTCTTCTACACTCTTATCCGAACTTACCACTGCAATTATCATCCGAAAATCTTAGAGATATCCAAACTTCTGAATTGTGTTAATGCAAAGACCCCAGTTGTGTATATATAGTTGTTGATCCATATAAATAGGCCGACCTGTGATCTCGAACCGATGTGTCTCCAAATAGGTGAGCCGACATGAGTTTGTTACTTTATCTTGAAGCCAACTTGTAGAGGAGAAACAAGTGCTAGTCTTGGAGGGCTACTTGACAATCTTATAGACTAGTATACATTTGTAACATGCCCAAGAAGTGCTCTCCATACATGGCATTGACTCTTTTAATGACAAATCCTAAGGCTCTCAATGTGAGCCATCTAAAAATAAAATCTCTTGCTCATGAAATCCATGAAGCAAGAATTACAAAATAATTTTATTTTCCTTCTTTTCAACAATCACAGTTACATGTCATTATGAAGACCAAACCTAGTTACACCTTTCAGCACAATATCCGGTGCTGCGACCTCACCATCAGGTACAATAATTCATTAGTGCATATAAGTGAACCAAAATTGTTGATGAAAGGCACATTGAGACTTCATATGGGGCTTCTCTTCCAAACTTGGGGCTTTAATCTCATAATAGTGTTACCTCCCTAGGTAGGAGTAATTAATAAACAACCCTATTAGGTGTTCCCAGCTACTGAGGGGAAAGACAGGTCCCTAGTACATCCTTCAATTAATAGGTTGCATGTGAATGATGATGAAATGGATGGAGAAACAACGGTCTCAAGGCCAGATGCCGTAGGTACAAGGATAGCAATGATGAAGGGTGTCCACGTATTTGGTATATAGATGTAGGAGGGAGTAATTGTGGATACATGAGTTACCTCGAGCTTTGTCCTTCCACCCTTCTATATTTGCCTTTTGGCTTTGCTTGAATTTTCTTTTGTATTATTGCTCGGGGCTCCAGGAAATGAGAGCATGCTGTGAATGATATAAAGCAGTTATTGCCCCCTTAAGGTGGGGCAGTTCATCGCCTACCAGGTTGGGCGTGCTTGTGAAATTTCCTTGAATGCACCAACTATAAATTATTCTCCTAACTGATTAGCAGTTTATTTGTTTATGAGAAATAACAAATAACTCAATGAAGCATTCTTCACAAATAAAATACGTTGCGTAAGTACAATAAGGAATTGAGAAGTAGATGCACACACATAAAAAATTTGACACAGTTATTTTGGACTAAACATCCCTGGAAAAACCCCGAAGGGAAAACCGGTGTAGCAGATGAAGCTTTATTTTATTATTATGTAACAATTTGAGAGTATAATAATCTGGATGCTCAACTGGCAATCCTTTGATAAAAATACTGGAAAAATAATATGGAGATCCCAAATCTCCTCTGCTAAACAACTCGACCTCCTCTAGTGTGCTCGAACCCCACACTGGCTACTCGCACTACATCCTGGAACTCACATTGCTGACTCTGGATAACCCACACTGCGTAGAAATTGGCTCCAAGTGAGTTGTCTTGCCTCCCTCTGCCTCTGGAAGTGACTCACTCTGCCTCCTGGAAGCTAATCTGGTGTCTGAAAACTGAATCCACTCTCTTCCGGCAACTCACTCAAGGGTTTCTGGCTATTCGCACTAGCTTTTGCGACCCTCTCAGTAGATAATTCAACCTCCTATCACCTGCCACTCCGGCACCGGAGAAACACTAAAAAACTCTCTAGATTCCTGCTCCCAAATTTTCTGCTGCTCCCTCTCTCTGATGCTCTCCTTCTGGCTCAAACTGCACCCTCACTAAAGCTGTGAACTGGGTAGCTCGATCTGCCTTGCTTACTTTCTCTCAACTCTGTCTATCTCCATCCCATCGACTTGCTCTTATAAGCATCATCGACCAAGATCTAATTGTGATCGATGGCTAAGATCAATTTGACTTCGTCAATACACTTTTCTGGAAGTCTCTAGAGAAAAAATCAATTTCCTCAATTAATACCCATTAATTACTCAATTTTTCTAAGTTAGACATAGTAAATTTTTAATTATTGATCAATTAATTTAATTGAGAGGTTTCTGAGTGTTTTCTCTCAAAACCTTTTCTTGGTTTTGGAGATCTCGTGTTCCTTAGCCTCTCTGACACCTTATAGACTAGAACACCTGTTGGATGCTACCGTAAATCCATAAACTAACACTCCCTCTTAGCGAGGAAGGTGTTCTCCACTATACCCATTTGTTCTTTGAAATAGAGGAACTTAGCTCTCCCTCGAGCTTTCGTGAGTATGTCTGCAACTCGCTGCTCTGTGGGAACATGTTGTCGTTGGACTGCTCCATGCTACACACAATCTCTGATGAAATGGTATCGTATGTCTATATGTTTCGACCTATCATGAAACACTGGATTCTCAGAGAGCTTGATGTAACTCGATTGTCATAGTAGATACTGGTTGCCTCAATCTTATGACTGAACATACTCACTAGCAACTTCCAAAGCCAAATAGCTTCGCATGTGGTGATGCTAGCTACCATGCACTCTACTTCTGCAGAGCTCAGTGCCACGAACTTCTGCATCTTGCTACACCAAGATACAACCCTGATCCAACGCTGAAGAAACACCCAGATGTGCTCTTCCGATCCACTGAACTACCTGCCCAATCTGCATCCATATAACCACATAACCTGACACCATCACCTCGAGTATACCTCAACCCATACTTGACTGTGTCGCGCAAATACCTCAGTATATGCCTCATTGTTGTCCAGTGCACTTTCTTAGTTCCCACCATAAATTGAGAGTGTTGACCGCGAAGCAGATATCTGTCCTAGTGATGACTAGATACATTAGGGAACCGATAAGATGTCTATACAAGGTTGGATCAACATCCTCGTCCTTTGATGCATTGTTCTTCCTCCAATTCGTAATCGTAGGCGTAGACATAGGCCTACAGTCTTGCATCTTGATCCTTTTTAGAATCTCTTTAGTGTATCTCCCATGACCAATGAAGATCTCCCCATCCCTCAGCCATACTTCTAGGCCTAGTAAGTAATGCATCAGTCCCAAATACTTCATGTCAAACTCTATTGTGAGGTTCCTCTTGCAGTCCTTTATGAGCCCTGATGACCCAGTCAGAAAGAGGTCATCCACATACAACACTAAGATGAGTGGCTCACCCTCTACCATCATCTCTTGAAAAATCCCATCTTCTGCAAGTAGTTGTCAATTCAACCATACCATGCCCTGGGAGCCTATTTGAGCCCGTATAAAGCTCTTTTCAATCTACACACATCTGTGCCCCTCTCATGTGTCTCAAAGCCCTCTGGTTGTTCGATTTATACTTCCTCCTCTATCACCCTGTTCAAGAAAGATTTCTTGATGTCCATCTGGTGAATTTGCCATCCCATCTGTGTTGCTAGAGATATAACGGACCGAATGGAAGTATATTTGGCAACTGGGGCAAAGGTTTCCTCGTAATATATGCCTTCTGCGCATACTCCTTTGCCACAAACCTAGCCTTGTACTTCCCCACGCTACCATCTGTAGTGTACTTGATCTTATAGATCCATCGAGAGTCCATAATTGACCTATTCACAGGCCTCAACACTACCTCCCAAACATCGTTCATCATGATAGAGCTATACTCCACCATGGCATCCACCCACACCTGATGCTGTGCGGCCTTCTGATAGCTAGAAGGTTTAACAACTTGTGCCACTAATGCTTGTTACCTGTCTGGCTATCTGTGTTCTCTCTTGCTCGTCCTAGGAGCTCTTATGAACTGTGCCACATCCCTCGATGTTTGACAAACTTCCCTGCTAGTTCAACCACTAGTAGTGGGAGGATCGACCAACTCCTCATATTTCCTCTGTTGCTCTATTTGTTGTGAACTCACAGGATCTCTTGCACTTGAGGTCGCGCTAGTATTGGTTACTGTACTAGATCCTTGTCACTGTCCTTGCTGCTGTCCTTGTGGCTACCCCTGTGACTACCCTTGCTACTGGACTAATGGAGTCTTTGCTGGCTCACTCTCTGATCACTTGCTAGCATCTCGTGAGATCTATTGAAGGCTTTGTCCTCCATGAACTTCACGTCACATCTCGTCTCATGATAATCTTCTTGCTACTAGGAATATAGACCCTGTATGCCTTTGAGGTTTCACTATACCCAACGAAAAACCCCTTCTCTGCAGTTTGATCTAACTTAGTGCGTTTTTCATCTGGAATATGGCATTAAGATATACTGTGAAAGATCCTAAAGTGACTAACTTCTGGCTTCTTCCCCGAGAATACTTCTTTTTGTGTTAATTTCCCCCACGCCTTATGAAGAACCTTGTTCAGTATATTACTATATACATCGCTCTATTACATGCCTCCGTGTTAAAATTGGCAACTAGGACCAAACTCCATGAGGATCACCTTATTCATGGCTGATAATATTTTATCTAGATTCCTCTCGTCGAGAGGTGTAGGGTTGATCTAAAGATCATTCGATTCCGATAAGTATTTATGGAGATATGAATTTATTTTTATTATGGACAAATTGTCAAAGTCGGCCAGCAACTTATGTAGGCTCAGAAGCCCAACAGACACATCTATTCATCATCAACATTTGCATATAAATACAAGATGTCTCCTCCTCATTTGGTGACACACTTCTCATCCATCTCTCTCTCTCTTCTGCGCAGAAAAGAGTCTCTCTCTCTCTCTCTTGCGCAGATAGGTCTCTCTCTCACACGTGGGAAGGAAGGATGCAGCTGATGCCGGTGATGCCGATGATGCTAATGCCGGTGATGCCGGTGATGCTGATGATGCTGATGTCGGTGATGCCAATGATGCTGATGCCAATAATGCTGATGCCAGTGATGTCGATGCCGGTGATGCCGATGATGCTGATGCCGGTGATGCAGATGATGCCGATGCCGGTGAAGTCGATGATGCTGATGCTGGTGATGCCGTTGATGCTGATGCCGCTGATGCTGATGATACTAATGCCGCTAATGCCGATGATGCTGATGCCGCTGATCTAGGGTTTGCTACTGCTGATATAAATCAGACTTTTGTACTATTTCTCTCTGCTGAATTATTGAAGATAAAAGAAGATTTGATCAAAGGGTTTCCCCATATTGGGGTTTGTCCTTGGCTAGCCGCCACATCTTGTGTCTCTTGTCTTGGCTTGTTTTCTGTTGATCGTTTAATGTTCTATCTGCACTTTACTAATGTACATGTGATTGCTAATCTACGGATTATAATAAGAAAGATAAGTAAACTGCTCTTAGCATAGAACATACCATAATTTAACATGGAATCAGAGCTGAGGTGAAGACAAAGCCCAAGAAAGAGCAAGAGCAATCACCGAAGAGAAGGCTGGCAAGGCTATCTAAAAAGAACTATGGGGTCCTCAACACTCTTCACCGCCAAAGACAAGCTCCGTGAAAAGTCTGACTATCACGGATGGAGGATGTCTCTCGATCTGACTTTAGAAGATCAAGAAGTGTTGGACCATGTGAGAGGTAATATTGTTGAGCCTCCATCAAATGCATCTGCTGCTGCGAGGAACAAATGGAAATCCGGAGAAGTCAAAGCAAAGAAGATCATCCAGGACTCTATCGACAAGCGCTTGGTGGCCTATGTTTCTGAACTAAACACCTCCAAGGAAATCTATGATAGACTGGATGTATTATATGTCCCTGATCTCAAAAAGAACCTGGTGTCCATTTCAGCAATGGAAGACAAAGGCTACAAGGTGGCTTTCAGCGATGGCAAGGTACGTGTATTGAAAAACAATATTAGAGATGCCTTCACTCTTGGGTTTCGAGTTGATTCATTATATTAGGTTGGAGGAAGTCCGCTAGGTATCATGTCTTGTGACACATCTCTTCAGTCCGAACTATGGCATCAGAGGTTTGCTCACCTTCATTATAAAGCTCTACCTGATGTAAGAAAAATGGTGACCGGGATGCTCGAGTTCAGAATAGAGCAAGAAGGTGTATGTCCGGGATGTGTCGAAGGAAAGCTAAAAAGGGGACCATTCCCCTCAAGCCAAAGCAAGACCTCCGATATATTGCAGTTAGTTCACTTAGACATATTTGGTATGATGCCTGTGAAATCCTTGGGAGGATATTCATATTACCTCACTTTTACAGATGATTATTCTCGCAAGACTTGGATACACTTCTTGAAAAAGAAGGATGAAGTGTTCTCCTAGTTTTGACAATTCAAAGCCTTGATCGAGAATCAAACCGAAAAGAAGATCAAGATATTAAGGACTGATAATGGGACTGAATATGAATCTAATGAGTTTCATGACTTTTGTAAAGAGGCTAGCATTAAGAGGGAGACTACTACACTATACACTCCTGAACAGAATGGTGTGGCGGAAAGGAAGAATCGTATGATTATGGAAGCTGTCTGTGCTATGCTTCATGATCAAAGACTTCCAAAGTTTCTATGGGTCGAAGCTGCAAACACGGCCGTATATATACAAAACCGATGCCCCCATCAAGCATTGGGTTCCAAAACTCCTGAAAAATGTTCATTGGTAAGAAACTTGATGTATCTCATTTTAGAATTTTTGGAAGCCCTGTATCTTTTTCATGTGCCGAAAGAGAAAAAGAATAAATTGGGTGCATTTGGAAAGAAAGGAATCTTGGTGGGCTAAGGGCTATAGAATCTATGTAGCCGGTCAAAGGGAAGTCGTGATTAGTCATGATGTCACCTTTGACGAAGATATGGCTCTCAACAAGGTGAACAATCTTCCTACTGTGAGGAGCTCTCAAGAAGCTGACACCAGGGAACCGAAAGAAAAAGATGATGAAACAATGCCCGATGTGGAAGAACCCATGGATCCTATTGATCCTCCTCCACCTGAGCCTTCCTCCTCTAGGAAGAGGCCTTCATGGCTTAGGGGGACACTTGATGATGGAAGTACGGAAAAGTATAAGGCTCGTTTTGTCGCTCGTGGCTTCTCCCAGAAGGAAGGTATAGACTATGACGAGATATTTGCACCTATTGCCAGATATACCACCATCCGCTCGATCATAGCCCTTGCGGCTTCACAAGGATGGAAACTACATCAGATGGATGTCAAGACTGCGTTCTTGCATGGTTCGATCAAAGAAGAGGTCTACGTGGAGCAACCCGAAGGATTTGAGATTTATGATCGAAAATCTCATGTGTGTAGGTTGAAGAAGGCCCTCTATGGGCTAAAGCAAGCACCCTGAGTATGGTATGAGAGGATCGTTAGCTACTTGATGAAGCTGGGATTCACTAGGAGTGAAGCCGATCCCAACCTTTACTTTAAGGTTGAAGATGACAAACCTCT
Source organism: Pinus tabuliformis (assembly GCA_031772625.1). Classification (NCBI taxonomy): domain Eukaryota; kingdom Viridiplantae; phylum Streptophyta; class Pinopsida; order Pinales; family Pinaceae; genus Pinus; species Pinus tabuliformis. Next base: position 777,817,294 of record CM062808.1, on the reverse strand, counting down.
TGGTGCTGTATGTTGACGACCTCTCTCTAACAGGTGCAGACCCTATCATTCACAAATGTAAGAGGGAGTTGGCTTCTGAATTTGAAATGAAGGACTTAGGACTGATGCACTATTTCCTAGGACTTGAAGTTTGGCAGAAGCCAGGGGAAATTTTCCAATCTCAAGGAAAATATGTGGTGAAGATATTGGAAAGATTCGGTATGGTGGACTGCAAGCCCGTAACTACCCCGATGGAGCTTGACTTCAAAAAGTTAAGCGGTAGTGCTGTTGGAATTGTTTTAGGAAATGCCACCTAGTGTCGTCAACTCGTCAGAGCATTAATGTTCTTAGTGAACTCCCGTCCAGATATATGGTTTGCAGTCAACACGTTGAGTCAACATATGGTTGAACCTCACCACATACATTGGATTGGTGCCAAGAATCTGTTGAGATATCTTCATGGCATAATTACTTATGGGTTAAGATACACTGCCGAAGATGTGAGACTACTTGGATATACTGATGCTGACTGGGCAGGCAGTGTGGTGGACCGTAAGAGCACTTCCGAGTGCTGTTTCTCCTTGGGATCTGCTTTGATATCTTAGATGAGCAGGAAGCAGAAGTCGGTGGCTTTGAGCACCGCCGAGGCAGAGTATATTGCTACTAGCATGGCCTCCTGTGAGGCAGTCTGGTTGCGAAAGCTCTTCAGTGAGCTATTTGGATTTACATTGGATACCACCGTGATTCTATGTGACAACCAGAGCGGGATCCGTTTATCAGAAAATCCTGTATTTCATGATCGCTCCAAGCATATCGATATCAGGTACCACTATATTCGAGATATGGTGCAGCGAGGAGCAATAAGGCTCCTACATATCGGTACAGATGAATAGGTCGTCGACATTCTGACAAAGCCCCTAGGAAAGGTCAAATTCCTGACTTTCCGAGAATGACTTGGTGTCATTCAGAGACCCTTTGATGAGGGTCAAGTATGATGTACTGAGCTTTGGGAGCTTCAGGGGGGCGCGGGGTACTTCTTGGAGCGACATATGACCACAAGGTGACTCACCATCCCCTGTTGGTGCACTTTGTACAGGGTACAAGGTTCAAACTTCCCCTATGACACCCTATGGCGACTATGGAACAAGATGATTAGTTCTCCTGTGGGCCAGGATGATTCGTTCTTCGTGGCGACTATGGAACAGGACGATTAGTTCTCCTGTGGGCCTGGATGATGTGTTCTCGATGGCGATTGTGGAACAGGATGATTCGTTCTCTTGTAGGCCAGGATGATTAGTTCTCTGTGGCATCCACTAGACAGGATGATTCGCTCTCTTGTGGACAGGATGATTCGCTCTCTTGTGGGACAGGATGATTCGCTCTCCTGTGGACAAGATGATTCGCTCTCCTATGGACAAGATGATTCGCTCTCTTGTGGGACAGGATGATTCTCTCTCCTGTGGACAAGATGATTAGTTCTTCTGTCGAGGCATCCTACCCATGTAGTCTGGGACTCATGGGAAGTACCTCTCATCTGATCAATGAGCAGGGAAATGAGGATAGGGACCATAGTAGTGCCGATGGACGGATCATTATATCTACCGTACTCCCTATGCTAGGATGACCTTCATTGATCTGGGATCAATGATATTGGTCTGGGACCAGTGAGAGTGGTACCCAATATGACACTAACTTCGGGTCAGTAGAGGACTGGTCTGGGACCAATGGTACACACTCTGAGACTGACTTCGGGTCAGTGGAGGATGGTATGATACATCCTCGATCACTTCTTCTTCTTCTTCTTCATAGTTCGAGTAGATAACAGAGCATAACAGAGCAGAGCAGAGAAGCAAGGCAGAGCAGAGCATAGCAAGGCAGAGCAGAGCATAGCAAGGTAGAGCAGAGCATAGCAAGGTAGAGCAAAGCAGAGCAGAGCAGGGGTCAAGCTGTTCAGGGCAGTGCATTTGATGGATGAATAGTAGTGATGGTCAGACGAATTGCAGATGGAGTTCTCCCTAGTTGAGAGGGAGTGTTAAAATTGGCAACTAGGGCCAAACTCCATGAGGATCACCTTATTCATGGCTGATAATATTTTATCTAGATTCCTCTCATCGAGAGGTGTAGGATTGATCTAAAGATCATTCGATTCCGATAAGTATTTATGGAGATATGAATTTATTTTGATTATGGACAAACTGTCAAAGTTGGCCAACAACTTATGTAGGCTCAGAAGCCCAACAGACAGATCTATTCATCATCAATGTTTTCATATAAATACAAGATGTCTCCTCCTCATTTGGAGACACACTTCTCATCCATCTCTCTCTCTCTTCTACGTAGAAAAGAGTCTCTCTCTCTCTCCTGCGCAGATAGGTCTCTCTCTCACACGTGGGAAGGAAGGATGATGCTGATTCCGGTGATGCCGATGATGTTGATGCCGGTGATGCCGATGATGCTGATGTTGATGATGCTGATGCCGATGATGTCGATGATGCTGATGCTGGTGATGCCGATGATGCTGTTGATGCTGATGCCGATGATACTGATGCCGTTGATGTTGATGCCACTGATCTAGGGTTTGCTGCTGCTAATATAAATCAGACTTTTGTACTATTTCTCTTTACTGAATTATTGAAGATAAAAGAAGATTTGATCAAAGGGTTCCCCATATTGGGGTTTGTCCCTGGCTAGCCACCACATCTTGTGTCTCTTGTCTTGGCTTGTTTTCTGTTGATCATTTAATGTTCTATCTGCACTTTACTTATGTACATGTGATTGCTAATCTGCGGATTATAATAAGAAAGATAAGTAAACTGCTCTAAGCATAGAACATACCATAATTTAACACTCCGCCCATAGGAACTTGGGCATGTCCTGATCATTCAACATGGCCTTTGCCGCCCCAACTATAGACTTATTTTTCTTGTTTGCTACTCCATTTTGTTGTGGATTGTATGGAGTTGTCCATTCCCTCCTGATGCCCTCCTTACAGAAGCCCGTGAAGTCGCTCTCTGTGTACTCTCGTCCATTATCCATGCAGAGCACCTTGATCTTCTTTCTTGTCGCATTCTCCACTAGAGCCTTTAACTCTTGGAAGCGATTGAAGACCTCATCCCTGGTATTCAAGAAATAGATCTAGGTTTTCCTGGAATAGTCATCAAAGAAGGTGACAAAGTACTTGTACCCTTTAAGAGATCTAGTGGACATAGGGCCACAAATATCTGAGTGAATAAGCTATAACACACAGTTTGATCTACTGTCACTTATTGGGAACACCGCCTTATCATATTTCCCAAGTATGCACCCCTTGCACACATCATCGTGTTCCGTGGTTAATTCTGGAACACTTTTTACTGTCTCCCTGAGCACCCTTAAGTGCTCCATGGTTTAAATGCCCCATTCTTCGGTGCCATAGTTCATTCAGGTCTCTCCCACTCCTCTCATGTGAGATGATGCTCCACTGTCTATATACCAGACACCCTGTGAAGTTGAGCTAGAGTATTTGAGCGAATTTAATTTTCCAATCTGGAAGACAAATCTGTAGCCTCCTTAATGTTGAATCTTTTTGCGGCCATAGTGGAGAAGTCCTGGGTATAATTTTTGTGTCCTTTTCTCTTTCTTCCATGCGTAGATCTGCAATTGCAACCCTTGGTGCAAATCTTCTGCGCCCAGATCTACTTTGTGAAACAACTGATTTGCTCATTGGAACTATTTCCTGGCAACCACACTGCATACAAACTCCGCTCTAAGGCAAATTGAACTTTTCCTCTTGGCTAGATTTGGAAATCAATTTTCCTGCCTCTGCAATTCGCACCCCTGGCTTGGCTTGCGCAGAGCTGGAGAAAGTGCTTCAAATCTCCCTTTGAAATTGCACGATCTCACTTCTTCTTGCCTCTGAGCATCTGATTTGATCAATGATGCTCTGATACCATATGAAATTTCCTTGAATGCACCAACTGGAAATTATTCTTCTAACTGATTAGCAGTTTATTTGTTTATGACAAATAACAAATAACTCATTGATGCATTCTTCACAAATAAAATACGCTTCGGAAGTACAATAAGGCATTGACAAATAAATGCACACACGTAAAAAATTTGACACAACTATTTTGGATTAAACATCCTTGGAAAAACCCCAAGGGAAAACTAGTGCAACAGATGAGGGTTTATTTTATTATTATGTAGCAAATTTGAGAGTACAATAATTTGGATGCCCAACTGACAATCCTCCAGTAAAAATACTGGCAAAATAATCTGGAGATCCCAGATCTCCTTTGCTAAACAACTCGGCCTCCTCTAGCCTGCTTGAACCCCACACTGGCTACTCACACTACAGCATGGAACTCGCACTGTTGACTCTCGATAACTCGTACTGCCTATAAATTGGCTCCAAGTGAGCCGTCTTGCCTCCCTCTGCCTCTGGAAGTGACTTGCTCTAGCTCCTAGAAGCTAATCTGGCCTCTGACAACTGAATCCACTCTCTTTCAGCAACTTGCTCAAGGGTTTTTGGCTATTCGCACCGGTTTCTGTGGCCCTCTTTGCAAATAATTCAACCTCCTATCTCCTGCCACTCCGGCACTGGAGAAACACTGGAAAACTCTCTGGAGTACTGCTCCCAAATTTTTTGTTGCTCCCTCTCTCTGATGCTCTCCTTCTGGTTCGAAATGTGCCCTCACTGAAGCTGTGAACTTGGTAGCTCAATCTGCCTTGCTTACTTGCTCTCAACTATGCCTATCTCCATCCCATCGACTTGCTCTTATAATCTCTCGTTGGAGCATCAATGACCAAGATCTAATCATGATCGATGACTAAGATCAATTTGACTCCATTAATACACTTTTCTGGAAGTCTATAGAGCAAAAGTCGATTTCCTCATTTAATACCCATTAATTAATCAATTTTCCTATGGCTAAGATCAATTTGACTCTATTAATACACTTTTTTGGAAGTCTCTAGAGCAAAAGTCATTTTCCTCAATTAATACCATTAATTACTCAATTTTCCTAAGTTAGGCTTAGGAACTTTTTTATTATTGATCAATTAATTTAATTGATTCTGAGTGTTTTCTCTCGAAACCTTTTCTGGGTTTTGGAGATCTCGTGTTCCGTAGCCTTTGACATCTTAGAGACTAGAACACCTATCTGATGCTACCATAAAGCCATAAACTAACAGTGCATGGGTTCCTTTAGTGTTGTGAGCGGCACTCGTGGGCCCTAGGAGCCAGGGTGATGGACATAATGATAAGGGGTAGAGCTCATGTTTGGCTTTTTATCACGTGATATAATAAGTGGCCCAACGATCTTTTGCATTTTGTGATCTTTTTTTCCTGTTATTTCTTGCTTGTGGCTATGATATGCTTCTAACTTTCTTTTAGCTGCATCAACCTCTTGGGCAACCTTTTAAGGCCCGACCTAGACATTTGGACGAGGGGAGGGGGTGTGCCAGTGCCTTGTGGACCTAGTGGTCATGTTGTTCGAGAGAAGGAAAATGATGAAATAGGGATTGAAATGTGCAAAGGGGAGTGAAAAACCATCCTAAAGCCATAGGCCAATAGGGGAGATCCCACGTGACTAGGATTGAAGATTAACCCCCCATTTAAGGTGAGAGAACGAAACCACGATCAAAACCCTTCCTTCTTCCAAGTTACCCAATAATCCATGCCCAAAATGCCCAATGAAAAACAAGCATAAGCACCCAATTGCACAATGAAAAACATACCTTTTGGTTTGTATTGCCCACCTTCTAACATATGCTCTCGACAAATGGGTGAGGAAACATACAACTAATGCAGGGAGCATAGATAAAGTGGCACATCACATCGACTATGATGTGGCTTTTAGGGGCTACTGGTTGCCGATTGAAGAAGATGACCAGGAAAGAAACTCTCCTAGGGGTCCCCAATTTTCGACCTCATGCAATTTTCCTTCCCTCTTGCTCACACGTGTGAAGAAGATCCCTGCAATTTCAGAAGTATCGATCCAAAGAAGAGGAATGAATGATGTGATGATTATGTCTCAAATGAGGTTCCTTGAGTTGTATTTATAGGTGTTGGAGGAGGGGCAATTTGTCCTCTACGCTGACTTGATCAAATGTGACATTGTGGGCTTCACTTAAAAAATACACGTTCCCTCATCTGAATCTAGTTCTTCAAAGGTTAATTTTGGTCCTCTCGGAAAGAGGAATCTAGTCCAATGATTGGAATTTGTCATTGAGCTACCAAATTAACAACCTACCCCCCTTGGCTTTAGCTAGGAGAGAGCCTAGATAGAGAGAGTTGGGATTAGGTGATAACCACTCCTAGTGGGATTAAGGATTTTCTCACATTAACTTAGGTGTGTAAGCAAGGCGGTAACATTTCTTGGCACCATTGATGGGATAAGTCCTATTTTACCTGGAATATGACTAACTTTCAGTTCTTGCATTTTGGACTTTTAGAGTTAGATTCCTGCTCAAGTGGCGACTCCACTTGGTTCATTTTCTGCAAGAATTTCTACTAGGAGAAATCCAAGTAGCTTGGTTAGCCCCACTCTTGATCCTGAAAAGGCTTTTAGAGTTAGACTAAACAGACTCTCTTCTCGTAGACTAATTGCTAATTTTGGGCTCGAGGTTATTTCTGATATCCATTTGCTTTTCCAAGGACAAGTTGAACAAGACATCATGAATGACTTGTTTCGTCCTTGTAACTTTGCTAACATCTATGACTATTTGAATAATATTCCAGATAAAGCTATTGAGAAGTTGCCTTCATTCCAAGGTAACAATGCCATTAGTGCCAAGACTCACCTTAGGAACTTCAACCTTTGTGTAAGTGGTGTAATAATGCTAACCATGAGGATGTTAAGATGAGACTTTTTGTCCTCTCTTTAGATGAGGATGCTCTTGATTGGTTCACTGAGCATCCTGCTAACTCTTTTTATCATCTTGCTAACTCTTTTGATTCTTAAGAGTCGATTATTAATGCATTTAATGAGAAGTATGGAGATAAAAGAGAAGAAAGGCATTTGCTCAACGCTATTAGCTATATTAAGAAGAATGAGAATGAGACAGTTGAGGAGTTTAACAAGAGATTTAATGATATTGTGAAGAGTTTACCTCAAGATGTTAAACCTCCAGAGAAGTTTCTTTTGATCTATTATATTGATGCTTTTGGTGTTGATACATCCTATGAGATGAGAAGAAAGGAGCTTGCAAATTTAACTGTAGCTCAAATAGAAGCCCTAAAAATAGAAAAGGCTAGAAAGGATTCTGGGAAGTCAAAGATTCCGGGTTTTAAAAGAGAACCTTCAAAGTCCCATGAATCCAGAGGAAAAGTTGAAGCAAAGGAGGTTGATAAGGATCCTATCAAGGAGTTCATGCAAATGATAAAGAATATGGTGCTCCAACAAGCTCAATTAATAAAGGCCATGGAAGAAAACCATGCAAACGAAATAAGTGCCATGCAAAATAGGTTGGTCAACATGGAAAGGTCTCAAGTAGAAAGGTTCCAACCTAGGTCCAATGGTAGATGGCAAAAGAGCAAAGGCCCTCCACAAGACTATAGGCCTCCAAATCCATTGGAGTCTACCAACATGGTGGATCAAGTTCCCCCATATTGTAGACCATGTGATGAGTTTCACGAGGAAGTCACATGCCCCCTTGTAAGTAGAATCATTGAAAGTGGTATGATGGGAGGAGAACACACAAGAACAAGTGGCCAAATCAATATGTTCTCCATGTAAAATCAAGTTGGAACTATTGAAAGAAATCAGGAGGTTGATCATGGGTCTTGTGCTTGTGGGGTTGATAATATGATTGCAAATTTTGATAGTGTCACTAAATTTTTCAGGGAAAAGCCTACATCTGGACAAATTCTTGCCATGGAAAAACATAAAGGGGTGACTTATCAAAGAAGGGATATTGAAAATTGGAGTAATCCCAGGAATTTTTCTCCTCCTATTTTAGAGTTGAATTTTGACTTAGGTAATTCGACAAATAATGCGAGGGTTTCCATCCCAATATTAGAGCTTTTGAAGATACTGTCTCAGAGGGAAAAGTTCTTAAGTTCCATTTAAGTTACTCAAAGGGAAGTTAATACAAAATTGCCTAATGATGTACCAGAAGATGAGGAAATTATATTGAAGAGCATGAACTATTATGTGGGGAATGAAGATCATCAAATGTTCTTCATTACTTTGATGGTGAATGACCGTCTTTTACACAATTGCATGCTAGATTCAGGGGCTTCATCCAATGTCATGACCAAGAAAGTCATGGAGCAATTGAACTTAAGGGTATCTAGGCCCTATCACAACATATGTTCCATGGATTAAAAAAGAATTGAAGTGTGTGGGTTAATCAAAGATTTACAAGTTTTCCTAGCAACATACCCAGACAGAATGATCACTATGGATATTGTTGTGATAGATGTGCTTGATGCGTGGGGTATGCTCCTATCAAGGAAATGGGTAGCAGATTTAGGTGGTTACCTCAAATGGATCTATCCTATGTGTTAAAATTGGCAACTAGGGCCAAACTCCATGTGGGTCATCTTATTTATGGCAACTGCTATTTTTCTTGGATTCCTCTCGTCGAGAGGTGTAGGATTGATCTAAAGATCATCCGATTCCGATAAGTATTTATGGAGATATGAATTTATTTGTATTTACTTGACAAATTGTCAAGGTCGGCCAACAGCTAAATATGTGGCACACATGCTCAACGTTTCATATAAATACAAGATAGGTTGAGGCATTATTCACTCATCTCATCTCTCACATTCTTCACTCTCCTTTGTTGATTGGGTTTACACACAAGGAGCAGCTCACACGTGGGAAGAAGGAGGATGCAGAAGGACAAGGAAGGAGGACGCAGAAGGACGCAGAAGCTGCAGATGGTATCTTTGACTAGTGTTGACCAGCGTGGACTTTCTAGGGTTGCGGTTTTGGTGTGGCTGTCTCTCCTAGGCAGGCCGCAAATTTTGGCATGCAAACCGAGGCATTCTGACCTCAGGTTTGACCAACGTTGACTGCCCTAATTACTGGCAACAGGTTGACTTCAGTTGACTGCATTTGACTGAGTTTTTCAGACTGTTTTTGGGTTGCCTCTTCTTACTGTTGGAGGCCGAGTTGACTGGGATATTGACCAAGCAAATTGGAGGTCAATTCTATCTTGTTTGACCAGCTTTGACTTTGCTGGTTAGGGTTTGCTGCTGCTGTCATAAAATTACAGATTTATGTATTTGTACTATTTCTCTCTCTGCTGAACTATTGAAGATTATAGAAGAATTGATCAAAGGGTTTCCCCACATTGGAGTTTGTCCCTGGCTAGCCGCCACATTTGGTGTCTCTTGTCTTGGCTTGTTTTTCTGTCGATCTATTAATGTTCTATCAGCGTTTTACTTTATGTTAATGTGATTGCTAAACAATGGCTAATAAGAAGAATTTGAGGTAAACTGCTCTAAGCATAGAGCATACGATAAATTAACATGGTATCAGAGCTGAGGTGAAGACAAAGCCCAAGCAAGAGCAAGAGCAAGAGCAATCACTGAAGACTGTTGGAAAAAGTCTATAGACTCCATGGGTTCCTCATCACACTTCCCTGCCAAAGATAAGCTCCGTGTGAAGTCTGACTATCACGGATGGAAGATGTCTCTTGATGTGACATTGGAAGAGCAGGAAGTGTTGGACCATGTGAGAGGAAGAATCATTGAGCCTCCATCAAATGCATCGGTTGCTGCAAGGAACAAGTGGACCAAGGGAGAAGTCAAAGCAAAGATCATCCGGGACTCTATCGACAAGCGCCTGGTGGCCTATGTTTCTGAGCTGAACACCTCCATGGAAATCTACGATAGACTGGTAAGCCTATTTAAAGTTCGTGATGCAAATCAAGTTTTGTTCCTTAAGAATAAGCTGAAGGAAATTAAGAAGGGAAAAGATGAGAATATGCAAGCCTACTTCTTAAGGATCATCGAGATCAGGAATGATCTTTTATCGATTGGGGAAGTCATTCCTGACAGGGAACTGACCATCACAACACTTGGAAGGCTCCCATCCGAATGGTACGTATTCAGAACCACTCTTCTCAACAATAATGTAATTCCAGGATTTGAGGAATTGATGGCAAGATGTATTCAAGAAGAGACAAGGATGGAAGTGCAGGAAATGCCTGCATTTAGAGGCAATCCTGCTACTTTCTCCTCCCATGCTAAAAGGAGAAATAATTCCGGGTCAAAATCTAAGGGAAAGGCCGGACCGAAAGGTGGAAGAAAAGGAAGATGTTTCTTTGCAACAAAATTGGCCACTATGCGAGGGAGTGTCCTGATAGAAAGGACACATCTCATGATGATGATCAAAATCACTCCCGAGGCAATTCCAACAACAATCAAAGGAAGGCAGGTTTAACGGCAAAGGATAGAGGAATGCCGGAAATGAAGGAAGTGGTTAACCCTCGAAGAAGGCAAGAAACTCCAGGTATGAATCTAACATTGTTAACAATAAGCAAGATGAATATTATCTGATATCGGCCGTCTCTACTACTTCTCCTCCAGATTTGTTGGGCAATTGGCTTATTGATAGTGGTGCATCAAGGCACTTCACTGGTTACAAAGAAGCTCTCTCTAATCTGATAGAGAAGGAGATCAAACTGGAAATTATTCTTGGAGACAACTCCAAATATCCCGTGAAAGGCTTAGGGAATGTTTCTCTTCAATTGAATCGGGGTAACACATTTCATTTGTAAGAAGTTTTATATGTACCTCATCTTAAGAAGAACCTGGTGTCCATTTCGGCAATGGAAGACAAAGGCTACAAGGTGGCCTTCATCGATGGCAAGGTACGTGTTTGGAGAAAGAATTTTAAAGATGCTTTCACTCTTGGGTTTCGAGTTGACTCTTTATATCAAGTCAGAGGAAGTCCATTGGGTGTCATGTCTTGTGACACATCTTTTCAGTCCTAACTACGGCACCGAAGGTCTGCTCACCTTCATTATAAAGCTCTACCCGATGTGAGACAAATGGTGATAGGGATGCCCGAGTTTAAAGTAGAGCAAGGTGGTGTATGTCCAGGGTGTGTCAAAGGAAAACTCAAAAGGGGACCATATCCCTCAAGCCATAGCAAGACCTTCGGTATATTACAGTTGGTTCACTCCGACATATCTTGTATGATGCCTGTGAACTCCTTGGGAGGATATTTATATTATCTCACTTTTACAGATGATTATTCTTGCAAGACTTGGATATACTTTTTGAAAAAGAAGGATGAAGTGTTCTCTTGGTTCTGTCACTTCAAAGCCTTGATCGAGAATCAAACTGAGAAGAAGATCAAGATCTTAAGCACTGATAATAGAACCGAGTATGAATCCAATGAGTTCCATGACTTTTGTAAGGAAGCTGGCATTAAGAGGGAGACCACAAGACCACACACTCCTGAGAAGAATGGTGTGGCGGAATGGAAGAATCGTACGATTATGGACGCTGTTCGTTCCATGCTCCATGAGCAAAGGCTTCCGAAGTTTCTATGGGCCGAAGCTGCAAATACTGCCGTATATGTTCAAAACCGATGCCCTCATCAAGCATTGGATTCCAAGACTCCTGAAGAGATGTTCATTGGTAAGAAACCTGATGTATCTCATTTTAGAATTTTTGGAAGTCCTGTTTATTTTCATGTGCCGAAAGAGAAAAGGAATAAATTGGGTGCATCTGGAAAGAAGGGAATCTTCGTGGGCTATAGCGAAAATACTAAGGGCTATAGAATCTATGTGGCTGGTCAAAGGGAAGTCGAGATTAGCCATGATGTCACCTTTGACAAAGATATGGCTCTTAGCAAAGTTGACAATCTTCCTATACTAAGGAAATCTGGAGAAGCTAACACTAGCGAACCGAAGGAAAAGCAAGATGAAACATTGCCCGAAGTAGAAGAATCTATAGACCTTATTGATCCCCCTTCGCAAGAGCCTTCCTCTTCTAGGAAGAGGCCCTCATGGCTTAGGGGGACACTTGATGATGCTGAAGGACACGTTGCACCTAGAGGGACTTTCCTGGAAAGTAAGATGCCAACCAGGTATCATGGATACTTGACCATTATGAGCATGATCATCCAAAATGAGCCCTCATCGTTCGCAGGAGCTGTGAAGCATCAAGTATGGAAGGATGCTATGACTGAGGAATACGAGTCCATCATGAAGAACGATGTCTGGGATGTGGTCCCCAGACCCCAGGACAAAACAATTGTCACTTTGAAATGGCTTTAGAAGATAAAGCATGGAGCTGATGGAAGTGCTGAAAAGTATAAAGGACACATTGCACCCAGAGGGACTTTCCCGGAAAGTAAGATGCCGACCAGGTATCATGGATACTTGACCATTATGAGCATGATCATTCAAAATGAGCCCTCATCGTTCGCAGAAGCTGTGAAGCATCAAGTATGGAAGGATGCTATGACTGAGGAATACGAGTCCATCATGAAGAACGATGTCTGGGATGTGGTCCCCAGACCCCAGGACAAAACAATTGTCACTTCGAAATGGCTTTACAAGATAAAGCATGGAGTTGATGGAAGTGCTGAAAAGTATAAGGCTCGTTTTGTCGCTCGTGGCTTCTCTCAAAAGGAAGGTATAGACTATGACGATATATTTGCACCTGTTGCCCGATATACCACCATTCGCTCGATCATATCCCTTGCTGCTTCGCAAGGATGGAACCTACATCAAATGGATGTCAAGACCGCGTTCTTGCATGGTTCAATCAAAGAGGAAGTCTATGTGGAACAACCCAAAGGATTTGAGATTCATGATCGAGAATCTCACGTGTGCAGGTTGAAGAAAGCCCTCTATGGGCTGAAGCAAGCACCTCAGGTTGGTATGAGAGGATCGATAGCTACTTGATGAAGCTGGGATTCACTAGGAAAGAAGTTGACCCTAACGTTTACTTTAAGATTGAAGATGATAAACCTCTCACACTGGTGCTGTATGTTGACGACCTCTTTCTGCAGGTGTAAACCCTCTCATTCACAAATGTAAGAGGGAGTTGGCTTCTGAGTTTGAGATGAAGGACCTAGGGTTGATGCATTATTTTCTAGGACTAGAAGTCTTGCAGAAGCCAGGGGAGATTTTCCTATCTCAAGGAAAATATGTGGTCAAGATATTGGAGAGATTCGATATGGTGGACTGCAAGCCCGTGACTACCCCAATGGAGCTTCTCTGCAAGAAGTTAAGTGGTCGTGCTGCCGGACCTGTTTTGCAAAATGCTACAGAGTATCGTCAACTCATCGGAGCACTGATGTTCTTGGTGAACTCCCGTTCGGATATATGTTTTACAGTCAACACGTTGAGTCAATATATGGTTGAGCCTCACCACTCACATTGGATTGGGGCCAAGAATCTGTTGAGATATCTACACTGTTGGAGATGTGAGACTACATGGATATACCGACGCTGATTGGGCAGGCAGTGTGGTGGACCGAAAGAGCATTTTTAGGTGCTGTTTCTCTTTGGGATCTGCCTCGATATCCTGGATGAGCAGGAAGCAGAAGTTGATGGCTTTGAGCACCGCTGAGGCAGAGTACATTGCTGCGAGTATGACGTCCTGTGAGGCTGTCTGGTTGCGGAAGCTCTTCAGTGAGCTGTTTGGATTTACATTGGATACTACCGTGATCCTGTGTGACAACGAGAGTGGGATTTATTGACCACTAAAGTTGCATTTGAAATTTTTTTGAAGACTCCATGCCCAAAACTACATTTCAGAGCATTCCTGCACTTTTAGATCATTCAGAGTTCTAGATTTCTTTAGGGCTTTTTAAGCCCCTCCCTTCTCTCTCCCGCTTCATTTTGTACTCAGATTTTGCAGCCCTATGGGGAAATTGTAAACAATTTTCTAGCATGATGAATAAAGCCATGTAACATGCCTAGTTAGCTTGGGAGTTTTTTTGACTTAACTAATTATTCGTGTTTTTCAACATTAAATAACTAGTTGAGATTTTTTCTGCCAGATATACCCCCAAAACTGGAGTGCGGCTTGATGGTAGAGCCTTGGGTGAGTGCTAGTGTCTAGAGTCAATGTATATTTGATTAGGTCCAAGAGTCATTTTTTAATTATTAAAAAAATTCCATAGGACATGAATTTTAATATTTTTTTTTGTAAATTGTAATAAGTGATGTCTAGAGAAGTTGTAGGGGGTATGCGTAATCAAAATTAGACCTCTACACCTCAACTTTCTTCTAAAACACACTTTGGGGGTCAAAATATGTGTTTTAACCCCTCAAAAGCCACTTTTTCCTAAGCCTAGTGGGCAAATTAGAAATAATATCTTGGAAAATAAAAAATGGAGAAAATAATTAATTATTCCACTTGACAAGTGAGGTGGAAATGACTTGGAAATTAAAAGTCAAGTCAAAGGGCAAGTTGGAGGGTGAGTGGGCACCCACATCGTGAATGAATTTTTGCACATTGGAAAATCATTTGGTGGGCCAGAATTAAGGGATCAGTTTCCCATGTGGCAAGTCAAATATGTCAAAGGATCAACAGATGGGTGGAAATATTTGATAAAGAGTCAAATATGTCAAAGGATCAATGCATCGGTGGAAATATTTGATAAGGATTTGATTAAATCTTTGATGAAATAATTATGGAGTATTGTCTCCACTATAGTCCACTCCCATCCAGACTTGTATGCTACTCTTGAGGGCAACATCTATGCACAACAATTAGCCACACATTGGCAACCTCAATGCAGATCCAGAAGCAGAGATATGCACAACTTTGAGGGTAGTTTGTTTGGCACTTGATCAAGGTGTCATCACACAACAATTTTGGCTTGAGAAATTCGTGGGATTGCTCTCCTTTTCCACCTACAACACCACACAGATTACAACTATCAAAGGAAATTCAAATTTGGTACATGGGAATGAGGAGAAAACACTGCCACATCTCAAATTTGATCTCTACGCTTGGAATTCGAATTTACCTTGGGATTTTCTCCATCTTCTCCACTTGTCATTAGGGTTTCACATTAGGATTTTCTCACATTCTTCTATTTAAATGAGCCTTGGGCTCATTGTATAATTCTTAGACGAGTTGTTGGGCTAGCGAAGCTCTGGCAAAATTTGTACTCACTACTTTCATATGCTAATAAAAGTCAAGACTTTGGGAGCTCACTCTTGATGTGATGTTATTCTTCTACCTTTGAGGTAACATTGTCCATTTGTGCTTTTCATTCTCTAAATTTCTTGAATTTGAAATTATTAGCTCATTTGCTGTATTTGTGGATTGATTTATGTAAGTTATCTTGCATTGATTATTGGCTTAGATAGTGTTAATTTGGTAGCTCAGTGACAAATTCCAACCATTGCATTAAATTCCTCTTTCCGTGAGGACCAAAATTGACTTTTGAAGCACTCAATTTGGAGAAGGAAAAATATATTTTTGAAATGAAGCCTAGAAGATGACATTTGTTCAGGTTGGCCTAGAAGCAAAATGAGCACCCCTCCAACGCCTATAATACAAGTTAAGTCCTCCTCATTTGGCACGTCATCAACACAAAGCATTTCTTCTCTCTCCTTCATTGATTGGTTCGTACAACTCAGGAATTGTAGAAATCTCTCACATGTGCAAAGGGACAAGTGTCCGTTTTAGATTGGTCGAATTTCAGACCTGTTGCAAGGCGTTGACCATCATTGACTTTGGTGTGTTTGGCATGTTTGACTGCTTTTTTCGGTGGAATATCTCTATTCTTGCAGGCCACATTTATTGGCATAAAATTCAAGGTAATCTGGGCACTTTGACTGTAGACCTATTGTAGACTTTGACCACAGACTTGTTCTACGCGTTGACCAAGTTTGACCGCTCAAAATTGGACTATTTTGACTTCTAGTTGACCAACTGAGGAGGTCGAGTTGGAAGACCTTTGGCTGAGCTGCTAAGGGACTTTTTTGACCTTTGACCGTTGACTGGTTAGAACACACATTGCTGTTGTTGACTGCTGTTTACTTGGACATATTTGCACTAGAGTTAACTTTTGTTGGATGTTAGATATTGGATTTTGGGTATTGGCTAGTCAAAGCTTGACTTTGACTCTTGGATGATGTACCCTCTTTGCTGAACATTTGAAGACAATCTAATAGAAGAAGATTTGCAACGTGTTTTCTCCCTTGTGGGGTTTTTCCTTGGTCATTGACCAAATATTGTGTCTCTTGGCTGTCTTTCATTGTGCATTTGTATAATTGTTTTATCTACTATTGCTCTACTGTCATTGGTTAACTGAAGAAGTGAAATTGTAATTTGGATGCTATTGGAAATTGTTAAAGTAATAGTTGCAACATAGAACAATTCTTGATGAAAAATTAACATGGTATCAGAGCCAGCTTAAGACAAGCCCAAGAGACAGAGCAAGAGCACCCATCCTCTAGCAACGAAATTTTGGTCTTGTAAAAAATGTCTGCCTCGTACTTCAAGGATAATGAAAAGTTAGTTGATGCATTTGGCTTTGCAATTTGGAAGACTAGGATCAATGTCACCTTAGATGAGTATGATGTCTTGGAATACGTGGAAGGAAAGATTTCAGCACCTTCAAAAAATGGTCCCCAAGATGTCAAATCCAAGTACAAGAAAGGTGAGATAAAAGCTAAGAAGATCATTATTGACTCTGTAAGAGATCATCTACTTATTTATATTTCTTCTTTGAAGACATCGAAGGAAATCTACGATAAGATTGTGGGTATGTATGAAGTGAACAATTTGAGCCACATTATGGATTTGAAAAATCATTGCAAGGAATCTAAGATGCGCAAGGGAGAGACTATACAATCATTCTTCATGGGAATCACTGAAATCATGGGTCAACTCCGGGCTACTCAGGAAATTGTACCTGACAGGGAATCGGTGGTGACTGCCCTTAGTGGTATTCCTTCATTATGGGACATGTTCATTACTTCTATCAATAATAGAGAAAGGATCCCTACTTTTGATGAGCTACTTTTTCTATGCAATCAAGAGGAAAGGTTGATGATATCTAGGAGAAGAATTCAAAGGCCATATGAAGGAGAGTCGACTTCCTTCATTGCTCAAGGGAAGAATAAGAACAAGAAGAAAGGAAAGGGAAAGACATCGAATGCAAGAAGACCTCCTCAAGCCAACCGAGACTCCAAGGACTCAAGAAGACGAGATAGAGATGTCAAATGCCACTATTGTCATCGAAAAGGTCACTATGTTGAAGATTGCCTTGAGAAGGGAGATGCTCCAAGAAGAAACACTTCAAGGTCCTACAACAATAACCATGGCTACAACAACAACATGTCATATGATAGAAGAGATGGAAGAAGGAATGATAGAAGAAGAAGAGACTCTCCCAATGATCGTGAAGAAAGTTATCATCCACAAAAGAGGTCAAAAAATTCCAGGTATGAAAGTAATGCTACTAATCAATCTGAATATATCCTTATTTCTGCTCTTTCTAGTTCCTCTCCTCCGGATACTTGGGACATCTAATTGGTTGATAGTGGGGCCTCTCATCATTTCTTTGGGTATAAGGAAGTTCTCTCTAATTTAGTAGAGAGGGAGTCAAGTGTGAAGACTATTCTTGGAGATAACTTCACTCATCCCGTCAAAGGCTTTGGGTCTGTTAAATTTCACTTGGACTCTTGGGAATCTATTTCGCTTCACGATGTGATGTACGTGCTGGGATTGAAGAAAAAATTGGTATCCATATCTGCTTTGGAAGACAAAGGAATGAGGGTTGCTTTCATCAAAGGAAAACTACTTACTTGGCCCGTTGGATCCTCTATGAGAGACACTTTCACATTGGGATCTAGATTTGAAGGACTCTATAGAGTCATTGGTAAACCTCTTCTAGCAATGGTCCATGATACAAATCATCAAAGTGAGTTGTTGCACGAAAGATTGGCCCATCTCCACTATGAAGCTCTTCTGAAATTGAAGAAGTTAGTCTCTGGGATTCTCGATGTTCAAGCTCAACATTATGGAGTATGTTTAGGGTGTGCCAATGGAAAGAAGACAAGGAGACCATTCCCTTATAGCGAGAACAAGACAAAATACATCCTCCATCTCAATCATTCTGATATATGTGGTACGATGCCCATTCATTCACTTGGTGGCCATGTCTACTGCATTACTTTCATCGATGATTTCTCAAGAAAAACATGGATATATTACTTGAAGCACAAGGATGAGGCCTTCAACATATTCAAGGACTTTAAGGCTTTGTTTGAAAATCAATCAGGGAAGAAAATTAATATCTTTAGGTCTGACAAAGTGGGGAATACATTTCAAATGAATGTTGATTTTGGGTAGCATTGGATGTGCTCTAGCTCCAAAATTCTGTGGAGGGGCTAGAACATATGAGATCTCCAAGACCCAAAAATCGTTTAGAGAAATTCCACCCGGATTATTAAAATAATTAATATTTTTAATGGGTTTTGTGTCGCACAAAGTGTCTAGGCACTGCGACAATGCTCAGAGTAAGGGCTGTCACTCTTAATCCTTATTCACTATGTTTAGACTCTCTCCTAGACAAGTCAAGGGGGGTAGTCCCTAAGGTAAATGGATGAGGATAGCCTGTGAAACACAAGCTCTAAGAGATTTTAATGATGGACAACTTGATGAATCTAAAGCAAGTCTAGGTCAATTAAGATAGATAAATCAAAATAAGACACAATCACAAGATATAAATGACTACAGACCAGTGCCTTTAATATTTGAATTAACCATCGACTAAATAAAACAAGTTATCCAGAACAATTTTCCAATATGTGACGAATAATGACAATCATGAATGATCAATATAAACGCCCAAAACTGTATCATGCAAGAGATTCCAGAAGAATGATTTTCGTTAAGAATTCAGATCTAGAACAATTATCTTTCTCCAATATGATTTAAAATTTTTATCACACCTTGACCATAGAAGAATCATGAAAATTTAAGATTTAGCACTTAAAAACACCAAGGAATTTTAAATTAACACTTTAATTATTCCTTAGGCAATTTGAAGAAGTAAAATAATTCAAAGGGTTAATAAATTAAAAATTTATTGGGCCATAGGCCACATTAAATTTTTTAATGTGAATGCGAATCCCTTTAATTTATTTCCTTAGTCACCAGATCTTTTTTTTTTTTTTCTTAATGTTTTAGAATTTTAGAATTTTTTAGATGTTTTAATTTTTAGGATTTTTTAGATTCTTTTAGTTTTTAGGATTTTTAATTTTTAGAATTTTAAATTAAAAAAAGGAAAAAAATCAAATGTCAAAAGAAATTTTTATTTTTTTAGATTTTTTTAAACTTTTATATTTTTGAGTCAAAATTAAAATCATAAATAATAAAAAAATGAAATGAAATCGAATCAAACTAAAAGTGAAAACAAAGCCTAGATTTTTTAAACTTAATGATTCTAACTAAAGTCTTAGTTAAATGAAATAAAAATGAATGCACTAACCTAAAAAGAGAGACTAACACATACATAAAAAATCGAGAGCTTTTTTGTTGTTGTGCAGGTCTGCAAGTTGACGGAAAGCGTTGAGGGAGATGCAACGAAGGTTTGCGGACATGCAACGAGAGGACGTCGAGGGTCAGGAGATGAGGGCCGAGTTATGTAGAGAATGAAGGATGAGCGATGGGCAGCATAGCTCGATGGAGGAATTTCGAGGGCAACAGAGGCTGCAGATAGGAGGAATAAGGCAGTGACAAAGGGTTTTGAAAGATGCTGGCAGATTGAGGGTTTGATGGACAGAGGGAGCTCGAGTATGAGAGACTGCTGCAGAGAGGGACGATGAGAGATGGAATCGCAAGGTTAGAGAAGGGTGCAGTGTTTGAGCAACAAGTATATGGTAGGCTTGCGTGGAGAGAAGAGGAGCTGGAGCTGCGATGAAGGAGAACAGACCGACGAGGTGACTTGGGCAGCGGATAAGGAGTCACATTTTTGTAGGTTGCTGATGGAGATGACAGCAAGGGTTTTAAGCAGATTTGCCCAAAAATTTCGATTTTTTTCTACAATAAAGAAAATAAAAACCCTAGGCAGCAGCCAAGTACCCAAAAAACTGAAGAAAAATTCATAGATTGGAATGTTATACTTCTGCTTAAAATTTATCAATGAAACCCTTATAGAAAATTCTCCAAATTTAAATAAAATATTTAATCCACTTGCTTTAGATTTGACCCTGAAACCCTCACGAAATTTCCAGATCTGAAAATAAAAGAAAAAGTTAAATTTAAATGCTTGGACTGCAAAATGTCTGAATAATATCCCTGGAAAACAATTTTGATGAACCTCAGAGATCCAGATCTTACCCTCCAGGGCCTAGATTTGGACTCTACACAGATTTCTTCTTTAGATTTCTAGCTGCAAGACAACAATAAAACACCCAAATGATATATACAAAAACCCATAAAAAACCCAAGTCAGAAAACCGAAAATAATTACAGATCTATGCATATGAATGGCAGATCTCTCAGATCTAGGGAGTGTGAGTCTAACTCCGCTCCCAGATCTGATAATCTAAGGCTTTTAACAACGAGATTCATCAATTTCACGCGTAAAAAATTTAAATTTTTAAAGTTTAAAGGAGGTGCTGAGCTCAAAACCCTTCATGCATCACCAGTAAAAAATATCTTATGATAAGCCCGGGATCAAATCAAGCTGGGCTCTTCAGAAAACACGGATCGGGAGTTGGCTAGTCCAACTGAAAACTTCCCTGAATGCTCGATGATCTAAAAATCAAGGCTTTCTTGCAAAACTCAATTCAACCATCAACATAGAGTGAGAAAGCAATAATAAAACTCTGACAAATAGAGATACCTGCTATTATGTTCAGAATTTTGATTATTATTTAAACCCCAACGACTGAGCAAGATACCTGTATTCAAATCACTCTTCAAAAGCTATTATCAATGGCTAAAAAAATTTTACGCATAAAAAACGACACATCTTACAATATTTCCATGAAGAGTAACATCGGCGAAAATTAACCCCAAGTCTTTCTTTATTATCCGAATAAAAATACAAGAGCTTTTCGCTTAGCACACGAATCAAAGGTTGGATGAATTGACTGGCAAATGACCTCCTATTTAAAGATAATTCTCTAACAGCTAGTTCAAATGATCTTCGTCAAAGCAATCTTGACCGTTGATGAGGATCAAAATTTCTTTTAATCTCATCCATCGAAATTTTAAATTCTTGAGGAAATTCAAATTTTTCAATTAAATACATTTTAATCAATTCAAAAATTAAATTTTTGAATTAATTTCCTCAAAATTTTGACTTTGACTTAACCCAAGGGACCAAAGGCTTAAAATTTAGCAAAATAATCAATTTACCTTAGTCCCACGACCTTTCAAATTTAATTTTTAAGGACCGACGAATTTTGCATTCGGAGAATTGAAATTTACCTAGGATTTAGAATTAATTAAATTTCTGGCTTAGGATTTTAATTAATTTTTGGCCAAAAAATTTAATTAATTGACCTATGAGAGGATAAATTATTTTTTCGAACCCTCAAGACACTTTACATTATGATTTTCATATTTTTTACATCTCAAGGGGGAAAACCCATTTGTAAAAGACCCTCACAGACTACCCATTTCTGCGATACAAGTATAATCCAATAGACAAAGCAATTTGTAATAAAATAGCCTAACCAAATAGTTAGGATTATTCCCTAATCACTTTTACATAGACTTGATCTAGAACACTAGGACTCCCCTAAGATCCCAGTGACAAAATCCATTCCGGCTTTGGGGTAAGGCTAAAGGAAAACTCTACCGACCATTCGAGATTGGATCAGTGAGACAAAAAACCTTCCGGAATGTAGATCATCACCAGAAAAGTAGGTTTACCTAGGGAATTACATACATGGCATAGATCTGCTGAGATTATTTACATTATACACATGCAGAATGGGTTTACATTATAACATGATGATTAGGCTGATGATGATAGATTAACGGCACGGACACGTCGATCAAGTGCTACCCATTTTGTGAAAAAAGGGGGGTGTATTGCTATGGGTTGTTGACACGTAGTGGTCAATAGGTTCCTAAGTCTAAACTTAGGAAAATAAAAATATTAATGGGTATTAATAAAAATATGGGTGAGAAGCTTTTAAGTGACGAGGATCAAACTAGTTCTAATCTTAGCCGTTGATTAGGGACTTAATCTCGGCTGTCGATTCGTCAACAGGAAAAGTATAAGAGGAGGCTTGAGGGTCAGTTGGAGACACACCAAGTGATCAAAGAATTCGATTTTCTGGGGCGAGGTTTGTTGAGGAAATCGAGTTAGTGATCAGAGTTGCAGTGAGGGGCAGTTCAACAAGGGATTTTCATCCGAGACTGAAGAATACATAGCAGAGAGGTGACGCAGTGCCGAGAGAGACAACATAGGTCCTAGAAGGGTTGATGCAGAGGCTACAGAGCGCTGACGTAGTGAGACGCAGAACCCGTAGAGGCTGACGCTGGGCCTCAGAGGCAGTGCTGGGGAGATTCTGTGGGGTAGACTAGGAGCAGATCAACAGATTCTGAGCCGGGATAGGGTGACGCAGCTCCTGGAGGAGTGACGCAGTTCCAGAGCAGTGCTTGGAGCACCTTTCGATGTCCAACATAAGGAAAAGCTAGAGTCGCTATGGTGTTTGATCATTCATTTGCTGATTTGTCGGAATATCTGTCTCTGGATAGAGGTACTACTGCCGAAGATATTCTCTGTTGGGTGAGCCATTTTTGGCACCCTAGTTGTATTCACGAAATCTTCTTAATTAATACAAACCCTCTATATGCTGCACCGGTTTTCCCGAATTGGGTTTTTTCGGGGACGAGTGTTCAAAAATAATGGTGTCCCTTGTGTTATTGTCTCAGTTTATTTCAGTGCATGATCTGTATGTGTGTGAAGGATTCAATAGTGTTTACTTCGATGTTTATGCAATTAAATAACTTGTTAATGTAAAGAACAAGTAGGAGATTGTAAACCAGTGATTACAGTAGGGGTTTCTGATGTGTTAGATTCAAGAATTTTCACAATGAATTCATAGACTTTTGCAGGAAAGAAGGTATCAAGAAGGAGATGATTGTCCCCTATAATCCTGAACAAAATGGAGTGGCTGAGAGAAAGAACCGGTCTATTGTAGAAGTGGGCCGAGCCACGCTCCATGATCAAAAGCTGCCGATGTTGCTTTGGGGTGAAGCAACAAATACAAAGGTATATGTTCAAAACAGGGTGCCTCATCAGGGTTTGGACAACAAGACTCTCAAAGAAGTATTCACAGATGTCAAGCATGACATTGGTCACCTCTGTATATTTGGTTTCCCCGTATATTTTCATTGGCGAAATACAAAAGAAACAAACTGGAAGCCACTAGAAGTAAAGGTACATTTGTTGGATATTGTGAAGATTCTAAAGCATTTAGAATATATATTCCTAGTCAAAGGAAGGTTGAAATTAGCAGAGATGTAACGTTCGATGAAGATGCTGCCCTTGGAAAAGCAAAGGACCTTCCTCTACCTACTCCTCTTAAAAAGAAGAGTGATGATATGGATATTCTTGAAGGTTCGTTTGTGCTTGAATCCGAGAGACATTGTTGATGATCCCATGGAGTTAATGGAGCCCTTGGATCCTCCTCCATGTGATCCTCCTGCTAGGAAGAGGCCACTTTGGATTTGTGACACATTACAGGATGCAAAGAGACACATTCTTGCCAGAGCAACCCTTCAGAGAATGCAAGAAGCCCTGCATGTACCAGGGATATGTGGTAGCAATGAGCAATATGATTCAAGCTAAGCCTCCCACCTTTGAAGAAGTCGTGAAAGAACAAGTTTGGAAGGATGCTATGGCCGAAGAATACGAGTCAATTATGAAGAACGACGTATGGGATGTTGTGCCGAGACTGAAGGGGAAATCTGTGGTGACTTCAAAATGGCTCTACAAGATCAAGCATGGGGCTGATGGAAGCATCGAAAAATACAAGGCAAGGTTTGTAGCTCGAGGATTCTCCCAAAAAGAGGGAGAAGATTATGATGATATGTTTGCTCTAGTTGCTCGCTACACCACCATTCGATCCATTGTTGCACTTGCAGCTAGTCAGGGTTGGACTCTTCACCAGATAGTTGGACTCTTCACCAGATAGATGTGAAGATTGGCTTCTTGCACAATTTGCTTCAAGAAGAAGTATATGTTGAAGAACCTCCAGGATGTGAAGTTTTTGACAGGAAGACCCATGTGTGTTGATTGAAGAAAGCTCTCTATGGATTGAAGCAAGCCCCCCGTGCATGGTATGCTCGCATTGGCAGTTACTTGATGAAGCTTGGATTCACAGGGAGTAGTGCCAATCCTAACTTATATTTCAAAGTGGTTGAAGGTATGCCTCTCATTTTGATATTATATGTTGATGACTTATTCTTGACAGGTGCAGAGCCTCTCATTCTTGATTGTAAGGAGTTGGCTACTGAATTCAAGATGAAAGACCTTGGTTTGATGCACTATTTACTGGGAGTAGAAGTATGGCAAGATCGGGTGACATTTTCCTTTCACAAGGTAAATATATTATGAAATTGTTAGAGAGATTTGGCATGGTAGAATGCAAATCCTTGTCTACATCTATGGAGATGAATTTCAAGAAGCTATGTAGAGAGGTTGCTAGATCAGACCTAGCAAACCCTTATGAATATAGACAACTGGTTGGTGCTCTGATGTTCTTTGTGAACACCCACTCTGACATATGTTTCACTGTTAACACTTTGACCCAGTTTATGACTGAGCGTCACCATGCACATTGGATCGCTGCTAAGCATGTATTGAGATATCTACATGGGACTATTAACCTTGAACTGAGATATGCCGCTGGAGATGTTAGACTACATGGATATATAGATGCAAATTGTGTTGGCAGTGTTGTCGACAAGAAGAGTACTTCTGAATGCTGTTTTAGTCTTGGATCTGCCATGATATCGTGGATGAGCAAGAAGCAGAAATCTGTAGCCCTTAGCATAGCTGAGGCCGTGTGTATTGCAGTCAGCTTGG
This sequence comes from Pinus tabuliformis, assembly GCA_031772625.1. Taxonomy (NCBI): domain Eukaryota; kingdom Viridiplantae; phylum Streptophyta; class Pinopsida; order Pinales; family Pinaceae; genus Pinus; species Pinus tabuliformis. Next base: position 777,792,329 of record CM062808.1, on the reverse strand, counting down.
TGAGTTGTGAAGCAATTTGGTTGAGAAAGCTCTTTGGAGAGCTATTTGAACAGGGCCTGGACATGACAATTATCTATTGTGACAACAAGAGTGGGATTCGTTTGTCAGAAAATCCTGTGTTCCATGACAAGTCCAAGCATATTGAGATCAAATATCATTACATCTGAGAAATGGTGTAGAGAGGAGCTATGAGAGTCCTTCACATTTCGACAGATGGGAAAAGAGGTGATATCCTCACTAAGGCTTTTGCCGAAAGGGAAGTTCTTGGTCTTCATAGATCAGTTTGGATTGGTTAAGATGACCCTTTCGGATAAGGGTAGTGGCTGATCAAGAACATTGAGCAGTGCGCTTCCCCCCCCTGGTTGAGCTCCCAGGGTGAGGAATGGAGCTGATGGGCTCCTGGGTATGAGAGACCTCTGACCAATAGGGTGTAGAGACCTAGGATCTCCCTAGTCAGATTATGCCCCAGTTAGTGTCCTGCCCACTTTGCGAGATAACCTCCCCATCTGGCCAACGAGATGAGGGACTTGGGATAGAGTGTGATCCCTACCCCTTGCAGTAGGTGGGTCTCGCCCAAGTTGGTGGATGCAAGTGTTCTACCATATGACTCTTTAGGGTTAAGATGGATGATCAGGGACAATAGGGTAGAGTTTGATTCTTACCTCCGGTAAATTGATCTCACCTACAGTCAAGGACTTTGGGATAGAGTGTGATCCCTACACATTGGGGTAGGTTAAATCACCCATTGTATTTAGTTCTGAGTTGTAGCTATGGCTTCTCGATGACGATGATGATTCTGGGTGGTAACAGAGTCTCCACGATGGCGATACAGTCAGGGTGCTAGCTGGAGCTCCCTTGTAACATTTATTTTTCTTTAGATTCGAGAGTGTTCAGCATGAGATGAACAGAGACGAGCAGAGATGAGCCAGGATGTACATGACATGATATCAAGATACTTATGATGATCATATGATGCCGTTGGAATTTCTCCCTAGCTAAGAGGGAGTGTTAATTTGGCAGCTTAGTGACAAATTCCAACCATTGCATTAAATTCCTCTTTCTGAGAGGACCAAAATTGACTTTTGAAGCACTCAATTTGGACAAGGAAAAATATATTTTTGAGATGAAGCCCACACAATGACATTTGTTTAGGTCGGCCTAGAAGCAAAATGAGCACCCCTCCAATGCCTATAAATATAAGTCAAGTCGTCCTCATTTGGCACCTCATCAACACACAACATTTCTTCTCTTTCCTTCATTGATTGGTTCATACAACTCAAGAATTGTAGAGATATCTCACACGTGCGAAGGGACAAGTGTCCATTTCAGATTGCGCGAATTTCAGATCTGTTGCAGGGCATTGGCCAACGATGACTTGGGTGTGTTTGGCATGTTTTGACTTCGTTTTTGTGTGGAATATCTATGTTCTTGCAAGCCCCATTTATTGGCACAATATTCAAGGCAATCTGGGCACTTTTACCGCAGACCTATTGCATGTTAGAAAACTAGAAATGCAGAAGGATTTTCTTATACTTGATAATTACTTGTGATGTTCTTGACTTCTTATTAGGTTTCTTTATATCTTCTTTCTTTAGTTCATCAAGCAATTACCAAAGAAAAAGCACATAAAACAATGGACACCAGATATAGGTTCACAGCCAGGGCAAAACCCCTCTTGAGGGGAAAACCCAGTAAAAAATTCTTCCTTCAATAGTTTTCCGGAGATGTTCCAAGACTCTAGACCTTGAGACAAACTTTCCTCCACACCAAGTCAGCCTTCCTCTTCTCTTGCAGATGATCCTTCTTGACCTGGCAGCAACAGCAACAGTGGCAACACTTTCTTCGACCCAACAACTTCTATCTTGCCTTGGAGACTTCAATCTTCACTGGAATACTTCGATCTTTTCTTAGAAACTTCGATCTTGGCCCAATACGATTTCCTTAGGTAGCAACAATCAGCAATCGCAACTTCGACCTATACTGTTAACAACATCACATGACAACTGGCTACAACATCAACAAGAGAACTTCGATCTTCCAAACTAGGGCATGAGAGAGATAGTTGCACCAAAGCTTTGATTTTCTTCTTTTCCTTCTCCTAGACCAAACTCACACTTCCTTTCCCTTCTAATTCGCACTTTTTCTAGCTTCAAGAGATGTCGAACTTTCTTGTGAGAGTGGGTGCTTCAAATGGAGTTCGAACTGCTTCTTTTATAGTCCTTTAGTGAGGTCGAATAGCTTACTTGAGGCCGATTTGATCATCTTAAGGGCGAATTGGTGTGGAGACAACATAATTCATTTTTTACTCAATACTTAATCTTTTTACATGATTCAAAAGCCCAAGAAGGGTCTCTTTAAAAGTACAATGACTCTATTGACTTAGAATAAATCCTAGAAGTCCTCAATGGGGAATTTGACCTAAAACATGATGACCCAAGCAAGAAACCCATGCTTTAGTAAGTCAATAATAATAATAAAAAATCTTTTCTTTATTCTTTTGACAAGTACACTACAAGATGACTCAAATACATTAAATGAAGATCGAACCTAGTGACATTTTCCAACATTGCAGACTTTGACCGCAGTCTTATTCTATGCGTTGACCAAGTTTCATTGCTCATAATTGGACTATTTTGACTTTTGGTTGACCAACTAAGGAGGCTGAGTTGGAAGACCTTTGACTGAGTTGATAAGGGATTGTTTTGACTGTTGACTGGTTATGGCACATATTGTTGTTGTTGACTGTTGTTAACTTGGGCAGATTTGCACCAGAGTTGACTTTTGTTGACTCTCTCTCTCTCTTGTCTCTATTTTGGATAAATTACTTGGCATATTGACTTGGTTGTATATTGGATTTTGGATATTGGTTAGTTTTGCATCGTGCATTTTTATAATTCTTGTATCTACTATTGCTCTACTATCATTGGCTATCTGAAGAAGTGAAATTGTAATTTGAATGCTTGGTTGTATATTGGATTTTGGATATTGGTTAGTCTTGCATTGTGCATTTTTATAATTCTTGTATCTACTATTGCTCTACTATCATTGGCTATCTGAAGAAGTGAAATTGTAATTTGGATGCTTTTGGAAATTGTTAAAGTATAGTTGGAGCATAGAACATTTCTTGGTTAAAAATTAATAGAGAGATGCTCTAGATTGAAGAGCACTAGAATGTTCTTGGTTGAACATCTATTCTCTTCTCTCATTGCTTAATATAGTCCCTTGTGATGCTAATATTTCCTTTAAATGTGTAGAAGTTATTTTGTGTTGGAAAGAAGCTATTCTTGGTTGAATGGACTCATTCTCAAGGCGAAGGTTGTAAGAAATCACATCAAGCAAGCTTGCTCTCAAAGGCTTAACAAGCGGAATTGAAAAGGAGTTTTCCTTCCATAGCTCTCTAATACTATCAATTTAAATTTTACTTGTCAAATCTTATGCACTATAATTGACTTGATCTAGCTTTAAGGGCTTGTGAAGGATTTATTCCTTCTTGCTTGTGCAAAGTGAGGAATGTGAGTTCCTTTTGGTTGCATGCAAGGTATATTTTACTTGTGTATTCTTCTCTTGTAACTTATATTCATTTATTGATCCAATTTTCTTGTGCTCTCCGGGCTTTTGCAGATCTAGTGGAGCCTTAAAGGCATGTTGGAGGCATCACTTGAAGGTATTTGTAGGTGGAACATTTGAGGACTAAAGAAATATCATTGAACCCTTCTCATCTACCAAATCTCACTCTCATAACCACTCTTGCCTTCTTTGATTTGCGCAAGGACTTCTCTTGAAGATTTGGAAGTGGAGCTATCAAGTTAGTTATTTTTTTGGAAATGCGAGTTGGCTCTTGGAGGCACTCTTGAGTTGTAACTGTGCACAAGTTGTAATTTCGCTTTTCTTATTTTTGTATTTGATCTTGAGGAGTCGTCTTTTGCTCTTTGAAGAGATTTTTGTAAACTCTCCTCAAGCCTTAAAGTCCCTCATCTCTCTATAAGAGGGTTTTTTCTTTAATTAATAAAAGCAAATCTTGTGTTTTGTGGAAGCTTGCGGATTTCCCCTTCGCATACCAATCTCGTGATTTGGTTGGAGGTAGTATTGGTTGTTGGTGCTTGCTTTTTATTTTCAATTTCCTTTTTCGTTTTTGCAAGTAGCTTAGATCCATTTCTTTCACTCATTAACTTGCTCACTAATTCATACTCTTATTTGGGCTAATTTTAGACTTGCAATTTCTGCTTTATATTGTTCATTTAATCATTGGAAATCTGATTTACTTTCAGCTGATATAATTCATTTAATTGTTGATTATAGTGTTTCTTCATTGCTCATTTCATAGCTATCATTTGAAGTTCATTTTTCATGCAAGTATAGTATTTCTTTAAATGTGAATGAACATCTTTGTTTAAGTTACTTTTGAAGCATTTCACATTTTGGAGCACTACTTTCACTTGCAATTAACCTTGATCATTTACACCTCACTTACATTTGCATTTGCATGCCTAAAATTAACCTCCAAGCATAAGCTTGGTTGATAGACTTTAGGAAATCTTCTTTGATTTTCCCAAAATCTGAGTTTGGAGAAAAGGTTAAACACGTGACCACATAGTTCTCTTGTGTGGTCGAGTCCCTTGTAGGAACGATGGCACGTGGGTTGTCTTGAAGGACTAGGTGGATACTCATTAATGAAGCTAAGCTTCTCCACTTGAGGCCTCTTGCAACCACCCCAATCATTACCAAGTTGAAGGATGTTAGAAGAAGCCACACTTTAGATAGGCTCTTAATTAAAATCTACCAAGAACACCATCACACAAAACCACCTTACAATTTTGAATGGTTTTTCATGCATTTGAAGTTTGGATCTTATTGAATGTTTCATCATTTTAGCTCTTTCTCAAATACATGCAAGATACTTTGAAAGCACCTACATCTCTTTTATTGCAAGTACTTTAGTTTTATTCTTGTATCTTGCTCATGCTTGTTGAATTAGCTTAAAGCTACATTGATGCCATTGTTGGAAACACTGAGAGTGGGGGGGGGGTGAATCAGTATTTCTTACTATTTATTTTTTAATTGTTCTAGTGATTGCCAACAACCTATATAGATATGTATATGTATACACAGAACACAGAAATCAACAGCTGAATTTAATGCTTTTATTAAAACTCAAGACAGTGTAAAGAAATAAATACAATATAAGTATAAATCTGATTGTGAATAGTTGCCAAGCTCCAACTTGAACTTTAGTGAGGCTCCAACCTCTAGAGCACCAACTCTGTTTTGCAGTGGTTTTGCACTTAGGAGCGCCTACCCCAATGACTTCAGTCCTGTTCAGTTCTGAGGCTCCAACCTCTTGGGCTCCAACCCAACCTTGGTATAAACAGGTATGCTGCTGCACTCTATTTAGCTGAGGTTGTCTCACTCCTGCTCTCCTGCCTCTGCTGCCTCTACAGCCTCCGCTGCTTTTTCTGCCTCTTTTGCCTCTGCTGCTTCTACTATCTCACCCTCGGGTTCTTCACCACCATAACCGCACCAACAGTTCTGTGTTTCTATTGTTTTATACATTCCCATGCCTTTGTCCATTCGTTTCCGCTTACACCGTCTCTTAGGCTTCCTCCTCAGTCGCTGTCGTTTCCTTTGACTCGCTTGATTTTTCAGCTTCCCTCCTTGATCGCTGTGACTGACTATTCCATCCTGCTTGTATCCACTCCCGTATTGGAATTATCATCATCTTCAGGTAATTTGGAAGGAACGCCAGCCTCCAATTCAGAATCCTGTTTATGATCTGGATCCAAGGTAGTTTCCATCGATGTTACCTCTGCATAATTTTTAGGTTTATCTGAAGACTTAGTATGGCTTCCTTTATTCTGTTTCTTCTGCCTGAATTCCTCAAGTCTTTTTTTTTATTTTACCAGCTGCTCGCAAATCAACTTTGCTCTTCTGCTTATTCATTGCTTCGAATCAAGCCTTTGAAGTGTTTCACCCACCCACTTCACAAGCAAAACAAGGCACTGGATCCTTACAAAATAAATGACCAATAGGGACGATCATGCCTTCTGCTTAGCCAAATAAATAAATTAAATGTGATCCCGACGCCGCAACTGTGTTCCAAAGGGATCATAAACTGTGCATTTGCAATCACAGCCGTTGATCGTCGCGATCCAACAGTCACAGTCCTTTTTTTCCCGCACGTTAAACATCGTGCATATTCCTCGCTGTCTGACCATTTGTCGCCGGATCGGATGGTAGTCGCAAGCCCCGATCGCGCAACATGCATACGCGTTAACCTGCGGGGGCGGCGGTTTTCATCCACCACGCGTCGTATTGTGACTGGATCGCTGGCCCTTGTACATATACCACCGAACCCCGGTGGGCGGTGCGGGGAATATCGCTTATTGCCTACCTGTATGTCTCCCACGCATTATTGTCCGCGCATTTTTCGCGTGCGACGATCGTTGGATCCGCTGCTCTTTGATCCGACGGCTCATATTCATCATCAGTGGATTCTTATTTTTCCACCAGTTTCTTGCCAGGAAGTGATTTTCTTTCCCCCGGCTTAGCCTTTGCAGCTGCTTTATCAATTATCACAGGTTCAGGCTTCACTTGTTTCGCACCATCTTTCATTAACTCAGGCTTGGCAAGCCTCGCTTCTCTTTGGCCATTTTCCTTAACATGATGCATCAGAGCCTGAGCTTGTCGATCATCATCAGAATCAGAGTCTGTGTCATCATATCCTCCCTTTCTACCATCTGTTTCTTCTACAATTGTGGTATAACCAATGAAGAAGACGCTTCCTATGGTGCAACTGTGTGAAAGCTTGAAAGGTTTAGAAAACATAATATCCAACGAAAACTGGTCGCATTTCCCATATGTAAGCGCACCAAGCACAACTTTCTTGTTATCAACATGAACATTGAGGAGAGCTCTCTCACTTTCCTTTGCATTTTGAATCTCACCCAGGGCTGCCTGCGATAAGTGGAGATATTTACCATCTCCAGGATCACAGCTCTGAACCTCCCCAGGTTTTACCTCCACACCCCAAAACTCCATTTGATCTGAAACCCTCCGCTCGATTGTTTCGGTTCAACTCCTAACAAACGAGGAACTCTATTATAACTCTGTCTGCTTCTCTCGTCTCCATCTGCTCCTTTGGTGGCTCTGTCTACTCCTTGAATATTGCCATATTGACATCAACGACAATCCGTGTCCAACACCCATATCATTGTTTATATTTCATATGAGCATATTTCCTTTTTTAAGTACAAGCAATATCCTACTTGCAGGCATTAATTCCATTTAGTGCTTTCCTTTCAAAGCTATACCTCATATTTGTTCTTGGTTGTTCTAACACTCATTCTGCAACTTCTTTATTCTATTACACTTGTTGTATCTTGAAAGAATTATTTTGTTGCAAGTATTGTTACTATCTTTGAGCATATTTAATTTCTTGGAAGTCATTATTATTGGCACTTTTCCACTTACATCAATTTGCCTTGTAGGATATATTGTTGAATTATTTTAATTTATTTACATGTTGATGTTGATTATATGCTCATGATCATTTGTACTTGCTAAGTCTTTATTTCTTGCTTCAATTTACCTTTCATGTCTTTGAATGATTAATGCTTTAATTGGTCTACTAATTATCCCCTAGAACTTAGTTTTAGAAAGTCTTTCTAAGGAATCTTCTTGAGGGTCCATGTTAATTTTCCACTGCTCTAAGCTATTTCAATTACTTTAACCCAATTCACTTCTTCATTTAGCAATTTAGTAACAATTATTTTTTCCAATTCAATTCAGTAATTGAAGATAGAACAGTAAATGCAATGACAATAGGAGACAATAAAAAACATCAACAAGAGACACTGATTTGGTCAAAGACCAGGGAAAAACAACACTAGTGGGGAAACCCTTTGAAATTCTTCTTCTATTAAATTGTCTTCAAATGTTCAGCGGAGAGTACAATGAGCCCAAATCCATATACAAGAATCAAAGTCAAAAGTTTTGACTTGTCCAACAAGTCATCCAACCAATATCCAAAATGAGCTAATAGTCAAATCTGATTGAAGTCAACGCTGGTCAAAGTCAATGGCAGTAGCAGTAGCAAGTAGTCAACGGTCAATGGTCAACAATCCTCCAAATGTACTCAGTGAGAAGTCAAAGAATACAGCGTGCTCAGCTAGTAAAAGTGCCACAAAAACAATCCCAAAACTCTCCTTCAATCTGAGTCAAAGTAGAAGTCAAAGGCAATTGAAACCCTAGTTGCAGATCTGAAGTCAACCATTGTCAAATTGCCCAAAAATTTTCGATTTTTGTGCCAAAAAATTTGACCCTCCCAAAAATTCCAAAACCCTAGTCAAAATCGTGTTGATTTGGGTTAGCATCAGATGTGCTCTAAGCTTCAAATTTTGTAGGGAGGCTTGGGCACAAGTATTCCAAAGAACCCAGAAAGCATTTTGGGTAATTCCACGCAGAAGTGATTTTATTAAAATAATTAATATTTTTAATGGGGTTCCTAAGTCTAAAATTAGGAAAATTAAAATATTAATGGGTATTAATCTAAGCAGGGGTGAAACTTCTAGAAAAAGACAGGGATAAAGCCAAAACGATCTGAGCCTCTAATTATGATTTAATCTAGGCCGTTGGTTGTCCAATAGGAAGATATAGGAAGGGGCTTGAGGGTCATTTGGGAAACATACAGAGAGATAGAGAAAATCGATTTTTTGAAGTGAGAAGTTCTAAGGAGGAAAAATCGATTGAGAAGATCTTGTAGTTGAGGGGCAAGGATATCAGCTTACAGAGAGAGAGATTCTTAGCCAGAGATACATCAGCAGAGAGAGGCAGTGAATGATGCAGAAGCCTTGATGCAGGGCTAGAAGGGCCACGCAGAACCAACATAGAAGGAGAGAGAGGAGTCCGAAATCTGCAGAGGAATTCGATTTTTAGAAGACGGAAGTTGGGGTGTGAGACTGGGAGGCAAAAATTGAATCTCCTGTGCAACAGATAGACCATCCAGAGAAGTGACGCAGCACCAAGAGAGCTTGATGCTGGGATGACGCAGACACTGCGCAGAGGCAACCAGAAAAGCCGGGGGGCAGTCAGTTTGGGGTTGGATCGGCCAGGATTTCTTAGTGATTGTGTGAGGTAAAACTCACAAAGCTTTTGCCAGTATTTCTCTTTGTAACTGAATAACCCTATGAGTTCGGTGATGTATTCAGATTTTGGTACTGCTTAATAATAATAAACACTCAGAGCTGCTGCACCGATTTTCCCGCATTGGGTTTGTCCGGGGACTTTTGTCCAAAAATAACTGTGTCCTGTGTATTTCCATTTTCCTTGCTCAGTTTCTATGTTTCAGAATCATATTTAAATTGGTGTAGGTTGCTTTAGTAATTTACTTCAATGTTTCATGAAGAAATCTGAAATAATCTTGTAATGTAATTTACAATCTAGGTGAAGTAGATTCTGTTGGTTGCAGTAGGATTCTTGAGATTTTTAGATCTAGGAATTTTCACATGGTATCAGAGTTGTTGATGTGAAACAGGGAAGAGCAGATCTAGCACTGAAGCAAGAGCCAACTCGCTGCAACAAGCAGCAGTGCGAATCCCCTGAGGGATTGCGTAGTTCTAGGCAGGAGGGTTATATTTTCATGGGTGGCTCTCTCTGAGTGAGCTGACAGAGAGGTAAGACGGCCAGATCGAAAACTTGCCAAGACAGAGGGAGCTACAAAGAGCCATGCAGAGCTAAAAGGACGCAGTTTCTGCAAACTGAGTGTTGGGTAGAAAAGCCATAAGAAGGAAGAAGTAGATTGCATAGTGAGGGAATACTTCCTCAGTGATTTCTTGCTAAGGAAATCAATATTTCTCATTTGCTGAGTAGTGGAGGAGCAGCCGCTGACCAACTCCATTAGGGAGTGCGTAAGGCAGCCTATGAGCTACGCAGTAGGGAGAAAGAGGGAGCTGTTCGACATTTTTCGGAGGATATGGCAACTAGTGGCTTGAGGGATCAGGACAGGTTGGACGGGGCTTCCAACTATGCCATCTGGAAGGCTAGGATGGCTTTCCTTCTAGATGAGTATGCCCTCAAGACGTATGTTGATAATGTGATAGCTGTCCCAGCGGATGCAGATCCGCTGAAGAAGTACAAAGCTGAGATGGCTAAGGCGAAGAGGATGATCCTGGATGGAGTCAAGGATCACGTGGTGTGCCACGTTTCTAGCAAAGGGATTGCTAAGGAGATGTGGGATGCCTTGGCCACATTGTATTAGGGATCTTCTGAGTAGCGGAAGATGTACTTAGAGCAGAAGCTGAGATCTGCTCAGATGCAGAAGGGAGAACGTGTGGATCCATTCCTCACGAAACTGAAGGAGACCATGATGAGCTGCCAGCTGCGGGACATAGACCTCAGGATTCAGAGTTAGTGAGACTGGCTCTAAATTCCGTCTCGGATGAGTGGCAAATCTATCTATCCAGAGAATCGTGGGTGGAGCAACATTGCCAAATTGGGACGAGATGTGAGCAACTCTGAAACAAGAAGAGTTGAGCAGAGACTTGCTCAAGGTAAAACTTGATGGGAGAAGTAGCAACAGTGCGTCGAAGCCCAAACTAGAGGAGGAGGATAACGCAACCCTTACATTGAAGGGACAACAGGGGCAACAAAGACTTAAGAAGGATGTCTCCAAAGTGAAGTTCTTCAGATGTGGCGAGATGAGCCACTATGCATCCTAGTGTCCTTTGAAGAAAAGGGACAAGGATGAGAAGCATGATCTTAAGGTTGCAACCGCAAAGATCGAATAGGAGGAGGAGTTCACCATGGCAACCAAGATACCTCTAGGAGGGAGTTGGGCTGATATAACTGTAGTTTGTTAGAGCTATAGATGGGCAGGATCCTTGAGGAGCCCACCTCTTGGATCATCACCTTGCTACGGGAGCCCATGATTAGGAGTAGTAAGATGGTGGAGTTTTCAGTTGGTGCCATGGAGTGTTGATTTGACAGATGCAGTGGTTAGTAGCGCCAGAAGGTGAGCAGCACAAAGTAGAAAAGCAACAATGCGACGAGGCATAGTGCAGAGCTTCAACAATGCAGTGGCGTCAGAAGAGAGCGTGGGACTAACAGCAGTCAGGACTTTCAGCACCGAGGTGTATCCACTGGATACTTGTCCAGTTTTGGGTGTTTTCAGTTGCTTCTTTCAGCAACTGAGTTGTAGTACGGATGCAGTGCTAGCAACATAGCAGATGTAACATTTGAGAGGGAGTTGCAATACAGAGGTAGCATTGGCAGTGGTAGTGTCAAAGGTAGCAATATAGTACCAGCAACAAGCAGTAGTTGGTGGATAGCATGTCAGAGATCAACAACGCAGAGGACGATGCTTCAGAGTCAGAGCAGTACGCAGTAGCAGTGTATTGCTAGAGCACATTCCTTGCTAAGAGGGAGTGTTGATTTGGGATAGTATCAGATGTGCTCTAAGCCTCAAATTTTGCAGGGAGGCTTGGGCACATGTATTCCAAAGAACCCATAAATCGTTTTGGGAAATTCCACCAAGAAGTGATTTTATTAAAATAATTAATATTTTTAATGGAGTTCCTAAGTATAAACTTAGGAAAATTAAAATATTAATGGGTATTAATCTAATCAGGGGTGAAACTTCTAGAAAAAGACACAGATCAAGCCAAAATGATCTAAGCCTTTGATTATGATTCAATCTATAAGCCAGTTGTTGTCCAACAAGAAGATATAAGAAGGGGCTTGAGGGTAATTTGGGAAACAAACAGGGAGATAGAGAAAATTGATTTTTTGAAGTGAGAAGTGTTCTAAGGAGGAAAAATCGATTGAGAAAATCTGTTGCAGTTGAGCGGCAGGGACAACAGCTTCCAGAGAGAGAGATTCTCAGCCGGAGATACATCAGCAGAGAGAGGCAGCGAGTGATTCAGAAGCCTTGACGTAGAGGCTAACATAGGGTCAGAAGGGCCACACAGAACTAGTGCAGAGGGAGAGAGAGGAGTCTGAAATCTGCAGAGGAATTCGATTTTCAGATGCCAGAAGTCGGGGTGTGAGACCGAGAGGTAGAAATTGAATCTCCTCGGCAGCAGATAGACCAGCCAGAAAAGTGACGTAGCACCCAGAGAGTTTGACGCTGCGCTGATGCAGAGACTACGTAGAGGCAACCATAAATGTCGAGCGACAGTCAGTTTGGGGCTGGATCAGCCAGGATTTCTTGGTGATTGTGTGAGGTAAAACTCACAAAGCTTCTGCCAGTATTTCTCTCTGTAACTGAATAACCCTGTGAGGTATTCAATGATGTATTCAGATTTTGCTACTACTTAATAATAATAAACCCTTAGAGTTGCTGTCGATTTTTTCCTGCGTTGGGTTTTTCCGGGGACTATTGTCCAAAAATAACTTTGTCCTATGTGTTTCTATTTTCTTTTCTCAGTTTTTATGTTTCAGAATCATATTTAAATTGGTGTAGGCTACTTTAGTAATTTACTTCAATGTTTCATGAAGAAATATGAAATAAGCTTGTAATGTAATTTACAATCTTGGTGAAGTAGATTCAGTTGGTTGTAGTAGGATCCCTGAGATTGTTAGATCTAGGAATTTTCACATCGTATCGGAGCTGTTGATGTGAGATAGGGAAGAGCAGATCTAGCACTGAAGCAAGGGCCAACTTGCTGTAGCAAGCAATAGTTCGAATCCCCTGAGGGATTGCGTAGTTCTAGCCAGGAGGATTGTATTTTCGTGGGTGTCTCTCTCTGAGTGAGTGGATAGAGAGGTAAGACTTCCAGATTGAAAACTTGCCAAGACAGAGGGAGCTACGTAGAGCCATGCATAGCTAGAAGGACGCAGTTTTTGCAAGCTGAGTGCTGGGCAGAAAAGCCATCAGAAGGAAGAAGCAGATCACATAGTGAGGGAATACTTCCTTAGTGATTTCTTGCGAGGAAATCGGTATTTCTCATTTGCTGAGCAGCGGAGGAGCAACAACTTACCAGCTCCATCAGGGAGTGCGTAAGGCAACCTAGGAGCTACGCAGTAGGGAGAAACAAGGAGCTGTTCGACATTTTTCGGAGGATATGGCAACCAGTGGCTTGAGGGATTAGGATAGGTTGGACGGGGGTTCCAACTATGCTATCTGGAAGGCTAGAATGACTTTCCTTCTAGATGAGGATGCCCTCAACATAGATGTTGATAATGTGGTAGCTGTCACGGCGGATGCAGATCTGTTGACGAAGTACAAAGCTGAGATGGCTAAGGCGAAGAGGATGATCTTGGATGGAGTCAAGTATCATGTGGTGTGCCACGTTGCTAGCAAAGGGACTGCTAAGGAGATATCAGATGCCTTGGCCACATTGTATCAGGGATCTTCTGAGCAGCGAAAGATGTACTTAGAGCAGAAGCTGAGATCTGCTTAGATGCAGAAGGGAGAACTTGTGGAACCATTCCTCACGAAAATGAAGGTGAACCGTGATGAGCTGTTAGCTGCGAGACATACACCTCATGATTCAGAGTTAGTGAGACTGGCTCTAAATTCCGTCTCGGATGAGTGGCAAATCTTTGTCCAGAGCATCTTGGGCAGAGCAACATAGCCAAATTTGGACGAGATGTGGACATCTCTGAAACAAGAAGAGCTAAGGAGAGACCTGCTCAAGGTCAAATTTGATGGGAGCAACAACAGCAGTGGGTCAAAGCCCAAAGTAGAGGAGGAGGATAGCACAACCATGGCATCGAAGGGACAGCAGGGGCAACAGAGACGGAAGAAGGATGTCTCCAGAGTGAAGTGCTTTAGATGGGCCACTATGCATCCTAATGTCCTTTGAAGAAAAAGGACAAGGATGAGAAGCATGATCCTAAGGTTGCGACCACAAAGATTGAACTGGAGGAGTTCGCCAGGACACCCAAGATACCTACAGGAGGGGCGTGGGCTGATATAGAAATTTAGTTTGTTAGAGCTATAGATGGGCAGGATCCTTGAGGAGCCCACCTCTTGGATCATCACCTTGCTACGGGAGCCCATGATCAGGAGTAGCAGGATGGTGGAGTTTTCAGTTGGTGTCATGGAGTGTTGATTCGACAAATGTAGTGGCTAATAGTGCCATAAGGTGAGCAACGCAGAGCAGAGAAGCAACAGTGTGAGGAGGCACAGTGCAGAGCTTCAGCAACACAGTGGCTTCAGAAGAGAGCATGGGACTAGCAGCAATCATGACTTTCAGCACCGAGGTGTATCCACTGGATACTTGTCCAATTTTGGGTGTTTTCAGTTGCTTCTCTCAGCAACTAAGTTGCAGTACGGATGAAGTGTTAGCAGTGGCAGTGCTAGAAACATAGTAGATGCGACATTTGAGAGGGAGTTGCAGTACAGATGTAGCATTGGCAGTGTCAAAGGTAGCAGTACAGTAGCAGAAACAACGCAATAGTTGGTGGACAACATGTCAGACATTAGCAGTGTAGAGGACGATGCTTCAGAGTCAGAGCAATATGCAGTAACAATGTATTGCTAGAGCACATTCCTCGCTAAGAGGGAGTGTTGATTTGGGGCAACATTGGATGTGCTCTAAGCCTCAAATTTTGCAGGGAGGCTTGGGCACATGCATTCCAAAGAATCCAGAAAGCATTTTGGGAAATTCCACCTAGAAGTGATTTCATTAAAAGAATTAATATTTTTAATGGGGTTCCTAAGTCTAAACTTAGGAAAATTAAAATAGTAATGGGCATTAATCTAATCAAGGGTGAAACTTCGAGAAAAAGACATGGATCAAGCCAAAACAATCTGAGCCTTTGATTATGATTTTATCTAGGCCGTTTGTTGTCCAACAAGAAGATATAAGAAGGGGCTTGAGGGTCATTTGGAAAACATACAGAGAGATAGAGAAAATCGATTTTTTGAAGTGAGAAGCTCTCAGCAGGAAAAATCGATTGAGAAGATCTGTTGCAGTTGAGGGGCAGGGATAGCAACTTCAGGAGCGAGAGATTCTCAGCCGGAGATACGTTAGCAGAGAGAGGCAGTGATTGATCCAGAAGCCTTGACCAGAGGCTGACACGGGGCCTGAAGGGCCACATAGAACTAGCACAGAGGGAGAGAGAGGAGTCCGAAATCTGCAAAGGAATTCAATTTTCAAAAGACGGAAGTCGGGGTGTGAGACTGGGAGGCAGAAATCAGATCTCATGGGCAACAGATAGACCAGCTAGAGAAGTGACGTAGCACCCAGAGAGCTTGAGACTGGGTTGACGTAGACACTGTGCAAAGGCAACGTAGAGGGAACCAAAAAAGCCAGGGGGGGTGGGGGGGGGGCAGTCAGTTTGGGGCTGGATCAGCCAGGATTTCTTAGTGATTGTGTGAGGTAAAACTCACAAAACTTCTGCCAATATTTCTCTTTGTAACTGAATAACCTTGTGAGGTGTTCAATGATGTATTCCGATTTTGCTACTTCTTAATAATGATAAACACTCAGAGCTATTGCATCGGTTTTCCCGCATTGGGTTTTTCCGGGGACTTTAGTCCAAAAATCACTATGTCCTATGTGTTTCTATTTTCATTGCTCAGTTTCTATGTTTCAAAATCATATTTAAATTGGTGTAGGTTGCTTCAGTAATTTACTTCAATGTTTCATGAAGAAATATGAAATATGCTTGTAATGTAATTTACAATCTAGGTGAAGTAGATTCAATTGGTTGTAGTAGGACTCTTGAGATTGTTAGATCTAGGAGTTTTCACATGGTATCGGAGTTGTTGATGTGAAACAGGGAAGAGCAACTCTAGCACTGAAGCAAGGGCCAACTTGCTGCAACAAGCAGCGGTTCGAATCCCCTGAGGGATTGCGCAGTTCTAGCCAGGAGGGTTGTATTTTCATGGGTGTCTTTCTCTGAGTGAGCCGACAGAGAGGTAAGATTGCCAGATCGAAAACTTGGCAAGGCAGAGGGAGTTATGCAGAGCCACGCAGAGCTAGAAGGGCGTAGTTTCTGCAAAGCTGAGTGCTGGCTAGAAAAGTCGTCAGAAGGAAGAGGCAAATCACATAGTGAGGGAATAATTTGTTAATTTTGGTATGTTTTATGCTTAGAGCAATTTACTTCAATTTTTCACATTAGCTCAATGACAATATTCAGATTAGCAATTACATCAGCATGATAGTGAAGTGCAGATATAACATAAACATAAACATCAGAAGACAAGCCAAGACAAGAGGACATAAGATGTGGCGTCAGCCAAGGACAAACCCCAATGTGGGGAAGCCCTTGATCAATTCTTCTTATGGTCTTCAATAGTTCAACAGAGAGAGAGAGTACGAATACATTTGAAGTCAACACTTTGACTTGCCAAAATAAGAGATCGAGATTCAGAGATCTTTCATCATGAAGATGACACGAGAGTTCTGATGACAAGGACTACAGATATGAACTCAGGTGAAGGCACACTTATCAGTCCTCGTACTTCAACTGATTCTCCAAGGTGATTCCATTACCATGCTACATCCAACCATGTTGCATCCATCACCATGCTCCATCCATCACCATGCTGCATCAATCATCATGCTTCCAAGCTGTTAGATAACTAAGCCCTTCAAGGGCATCAGTCGACCTAGGAGTGTCTCTCCTAATCCAAGCTGCCATCCGAATTCAAAGAAAACTGTAATACTGCCTTGGAACAGCCTTAGCTTCTTGCTATGGCTTGCAACCTAGCAAAGGAGCTAGTTGTAGCTGTAGACTCCTTCAACAGGCAAAAACAAGATCCTAAATAGCAGCGTTGCCCTTTGTCATCTAATCTAGTGACTGCTGCTCCCAAACGTACCTTATCCATGCCTTAGAACAACAGTATTTAACACGTTGTTACATGGATTTCCATGCTGCTCCTTTGCGCTGATATATGTCTCCTTTATGCTACGGCTAGGCTTCCTTTGCAACGAATAGAAGCTCCTTTAGATCGCTGTAGTTGTGATAGTGGATTAGGGCTAGTTGTGACAGCAGATTAGGGCACCTTCAAGTCTGAGATTGGGGCCTCTTCTAGGCCTCCTTACTGCGGCTTAGGAAAGTGTGTGAGTAGCATATAGAAGGCGAGTCCTAACTGCGTATACACATCCTCCTTGACTGCAGCTAGGTGATTTCTTCATGACTCCTTCAGGATAGCATTTAGGGCACTTAAGGATAGCGTTAGATTAGGTCTCCCTTGCCAGTGTTTAGACCTCCTTTATGCAACATATAGGATTCTTCATAAGCCTGCAGCTAGGGCACATTATAACAGTGGATAGGGAACCAATTGAACTGCTCCTAGGGCATCTCCTTACCTGTGTTAAAGCCTCTCCTAGGACTGCATAGGAGCCTCCTTTAGGACAGCATAGGTGCCTCTGTTCAATTTGATAATGATCCTCCATGTTTGCGTCTATAGGGCTGGCTTCATTGGCTGTAATTTAGGGCAGCGTAGGCACTCCTAGAAGACCCTTTCTCCTCCACGTCTAGGGCTTCTCCCTGACTGTAATTAGGGCTTCTCCCTGACTGTAATTAGGGCTCTCCATGGCAGCGTATAAGAAGCTGTGTATAGGACTCCTCCATGACAACGTTAGGGTCTAGGGCATCTCTTCTAGGGCAGCGTATAGATCTTCTCCCAAAGACAGCGTATTCTCTTAGAGACTTCTCCTTCCACCAAAACCCAAACAAGTGGAGAGGAGGAGATCACAAGAGGTGTGTCTAAAATGACTTGCAAGCCACCTCTATTTATAGTGCAACGTTGAGGATAGATGGGGGTAATTTGGTTGCTGGCTGACCTTGATGAATTGTCACATAACACAAATAAATTCATATCTCCATGAATACATATCGGAATCAGATGATCTTTAGATCAATCCTACACCTCTCGACGAGAGGAATCCAAGAAAAATATCAGCTTCCATGAATAAAATGACCCACATGGAGTTTGGCCCTAGTTTCCAATTTTAACACTCCCTCTCAACTACGGAGAACTCCATCTGCTAATCCATCTGCCAGTCCATACTATCTCTGCCACAAGTGCTCTGCACTGCTCTGCTGAACTATGAAGAAGAAGAAGTGATTGAGAATGTATCATACCATCCTCTACTGACCCGAAGTCAGTCCCATATAAAAAAGAGTGTCTCATACCACTCTTATTGATCCGAAATCAGTTCCAAATAAAGAGTGTATCATACCACTCTTACTGATCCGAAATCAGTTCCAAATAAAGAGAGTGTATCATACCACTCTTACTGACTTGAAGTCAGTTCCAATTGATCCCAGATCAATATCATCCTAGCATAGGGAGTATGGTAGTTACACAATGCATCCATCGGTACTACTATGGTCCCTATTCTCATTTCCCTACTCATTGGCCAGATGAGAGGTACTTCCCATGAGTCCCAGACTGCATGGGCAGGATGTCTCAACAGGAGAAGGATGAACCACTCATCCTGCTTACATGTCGCCAGGGGTATCCCAGGGGAAGGCTGAACCACTCACCCTGTACAAAACAAATCACTAGGGGAAGGTTGAACCACTCACCCTATGATTGTATCTCTGTAGGAGAAGGATGAACCACTAGGGGAAGGATGAACTACTCACCCTATGGTTGCTCATCGCTCCAAAAAGTACCCCCAAGCCCCCCGGAGCTCCCAGAGCTCAATGTCCATATTATACTGGATCTTCAGGAGAGGGTCTCTCCACGACTCCTAGTTGTTCTCGAAAAGTCAAGAATTTGATCTTTCCTAGGGGCTTGATTTGAATATCGGTGACCTACACATCAGTGCCAGAGTGATAGAGCCTTTTTGCTCCTCGTTATACCATATCCCAAATAAAGTGGTACCTGATGTCTGTATGCTTGGAGCGATCATAGAACACAGGATTCCTCAACAATCTAATCCCCTCTGGTTGTCATAGAAGATCACGATGGTATCCAGCACGTGTCCAAACAACTCACAAAAGAGCTTCCACAACCATACTACTTCATAGGAGGCCATACTCACAGCGATGTATTCGGCCTCATCGGTGCTCAAAACAACTGACTTCTGCTTTCTGTTCATCCAGGATATCGAAGCAGAACCAACACCCGTAAGTGCTCTTGCGATACTCCACACTGCCTCCCTAATCAACATCAAAATGATCATGTAGCTTCACATTTACGGTCGTGTATCTCAATCCATGAGAGATTGTGCCTTGAAGATATCTCAAATGATTCTTGGCACCAATCCAGTGAGGCTCAACCATATATGAGCTCAACATGCTAACTGCAAAACATATATCTAGACGGGGGTTCACCAAGAACATCAATGCTATTATGAGTTGACGAAACTCAGAGGCATTTTCCAAATCAGGTCTAGTAGTACTACCACATAACTTCTTAAAGTTAGGCTTCATCGAGGTAGTCACAAGCTTGCAGTTCACCATTCCAAATCCGGAATCCAACTCCCTCTTACTTTTGCAAATGAGAGGGTTTGCACCTATCAGAAAGAGGTCATCCTCATAACTTATAAGGTACTAGTATAAGAGGTCTACACAATCTTAAAGCAATGGTTTGGATTGGCTTCACTCCTAGTGAATCTCAACTTCATCAGATAGCTATCAATCCTCTCATACCAAGCTCGGGGTGCTTGCTTCAAACTATAGAGAGTTTTCTTCAACCTGCATACATGAGATTCTTGATCATGAATCTCAAACCCCTCTGGTTGATCCACATCTGTGGTCTTGCTATTACATGAGGGGAATGCTCCCCTTGTAAGATTTCCTTCGGTACATCTCGAACATGTACCTTCATGCTCTTCTTGAATTTAGGCATCCCTGTCACCATTTGTTTCACATCGGGTAGGGCCCCATAATGAAGATGAGCAAACCTCTGATGCCATAGAAGAGATGTGACACACGACATGGTCTCCATTGGACTTCCTGCAACTTGATACAAATTGCCAACCCTAAACCCAAGAGTAAAAGCTCCTTGAAAATTCCTTTTTCAAACACGTACCTTTCCATCGATGAATGCCACCTTGAAACCTTTGACTTCCATTGCCAAAATGGACACCTGGTTCTTCTTGAGATCAGGTACATAAATAACTTCTTGTAAATGAATCGTGCTACCCTTATTTAATTGAAGGGTAGCATTCCCTACACCCTTTTCGGGATAGGTGGCATCGTCTCCAAGAATAATCTCCACGATTGTCTCCTTCTCTATCAAATTAGAGAGAGCTTCCTTATATCTAGTGAAGTGCCTTGAAGCACTACTATCAATAAGCCAGGTTCTCAAAGAGTCCGGAGGAGAGGTAGTGGAGAGGGCCAATATAAGATAATACTCCTTATGCTTCAGAAACAACATTTGATTTTTCATACCTGGAGTTCCTTGCCTTCTTGAAGAGTCGACCATTTCCTTGATGACGTGCATTCCTTTGTCCTTTGCCATTGTACCTGTCATTCCTCCGATCATTGAAGATGCCCTTGGAATGATTGTTATCATCATCAAGTGATGTGTCCCTTCTATTCGGACACTCCTTCGCATAATGGCCAAACTCGTTGCTAGCAAGGCTACCTTTCCTTCCACCCTTAGTGTACTTGATCTTTGTAGCAGCTGGTGCATTTGATGGAGGCTCAGGGATTTTACCCTTCACGTAATCCAACACTTCTTGCTCTTCCAATGTCAGATTCAGAGATATCTTCCATCCATGATAAACCTTTTACGGAGCTTGACTTCAGTCGGGAAGAGGGATGAGGAACCCATTGAGCCTTTGACCTTGTTCAACTGTCTTCGGTGATTTCTCTTTCACACTTGCTTCGGCTTTGTCTTCACCTCAGCTCCAATACCATGTTAATTTTGGTATGTTCTATGCTTAGAGCAATTTACTTCAATTTTTCACATTTGCTCAATGACAATATTCAGATTAGTAGTCACATCAACATGATAGTAAAGTGTAGATAGAACATAAACATAAACATCAGAAGACAAGACAAGACAAGAGGACATAAGATGTGGCACCAGCCAGGGACAAACCCCAATGTGGGGAAACCCTTGATCAATTCTTCTTATGTTCTTTAACAATTCAGTAGAGAGAGAGATAGTACCAATACATTTGAAGTCAACACTTTGACTTGCCAAAATAAGAGATCAGACATCAGAGATCTTTCATCATGAAGATGACATGAGAGTTTTGATGACAAGGACTGTAGATATGAACTTAGGTGAAGGCACTCTTATCAATCCTCATACTTCAACTTATTCTCTAAGGTGATTCCATCACCATGCTGCATCCATCACCATGCTATTTCCAACCATGTTGCATCCATCACCATGCTATATCCAATCATGCTGCATCAATCATCATGCTTCCACTCTGTTAGATAACCAATCCCTTCAAGGGCTTCAGTCCACCTAGGAGAGTCTCTCCTAATCCATGCTGCCATCCGAACTCAAAGCAAACTGTAATACTGCTTTGGAACAACCTTAGTTATTTGCTATCGCTGCAACCTAGCAAAGTAGCTAGCTGTAGTTGTAGACTCCTTCAACAGGCCTAAAGAATATCCTAAATAGCAGTGTTGCCCTCTGTCTTCTAATCTAGTGACTGCTGCTCCCAAACGTACCTTATCCATGCCTTAGAACAACAGTATTTAACATTCTATTACAGGGATTTCCATGTTGCTCCTTTACGTTGATATATGTCTCCTTTATGTTGC
Organism: Pinus tabuliformis; assembly: GCA_031772625.1. NCBI lineage: Eukaryota > Viridiplantae > Streptophyta > Pinopsida > Pinales > Pinaceae > Pinus > Pinus tabuliformis. Next base: position 777,770,696 of record CM062808.1, on the reverse strand, counting down.
GGCTAAGCTTCTTTTGCAACGAATAGAAGCTCCCTTAGATAGCTGTAGTTGTGACAGCGGATTAGGGCTAGTTATGACAACGGATTAGGGAACCTTCAAGTCTGAGATTTGGGCCTCTTCTAGGCCTCCTTATTAAGGCTTAGGACAACGTATCAATAGCATATAGGAGGCATGTCCTAGCTGCGTATATACATCCTCCTTGACTGCGGCTAGGTGATTTCTTCATGACTCCTTCAGGACAACGTTTAGGGCACTTAAGGATAGCATTAGATTAGGTCTCCCTAGCCAGCTTTTAGACCTCCTTTATGCAACGTATAGGATTCTTCATAAGCCTGTGGCTAGGACACATTATTACAGCGGATAGGGCACCAACTGAACTTCACCTAGGGCATCTCCTTACCTGTGTTAAAGCATCTCCTAGGATTGTGTAGGAGCCTCCTTTAGGATAGCATAGGTGCCTCTCTTCAATGTGATAATCATCCTCCATGACTGCGTCTATAGGGCTGGCTTCATTGACTGTAATTTAAGGCAACATAGGCACTCCTAGAGGATCCCTTTCTCCTCCACGACTAGGGATTTTCCCTGACTGTAATTAGGGCTCTTCATGGCGATGTATAAGAAGCAGTGAAACAGGAATCAACGATTTTCCCGATTAATCGCAATTCCCACTCGGATCGGCCACGAAACGATCAGACTTGAATCTTCCCGAGTCAAATCGCGTTGACCGAGTTTGACTCGTGGTCAACGCGATTTTGACTCGCGCGTCTTCCGATTATTCCGACTCTGCGTTTTTTCCCGAGTCCCGCCAAAATTTTTATCGGGTTCTGGGTTTCTGTTTGTGTGATTTATCGCGTTATCGAGCTGTTTCCCGCGTCCATACTCCCGCGTCCATACTTCCGCGTCCACCGTCCAGAAACCGCACAGTCGACAGTGGACACCCCGCCGCAGAGCCTCGAAGCTGCATTCGACGCCGCATTGTTGAGAATCGATAAATCTGAATCATATACCTGCGCAGTGCGTGAGCCTTCAGGTAACTCCTCTCGCTATAATATATATATATATATATATATATATATATATAATGATGAATCATTGCATCGTGTGCAGCCGCCAGCGTGATCAGGTGCTGCGAATCGCGATACAGGCTCAACAAACTCGCAGAGAAGAACAGATGCACTATTTCTTCCGCCACTAATGAGCTTTGTTTTGGAGTGATAGTGATACGATATTATTAATATCGATCACAATCATAAGTTTCAGACCTCTTTTGAATGAATATTGCTGCTTGCAGACTTCGGAATCCGGTTCTGATTCTAAATGGATTGAGATTTTCGGCTTCTTTTGAGGCTCTATAGTCTATACTATCAACCCTCTAAAATTTAAAAGAAAACTATACAGGCATCTATTTTTCTGTGTTGCCATTGGATTGTGGGCTGGACTTGTGATTGGTTACATTACAGAGTATTACACAAGTAATGCCTATAGGTGAGTCTGATGGTCTCATCTTTTGAAATAATAAAATTTCTAAATGACGGCAATTTTGATAGGTCGATGATGACTGATTTATTGTCTGTATTGCAGTCCCGTCCAGGAAGTGGCCCAGTCCTGCAGAACTGGAGCTGCAACAAATGTCATATTTGGGCTGGCTTTAGAGTCTAAAACCCATGTCATGCCTTGATAGTTGATACCATGTAGGAAAATATATATTATAAATACAAATAAACACAAAATGCACAACATAATATTTTATTCAAATGCAGTCATTTGACAAAATGATGTAGCTCACATTAAATTTCATACAGAAAATATGCAACATCATATTTTATTCAAATGCAGTCATTTCATAAAATGAGGTAGCTCACACTATATTCCATACCAAACGTAGTAGTGTTGCCTACCTAACTGCCATCACTAATAACTCCACCTTAATCTATAGCTGATCACTTAGCATAATGAGCATTGAGACCCTTATCAGTGGAAAGATTTGAATGTCTCGGGTTTCTAGACATTTAACGTTTGTTGATAAATAGAAACAGCAAGACAAGATTAAAGGCTTAACCATCTCAGGTCTCAATTTGATTTCTCATTCAAGGATTATTGATGATATTCATCGCAAAGTTTTGACAAACATCAGCATTTCATTTTCATCTGCAAGGATATCAAATATGGTGCATAAAGGAACTAGTCTAAGTTTCACAACAAATTTTGAACAACCTGTGTAAATACTTTTGGATTACAATTTTAATTCAATTTAAAATCAGATTCCTGTGAGTGAAGAACACTTGAAGAGGCATAAGTTTTTAGGCATGGATAGGCTGCTGCTAGGAGTTAGGTGGTTCTGTGAGTCAATAGTTATTACACGTTAAAGTCAATTAAACTTTGACTCCTAGTATTGGAGTGTTAATCCTTCAACAACGCCCCCATGAGGTAGAGTCATCCTTCAAAATTTTAAATGAATGTGACCATGAAGATAATCATATGATATTCTTATTTAATATGAATGATTAAACATTATTTTAAGATATGCAATGTGACATAAATATATTTCATTGTGTTATGTTTGGTTGCAAAGTGTTAGAAATTAGAATGCATCTGGTCACTGGTGTGAATCTATAATATTTACAGGATCATTCTAGAATCTAAACTCGACCTAACAGATCTCAAAGTTCCTTTGCTTAACTATGTTATAAAACTTTTCCTTCTTCCCTGCCTCTTGAAGTAACTTACCTCTTTATCATAGTTCTGATTCTGGCACTTTCTTGGTGTGCTTTTGTGCCAATTTTTAGAGCTCTGTTGTACTTGTGCTCCATTGAATAAAACCAAGGTTCTGCTGCCTGCATGTTTTCTGGTTTTATTGAAAGGCAACATTTCTATATGTTCACTGACATCTGTCTTCATTTAATTTTTTAAATTTCTAGCATATTTTAAATTTTTGGATCATTTTTGAATTTGATTTTTTGTTGTCTTTCACAGGAGCCACAAATTAAATAGAAGCCAGACTCCAAATCTTAACAGAAGCCACAAATTAAACACAAGTTCAAAGCAACAACAATGCCGAGAGAGCGGGACTTTGCTTGGGCTTATTGTGACAAGATTCCCGGAAAATCCATGCTCCTTTGTAAATTTTGCAAAAAGGAATGTAGTGGAGGCATTTATAGATTCAAGTTCCACCTTGCACAAATACCTGGCCATGATATAGGTCTTTGTGGCGCCGTTGACGACAATGTCAAATACCAAGCAGCCTTGGCCCTTGATATGTTAGAGCAGCATAATGCCAAGAAAGCAAAGCAAAATGCTGAAATAGGAACTGTTGGAGTTGATACTTTTTCTGCCACTAGCCCCATGTCACCTCAATTTGTTGAATCCTCAATGCCGTTCCCAAGTTTTCCACACATGCCTCCAAGGCCAAGTCAAACTCAAAGCCATGCGAGTCCTTCAACTCCTTCCTTCAACACTGGAGGTGGAAACATAAACACCTTTTTTGCTCCCCACACAAAACCCGGTTCCCAACCTACCTTGGATGGCACTGGTTGGAAAAAAAATATCTATAGTCAGGCAAGGAAGGCCATTGCTAACTTTTGGTACTATTCTGACATACCTTCCACTGTGCCAGAAGTCCTTATTGGCAAGCTATGGTTGATGCAATTGCTGTTGTAGGTCCAGGGTTCAAAGCCCCTACATCAGAGAGCGTTAGGACAGATATGTTGTTAGAGAGTGTTGAAGATGTCATGCTTGTGCTAGCTGAGTTTCGTTCATCATGGGTAGAAACAGGGTGCACCATCATGAGTGATGGATGGACAGATCAGAGGAATAAAACTTTAATAAATTTCCTTGTATCTTGTCCCGTAGGCACAATGTTTCTCAAATCAGTGGATGCTTCAGACAAGGTTAACATTGCCCAACTTATCTGTGAAATGATGGAGGAAGTCGTTCAAGAAGTGGGAGAAGAACATGTTGTACAAATTGTCACCGATAATGCAGTGAATTATATGGCTGCTGGTAGACTTTTTGAGATGAGGCACCCCACTATTTTTTGGACCTCTTGTGCTGCCCATTGCATAGATTTAATGCTTGAGGACATTGGTAAGCTTCATTGGATACATGAGGTTGTGGAGAAGGCAAAATCCATAACCAAATACCTATACAACCACACTATTGTCCTAAACACTATGAGAATATACACTGAAGGTAAAGAAATTGTTCGACCTGCAGTGACTAGATTTGCAACAAATTTCATATCTTTGCAATCTGTGGTTGAGCAAAAGATAAATCTGGAGAGGATGTTCTTGGGACCTGAGTGGATGGGATCTAAACATTCCAAGACCCCTGAAGGCATCGAAATTGTTGCACTTGTGTTTAATGATGGCTTCTGGAAAGATGCCGAAGAGATTATCGCTGTGACGGAGTCCCTTGTTAGAGTTCTCAGGTACTTCATGTCTTTTAACTTTTTCATTTTTTAAATTTCATTTCAAGCTTCTTTTTATTTACAATGTTTCATATTTCTTTAAATTTGAATGCTTGAACTTTCAGGATGGTTGATGGTGACAAACCCGCTATGGGTTACATTGATGAGGCGATGGATCTCGCAAAGGAGGCCATCAAAAGAAGATATGGGGATGATGAGACAAAGTATATGCCTCTTTGGAACATTATAGATGCACGTTGGGATAGGCAATTGCATTCCCCCTTACATGCTGCTGGGTACTTCTTAAACCCACAATATTTTTATGATAAGAGCAAATTTAATGAGGATGGGGAGGTTGGCAGAGGACTTATGACATGTGTGGAAAGGTGCTTCCCTGATCCAGAACAACAAAGTTGTGTCTTTTCCCAACTACAAGATTATAGGGCACCATCTAAATTGTTTGCCTATACCAGTGCTATAAGACAAAGGTCTAAGATGTTGCCAGGTACCCAGCTTGAAGGCTTCATCAATTCATTAAATTTGTTTAAACTTTATTTTGTATGTTAAATGTTTTATTAAATTTTCTTTTCTTTTTAAGTTTTTACTATTTACTAATTTAGTACTTCTAGTCTTCTACTCACAAACCCTTATCACTTGCTAGGTCTTTGGTGGCAAAACTTTGGTAGTGATACGCCAGATTTGAAGAGATTTGCCATTCGAATCTTAAACCAAGCATGCAGTGCTTCAGGTTGTGAACGCAACTGGAGCATGTTTGAGAAAATACATTCTAAGAAGCGCAACCGATTGACACAAAAACGCTTGAATGACCTTGTATTTGTCCATTACAATTACGACTTCGCAACAAACAAATACAAGGTGAGATTCGAGAGCTTGAATTTGAAGCTTTCATAATCTAGTTCGTACTTTAAAGTTCAAACTTCAAACTTCAAACTTCAAAGTGAAATTTTAATTCACATTTCAATGTCTCATGATAATGACAGGTATGGATCATTCACCAATCGACCTTGAAGAGATAGATTTGCAAGCTACAAATGCGGCAGACTGGGTTCAATTAGATGAGCCTCCTCTTTTAAGCCTTCATGACTTGGAGAACTTTGAGAGTCAAGCAAGCGAAGAAGTGGAAGGAATCGCTTCTAGTTCTCACTCTTAAGAGTCTTAGACTCTTCGTTGCTGATTTTTTTTTGATTAGTATGCAGTTTTTAACTTTTTTGTAAACTTTTAGAAGCATATGCTTCTAAGGACTCAAGACTCAGTGCTTTGGATCATGTTTGGACTCATAACATATATGAGATACTTATTTATTCATGATATTTTGGACATCTATTGATATTATGCATTGTTTGGACATGCCTTTACCCAATATTAATGAAAAATGGTTTTTTTAATTCAATATATGTGTATATTTTTATTTAATGAATTCAACGATTTTTTGCCGATTTTTTCCAGATTTTTTCCCGATCCAATTAAAACTCTTCGCTCTTTTGCCTCGCCGATTTATTGCCAATTCCGAGTCTAGTAACATTGATAAGAAGCTGTGTATAGGACTCCTCCATGACAACGTTAGGGTCTAGGGCATCTCTTCTAGGGCAGTGTATAGATCTTCTCCCAAAGACAACGTATTCTCTTAGAGAATTCTCCTTCCACCAAAACCCAAACAAGTGGAGAGGATGAGATCACAAGAGGTGTGTCTAAAATGACTTGCAATCCACCTCTATTTATAGTGCAACATTAAGGATAGATGGGGGTAATTTGGTTGCTGGCCGACCTTGACGAATTGTCACATAACACAAATAAATTCATATCTCCATAAATACATATCAAAATTGGATTATCTTTAGATCAATCCTACACCTCTCGAGGAGAGGAATCCAAGAAAAATATTAGCTACCATGAATAAGATGACCCACATGGAGTTTGGCCCTAGTTGTCAATTTTAACATACTTCGTCAGTGATTTCTTGTCAAAAAAATCCGTGTTTCTCATTTGCTGAGCAATGGAGGAGCAATAGCGTACCAACTCCATCAGGGAGTGCGTAAGGCAGCCTAGGAGCTACGCAGTAGGGCGAAAGAGGGAGCTGTTTGACATTTTTCGGAGGATATGGCAACTAGTGGCTTGAGGGATCAGGACAGGTTGGACGGGGCTTCCAACTATGCCATTTGGAAGGCTAGAATGATTTTCCTTCTAGATGAACATGCCCTCAACATGTATGTTGATAATGTGGTAGTTGTCCCGGCGGCTGCAGATCCGTTGAAGAAGTATAAAGCTGAGATGGCTAAGGCGAAGAGGATGATCCTGGATGGAGTCAAGGATCACGTGGTGTGCCACATTGCTAGCAAAGGGACTGCTAAGGAGATGTGGGATGGCTTGGCCACATTGTAACAGGGATCTTCCAAGCAGCGGAAGATGTACTTAGAGCAGAAGTTAAGATCCGCTCAGATGCAGAAGGGAGAACCTATGGATCATTCCTCACGAAACTGAAGGAGACCCGTGTTGATTTGTCAGCTATGGGACATACACCTCAGGATTCAGAGTTAGTGAGACTCGCTCTAAATTTCGTCTCAGATGAGTGGAAAATCTTTGTCCAGAGTAATTTGGGAGCAACATTGCCAAATTGGGACGAGATGTGGTCAACTTTGAAACAATAAGAGCTGAGGAGAGATATGCTCAAGGTCAAACTTGACGGGAGCAGCAGCAGCAGTGGGTCGAAGCCCAAAGTAGAGGAGGAGGATAACGCAGCCCTTGCATCGAAGGGATAGCAGGGGCAACAAAGACGTAAGAAGGATGTCTCCAAAGTGAAGTGCTTTAGATGTGGCGAGATGGGCCACTCTGCATCTTAGTGTCCTTTGAAGAAAAAGGAGAAGGATGAGAAGCATGATCCTAATGTTGCAACCGCAAAGATCGAACAGGAGGAGGAGTTCGCCATGATAGCCAAGATACCTCCAGGAGGGAGGTGGGCTGATATAGAAATGTAGTTCATTAGAGCTACAGATGGGCAGGATCCTTGAAGAACCCACCTCTTGGATCATCACCTTGCTACGGGAGCCCATGATCAGGAGTAGCAGGATGTTTGAGTTTTTAGTTGGTGCCATGGAGTGTTGATTCAACAAATGCAGTGGTTAGTAGCGCCAGAAGGTGAGCAACGCATAGCAGAGAAGCAGCAGTGCGAGGAGGCATAGTGCAGAGCTTCAACAATGAAGTGGCTTCAGAAGACAGCGTGCGACTAGCAGCAGTCAGGACTTTAAGCACCGATGTGTATCCACTCGATACATGTTTAGTTTTGGGTGTTTTCAGTTGCTTCTCTCAGCAACTGAGTTGCAGTACGGATGTAGTGTTAGCAGCATAGTAGATGCAACATTTGAGAGGGAGCTGCAGTACAGATGTGGCATTGGCAGTGGCAGTGGCAAAGGTAGTAGTATAGTAGTAGCAACAACGCCGTAGTTGGTGGACAACATGTCAGACATCAACAATGTAGAGGATGATGCTTCAGAGTCAGAGCAGTATGTAGTAGCAGTGTATTGCTAGAGCACATTCCTTGCTAAGAGGGAATGTTGATTTGGGGTAGCATCGAATGTGCTCTAAGCCTCAAATGTGGGGAAGCTTGGGCACAGGTATTCCAAAGAACCATGAAAGCTTTTTGGGAAATTCCACCCAAAATTGATTTTATTAAAATAATTAATATTTTTAATGGGGTTCCTAAGTCTAAATTTAGGAAAATTAAAATATTAATGGGTATTAATCTAATCAGAGACGAAACTTCTAGAGAAAGACATGGATCAAGCCAAAACGATCTGAGCTTTTGATTATGATTTAATTTAGGCCATTGGTTGTGCAACAGGAAGATATAAGAAGGGGCTTGAGCGTCATTTGGAAAACATACAGGGAGAGAGAAAATCAATTTTCTGAAGTGAGAAGTTCTTAGGAGGAAAATTCGATTGAGAAGATCTCTTGTCGTTGAGGGGCAGGGATAACAGCGTCTAGAGAGAGAGATTCTCAGCGGGAGATACATCAGCAGAGAGAGGCAGTGTGTCATCCAAAAACCTTGACATAGAGGTTGACGCAGGGCCAGAAGGCCAAGCAGAACCAACGCAGAGGGAGAGAGAGGAGTTCGAAATCTGCAGAGGAATTCGATTTTCAGAAGCCGGACGTTGGGGTGTGAGACCGCGAGGCAGAAATCGAATCTCTTGGGCAGCAGATAGACCAGCCAGAGAAGTGACACAACACCAAGAGAACTTGACACCGTAGATGCTGCGCAGAGGCAACAGAGAGGCATCCAGAAAAGCCGGTGGGCTTTCAGTTTGGGGCTGGATTAGCCATGATTTCTTAGTGATTGTGTGACGTAAAACTCACAAAGCTTTTGCCAATATTTCTCTCTGTAACTAAATAACCCTGTGAGGTATTCAATGATGTATTCAAATTTTGGTAGTGCTTAATAATAATAAACCCTCGGAGCTGTTGCACCGGTTTTCCTGCATTGGGTTTTTCCGGGGAATTTTGTGCAAAAATAGCTGCCCTATGTGTTTCTATTTTCCTTGCTTAGTTTCTATGTTTCAGAATCATATTTAAATTGGTGTAGGTTGCTTCAGTAATTACTTCAATGTTTCATGAAGAAATCTGAAATAATCTTGTAATGTAATTTACAATGTAGGTGAAGTAGATTTAGTTGGTTGTAGTAGAATTCCTGAGATTGTTAGATCTAGGAATTTTCACAAATTGGTCAAACCATGCCCAATCTCCAAAATTCAACCTTAGTCAAAGTGTTGGTCAAAACATAATTCGGCATCTTGCAATTTTAGTTTCCTCTTTCTCACACGTGTGAAGAAGATCCCTGCAATTTCAGAAGTATCGATCCCAAGAAGAGAAGAATGAATGATGTGATGATTATGTCTCAATTGAGGCTCGTTGATTTGTATTTATAGGCGTTGGAGGAGGGGCAATTTGTCCTCTAGGCTGACTTGATCAAATGTGACATTGTGGGATTCACTTAAAAAATACACTTTCCCTTATCTGAATCCAGTGCTTCAAAGGTCAATTTTGGTCCTGGAAGAAAGAGGAATCTAGTCCAATGATTGGAATTTGTCATTGAGCTGCCAAATTAACACTCCCTCTCAGCTAGGGAGAAATTTCAACTGCATCATGTGATCATTGCAAGTATCCTGCCATCAAATCATTTCGCATCTTTGCTTGACTCTATCTCTTAAATCATTATTAAATGTAAAGAAAAATCATAGGGGAGCTTCGACTACCACCCTCTATACCGAGCAATAAGTGAGATACAACTTACAGAGCAAGGATCACAACCATCCCATTATGCAATCAATTGGTGAGATACTACTTGTTATATAAGAGGTAAGGATCATAACCATCCTATTCCCTGGTGATCTTCCCAATAATGACCCTTAAGAGTCATGTGGTAGAACACCTGCATCATAATCCGAGTTTGGGTGAGATACTCGACTTACCAAAGGTAAGGATCACACACCCCCACGCCTCCTCAACCCGTTGGCCACACGGGGAGGGACAATCCCAACAAGCCCGACTTGTGGGTATGATGCCAACTGGGGTATACTCTGCTAGACCAAGATAGGGGGAGATACCTGACTTGTCAAAACGAACAAGGATCACACACACCCTATGGGTGACAATAGGGGAGATACCCGACCTACTGCAAGAGTAGGGATCACGCACACCTATTGTCCAGAGTTTCCTCAACCCCGGGAGCCCTCAACTCTCCATTCCCACCTTGGGAGCTCAACCAAGAGGGAAGAGCTATGCTCAATGTTCTCGATCAGCAAAGCCCTTTATCTGTAGGGGTCACATCTATTAGTTTAGGTATGTTCTATGCTAGAGCAATTTATTTTAATTTTCCAATATCTTTTCTAGATTAGCAATCACATCAGCATTAAAGTAAACTGTAGATAGAACATAAATATAAATCGCAGAAGACAAGCCAAGACAAGAGGACACAATATGTGGCGCTAGCAAGGGACAAACTCCACAATGTGGGGAAACCCTTGATCAATTCTTCTTTTATGTTCTTCAAAGTTCAACAGAGAAAGTGAGAGAGATAGTACATTTACAATAGAAGTCAACACTTTGACTTTTGATATCTGCAGAGATCAATTGAAGACATATTGCTTCAACTGATTCTCTAAGGTGACTCCTTCACCTATCATAGTGCTGCATCTCGTCCATTTGCTGCACCTTACCGTGTAGTACCATCATGCTGCATCATGCATCATCATGCTGCTCATGCTCTCATCACTATGCTGCCCATGATCTACTCACTATGTTGCCCATACATGATGCTGTCCATACATCATGCTGCTCATGATCTACATCATGCTGCCCATGTTCATGATCTCATTCATTATGATGCCCATGATCTCATACATCATGCTGCCCTCTGCCATTATACATAGTGTGCCTTCCATGCCATGCTATGCCATGCCATGTCAATGAATATGCTGACACAATTCCATTCTAGATTATACCATTGACTGCTATATGCATCAACATTACTGCCCATCAAGTCATAGTACCTGAACAGGTCATAATATTGAGCCGCAGATGATATATGTGATCACTGTTATTATGGCAGCGACTATATGTCAATCCATGAGCAGAGGATGAACATGTCTCTTCTAACTGCGTGAACATGTTTCTCATGACAATGATTGTGTGAACATATCTCCCATGACTGCGTATTAGTGTCCCTCATACCAGCGTATAAGTTTCTCTATATACTAGCGTATAAGTGTCTCTACAACTGCGTTAGGATGACATCATTGACAGCGTATCTGTCTTCAAGGTCATGAGTCTTCATGACTGCGTATTAGCGTCCCTCATACCAACGTATACAGCGTATAAGGTCTCCACCATTTGCTACGGATATGTATCTTCATGACCTGTACATAAGAGTTTCTATAACTGCGTATTAGTGTCTCAGTGACCAACGTATTAGGCTTGTTTGTACTGCGGCTAGGTTTGAGGTTTCCATGCTGTTCATACATATAGTTGCGTATGTATCCCTTGAACGCTGTACATATATATATCTCCATGCTGTGCCATTTCAGCGTATATATATCTCCATGAATTAGGGTATTACGTTGACTGTGACTAGGGCTTTATCTGCAGCTAGGGCATTCTTCATTAGTGTCTCTCCTTCACCAAAAACCCAAGACGTGGAGAGGAGATCACATGAAGTGTATGTCAAATGAGTTCAAGTCCTCTCCTATTTATACTAAAACGTGGAGCATAAGAGGGGGTAGTTGGGTTGCTGGCCGACTTTGACGAATTGTCCCATAATACAAATAAATTCATATCTCCATGAATACTTATCGGAATTGGATGATCTTTAGATCAATCCTACACCTCTCGATGAGAGGGATCCAATAAAATATCAGATGTCATAAATAAGATGGCCCACATGGAGTTTGGCCCTAGTTGCCAATTTTAACAGAGTTTGGATGAGATACTCGACTTACCAAGGGTAAGGATCACACACCCCCACGCCTCCTCGACCTGTTGGCCACACGGGGAGGGACAATCCCAACAAGCCCGACTTGTGTGTATGATGCCAACTGGGGTATACTCTACTAGACTAAGATAGGGGGAGATACCTGACTTGTCAAAACGAACAAGGATCACACACACCCTATGGGTGACAATAGGGGAGATACTCGACCTACTGCAAGAGTAGGGATCACGCACACCTATTGTCCAGAGTTCCCTCAACCCTGGGAGCCCTCAACTCTCCATTCCCACCTTGGGAGCTCAACCAAGAGGGAAGAGCTATGCTCAATGTTCTTGATCAGCAAAGCCCTTTATCTGTAGGGGTCACATCTATTAGTCCAAGCTGCTCTCTGAAGACCAAGAACTTCAATTTCGGTAAAGCCTTGGTGAGAATATCATCTATCTGCTCATCTGTCGATATGTGATGGGGCCTAACGGCTCCTCTCTGCACCATGTCTTGAATGTAATGATACTTGATCTCTATATGCTTGGACTTGTCATGAAATACGGGATTCTTTGCTAGTTGGATCCCACTCTTGTTGTTGCAATATATCACAGTAGTGTCCAGGACCTGCTCAAACAACTCTGCAAAGAGCTTTCTCAACTAAACTACTTCGCAGCGAGCCATGCTAGCAGAAATATACTCTGCCTCGACAATACTCAAAGCTACAGACTTCCCTTTCCTGCTCATCCAAGCTATCATGGAAGATCCAAGACTAAAGCAACATCTAGAAGTGCTCTTCTTGTCAACAACGTTTCCTTCCTAGTTAACATCGGTATATCGATGAAGTCTCACGTCTTCAATAGTGTATCTCAAACCAAGGGTATTCATCCCATGCAAATATCTCAGAATATGTTTGGCAACAACCCAATGTGCATGGAGAGGCTCAGTCATGAATTGACTCAAGGTGTTCATCGGACGGGTGTTCACTAAAAACATCAGAGCCCCAATCAATTGTCTATAGTTGGAAGGATTCACCAAATCGGGTCTTGCAACTACTCCACATAGTTTCTTGAAATTCATTTCCATCGGTGTGGGTGGGTACTTGCATTCTATCATTCAGAATCTTTCCAACAACTTCACGACATATTTTCCCAGTGAATGGAAAATCTGACCTGGCCTTTGCCACACCTCAAGGCCTAGGAAGTAGTGCATGAGTCCAAGGTCCTTCATCTCAAATTCAGAGGCCAACTCCCTCTTACACTCAATCATCAGGGGCTGACTACCTATCTGAAATAGATCGTCAACATATAAAAGTAAAATCAATGGCTTCCATTGGACCACCTTTAAGTAGAGGTTGGGATTGGCACTGCTGCTTGTGAATCCAAACTTCACTAGGTATCTATCTATGCGGGTGTACCATGCTCTGGGTGCTTGCTTCAAGCCATAAAATGCCTTCTTCAACCTACAAACATGTGTCTTTTGGTCCTCCACTTCAAATCCTTGTTGCTGCTCAACGTAAACTTCTTTCTATAACATGCCATGAAGGAATGTCGTCTTCACATCCATCTGATGAAGTGTCCATCCTTAACTTGCAACAAGGGCAACTATTGAACGAATGGTTGTATATCAGGCCACAGGAGAAAATATATCATCATAGTCTTCTCCCTCTTTCTGGGAGAATCCTCTTGCCATGAACCTTGTCTTATATTTCTACTTCCATCGACTCCATGCTTGATCTTGAATAGCCATTTTGATGTCACCACCAATTTACCCTTCGGTCTTGGAATGACATCCCATACATCATTCTTCATAATTGATTCGTATTCTTCAGCCATGACATCCTTCTAGACTTGTTCTTTCACGACTTCTTCAAAGGTGTGAGGTTCAGCTTGAGTAATATTGCTCATCGCTACAACATATCCCTGGTGCCTGCACGACTTCTTACTTTATCTAAAAGTCCCTTTTGCGAGAATTTGTCTCTCGACATCTTGTAATGTGTCACAAAGCTAAAGTGGCCTCTTCCTGGCAGGGGGATTAGATGGAGGAGGATCCAAGGGGTCCATGGGCTCCATGGGATCATCAACAATGTTTCTATTGGATTCCGGTACGGAAGGACCTTCTAGAATATCCATATCATTACTTTCCTTCTCGGGGGGGTAGGCAGAGGAAGGTCCCTTGCTTTTCCAAAGGCAACATCTTCATCAAATGTTACATCCCTATTAATTTCAACCTTCCTTTGACCAAGAATATATATTCTAAAATCTTCACAATACCCAAGAAAGGTACCTTTTCTTCCAGTGGCTTCCAACTTGTTTCTTTTGTCTTTCAGAACATGGAAATATATGAGGCAACCAAATATCCGGAGATGACCAATGTTGGGCTTGACACCCATGAATACTTCTTTGGGAGTCTTATTATGCAATGCTTGATGAGGAACCCTGTTTTGAACATATACCGTTGTATTTATTGCTTCACCCCAAAGAAACTTCGGTAGCTTTTGATCATATAGCATGGCTTGGGAAGCTTCCACAATAGACCTGTTCTTTCTCTCATGCACTTCATTTTGTTCAAGATTATAGGGCACAATCGTCTCTTTCTTGATACCTTCCTTTTTGTAAAAATCTATGAATTCATTTGAAATGTACTCTCCACTGTTATCAGCCTTGAAGATCTTAATTTTCTTCCTTGTTTGATTTTCAACCAAGCCTTGAAGTCCTTGAACATATCCAAGGCCTCATCCTTATGCTTCAAGTAATATATCCATGTCTTCCTTGAGAAATCATCGATGAAGGTTATGTAATAGAGATGGCCACCAAGAGAATGTATCGGCATCGGTCCACATATGTCAGAATGAATGAGATGGAGGATGTCATTAGACTTATTCTTGCTAGAGAGGAATGGTCCCCTTGTCTTCTTTCCATTGCCACATCCTGGACATACTCCATCATGTTGAGCTTGAACATCTGGGGGATCCCAAAGACCAACTTTTTCAATTTCTGAAGAGCTTCATAATGTAGGTGTGCCAATCTTCAATGCCACAACTTGCTTTGATGATTAGTATCATGGACCATTGCTAGAAGAGGTCTTCCAGTGACTCTATAGAGTCCTTCAAATCTAGATCCCAATGTGAAAGCATCTCTCATAGGGGATCCCACAGGCCAAGTAAGTACTTTTCCCTTGATGAAGGCGACTCTCATTCCTTTGTCCTCCAAAGCAGATATAGATACCAAATTCTTCTTCAATCCCAACACATACATCACATCATGAAGCAAAACGAATTCCCCAGAGTCCAAATGAAATTTAACAAAACCAAAGCCCTTAATGGGATGAGTGGAGTTGTCTCCAAGAATAATCTTCAAATTGGACTCCCTCTCTACCAAGTTAGAGAGAACCTCCTTATACCCAGAGAAATGATGAGAGGCCCCACTATCAACCAACCAACTATCCCAAGTATCCGGGGGAGAGGAACTAGAAAGTGCAAAAATAAGGATATATTCAGATTGATTAGTAGCAACATTGCTTTCATATCTAGAATTTCTTGACTTCTTTTGAGGACGATGATCCATATCGCAATCATTGAGAGCATCTGCTTCTTCCATCTCTTCCATTATGATCATTCCTTTGATCATCTCTCCCTCTTTGATTATTGAACCTGCTATTGTTGCTTCTAGTGTTGTATCTTGGAGCATTGTTCTTCTCAAGGCAATCTTGAGCATAGTGACCCTTTTTGTGACAGTTATAGCATTCAATGTGGAATGATTCCTTGTCTCTTCCATTCGTTCTATTTGAATTTCGGGGAGCAGGCTTCCTTGAACTTGATGAACTTGTAATGTCCCAAATAGAACAATTCGGGGTTTTCTCAAAATTTTAACTCAAATACTTCGGATAAGTTTTCCATTCATAAACAAAAGATTGGCATGTAAAATAGAACAAGAGAATGCATGTAAATCAATCACACAATGAGCAAAAATAATCTCAACTTTTATTATAATGTATACACTGGGGTTTTACATGCTGGAATAACAAAAATAACTAAGATAACTGAGATAGAACTGGCCTCAAGGATTTGCTCCAATGCTGCATGGGCCCTCCACTAAAATTGAACCAAACTGCCACTGCTAACCTCTCCTATGAATTTTGGATGAACTCACCCAGGGGAGATGGGTACTTGCGCAATCTCACTAAATCACCCGAGGGTTTTCGTCCTGGGGCTACCAATGGAGTAGAGAACCTGGTTCTCAACCTCATACAAGAAACAATATCGAAATCCGATTGTCCTCCAATGGTCTCCTCCTCCTTTTTTATAGATCTGATGGACCCCTCTAGAATCTTCTATTTTATTATTATTTTAATCATGGAGCACTTTTCCATTTTTTATTTTAATTAAAATATTCTTTTTAATGTAGGAAAAGGGTAAATTGGCCACCATGTATCCTCAGGTCACTGAAACTCCCATCCAAAAGTCCCATCATGTAGATCTTCTCGTTCCGGTTCCAACGAGCTATTACATTGAGGTGTTCCATCAATTAATCTCCTTGGAATGCCTTCTCGAGCATAATTAATTAAGTTATGCCCAATAATAATGCCGATTTTTGAAAGTTTTCAGAATGCAATAGAATGAAAGGCAAACTGTGCTGATGATAGAATTTGCGAAGCAAATGCCATCAAATCCCATTAAAAGTCCTCAAAACTCCATCGGGACCCCTAATGACATAAACCTGTTCCACTGACCTGACCATCCCTTGTCCTGGAAATCCACCCTGGCTGTACTATGAAGAAGAATAAAAATGCGGACATGACAAAACTTCATACATGCTGACCAACGTATCATACATATCCTTAGACTTCTTCAAATTTCCAACATAGGTAAGTAAATGATCTTGTAAACCATGAGCTATAATTTTCTTTGCTTTTAACTCACCTTCTTGTACTTGTTCTTGGCAAGAATGAGAGCATTTTCTGGAGGCTCAGTAACTTTCCCTTGTATATACTCCAAGACATCATTATCATCCGATATGATTTCCAACCTGATCTTCGAAGCAACAAAGTTTGATGAGTCACCTAGCTTCTCGTTCTCCTTGAAGTTAAAGGTAGACTTATTGACTTGATTAGATAAGCTCCTTCAACTTTTTCGAAGATGATTGCTCTAGCTCTTGTCTCTTTTGGGCTTTGTTTGTCATTCACCTTAGCTCTGATACCATGTTAATTTTCCACTGCTCTATGCTATTTCAATTACTTAGCCCAATTCACTTCGTCAATAAGCAATTCAGTAACAATTAATTTTTCCAATTCAATTTAGTAACTACAGATAGAATAATAAATGCAATGACAATAGGAGACAATCAAAAACATCAACAAGAGACATTGATTTGGTCAAAGACCAAGGAAAAACCCCACTAGGGGAAAACCCTTTGAAATTTTTCTTCTATTAGTTTGTCTTCAAATGTTCAATAGAGAGTACAATGAGCCCAAATCCATATACAAGAATCAAAGTCAAAGTTTTGACTTGTCCAACAATCCACCCATCCAATATCCAAAATATGAGCAAATAGTCAAATTTGGTCAAAGTCAATGCTCGTCAAAGTCAATGGCAGTAGCCGCAACAACAAATAGTCAACGGACAATGGTCAACAATCCTCCAAATGTACTTGGTCAATAGTCAAAGAATGCGGCCTGCTCAGTGTTGAAAAATGTGTAACTAGGTTCGGTCTTCATTAGTATGAAATGTATTCTTTTAAATGTAAAAATAAAAATAAATTATTATTATTATTGAAGCATGGGTTTCATGCTCAAGTTCTTTTATTTTATAGGTCAAGCACCCATTGAGTGCTTCTAGGGTTTGTCCTAGGTATAAGAGTCATTGTCATATATGGAAGACCCTATGGGCACATTGTAAATTGTAAAAGAAAATTTATTCTGCTTGAAAGTGTCAAAATACCTCCAAAATCAAGTCAGCCTAATGAGTTGTCAAGTCGGCCTACATGAAGAGCCACATCCACTCTTGAAGAAGCCTGTATACAAGAGGAACTTGTCCTCCATTTGGATAATTCATTCACTCATCTCTTATGCGAAGAAGGCAGAAGAAAAAGGTCGAAGAAGGAAGTGCGAAGAAGAGAAGGACGAAGAAAGTCGAAGTGTTTGGGTCTCTCTACATTCTTTTGGGAATGCGAAGTTAGGGTTTCTGCGCTTGGCTAGTCTGAGGTTCGATTTTTGGAAGCAAGAGAGAAGGAAGGCATGCGAAGGTCTCTTAGGGAATCTTACTAGCCCTAGGACTCAAGTCAAGGAAAGCGAGGTCAAGGGGAAGGCAATTAGAGGGAGATCGAAGTCTCCTAGAGGAGCAACAGTAGTTGCAGCAGTTGCTGGGGAGCAGAATTTCGGATCTACTGGAAGGTCGAAGATATTTCAGCAGGAGGCCGAGGAAGACTTGATCTTGGAGGGTATTTTTCTGAGTTTAGGTCATGGTATTCATCAGTTGAAAGATATGAAGGATAAGAAGATATTTTTAGGTTTTCCCCTCAAGAGGAGGGGTTTTGGCCCTGGCTTGCAGCCTATATACTGTGTCATTGTTCTTACTGTTTTGGTAGCTGTTTGATGTATTACATATTGGAATAAGAAAGATCAAAGCTAATAAGTAAAAGGGTAACACAAACAGTTATCAAGTTAAGAGAATTAACATATACATTGCCCTATTGAATTCTCAACATGGTATCAGAGCTTTGGTTCTTTAAGGGCATCATGAAGATCTCCTCTACAATGAAGAAAGTCATCAAAAAGATTGCAAGCCATCTCAAGAAAGGTATCAAGGAAGTATGGAGTCTCATATTCTCTTCAAAGAAGGTATCACTCAAAGAAAGGGATGAGGGACTCCTCTAAGCTCTGTCTGGGACATTCCAAGACGTAGACATCTAGGTGATTGATAGCGGTGCATCAAGGCACATGACTGGTCACTCCCACCAATTGAAGACCTTGTCAAAAGGAAAATCCACATACTCTGTGGAACTTGGAGACAACAAAAGCTATCCAGTGGAAGGCATTGGATGATCATCTATAAGGCTCGAAGATGGAAGCAACATCCACCTCAATAACATTATGTTTTTTCCAGGTTTGCACAAAAATCTAGTTTCTATTTCAAGCTTAGAAGATAACACCTAATAAAATTCCAATTTGTAACACCTAATAAAATTCCAATTTTCTTGTGGGAGCTTGGGGTTCTACCCATGGCATCCCTCCTCCTCATTTAGAGGGAGGACCTTTGTTGGGTGGATTGATTTTCTTTTAACTTACATGCATGCTTTAATTGAGAATTAACACAATCTCACTATCACATTTCATTTTTTAAGTTAAAGTTTGTTACAATTTCATTTGAGCTTTGCATTCTCTATCTCATTGTTGCTTGGAGCTACAAGCTTACACTTTGAGCAATTCATCCTATACATGCAAGCATTTTATATTTTTAACAAACTTTGATTTGTTTCCATTTACCTTGGTAAATTGTTTCATGAGCATTTGAATACATGCTTCATTTTTATGCTACATTGTTATCTTGAATATTGGAGCAAATTTATTGTCATTGTCTATTTGAAACAAATTTTACTTTTAAACAAATTATTTGTATCATTTTAATTCATTTCCAATCAATTGATGAGACACATGCAACACTTGTAAGCTAATTTTATTTCTCCAATTGAAGTTATAATTGCAACTTATGTTGAACACTCTTTCATTTTCATTACTTGGAAGCATTGCAAATCAATCTCTCTATTGGGGGAAAACATATATGCATTTCATCTAGGCATTTTAGTATAGGAAGACTCCGAGCCTCACTAAAATTTTACCGCCAACATAAGTTGGTTAGAGTAGACATCTTAGGGACCTTCTACTCCTCTATTGACTCCTCATTGTGAGATCCATATCTTTGGGCGAGGGTGAGGTTTGAGGATTGAAGAGTTAAATTGTAATATTGTTGTAGAGATAATTGATAAAATTAACCAAGAGAACTTTCCATTACATTTACTTTACTTGTCTCTTGATGGTTTGAGTTTTCATATGCAAAGTCTATTCCAAAAACAAGTATTGTAATATTTTCAAACAAGTGCTTTCTTTTCATGCGTCAAGTCTAATTGCATATTGATGTCTTGGTTTAACACTTACTTTTTTTTAGATTTCCAACTTAGTTACTAATTTTTGAGTGTTGGCAAGATATGTTTCACGTGTTGATTCAAAAAATTGATTATCTAAAAAACATTTTATATCTTGTGCTAAAATTTTTTGTTTACATTTCATGGTTACTTTGCTTTCTCTTTTGAGAGCATTGCATTTTACTTTGAGCAAAAATATCTTTAAATTGTTGGGCAAATTCATTATAAGGCACTGGTTTTATGGTTTTTTTCATGTTAATGATTGACATTGTTATTTCAAGTTGCTCACATCATATTTGCTCATAAATCCTTAAAGTAATCCATTTTCACTATAACACTCTCCTAGAAACTCACATCTTTTAACTTAAATTTTCATTAGGGACCAACCCCCTTAGTTAACCTAGGAGATAGCTCAAACAGAAAGAGTCGGGATTAGTGTGACAGTGCCTTCTCTAAGTTCCCTGCCACCAACCACACTTTGTGGGGTTGAAGGCTTTTCTCATTAACTTGTAGGTAGGTGTAGGTGGCAGGTGATAACACTCCCCATGCCATCATTCTAAAATTACAAGGGAAGGATGTCACGCAAGTCCAAGATTTTATAACTATTTTGTCAAAAGTTATGTCTAGGGGCAACAACTTCTTTAGAATTTGCGGCACCTAACGATTCTCATCAAAGTCAATCTGTTGTCACAATTGATAGGCATGGCGATGTCACGCAAGTCCAAGATTTTATAACTATTTTGTCCAAGTTATGTCCAGGGGCATCGACTTCTTTAGAATTTTCGCAATCTCTAACTGGCTCGAACATTAGATGACATGTCTATCTAATATTGCTCCTTGAATTTATCAGCAAAATTCCTGAAAAGAAGTTGAAGAAAGTCTTGAGTGCTAACCCGATGCACCTCTCAGTATTGAGTGTTTAATGGATGAAAAAGATGTTAGGGGATTTATCAAACGAGAGGAGTTTGAACAACTTGCACAACCGATGCTTGAGCGTGTGAAAGGGCCCTGCGTGCAGGCTTTGATTGAAGTAGGAGTTACTGTAGATAAGATTCATGCGGTTGAAGTTGTTGGCTCGGGTTTTCGTATTCCTACAATATTAAAAATATTGAGCAAGACTTTTGGAAAATGTTAGGCAAGGCAGTAACTCCTCAAAGAAAAATTGATTCGTATGTATATTCCTTCAGGTTGGTCTTCATTATATACATGAGGGAGAGACTGTTCACTTCATCTCTCGATGACTGTTCACATTACTTATTTATTTATTTACATTATGTTCACCCAATCCTGATGATTAGGTGTCAACATTCCCCCCCTTAATCTGAAGGGATGTTGGTGAGTCCAAGCATCATTCTGAATCGTTCAAGTTTTTCTCTTCCAAGCGCTTTGGTGAAGATGTCTGCAATTTGCTCATTAGTGGAACAATGACGGAGATGGATTGTTTTGGCCTCAACATGATGTCGAATTAGATGATATTTAGTATTGATGTGCTTCGTTTGATCATGGAACTTTGGGTTCTTGGCCAAATTTATTGCAGAGGTATTGTCAATCATGAGTGGAGTTGATTGTACTTGTTTTACCTGCAAATCTTCAAGAATTTTCCTGAGCCACACAATTTCTTTTGTTGCTTCAGCTGTTGCCACGTATTCTGTTTCTGTTGTGGAATCTGCTGGAACTGATTGTTTGCGTGATCTCCATGAGACAACTCCTGATCCAAGACTCATAGCATATCCTGAAGTAGATACCCCAGTTTCTTTGTCTCCATCGAAGTCTGAATCAGAGTATCCAATCAAACTGAAGTCGTCCACTTGTGTATACTTGATTCCAAAGTCTTGAGTTCCCTTCAAGTACCTTAGAACTCTTTTTGCAACAGACCAATGTCCCTCACAAGGCTTTTGCATAAACCTGGAGAGGATTCCAACAACAAACGAAATGTCTGGTCTGGTAGTAGTTAGGTAGTTGAGACTTCCTACAAGCTGTCTATACTTTGTTGCATCCTCAAATTCTTTTCCTTCAATAGATGTGAGCTTTAAGTTTTGTTCCATTGGAGTAGTAAGAGGATTGCATTCTGTCATGCCAAACCTGTTCAACAGATCTCCAATGTATTTCTTTTGAGAAAGAAATATGGACTTCGGATGTTGGGTTACTTCAATACCAAGATAGTAATGAACATAGCCCAAATCAGTCATTTCAAAACTTTTCCCCAATTCCTTCTTTATGGATGCAATGTAGCTTTCATTGTTCCCTGTCATTAAAATATCATCTACATATACCACAAGATATATAACTGTTTTGCCAACTTTCTTGACAAATAAAGTTGCATCATCAAGATCATAATGTTTGAAATTGAGTTTCAGAAGATGCTCAGTTAGTTTTTCATACCAGGCTCGCGGTGCTTGTTTGAGGCCATACAAGGACTTCACCAGTTTGCGTACTTTATGTTCATGTCTTTTCACAACAAATCCTTCAGGCTGGGACATAAAAACATTCTCTTTTAGATCTCCATTCAAGAAAGCAATTTTTACATCCATTTGATGGACTTTCCAACCGTTCTGAGCTGCTAGGGCAAAGAGTGTCCGGATGGTAGCCCATTTTGCTGTGGGGGCAAAATTCTCCTCATAATCGACCCCTTCCTTCTGTGCAAAACCTTTTGCCACAAGCCTAGCTTTGTGCTTGTCAAGTGAGCCATCAGCTTTATACTTGTTCTTGTAGACCCAGTTGCAGCGAATTGGTTTGGTTCCTAATGGAGGATCAACCAGCTTCCAAGTGCTGTTCTTTATGAGGGCATCATACTCCTTTTGCATCGCTTCTTTCCATTTATCATGAGAAGCAACTTCTATGAAGGAAGTTGGTTCAAAATCTGTAGACAAGTTCAATTTACAATCATAAGAAACATCCATATCAACAGGTGAATTAGAGTCATCTACATCACCTCCATTTTGCCAGTTTGAATTTCTAGTTCCTGTCTTTCCAACCTCATCAGGATGAACACTTTCAAGTGTCTTTGTCAGCCACTTTGGGGACCTTTCTCAGATGGTCCAGGCTGCTCCGTTGATTGAGTTGGGACTGAATCAAGATTTGGTCTTCCAATTCTATCAATCACATCACTTAAAGCATCATCTGTTGTTGGAGTTTCATGCGGGGGAGAGTGTTCTTCAGAAGAAGATTCCACATGTTGATCTAGTATAGGAATCCCCCCTTTCAAGATGTGGAATCTGATTATCAAATTCTTGAAATGATTTTCCTTATGCGAATCTATCCAAGCGATCAAGTTGCTGCTCAACAACATTGTCAATTTTGGATGATTAAAAAAAAATTACATCTCTAGATACAACAAACTTTTTATTTACTTCATCATAGAGACAGTGTGCTTTGGAGGTGTTTGAATATCTCAGGAAGATACACTTACGACTTCTTGCACCAAGTTTGTTTCTATGTACCTTTGGTATCAAGGCATAGCAGGTGGAACCAAAGACCCTGAGATGATTTACCGAAGGAACATGGCCATACCACATTTCATATGGAGTCTTGTTTCTAATAGCATTAGATGGATATCTATTCTTTATATATGCAGCACATAGAACAGCATCAGCCCAAAACATTATCTTTACATTTTTGAAGAAGAGCATGGATCGTACCATATTTAAGATTGTCCTATTCATTCTTTCAGGTACACCATTCTGTTGGGGATTATAAGGTACAGTTGTTTGATGTTTGATCCCATGTTGGCGAAGATAGTTTTCAAATTCATTTGATGTGTATTCTTTTCCATTATCAGTGCGAATAGACCCAATATGAGATTGTGCATCATTTTCAATCCATTTATGAAAGTTCTTGAATGTTTGAAAAGCATCAGATTTGTTCTTCAATAAATAAACCCAACACATTATGGTGTAGTCATCAATAAATGTCATCATATATTTATTTCCATTTGCAGAAGGAACAGGCATTGGACCACATAAATCTGAATGAATGAGTTCAAGTTTTCTATGTGCTCTTGAATGTGAATCATTAAAAGACTGTTTGCTATGCTTTCCTAGAATGCAAGCATCACATTGCTTAAGTTTCCTAGGAATTGTAGGCAAACCAGCAACACCATTTTTCTTCAACAAGCGGACGCTGTCATAGTTCAAATGTCCAAATCTAGCATGCCATAATAAACTTGATGGAAGTGTACCTTCTTCATAATGAGAATTGTATGAGAAATGTTATGCACGAGCAGAGGTTCCTTGCAGCGTGAGAAACCTTTCTTCTTCTATTCCCCTCATGACAAGTGAGTGGTCAGATGCTTTTCTTACCTCAAGCTTGCCATCAAACATATGAATGGAGTGACCTTGCTGGCGGATGTGGACCAAGGACAACAAGTTTCTCTTGAGCTGTGGAAGATATAGAACATGATGCAGAAGAAACTCTGGAAGACCAGGTAGTTTAAGCCTGATTGTGCCAAGCCCTGATGGCTTGATTTTTGATTGGTCTGCAAAGTATACTGCTCCATCAACATTGTCAGTAAATTCTTCAAAAAAATCTTTTCTATGAGTCATGTGGCAGGTTGCTCCTGAATCAAGCAACCAATCATTTTTCCAAGAAGCAAGTGAAGCATTAAATAAATCTTCATTTACTCCAATATTACATTGTGCCACAACATAGTGAGCGGATTCAGGTGCTTTACCTTTGTTTGTATCATCAGTTTTACCTTTCTGTTGGTTTCTTTGCTGCTCAATTTTGTCCCATGGTAACTTGCATGTAGAGGCATCATGTGATCCATTTCTTTTGCAGCGTATGCAGTGCAAATCTGCCTTTTCTCCTTGAGAGTGTCTGCCCCCCTTGCCTCTGAAATATCTTCTTCTTCCTCTTTGACCACCTCTTCCTCTTGAAGAATCTTGAGCAGGATGCTTTTCTTTATGAGCAAGGCACACAGCCTCTTCAGAAGATTCAGGGCTGTTTTCTTTCCAAAAGCTTTCTCTCTTTCAGCAAACTTTTTCACAAGAGAGTCAAAGGTGATATCTTTGAGATTTGCATTTGCTTGCAATGACTCAAGATAATTGGAGTAAGTAGGATAAAGTGCCTTGAGAAAAGCGATAAGAGGAATATCCAATTCAACCTTAGTGGATTTGATATCATGCATTATAGACTTTACTTCAGATGCAAGAGCAAGAGGATCATTATTTTGCAGTTCAAGATTGAAGAGTTTAATCATGAGTTGAACAACTTCAAGTGCAGAATGTGAGTCATAGAGTTATTTAAGCTTTTGTAAGGCTTCAAAGGCAGTTGAAAATGGCGAAGTATGGCGACTCACTTCTTCATTTACAGATGTTGCGATTAATGCATAAGCTTTGCTGTTATTGTTTTCCCAAATGACAAGCTCTTTGTCTGAGATAGGCTGTTCTGGCTCTGTCTCCCTCTCCAACACACACTCCTTTCCACAACTCATTGAAAATGAGCGTGTGTTTTATTATCCGGGACCACTCAGGATAGTTCTCTTTGCCGGTGAGAACTATTCTCACGATGGATATGATTGAATGCATACTGTAACAAAAAAACTTTTGCTGCAAAACTTTTACTCTTAATGGGAAAAAAATAAGACGGGATAGCAAATTCAAATGTTAATTGGCATTCATCTGGACAGCGTTAAAGTATAGAATATATGGGTGAGACAGCCGAAATATATGGTGAGTGACTGTGTATATATATGGCAGCCTAAATATACCATAAATATATATAAAAAACTGTACAACGCTGGACACAAAGCTTTACAACGCATACAACAAGGTATATATCAGAGTTCCAACAGCGTTCCAGCAGCGTGATAGTGGTCCTTCACGCAACACTCCCAACTTAAATTCACCGCAATGAACAATGCAACTTTCAATTTCCACGCATATCAACCCAATACCATGTGCATTCAAAACAGTTCAATATTCAACCCATACCATTTTACATATGCCATGAACAATTCAATATTCAACGCCCTTCAAAACAGTTCAACGCATACCATATGCTATGAACAGTTCAATATTCAACGCCCTTCAAAACAGTTCAACGCATACCATGTGATTCGACCAATGGACCAGCGTTCAAAACGGTTCAATACATACCATGTGATTCGACCAAGCAGACCAGCGTTCAAAACGGTTTAATATTCAACGCATTTAACTTCATAAACCAGTGAACAGTCTCTGGTATACAAGCGTGGTATTCAGCGTATGGCCAAAAACTTCAACGTATAGCCAAAAAGCCAACGTTACCAACTTTATATGCCAAGAACAACGTTAATATAATGCTATGAACAACGTTACCACAATGCTATGAACAATGTTAATATAATGCTATGAACAGCGTTACCGCAATGCAGCTACGCAGTAAACTCTCCAGTGTGGTCTGGAGGCAAGGTTCTACCAGAAACCAATTGATTGTTATTTCGAATCCTCATGTAGCTATGCAGTAAACTTTCGCAGCAGCACGACCTCAGGGATGAACATTTTCGCCGCAGCGATTCAGAAGGTTTTCAGGTCTGAGGCTATGAGGTCAAAGGATTCAGAGTTAATTATCGTAGACAAGCGCACAAGGGCAGTGGACAGAGAGCAGTAGGCAGAAGGGAGTTACACCTATTTTGGAACCTGGCTCTGATACCATGTCAGGCCAGGCAGTAACTCCTCAAAGCAAAATTGATTCGTATGTATATTCCTTTAGGTTGGTCTTCATTATATACATTAGGGAGAGACTGTTCATTTCATCTCTCGATGACTGTTCACATTACTTATTTATTTATTTACATTATGTTCACCCAATCCTGATGATTAGGTGTCAACATTTTGAGATTGTTGGGCATTGGATAATCCAGCACTCCCCGTGTGTTTCGTGACATGGACTAACCGCCTCTCGAAGATCCGTTAACTCTGGCGATGCATCCGTTTACTAACACCTGCGAGTTTTGGTGTAACGGCAATCGTAATCCCAACAAGTGGTATTAGAGCCAAAGGTCTCGAGTTCGAATCACACCCGGCTCGCGCTGGGGGGGAGATTGTTGGGCATTGGATAATCCATCACTCCCCGTGTGTTTCGTGACATGGACTAACCGCCTCTCGAGGATCTGTTAACTCTGGCGATGCGTCTGTTTACTAACACCTACGGGTTTTGGTGTAACGGCAATCGTGATCCCAACAGAAAATAACTAAGGCGGACTATGAATGCAAGCGAGCGTGTGGCTCGAGGATGTGCTCTCCAGTGTGCTATACTTAGTCCAACATTCAAAGTGCACGGATTAAGGTTCAAGAAAGTTTTCTGTTCTCTATTGCTTTGGCCTGGAAGGACTCTGCTCTCTAGTCTGAAGATGGAACTTTAGAGCAACGACAACACAATGTTGTGTTCCCTAGAGGCAACACATTGCCATATACAAAGGTTTTTACATTCTTAAGGTTTGGGACCTTCACATTAAACATTTTATATGAAGATGTGAACAAAGATCGGACGCCTGTACTGATAAGTTCATACAAGATTGGTGCTTTTTAGACTTCAAAAGGTGAAAAGGCTAAACTAAAACTAAGAGTCCAGTTGGATAAGCATGGAATAGTCTTGATTGATCATGCAACTATGATTGAGGAAGAAGAAATAAAAGTCCCTGTTTCTAGTGTGAAAGAGGGATCAAATGATGACAAAGAGACTTTTGCAATAGAGACAGATGATGCACAAAACATTGGTACATCCAATGTTTTAAAACTCCGACTCCGACTCTGACTTCGACTCGGTATCGACTCGGTCAACTCGATTTCAATGACTCGGTCGTTGTAAAAAATACATTAAATATTTATTTTTTTATAAAAACATAATTGTAAAGATTTTCGTTCATGTTTCCAAACACAACATTAGAATATAGATAGAAGATAACATATGATCAAAGTAGGCTCATGAATATATCCATTATATCAAAATGGCACCCAGTGCACTGTCTAATACATACATGATGATGATATAGAGCTCAAAACAAAAACACTTAACCAAGGAGGCTAGAAATGGCGTTATCCTCCAAAATAGATAGTAAGCCATCAAGGAACTAATACAAGGGTCCAAGAGTGTTCCTCACTCCAAGAAAGTCCCAAATTGCATGTGTACATCTTCAAAAGGTGCATCCTCCACCATGATGTCATCTAGGAGAGACCCTATGTCACCCTTTTCAAGCATGCGAGTGACATGGCACCCCTAAGGGTAAGCATTGGCATCAAAGAGGGATGTGCTAGCCCTCCTAAGTCATCTCAATGATAACCATCCTCATCTGTGCTTTGGAAGAAGGCACCATCCACCAAAACAGGGTCAAGGCTAGCCATGGGGCATCTTTAGTCCATTTGGGCATATCATCAAATAGTCCAACGTCCAAGGTTTTAAGTTTAGTGTTTTAGCATTTGGAGGCTCATCAGGGGTGTAGCATCACGTGGAATCAACTCAAGGCTCGATGCTCATCTTTGGAGGGCCAAGGTTGGGGCCACAAAGTTAGGTTTGCTGTAAGAAAAGGGCAAAAAACCTATTGGAAGGTTTTGAAGAAGAATGAAGCTATCCCCTAAGGAATCTCTACTACATATGTGATACCACCTAAACAAACCTCTCAAGATCAAACGAGATAAACTTATTTAGGGACAAAAAACCATTAAAGTATCATAGTGAAAACTTTGGAGTCCCCCAAAAGAAAAAAGAAAAAAAAATCGTTGTTTTTTAGTTCACGTGCCGTTGTCATCCAACCCAGTCGAGCCAGCCAGGTTATTACCGAGTCGGCTGAGTTGTTAGACAACTCGGCCGGCTCGATAATAACCCGACTAGTCGAACCAGTTCACTGGCCGAGTTGACTCGGTGAGGCCTTGACTCGGACCAACTCGGCCGAACTGGTTTCGAGCCAGCCGAATTTTAAAACACTGGGTACATCTGCAGCTGGTGACAATGTCGATGTTAATATGCAGGATGCCCAAAATGCTGTTGGACTTGCAACAGCTGGAATTCCACTTAGTTAAGTCATTGTTCTCTGCCGTCAAGCGGTGTGCTCGGTCGAAAGGTCAATGGGTGCGAGGTTGTCGTTCCGGACATCAGTTCATACGGGCTCGATATACATATAAAGTGGTGATACACCGTATACAACATGGGCTCGATCTAAGTCACCGCGTTCGTGTTCGTGATTGAGTTCGACAACCTTGGAATTTGAATAAAGTTCGACACCTAAAATTTTGCAGATAAAATTCAGCATAAAATTCGAGATATAAAAATTTGAAATATTATATACAATTTAAGTTTAAGCAGGCTGAGAAAGACATTTAGCCACAGTTTTTCACAAATAAATCATGTAGATTACCCCATAAAAAGAAAAAAATCACCATTAACTTTCACTAAATCCATACAGACAATTACAATTTTTTCCACCAACGATACATCACAATGGAATTATATGCTGATTAACAAAACGATAAATTGAGAAAAAAATAGTTGTTGTTTTAGTTAGTGAATTCTATTAACTGAACTAGAGAAAAATTCGTTATTCATCTCGATGATTCAACCCTTTCGATGGGTTGGTTGATAGAAACATTACTTGAAGAAGATTGATTATTGTTCCCATTAGAAAAGTGTGTCAATCGGATAAAAAACCTTTCATTTTTTCAATGATTCCAAATGCCCCAGTGGCCTATTTCTCCAACTTCCCAGTGGCTAGTTATCCAACTCCCAAAGGCCCGATTATTTCACCGGTTGGTTGTGGAGTGAGCAAGTGTGACTGCGAGTGAGGTAGATTTTCGTGTGGCACCAATTTTTAGCCTCATATTCATTAGGGTTACCAAACTTACCATTTTAATTTGTTTTTTAATTATAAACGATGGAAAAATGCCAAACCACAAAATCCTGAAATGAACTTCAACAAATTTTTGGCGAATTTCATTGAATTTGTTTGTGTTCGTGTTCGTGTTCGGCATAATGTTCGGTAAACATAAACGAATTTGTTCGAATTGTTTTGAGGAACGACGAATTTCGAATTCGAAGGATTAAATTCGCCGAACCCAATGACTTAGGGCTTGATATATATATAAGTGGATACACCGTGATCAATGTATATATAGCAGGGCTCAATTCACATATATATTGCGTGAACAATATACAGGCTCGTTACATTGTAGCTATATTATAAACTAAGTTTAATTAATTAATTTAATTAATTAAAATTATTTAATTAATTTAATTAATTAAAATTATTTAATTAATTAAAAAAGGGGGGTCAATATATATATATATATATATATCCAAAAAAAAAAAATTAGTTCCAAATTAAAATCATCAGTGAATTATACATGTTGAAGTACCAGTGACCAGTCACATTTATCAAAATTATGTGAGCAAAGTGAAGAAAATTGTTCGAGATTAAGGTGAAGAAAACCATCAACGTTAAGCTTTGAGGACAAAGCTTTTGAAGGAAGGGGCAATGTTACGAATATAAATTATATAAAATAAAATAAATATAAATAAATGTAAATTATAATTAATCAAAGTAATGATTATGTTAAATAGTTTAAGTGAAAAGGCATGTCTAATATTTAATGTTTGAAACGACTATACCATGGGTTGCAACCTTATAACACTACCAGAATGTTTGGTTGAAGTTTTAAATATTGGTTATGATATATATGCCACTAGCCTCATATGGTTTTAGACTGCCGAACCATGGCTTGTACCTATACGCCAAGTATATGTGCCATTTAATACATATTAAAACCATAATACTATATGGTTTCAACCATATAGCATCAACTTTATTATTGTTTAAGCAATTTGCTAATTGAAGTCCGGGAGGTCCACCGGTTTGACCTTGGGACGTGCCTGTGACTCTATAAAAAGCACTGCCATTGTGCTAATAGGGACAAGTTGTATTTTTGTGCAGCAGAGAAGTTTTTGAGCAGGTACAGGTAGTGGGACTGAAAATTTTGAAGGCACTTTCTGGGAGATCCGGGAAGCCTTTTTTTAGAACCGAGAGTTGCTACAGGATCTTGAGACAGAGCAGTTTGCAACAAGATTGTTTAGGATTGTATATGAAGTAATTTTCTTTTATGTATTTATGGTTTTGAAGATTTAATATAAAGGCCTCCCCGCTACAGATCAAGGCCTGGAGATGTAGGCTTGAAGATAGCCAAACTCCGTTAACAAACTTTTGGTGTCATTGTGTTAATGTGCTTGCTGTTATATTCTCTGAATTGCTGCAATTTCTATTTTCAAGTTCTTATTCTCAATTTCAAGTTTTAAAGCAATTTAAATGGTGTTTTTAAAAGTCATGCATTAACACTTTTTAAAAGATAATAAATCACGTTTCAATAAAAGATCAGATCTGGGATCATTTGGTATCAGAGCCTATTGATAATTGTGATTTGTAAGTGTGCATGATCACTAGGAGAAAATCAAAGCTTGGTGAAGGAGAACTTGTTGAAGGAGATCCAGAAGTTGGCTCGAGAAGGACAACTTGAGGAGAAGAGATAGCTGAAGAAGGAAGCGGTGATCATCCTTTTGGATCTGTTGCAGGCTTTGTGGATGCTTTCATGACCTCGCGAGCCATGGTCGAAGAAATGTATCGAGACTAAGAAAGCACAAGATGAAGACGCAAAACCTAAAGACGAAGAGGGACATCCATCACAATCTGGAAAAGAAGATGAAAGCGATCAAAAAGACCCTATCACTTCTCTCTTGACTCCATCTGGAACTTCGAAACCGATGTCGAAGCTTGATGTTAAGTTCGAGTTACCCATGTAAAATGGAGAAGTTGATGCTGAGAAGCTTGACAACTAGGTCAGGAAAATGGAGGTTTACTGTAGCGTGCAATGGATCACTGAAGATGAAGTCAAAATCAGGGTAGCATCGCTTCATTTAGAAGGCACAACATTGATCTGGTGGCAGAGTAAGTTACAGGAAGGTCCTCAACATAATGGTAAGAATTCTTTATCATGGTCTGATTTATTACTGCACTTAGAAAGCAATTCTATCAATTGGGATATAAGGAAAACGCTTTAATAGAATGGCAAGGACTAAAAGTTAGGAAAGATAATTCAGTGCAAGAATATACAGATGAGTTTCGTAAGAAGGCATGGATGCTAGATATTCCTTTGTATACTCAAGAAACTCTAATGAAATACATAGGAGGATTCCCTGAGTATATTCGTAATATTGTATTAATGTTCAATCCTACTAACCTGGATGAAGTGGCAGTACAAGCAACTTACATTGTGTTGAAATTTCTAAGTCTAACACGTTAGAAATTCTTCCTACATTATCTAGTTTATTTCTCCTACTTGTTTATTACTCAACAAGTTATTTAACCATATAAACACAAATGCAGTCTCAACCATCTACAGATCAACAACTGAAAATTACAGAAAAACACACAAGGGACATTGTTATTTTTGGACAATCGTCCCCAGAAAAACCCAATGCGGGAAAATCGGTGCAGCAGATATGAGGGTTTTATTATGATGCAGTTTCTGAATTCAACTAGGATGCCAGAAAGGGCTCAACCAACAGAGAATGCCCTTGACAGTAGTACCTCTCCTCGGAGACAAATATTTTGGCTGATCAATCGCCGGATGAATGGTCCCACAACAACTATGGCATCTTCCATTGCTCTGCGTCACTCTAATAGGGACTGCATC
Organism: Pinus tabuliformis; assembly: GCA_031772625.1. NCBI lineage: Eukaryota > Viridiplantae > Streptophyta > Pinopsida > Pinales > Pinaceae > Pinus > Pinus tabuliformis. The sequence continues at coordinate 777,738,023 of CM062808.1, read as the reverse complement.
ACCCTCTTAGCTCACCATCACTTAGTTTGCCCTACAAAAAATCTCCCAGCGCTGCCTCTTGGCCATGTGTCAGCTGTGCTAGCCTCTGCACAGCTACTGAAGCTTCTACGTCAACCCCTTGGCTCTCTGCGTTAGCTGTCAGACCCTCTACATCACCCATGTTGGCCTCTTCAGCCTCTGCGTAGCTCCTTGCTGCCCCTGTGTCAGCCTCTCTAGGCTCTACGCTGTCTCTCTGGCACTATCTTTGCCTCTCTGCTATGTATTCTCGGCCTCGTGCCGAACTGCCCCTTGCTGCAATAGATCACTAGCTCAATTCTCTCAGCAAAACCTCGCTCCAAAAAATTGAACTCACTGATCAATTTGGTGTATCTCCAACTCACCCTCAAGTTTCCTCTTATACTTTTTCCGTTGAGCCTTCAACGACCGAGATTAAATCTCTAATCAATGGCTAAGATTAGATTTCGCTTGATCCATGTCATTTAGAACATTCTCACCAGTTTTATATTAATACCCATTAATATTTTAATTTTCTTAAGTTTAGATTTAGGAACCCCATTAAAAATATTAATTATTTAAATATCTCTCTAACCGGGTGGAATTTCCGCAAACCATTTCTGGCTCTGGGAGATCTCATGTGCTTTAGCCTCTCCACGAATTTTCATGGCTAGAGCTCATTCGATGCTGTCCCAAATCAACACTCCCTCTTAGCGAGGAATGTGCTCTAGTAATGCTCCACCACTGAACATCACCCTGATCATCCGGCATTGATACCTGTGCTGATGCTTGGCCTGTTGCCCAACATCCTTTGCATTATTGCCTCCTATACTATTGCCCATGGCTCTGCCATTGCCACTACTACATCTGTACTGCAACTCCCTTTGCATCCGTGCTGCTGCTGGTCCTTCCTCCCAACACTACATCTGCACTGCAGTTCTCTCTCATCATGCTGCATCGTGCTGCCCATAGCACTACCACTGCTACTGCTGCACTGCAACTTAGTTACTGAGATGTAAGTAACTGATCTACCCAACTACTGACATCCTTGTCAGGCTAGAAGCCCCCTGATGCTGAAGCTACCTCTGCTGCTATCCTGTGCTCCCTCTGTTGCCTCTGCGCTACTGCAACACCTTTGTGCCTCTCACACTGTTGCAACCACCTCTGTGCCTTTTTGCACTGCTGCAACCACCTCTGTGCCTCTCGCATTGCTACAACCCTCACTGCGCTGCTACAGACCTCTGCACTCTAGCACTGCCTTGTTGCTCCATCCGCATCTTGCTTCTACCGACATCTGTCATCTTGTTACGGTCTTTTGAGGCTCCTGTAGCCTAATATGATCCAAGAGTTTGGGTATCTCAAGGATCTTGCCCCTCATCTTTTGTAGTCCTCTTGACTACAACTTGATGTCACTCCACCCCTTCTCTAGAGGTGCATGAGCACTCATGGAACAGTCGTCATCCGTCTCGACTTCTTTCTCCGCCTCAGCTGGAGCTGCCTTGGAGTCAGAAGCCTCTCCTTTATTCTTCTTCCTGGGACACTGGGTTGCATAATGACCCAACTCCCCACAATGGAAGCACTTTACCTTAGAGATGTCCTTCTTCTTCCTCTTCCCCCGCTGTCCCGCAGATGCTAGAACCACATCCTGCTCCTCCACTTTATTGATTCGACCTCCTTTGCTGCTACTTCCCGCCTTGGTTAACCATCTGATCTCTTCTTGGCGAAGAGATGCCCATGTCTCTTCCCATCCTGGAAGATCAGCTCTTTCCAAAATGCTTTGGACAAATGTCCTCAAATCCTCGAAGACTGCATTCATGGCGATCCTCACCATGAACTACTGATCCGGTGTGGCCCTTGTGGAAGTAAGTTGGTCCCGAATCTCTTGCAACCTGTTCAGGTATAGATCTATCTGCTCCCGCTTCTGCATTTGATACGTCTGCAACTAATTCTCCAATAGCATCTTCCTCTGAACGGAAGTGCCCCGATACAATGTCGTCAAGGTATCCCACATCTCCTTTGCCGTGTTCTTCTCGGAAATATGCAATATCACATGATCCTTGTGCCCATCAAGGATTATGCACTTTCCCTTCGCCATTGCATCCTCATACCTTTCATTATCAGCTTGGTCGACTGGGATAGCCACGGTTCTCAAGGCGAAGCCCTTGATGTGATGTCTATCCAAACATACATGATCCTGGCCTTCTAGATGACAAAGTTGGATGCCCCGTCAACCTGTCCTGATCCCTCAGTCTGTTCATTGCCATCTCCGCTCTTCTACTGGACTCCCTCTAAGTCTCGACTTCCCTCCTGGAAGTTCTCCCCTAGACTCCCTTTGAGTCTCGATTTCCCTCCTGGAAATTCTCTCGCCAACTGTCGAACTACTCCTCTCCGATCCTCTTTGCAACTATAAAACTCAGATTTGGATTTCTTGGCTAGAAATCCCTCAAGGAAGTGACACCGTCTACCTTGGTTTTGTCCCATTAGGTACTGTTATGTTTTGACAGCAACAACACCACACCAGCTTCCCAATCCATAATCTTCCCACAGCTTCCTAGGCCCCCAACAGCTGAAGAAACTGAGCCTCTTAGCTCTGCGCAATCCCGACAAGGCTGAATCATTCCTCTGGCCAATTGCGTCAAGCCTACCTGACTGAGTAGGATGACGTGGTTATTCGTAAGCCTCTTTTGCCTTCCTCTACCTCTGCGCTGGCCCTCTCTCTGGCTCGAAATGATGATGCAGACCGTCTGCATCACTCCTTCTATGCTATCTGCTTACGAACAACTTTTGTCTCTCGGGACAACTGTTTCTGCTGCAAATTCTCTGATTTAGCTGGTGCTTGTTGATTTGGGGTAGCATCATATGTGCTCTAGCCACGAAACTTGGTGGAGAGGTTCGGGCACATGAGATTTCCAATACCCAGTAAGGGTTTGGGCAGATTCTAAACAGTTTAGGAGATATTAAAATATTTAATATTTTTAATGGAGTCCCTAAGTCTAAACTTAGGGAAAATAAAATATTAACGTGTATTAATATAAAACTGTGTTAGGATGGTCCAAAAGACATGGATCAAGCCAGATCTAATCTTAGCCATCGATTAGGGACTTAATCTCGGTTGTTGATATGTCAACGAGAAAAGCACAAGAGGGGGCTTGAGGGTCACTTGGATAACACACTGAGGGAGACTAGTCAGTTCAATTTCTGGAGCGGGGTTAGCTGAGAAATTGACCTAGTGGTCTGGTGAGCAGTCAAGAGTACAGAGAGACGGGAGATTAGTGCAGAGGCAGAAAGGGCAGACGCAGGGCCAGAGGGAGCCACGTAGAGGCAGCAGAGACTGCACAGAGCTAGCAGGCCCTGCGTCATCCACGTAGAGGCTACAGGAATGACGCAGAAGGCAAGAGAGGCTGCGCAAAGTCTCAACAGGCTGACGCAGAGGGTTTCAGGCCACACATAGGTCAGCAGGGTTGCCGCTGGGTTCAGAAGAATTGCTGGAGAATTTGTCTATCTGCGGGTAAGCTAGTTTGGCACCCTGTTGTACTAGAAAATTGCTGAATGATAAAATCCTCCCTTGCTGCACCGATTTTCCCACATTGGGTTTTTCCGGGAACATTAGTCCAAAATATCTGTGTCAATGTGTTGATTCTTGTGCATATGTTTGTTTCTGTATTACGGTGAGATATCTGCAGTAGTATTTATTTTAATGTTTATTGAAGTGATTTCATGAATAACTTATGGTGGAATAAGTAGGAAATTAAAATCAGTTGCTGCGTGATAGAATTTTCACATGGTATCAGAGCTAGTAATTAGAGACAGAAAGGGAAAATCAGTTATGCATCGAGCCCACGATGCAGAGGCATCCACCTCAGAGGACTCATGCAAATTTTCAGAAGGTTGCACAAGAGGAAGAGATTTCGATTTTTCTATGTTAACTTCCAGGCTAGAAGAAGAAGTGGCGTGCATGGCTAGTGCTGCATCATTAGGAGTATGGTATATAGACAGTGGAGCCTCGTGGCATATGACTGGAATCAGGGAGTGTGTCTCAGAATATCAAGAAGAGAAGATGAACTTTTAGATCACCATGGGGAACAAGGCAAAGTGTACTCCAGTAGGGAAGGGTACCATAGTTTTTCAGACAGAATCGAGAGAGCGGTTCCGTGCCACAAATGTGTTGCATGTGCCAGGATTGGGGATGAACTTACTTTCCGTGTCACAACTACAAGGCAAGGGCTATGACGTCTACTTCATCAAGGAAAAGGTATATGTCAAACACCCGAGATGGAAAAAGAAAGTGCAGATCGGGATCAAAAGTAATCGGTTGTATAGATTACAACTAGAATCACCAATGGCACTAATAGGCAGTCATGGGGACAAGGACTTGAACGAACTATGGCACAGAAAGATGGGTCACTTGCACCATGGAGCTTTGAGAATTCTTAGGAGCACTGTAACAGGAGTTCTGGATTTGAGTACAGAACAAGATGATGTATGCAGGGGATGCGCTCTAGGAAAGTATGCCAAGGCGGCATTTCCTAGGAGCAAACACAGGGCCAAGAGTGTACTAGGATTGATACACTTAGATATCTGCGGACCTATGTCCGTCAAAGCTCTCAATGGTGTCGAGTATTTCCTTACCTACATTGATGACCACTCGGGGAAAACTTGGATTTATTTTCTGAAAACCAAGAATGAGGTTTTATGTCGATTCAAGGAGTTCAAGGTTCTGGTGGAGAATCTGACTGGGAAGAAAATAAAAGTTTTGTGCTCAGATAATGGTGGAGAGTATGTCGATAAGGACTTCACTGATTATTGCGCTAAGGAGGGCATCAGAAGAGAGTGGACAACTCCTTACAATCCAGAGCAGAATGGGGTAGAAGAAAGAAAGAATAGGACTATCGTAGAAGCAACTAGGGCCATGTTGTATGATCTAGATATGCCAAAATTCCTATGGGTGGAAGCATGGAACACAATTCTCTATGTTCAGATCAGGACTCCTCGTCGGGCATTGGGCAAGACTACTCCAGAGAAAGTCTTCACTGGGAAGACGCCTGAAGTCAGTCATTTCAAGATATTTGGGAATTTAGCATATTGCCGCATACTCGGAGAAAAGAGGAAGAAGCTGGATCAGACTGCAGAAAAAGGATATCTGGTGGGATATAGCGAGAATGCTAAGGCATATAGAATCTATCTTCTAGGGAGCAGGAAGGTAGTAGTAAGATGAGATGTAAAGTTCATGGAGGACAAAGCTTTCAGAAGATCTTGTGAAATGCCTTCCAAAGAGCAGTGGAAAGAGGATTCGTTGGTCATGCCTCTTCAACCAACAGAAGTGAAGAATTCTTCCTCAGGTCAGGAAGATTCTCAAGATGAGGAGGAGGAGTGAACAGAAGCACCTGCTGGCAGAGGAAGAACTAGCATGGAACTTTGTCAGATTCTGCGTGATGCAAAAAACTTCATCGGTGAGCCAAGGAACAGTAAGAGGGAGCGAAAACAACCAGACAGATATCAAGCGTTAGTAGCTCAGGATGGAGAGCCTGCCAGCTTCAAGGAGGCAGCTCAACATCAGGTCTAGCTAGATGCGATGGTAGAGGAGTATAACTCCATAATGGTGAACAATGTCTGGGAGGTGGTGTCAAGACCTCAAGATAGATCTGTGGTAGGTTCGAGATGGATCTATAAGATCAAATATGCTGCGGACGACAACGTTGAGAAATACAAGGCTAGGTTTGTGGCTAAGGGGTATGCTCAAAAGGAAGGGATTGACTATGAGGAAACCTTCACCCCGATAGCCAGGTATACATCTATTAGGACCGTGATATCTCTTGCAGCCCAGATGGGATGGGAGATCCATCAGATGGATGTCAAGACGACATTTTTGAACGGGGTAATAGAAGAAGAAGAAGTATACATTGAACAACCAAAGGGCTTTGAAACTCATGAGAAGAAGTCTCATGTATGTAGACTGAAGAAAGCCTTGTATGGGCTGAAGTAGGCACCGAGAGTATGGTATGGTTGAATAGATGGCTATTTGCAGAAGATGCGGTTTGTCAAGAGTGACGCGGATTCGAATCTCTACTATCTAGTTGTAGAGAACGAGCCGCTTATCTTAGTATTATATGTGGATGATCTCTTTCTGAAAGGATAGCCACAGAGTTCGATATGAAGGATCTGGGATGAATGCACTACTTCCTAGGGTTAGAAGTTTGGCAACAGAAAGGAGAAACCTTCCTTGGGTAAGAGAGGTATGCTACAAAAATCCTGAAAAGATTTGGGATGGGAAACTTTAGACCTATGGCTACGCCAATGATCACCAACTGGAAGAAGATTGATGCATTAGAAGACAAGGATGTCGATCTCACCCTATACCGGCAGCTCATAGGGTCCCTGATGTATCTGGTCAATATCAGGCCAGATATTTGCTACGCGGTCAACACCCTCAGTCAGTTCATGGTGGACCAAAGAGGGCACACTAGGCATCAACAAAACGTGTTCTCAGGTATTTACAGGGAACAGTTGATTATGGGCTCTTATACACCAAGGGGAAGGATATCAAGTTGAGTGGATTTACTGACGCAGATTGGGCAGGAAGTTCAGTGGATCAGAAAAGTACCTCTGGGTACTGTTTCAACATTGGATCAGGAATGACCTCCTGGTGCAGTAGGAAACTGAAGGCGGTGGCTCTGAGCTCATCTGAGGCAGAATATATGGCAGCAAGCACAACTTCGTGTAAGGCCATATGACTTAGAAAAGCACTGGTAAATCTATTCAGAAGAAATATGGAGGCGACCAGGATCATGTGTGATAATCAGAGTTGCATCAAACTCTCTAAGAATCCAGTGCTTCATTATAGGTCAAAGCATATTGATATCCGGTGTCACTTTGTCAGAGACTGTGTCCAACGAGGAGCTGTACAGTTGAGCTACACTCCTACAGGAGAACAGGTGGCAGATATCCTCACCAAGGCCCTTGGAAAGTCAAAATTTGACTACTTCAGGGAAAAGATGGGGATGGTAAAGAACCCCTTTTAGAAGCAGAAATGAGTGTGTTAGTAGCACGAATGAAGAGGGAGTTGTAGTGCAGATGTAGTGTTGGGAGAAAGGACTAGCAGTAGCACAGATGCAGAGGGAGTTGTCATACAGATGCAGCAGTGGCAGTAGCAGTGGCAGAGCCATGGGTAGCAGTACAAGATACAACAGTGCAGAGAATGTTGGGCAGGAAGGCTTAGCATCAACACAGGAACCGATGCCGGATGATCAGGGTGATGCTCAGTGAGGAGTATTGCTAGAGCAGAGTCCTCGCTAAGAGGGAGTGTTGTTTGGGGTAGCATCGGATGTGCCCTAGCCACGAAACTTGGTGGAGAGGTTGGGGCACATGAGATCTCCAATGCCCAGAAAGGGTTTGGGCAGATTCTAAACAATTTAGGAGATATTAAAATAATTAATATTTTTAATGGAGTCCCTAAGTCTAAACTTAGGGAAAATAAAATATTAATGTGTATTAATATAAAACTGTGTTAGAATGGTCCAGAAAACATGGATCAAGCCAGATCTAATCTTAGTCGTCGATTAGGGACTTAATCTCAGCCGTTGATATGTCAACGAGAAAAATATAAGAGGAGGCTTGAGGGTCACTTGGAGAACACACGAGGGAGACCAGTCAGTTTAATTTTTGGAGCGGGGTTAGCTGAGAAATTGAACCAATGGTCTGGTGAGTAGTCAGGAGGCAGCAAGTACAGAACAAAGAGACGGGAGATCAGTGTAGAGGCAGAAAAGGCAGACGCAGGACCAGAGGGAGCCACGCAGAGGCAGCAGAGACTGCGCAGAGCCAGCAGGGCCTGCGTCATCCACGTAGAGGCTGCAAGAGTGACGCAGAAGGCAAGAGAGGCTGCACAGAGTCTCAACAGGTTGATGCAAAGGGTTTCAGGTCAGAAGAAGTGTTGGAGAATTTGTCTATCTGCTGGTAAGCAAGTTTGGCACCCTGTTGTACTAGAAAATTGCTGAATAATAAAATCCTCCCTTGCTGCGCCGGTTTTCCCACATTGGGTTTTTCCGGGGACATTACTCCAAACATCTGTGTCGATGTGTTGATTCTTGTGCATACGTTTGTTTTTGTATTACGGTGTGATATCTGTAGCAGTATTTATTTTAATGTTTATTGAAGTGATTTCATGAATAACTTATGGTGGAATAAGTAGGAAAAGTAAATCAGTTGCTGCGTGATAGAATTTTCACAGTGCTTTCAGCTTTCCTGTGAGATGCAACCCTCTGATACCATGTTGAAATTTCTAAGTCTAACACGTTAGAAATTCTTCCTGCATTATCTGGTTTATTTCTCCTACTTGTTTATTACTCAACAAGTTATTTAACCATATAAATACTGAAAATAAACACAAAATGTAGTCTCAACCATCTACAGATCAACAACTGAAAATAACAGACAAACACACAAAGGACACCATTATTTTTGGACAATCGTCCCCAGAAAAATGCAATGCGGGAAAACCGGTGCAATAGATATGAGGGTTTTATTATTATGCAATTTCTGAATACAACTAGGGTGCCAGAAATGGCTCACCCAACAGAGAATGCCCTCAGCAATAGTACCTCTCCTTAGAGACAGATATTTCAGTTGATCAATCATCCGATGAACGATCCCACAACAACTATGGCAACTTCCATTGCTCTGCGTCACTCTGATAGGGACTGCATCACCCTCTTAGCTCACCAACACTCAGTTTACCCCACAAAAAATCTTTCGGTGCTGCCTCTTGGCCATGTGTCAACTCTACTAGCCTCTGCGAAGCTACTGAAGCTTCTGCGTCAGACCCTTGGCTCTCTGCGTCAGTTCTCAGACCCTTTGCGTCACCCACGTTGGCCTTTTCAGCCTCTACGTAGCTCCTAGCTGCCTCTGTGTCAACCTCTCCAGGCTCTGCACTGTCTCTTTGATACTACCTCTGCCTCTCTGCTATGTATTCTCGGCCTTGTGCCGAACTACCCCTCGCTGCAACAGATCACTAGCTTGATTCTCTTAGCAAAACCTCGCTCCAAAAAATTGAACTCACTGATCAATTTGGTGTATCTCCAACTGACCCTCAAGCCTCCTCTTATACTTTTTCTGTTGAGTCTTCAACAGTCGAGATTAAATATTTAATCAACGACTAAGATTAGATTTGGCTTGATCCATGTCATTTAGAACATTCTTACCCAGTTTTATATTAATACCCATTAATATTTTAATTTTCCTAAGTTTAGACTTAAGAACCCCATTAAAAATTTTAATTATTTTAATATCTCTCTAATCGGGTGGAATTTCCCCAAACCATTTCTGGGTCTGGGAGATCTCATGTGCTTTAGCCTCTCGACCAATTTTCATGGCTAGAGCACATTCGATGCTACCCCAAATCAACACATTGAAGCATGTAAGTTACGACTTGGGGTATCAGTAGAATCGACAGCTAGAAAGGAGAGCAAGGGAAAAGGAAAAGCGAAGAAAGAAAACTACACTAAGTTAGAGGTTGAAAATCTCTCTTGTAAACATTGGAAGAAAGAGGGCTATGATGAAGACCACTGTTGGCAATTGCATCCTAAAATGAAACCGAAGTGGGTCAGAAAAGGGAAGCAAAAGGTTGCGCAACAGTGAAATCGATGGACTTAGGGTCAAATTCAGGGGTCGAGGCATAGATCGCATCATTGATTATGATCGGTAAATCTAATGAAGGTAATGATTCTAACAATTCTAGGTGCAAGTTATTTCATATAAGGGTTGTTATGAAACATACAAAGATTGACACATTACTAGATAGTGGATCTCAAACTAACCTAATTTCAGAAAAAGTGGTTAAGCAATTGGGATTGAAAACCATAAAGCATCGTAAACCTTATACTTTAATTTGGATGAGAAGAAACCATAAATTGCGAGTGACTAAGCAATGTATGTTACCATTTGCAATAACTTCTCAATTTAAGGATAAGGTGATGTGTGATGTGGTAAAACTAGATACATGTGGGATGGTCTTGGGTAGCCCATATTTATATGATCGGAAAGCGATATTTTTAGGGAACATAATTAGTATCACTTGTTCAAAACAAGAATTGAATATATTGTACATTCTCAACCCATAAACGCAGATAAACCTATTTTCACAGTGAAACAGTTAAAACAAGCAGCTTATGCCAGTAAAAATGTTGTTATACAGCCTAAAGTACCTAGGCATGAGATCATTAAAGTTAATCACAAACAGAGAGACATGCTTAAAGAATCCAAAAGTGTACATCAACAAGAGTTACAACGTGATAAGTTGAGTTCTATTTCAGCTATGAAAAAAAGCAGGGTATGGTTTCATCTATGTCAATACTTTCAATGTTGTTAATGGGTTTATTACTGTTTAGTGGTGCCTGGATATTAGCAGCAAATATGAATGTAGATGTGGGTGAAAAAGGACTCGATATACTTTGCAGTTTGTGTGTTTTACTGACAATTGTATGGATGAGTAAAGTGTACAGATTCAGAACAGGGTGGACAGATATCGGCCAAGTGGAAAAACAATACCCACATTTGTTTTATGGAATTTAAGACTTTTGGTGGTCCAAAAGGTCTCAGCGGGGAGGAAATGATCCAAAATTGATCAATGGATGATCAAGGATCATTGAAATGCTCAGAATTGTACAGTCTCAGATGCTCGCAAAACTAGGACCAAGTTGAAGAGCTCGTCGCGCTCATTCCGGTGGTATATTTAGTTTCGAAAATGGCCTCCGTATGAAGGAGAAATGAGTTCACAAGTTATTTTCAAACAGGTAAAAAAATGGGCTTTGCAGGCCAAGAGGCATTGTCATATCATGACATGTGGCGGTCAAAGTCAACGCAGTGGCAGGTCAAAGTTAACAACCCAGGTCAACTGGCATGGGTCGAGCTCGAACCCGCGACCTCTGCAATAATATTGCAAAACCTTACCAATACACCATGGGTTTGATTTATTAAACCAAGGTGCATTCTTGTATTTCTGTTTTGGTTATGAGGCAAGTGGAGGTAGGGTTGGCGAAGCTCGCCACATCTGGCGGCCCCGCCAAAACCCAAAGCTCTGGTTTATATCAACGTTAACAAATACCACATATTGCAAAGGTCTCACTATATACAATGGCGCGGGGTATTGCTTTGTTGTCAAACCGTGGTATGCCAACGGGATTGTCACGTCACATGCCACGAACCAGCCGGATTAAGCTTTTGTGATGAGGCACCAGAGTTGGCGCATCATGGAGGTGGCGTATAATATTTAATGTTTGAAACGACTATACCATGGGTCGCAACCTTATAACATTGCCGAAATGTTTGGTTGAAATTTTAAATATTGGTTATGAAACTTATGATATATATGGCACTAGTCATATGGTTTTAGACCGCTGAACCATGGCTTATACCTATACGCCAAGTATATGCGCCATTTAATACATATTAAAACCATAATACCATATGGTTTCAACCATATAGTGCCAACTTTATTATTGTTTAAACAATTTGCTAATTCAAGTCCGGGAGGTTCGCGGGTTTGACCCCGGGACCTGTTCGTGACTCTATAAAAAGAACTGCGATTGCGCCATTAGGGGACAAGTTGTATTTTTGTGCAGCAGAGAATTTTTTGAGCAGGTGCAGGCAACGAGACTGGAATCTTTGAAGCCACTTTCTGGGAGATCCGAGAAGCCTTTTTCAGAACGGAGAGTTTCTACAGGATCCTGAGACAGAGCAGTTTGCAATAGGATTGTTCAGAATTGTATATGAAGCAATTTTCTTTTATGTATTTATGTTTTTGAATATTTAATATAAAGCCCTCCCAGCTGAAGACCAGGGCCCGAAGATGTAGGTTTGAAGATAGACGAACTCTATTAACAATTTTTTGGTGTCATTGTGTTAATGTGCTTGCTGTTATATTCTCTGAATTGCTGCAATTTCTATTTTCAAGTTCTTATTCTCAATTCAAGTTTTAAAGCAATTTAAGTGGTGTTTTTCAAAGTCATGCATTAACACTTTTTAAAAGATAATAAATCATGTTTCAATAAAAGATCAGATCTGGGATCATTTGGTATCAGAGCCTAATTGATAATTGTGATTTGTAAGTGTGCATGATCACCAGGAGAAAATCAAAGCTTGGTGAAGGAGAACTTGTTGAAGGAGATCCAAAAGTTGGCTCGAGAAGAAGGACAACTCGAGGAGAAGAGATGGCTGAAGAAGGAAGCGGTGATCATCCTTTTGGATCTGATGCAGGCTTTGTGGATGCTTTCATGACCTTGCAAGCCATGGTCGAAGAAATGTATCGAGAGTTTAAGAAAGCAAAAGATGAAGATGCAAAACCTAAAGACGAAGAGGGACATCCATCACAATCTGGAAAAGAAGATGAAAGCGATCAAAAAGACCCTATCACTTCTCTCTTGACTCCATCTGAAACTTTGAAACCGTTATTGAAGCTTGATGTTAAGTTCGAGTTACCCATGTACAATGGAGAAGTTGATGCTGAGAAGCTTGACAACTAGGTCAGGCAAATGGAGGTTTACTGTAGCGTGCAACGGATCACTGAAGATGAAGTCAAAATCAGGCTAGCATCACTTCGTTTAGAAGGCACAACATTGATCTAGTGGCAGAGTAAGTTACAGAAAGGTACTCAGCTTATTGGTAAGATTTTTCCATCATGGTCTGATTTTATTACTGCACTTAGAAAGCAATTCTATCCATTGGGATATAAGGAAAAAGCTTTAATAGAATGGCAAGGACTAAAAGTTAGGAAAGGTTATTTAGTGCAAGAATATACAGATGAGTTTCATAAGAAGAACTTGATGCTAGATATTCCTTTGTATACTCAAGAAACTCTAACGAAATACATAAGAGGATTACCTGAGTATATTCGTAACACTGTATTTATGTTCAATCCTACTAATGTGAATGAAGTGGCAGTGCAAGCAACTTACATTGAAGCAGGTAAGTTAGGAGTTGGGATATGATTAGAATCGACAGCTAGAAAGGAGAGCAAATGAAAAGGAAAAGCAAAGAAAGCAAACTACACTAAGATGGAAGTTGAAAATCTCTCTTGTAAACATTGCAAGAAAGAGGGCCATGACGAAGACCACAGTTGGCAATTGCATCTTGAAATGAAACCGAAGTGGGTCAGAAAAGGGAAGCAAAAGGTTGCGGCAGCAATGAAATTGATGGACTTAGAGTCAAATTCAGGCGACGAGGCACATATCGCATCATTGACTATGACTGGTAAATCTGATGAAGGTAATGATTCTAACAGATCCAAATGCAAGTTATTTCATATAAGGGTTGTTATGAAACATACAAAGATCGACACATTACTAGATAGTGGATCTCAAGCTAACCTAATTTCAGAAAAAGTGGTTAAGCAATTGGGATTGAAAACCATAAAGCATCATAAACCTTATACTTTAATTTGGATGAGAAGAAACCATAAATTGCGAGTGACTAAGCAATGTATGTTACCATTTGCAATAACTTCTCAATTTAAGTTAATCACAAACAAAGAGACATGCTTAAAGAATCCAAAATTGTACATTGACAAGAGTTACAACATGATAAGTTAAGTTTTGTTTCAGCTATGAAAAAAAGCAGGGTATGGTTTCATTTACGTCAATACTTTCAATGTTGTTAATGGGTTTATTATTATTTAGTGGTGCCTGGATATTAGCAGCAAATATGAATGTAGATGTGAGTGAAAAAGGACTCAATATACTTTGCAGTTTGTGTGTTTTACTGACGAATTTATGGATGAGTAAAGTGTACAAGTTCGGAACAGGGTGGACAAATACTGACCAAGTGGGAAAATAGTTCCCACATTTGTTTTATGGAATTTAAGACTTTTGGTGGACCAAAAGGTCTTAGCGGCGAGGAAATGATTCGAAATTGATAAATGGATGATCAAGGATCCTTGAAATGCTCAGAATTGTACAGTCTCAGATGCTTGCAAAAACCAACGCCAAGTTGAAGAACTCGTCACACTGATTCCGGTGGTATATTCGGTTTCGAAAATGGCCTCTGTATGAAGGAGAAAACAAGTCCTGAAGTTATTGTCAAATAGGTAAAAAAAGGGCTTTGCAGGCCAAGAGGCAGTGTCATATCATGACATGTGGTAGTCAAAGTCAATGTAGTGGCAGGTCAAAGTCAACAACGCAAGTCAACTAGCATGGGTTGGGCTCGAACCCACGACCTCCGCAATCATATTGCAAAACCTTACCAATACACCATGTGTTTGATTTATTAAACCAAGGCACATTCTTGTATTTATGTTTTGGTTATGAGGCAAGTGGAGGTAGGGTTGCCGGAGCCCACCACATCCGGCGGCCTTGCCAAAACCCAAATCTCTGGTTGATATTGGCATTAACAACATACCACATATAGCGAAGGTCTCACTATATACAGTGGCGTGAGGTATTTCTTTGTTGTCAAACCATGTGGTATGCCAACGAGATCGTCACGTCACTTGCCACGGAACCGCCAGATCAAGCCTTTGTGATGAGGCACCACAGTTGGCATAGCGCAGATGTGGCGTATAATATTTAATGTTTGAAATGACTATACCATGGGTCGCAACCTTATAACACCGCCAGAATGTTTGGTTGAAGTTTTATATATTGGTTATGATATATATGCGACTAGTCTCGTATGGTTTTAGACTGCCGAACCATGGCTTATACCTATACGCCAAGTATATGCGCCATTTAATACATATTAAAACCATAATACTATATGGTTTCAACCATGTAGCGCCAACTTTATTATTGTTTAAACAATTTGCTAATTCAAGTCTGGGAGGTTCGCAGGTTTGACCCCGTGATTTGCCCGTGACTCTATAAAAAGAACTGCCATTGCGCCATTAGGGGACAAGTTGTATTTTTGTGCAGCAGAGAAGTTTTTGAGCAGGTACAGGCAGCGAGACTGAAAAATTTGAAGGCACTTTCTGGGAGATCTGGGAAGCCTTTTTCCGAACTGAGAGTTGCCACAGGATCCTGAGACAGAGCAGTTTGCAGCAGGATTGTTCAAGATTGTATATGAAGCAATTTTCTTTTATGTATATATGGTTTTGAAGATTTAATATAAAGGCCTCCCCGTTGAAGATCAGGGCCGAAAGATGTAAGCTTGAAGATAGCCGAACTCTGTTAACAAACTTTTGGTGTCATTGTGTTAATGTGTTTGCTGTTATATTCTCTAAATTGCTGCAATTTCTATTTTCAAGTTCTTATTCTCAATTTCAAGTTTTAGAGCAATTTAAATGGTGTTTTTAAAAGTCATGCATTAACACTTTTTAAAAGATAATAAAGCACGTTTCAATAAAAGATCAGAGCTGTGATCAATTATTAGTGTTCTTTTTCTTCAAATAGTAACCAATGCATCAATATAAATAGACAAGAGACAAAAAATGTATGCTACGAGCCAAGGCCAAAACCTCTCACTCTTTGAAAGGAAAACCCACAAAAATTCTTCTTATAAAGATTCCAATTGATGAATACCAAGACCAAGACCCTTGACCTATTAGCCACTTCCAAGACCAAGACACTAGCTCTCTGACTATCTTCTCCTTCCTCCTTTTGGTTCCTCTTACGCATTGAGATCATCTCCTTTCTGAGCATAATGTGATAGCAACGAACTGTAGACATACTTGAGATGGCACTGAACCATATCACTGTATTGTCACCAAACTGTCCTTACTGCAGCAACACCAAAACACTGTAATACTTCACTTAATAGCAGCTCCTTCATATCACTGAACTGTGGCTTCTATATATCATCTAGCTGTGGTATAGATACCCTCATCTGAACTGTATCTTTCTGTTGTAGCATTGAGACCTTTACCCAGAGATCCGAACTTCTCACTGTCACTGTCTATCCGAAATCACAGAGAGACATATCCAAACTTCTTCACTGTGGAAATCAAAACTGTACACTGTGACTAAAACATACCCTCGCTGTCCCTTACTTACTCTTCTGCGTTTTGTCCAAACTGTTCTTTCTGTTGTTCAAATTTCGGAGCTTGACTCACTGTCTAATGCGAAGAGCCTTTACATATATTTATAGTGGTTTCCCCCTATAAATAAGCCGACATGTATTTATGAATAGGTGTGTTCCCATAGCTTGTTGCCGACATGAGATCTTTACTTCAGAAGCCCACAGAAGGAAGAGAGGTAGTGCTTGTTGTTGTAGGGTTCTATAGACTTATATACATTTGACACATGCCCAGGAAGGACTTCTCCATACATGACATTGACTCTTTGACTCTGATAAATCCTAATCCTCTCAATGGGAGCTATCTAGATAATTACTCTTGCTCATGAAACCCATGAAGCAAGGCATTACAAAAATAATTTTATTCTCTTCTTTTCATCATTTACAAAGATCATAATTACATGTTATGAAAACCAAACCTACTCACACTTTTCAACATTATATTGATATGAGCATTGAACTACTTGCATACAGAAATAATAAAACAGTAAAACTAATAATTTTTTGTGGTTAACCTGAAATTTATTGGTTGTACTGTTTTATTTGTTTTTCAATCTATAATAAAACAATAACAGTTTGCTAGACATCTCATTAATTATTATTCTTTTGAATTCATCCTATAACACAAATTTCTGTAAAAAAAGAGTAAAACGAATAAAACAGTAAAACAAATGCACTAACGTTCGAAGATTTTATTCATTTTACTCGGCATGTAAGATGTGGTTATCGCATGAATAATAAAGAACAAACAAAAGCTCAATAAATAGATAATGTTCTTTCCGTCGACTATTCACCCAAGAGACCTACGTCCGTAATAAGCTTCTATTAAATATGATCTCGTTCTCTTTGTCCATCACTTGCGTCATTTTTGTTTTCTATCTCTATTAATCAAAATAGATCCGCAAAATGATACATGGACATAAACTGAAAAAACAGGCAAAGGGAAAATAATATTCAGCTCGATATTTCCTGGAAGTGGAGTCAGTGCGAATCCAACGACTGTGAATAAGAACAAATCGTAGTAGAATGAAAACGAATCAATCAGAGCAGAACTTGATTGTTGTTTTAATTGATTTTTTTTGTTTATTTATATGGCTATTTAAATTTATTTTTGTTTAGGCCAACAGTAAAAAAGGCATTTTTATTTTTTTTATTTTATAGTTTAAGCCGACATTAGCCAAAAATATCTTTATTATTCCAGTATCAATATTCAGATTAGCAATCACATCAACATGATAGTAAAATGCAGATAGAACATAAACATAAATAGTGGAAGACAAGCCAAGACAAGAGGACACAAGATGTGGCACCAGCTAGGGACAAACCCCAATGTGGGGAAACCCTTGATCAAATCTTCTTTTAGTCTTCAATAGTTCAGCAGAGAGAGATAATACAATTTACAAATCTGATAATTTATATAACAGCAACAAAAGAGTCGTAAGCAGAAAAGTCAACGCTGGTCAACAGGGCAGATTTGACCCTAAACAAATCGGTCAACTTCAGCTGGCCTCCAAACAACAAGATAAAACAACCCTCAAAACAGTGAAATTCAGCCAAGTCAAAGTCTGGTCAAACAACGCACCTACGGTTAGCCCTAGCTGCAGTGAATGCTGGTCAACAATCAACATTTAGCCTCGATTTCTGTGCCCAGAAATGCGGCCTGCCCAAATAGAGATAGCCCTCACAAAAATGCTGTCAAAGAAAGTCAACGCATGCTGGTCAATGCTTGGTCAAATTGTCTAGAAATTCAGTCCCCTGAAATTTCGCTCTCTTGAAATCTCGGCCTACTGAAATTTCTCTTTCTTGAAATTTCGGCCTTTTGAAATTTTGCGCTCCTGAAATTTCGGACGTGTGAAGAGAGAGAGGCCCAGAAATCCATACCCAATCAATGAGGGGAGAGAGAGAGAGAATTGTGAAGATGAGTGTGTCCAAATGAGGCTAAGTCACTTTCTATTTATATGCAACATTGAGGATGAATAGACGTGATTGTTGGGCTTCTGAGCCTACATAAGTTTGTTGCCCGACCTTGACAATTTGACCATAATCAAAATAAATTCATAACTTCATTTGTACATGTTAGAATCATATGATCTTTAGATCGATCCTACACCCTCTCGGAGAGAGGAATCTAAGAAAAATCTCATATGTCATAAATAAGATGACCCATGTGGAGTTTGGCCCTAGTTGCCAATTTTAACAAAAAGGAAACGCTCACAAAAACGCAGTCAAAGGAGGTCAATGCATGTTTGTTAATGCTTGGTCAAACTGTCTAGCAATTGGGTCTCCTAAAATTTTGGCCTCCTAAAATTTCGCTCTCCTGAAATTTTGGACGTGTGGAGAGAGATAGGCCCAAAAATCCATACCCAATCAATGAAGAGAGAGAGAGAAGTGTGAAGATGAATGTGTCCAAATGAGGCTAAGTCACCTTCTATTTATATGCAACGTTGAGGATGAATAGACGTGATTGTTGGGCTTTTGAGCCTACATAAGTTCGCTGGCCGACCTTGACAATTTGATCATAATCAAAATAAATTCATAACTTCATTTGTACATGTTAGAATCGGATGATTTTTAGATCAATCCTACACCTCTTAGAGAGAGGAATCAAAGAAAAATATCATGTCATAAATAAAATGACCCATGTGGAGTTTGGCCCTAGTTGCCAATTTTAACAAAAAGACAACCCTCACAAAAACGCAGTCAAAGGAGGTCAACGCATGCTAGTCAATGCTTGGTTAAATTGTCGAGAAATTCGGTCTCCTGAAATTTTGGCCTCTTGAAATTTAGCTCTCCTGAAATTTCGTATGTGTGGAGAGAGAGAGGCCTAGAAATCCGTACCCAATCGATGAGGAGAGAGAGAGAAGTGTGAAGATGAGTGTGTCCAAATGAGGCTAAGTCACCTTATATTTATGTGCAACGTTGAGGATGAATAGACGTGACTGTTGAGCTTCTGAGCCTACATAAGTTTGCTGGCCGACCTTGACAATTTGACCACAATCAAAATAAATTCATAACTTCATTTGTACATGTTAGAATCAGATGATCTTTAGATCAATCCTACACCTCTTGGAGAGAGGAATTCAAGAAAAATATCAGCTGTCATAAATAAGATGACCCATGTGGAGTTTGGCCCTAGTTGCCAATTTTAACAAAAAGGCAGCCCTTGGGTTATATTTTCCACAAACAACTTCATCGCAATTGTTCCTTTCCCAAGTGTAACTTCCAGGATCAAATATACAAGTATATTTATTAACCTTGCTATGTTCTCCATCTGCTTTCACTGTTTGCTAGCTTTATGGAGTCGGGAAGATCTCATCATCAAAGATTCTCAAATCTGTACAGTGTGTGGATCATTCCAGACAACTGAGCTTTCATTCTCTAACCACAATTCCCTAAGGTTTCCACGTGATCTCAAACTTTATTAGTTTTACATAGAGAAGGATCATTTATGTTCTACATAGATCCAGAGTTAAATCCGTAGTGATCATACTTCTGCTATAAAAAATCAAACCTGCATGATGTTTTTCAACAAGTTGATCAGCTGAACTGTTATCAAAATGAGGCTCATATGCTATAAAAATAGAGATATTCTCAGTTTCAACAATCAATCCATTCTCCGTTTGTATTTCATCATTGCTAACACCCAGTCTGAAGCAAATTCCTCTTTCATCTGTCCAATTCCAAAATCTTCCAAATTCAAGATCTATTGTTTACTTTCGTCTAGGATAACGAATGCATCATCATTCGTAATGAAGTCAAGAGGATTCTCTTCTACATCATGATGAGGGTTTTCGTTGGAAAACATGACAAAGAGGCATCCCCAAGAGTTGGACTCATCCAAATTACATGATTTGGAGATCATCCGTGTATCAAAATCAAAATAGCGTGATACATTAGGGTTTGCCTTTTTTTCATGAACAGGGCCCTTATCATTATCATATATCTCACATTCATGCCTAGCTAAAACAAAATGACAATTAATTCAGATTGAATTAGGTCATCAATAGAACTCACTTCATTCTTTTCCATGGCATTGCAATATGCATACAGGTTTTGTCATGCACTCTGGGTAGCAGAATTTTCACCATAAAATGATTCCAGGGTTGCAGACTCCGGTTCTATGAGGTCATGTTCTTCACTAAACACTTCATCAACTATCTGATGTTGACCAGCTTCCTCTGAATCAGTGGCAACTTGGACCCCAACGCTTGAAACCTCTGAAATCTTGGACTGGAATGCTTGAGAAACTCTTTAATGAAAGCTTTGAGAGAAGATACACTTTTTGGACTGTAGGAGTACTTGACCCAGTCTTTCTACCTTTGTCCCAAAGAGAGTGAAAGTGATCTAATCAAGGTTCTCATGTATTTCTTTGAATGTGGGGACATACCTCATAAGTGACAAGACATGAACATCGCAAGAAGAATTGTCATTGGAGTTTGGGAGACTTTTCTCATACTTTGAGGGACGCTGATTTCGGTGTCTTGGGACATCCTTAATATCCAAAGCAAGATACATATCATGCAATTCCGAAGGATATATCTTTCACCATATATAATTTTTATCATTAGAAAATGAATTTTCTTCTCATACTTTATCACAATGGAGTCACCAAAGCGAGTTGTCAATGCCTTCACAATAATGCTTGTCTCACCTCACAAGAATAAGTTCTTCCAAATATGTAAAGAATGGGTCTTCATTCTTCCAATATTTGCTAAGAAAAGATCACAAGTCTTCTGAGGAACATGGAGTATGCAAAGGATGCATGCATGGCAAACATGTCAAGGCTACTTTACCAAGTAGTAAACATAGGTTTAAGGATATTCTACACCTAGTGCATTTGGATATTTGTAGAGTAATGTTAGTAGCATCAGTTGAAAGCATGCACTATGCTTCCTGTTAGCGTTCATATTCTCCCCGGAGAAAATGTTCCAACTTCACTAGGGGAAAACCTAAGGAAACTATCAAGCAAGCCACCCACTGTCACCTCAACATCCTTGCCCCTCACTTCTAGGTTAAGGTGTGTGATTTTCTAGCCTAAGGGGAGTTCCCTTTGTGTGATTCTAAGCTTATCATTTAGTTTAAAATTTAAATGGATGTATTACTTAACTTAGATGTTGGCTTGCTTGAAATGTCTTGGTGTAATGATTGTTTAACTAGTTATTAGTTGTTAAAATTGGCAACTAGGGCCAAACTCCATGTGGGTCATCTTATTTATGGCAGCTGATATTTTTCTTGGATCCCTCTCATCAAGAGGTGTAGGATTGATCTAAAGATCATCTGATTTCGATAAGTATTCATGGAGTTATGAATTTATTTGTGTTATAAGACAATTCGTCAAGGTCGGCCAACAACCAAATAAACCCCTCATGTGCTCAACATTTTAGTATAAAAGTAGATGACTTGAGTGTCATTGCTCACACACTTCTATCTTGATTTCTCTCCACTTGTATCGGGTTTTAGCGGAAGAGAAATCTAGGAGTGGAAGCCCTAGACGTTGGAGGAAAGAAGACTAAGGGAGCTGCCCTAAAGGAGATGCCCTAGCCCAGACATAGTCAAAAGGAGAAGGCTCTACGCAGGTTTATATGCAGTCAAGAGGAGGCTCTTCTAGCGGCAATGAGAGGGTTTTTATAGCTGTCAATGGAAGCCCTAGACACTGTCAAAGTGAAGTTTAAAACGCTGTCAAAGAAGCATGCCCTAGCCATAGTCTTGGAGGAGTCTTATCACAACAACGAGAGGCTCCTATGCTGTCCTAAAGGAGACTTCTATAGCACAGCAAGGAGAGGCTAGAATGCTATCCAAGATCACTATTTCAGGAAGCCCTAATGATGACCTAAACGCTGTCCTAAAGGAGGAGACACATCCGCTGTCTTAGAAGTGCCATTATGCCCTAAACACAGGCCTTACTAGAGGCCTAATCAACTGCCCTTATACGCTGTTTAAAGATGCCCTTATACACAGTCCCTTTGTGCCTTAATGTGTTGTCAAGAAGATACATACACAAATCAGAAAGGGTCCTTATTGCTGTCACAAAAGGCCCTAATACACAACGTTCTAACCATAGTTTGTGAGGCCTTAATCAGAAGGCTGAACCTAGTATTACAACATGTTGATTTAGGTGACAACGAGTTCTATCAAGGCTATTTGGGACATCGGATTGCACAAGGAGTCAGAACCCTAATCTATGGGTTGTTGGGTGAGTATAGGTGCTGGTGTTAGCCCTATACTCCTACATAGGACAATAACAAGGTATGCTAAGACACAAGGGATAGCAGCAAGGTATGGTAAGACACTTGGGACAACAGCAAGGCATAGCAAGCTGTGACGGGACAACAACTAAACAATGGGACAACAAGAATGGTTATGTCACCAACAACATGGACAATATAGCAAGCATGGGCATCATGGAAAACATGGCAAGCATAGCAAGCATGGACAACATGGCAAGCATGGTGTTGCAAGCACATGAGACATGTTGTATGTCAACATGGTTCAACATACCACATGGGACAACAATGTGGCAACATGATGCAACTATGGCACATGGGACAACTGTGGTAGCATGGTACAACAATGGCACATGAGACAACTGTGGTAGCATGGTACAACAATGGCACATGGGACAACTGTGGCAACATGGTGCAACAATGGCACATGGGACAACAGTGCAGCATAAGGTGCAACAGTATGATGTGTACAACATGGTCATGAGGTCCAGCATTGTGATGATGGGTGCAACATGGTGCAACATGGTGAGGTGCAGCATGATGACGAGATGCAACACAATGATAGGTGAAGGAGTCACCTTGGAGAATCAGTTGAAGCAACATGTCTTCAACTGATCTCATGTATCATCTTCTTAGAGATGATCTGGATAAGTCAAAGTGTTGACTTCTGTTGTAAATGTACTATCTCTCTCTCTCTTTGCTGAACTTTTGAAGAACATATAAGAAGAATTGATCAATGGTTACCCCACATTGGGGTTTGTCCCTGGCTAGCGCCACATCCTGTGTCCTCTTGTCTTGGCTTGTCTTTTGCGATTTATGTTTATGTTCTATCTGCAATTTACTTTAATGCTGATGTGATTGCTAATCTAGAAAAGATATTGACGTAACTGTGAAAATCGAAATAAATTGCTCTAAGCATAGAACATACCTAAAATTAACATTAGTACATATTAATGAATTCACCAAAGGACATCAACAATAAAATTTAATCAAATGCACATCCAACAAGATAAAAGAAGCATTCATGAACATTGAGTTCGATTCCACAATTACAGAGTAAATGCTTGATCAAGTAACACAAATTAACATTAAGAATTTATGAGTAGGAAATGGTTTCTAGAACGGGTGTTTTTGGTGTTATAGTTCTCAAATATACAAATGTGATGCCAGTAAGAGAGATTAATCTTCCCATATGCTATTTTCGGTACACTATAATAGTTAAGCAGACGAATTGCTTGTTTCAGAAAACCTAGGGGGACTTCTGATATACTCATGGTACGTGGAAGTGAGGTCTATGTTCAATTCTATCTAATGCAATACTACTCGAATGGGACATCCAATAGGGCGAGCCTTAAGCTCAATGAGTGGCCTCTTGAAATCACGAGGTTTGGTGTATGAGTCCCAAACTACAGTTTTAGTTGCCTAACGACAGATCATGTTGTTATTTATAGATGTCAAAACACGTATCTAACCTAAGACTCTATAGGGATTTCTTACTAAGAAATGTGCTTGTGAATTGCGATTGTGTAAAATATTTGCATCACCATTCATTTCATCTTTGCTGAATGAAAAAATTACTAGAGATAAGATTATAATAACCATTCAAATGAGAATTCCAATTAAAGAGTCAAACTTTTAGTCATCCAAACTATATGAAATAAAATATAATTAGAACATGAGATCCCATAAATAGCAAGTGAAATGTATTTGTTGCTCAAGGTCAATAAAGCAAGTTTTAGAGTGATTGTTACGTACTGCAATAATTGTTTCAATGCTAAATGGGCTTAACTATCTTTTGAGAATAGTAAAAATAGAATTAATGATACCAGTATAATTTCAAGTGTAAACCATTGATGCAAATGTCAAAATGCTATATATTTGAAATATTCAAGCTTGATCCATTCGAAATAGCTTATGACCCATATCAAATAAATTTTAGAGACCGCAGAATAATGTTCATGAAATTGACCCATATCAAGTAAATTTTAGAGACCGCAGAATAATGTTCATGAAATTCAGCTTTTATGGTTTTAACTTATACTATCATGAAAATGATGGTTTTAACTTATACTATCATGAAAATGATGGAAGGACCAATGTAATCTTTAATATGTTATCACCAAATTCTTGGCCAAACCACAAGTCATTATTATGTGTAGAGTTTATCCATGAAGGACCCAGAAAAATAATTGTGTTTGGTTTTTGAAATCAAAGTCTTAAATTTCAAAGATCAAAATCCCAAACGTTAAAATGTTATTTGACTTGGAATGTACCAGCTTGTTATCTTTAATATCTTATCACCAAATTCTTCTTGCAAATTCTTGGCCAAACCACAAGTCATTACTATGTGTAGAGTTTATCTATGAAGGACCCAGAAAAATAATTGTGTTTGGTCTTTGAAATCAAAGTCTTAAATTTCAAAGATCAAAATCCCAAACGTTAAAATGTCATTTGACTTGGAATGTACGAGCTTGGATTACTGTTGAAGAATGCAGTGGGTTAGTTTGTTTTAAGAGTTTGACTTATGATGAACATCAATATTTGTTCCAGCATGTTATTATCCAAGTTTTCCCTTTGTTCAACTCATAAGTAATTACTATCAAATATTAACCCTTGAAAGAACTCAGAAAAGTATCGTTGTGCGTTGTCTGTTTTGTGTTCAAAGTAAGATGCCTTGCTCATGCTTCGAAATTGCAAGAAATGCAAATAATGTGTTCCCAATATCTGAAATTAGATAGATTTAAATGGCATGGACTTGAATTAAACATTTATTCACCCATGAAAATGGATTATGAAAAACTCAGCTTCCATTTGTTTTTGTTTTCTGTTGGTTTTTTTTCTTCATTGTTTTTTGTCTTTTAATTAATTTATGTTTATTTTTAAATACTTTATTTAATCTAATTTAAATTTTAACTATAAAATAATTGTAATCTAAATTAAATAGTAAGATGCCATGTTCATGCTTCCAACTTGCAAGAAATGCAAATAATGGGTTCCCAATATCTGAAATTAGATAGATTTAAATGGCATGGGCTTGAATTAAACATTTATTCACTGATGAAAATGGATTAAGAAAAACCCAACTTCCATTTTTTTTTTTTATAATTAATTTATGATTATTTTTAAATAATTTATTTAATCTAATTTAAATTTTAACTATAAAATAATTGTAATCTAAATTAAATAGTACCTTCAAACATTTATTAAATGTTTAAATAAAACCAATTGTAATCTAAATTAAATAGTACCTTCAAAAATTTATTAAATTTTTAAATAAAACAAATTTTAAAAAGAAGATGGAAGAAATTGTTAATGGAGTTGTCTTAATTTTTGGAATTTGAAATGAAATCTTAAATTGTGTTATTTAAAATGGTTTTTTAACTGGATTCAACGCCTGAAAAATCCCTAGGGTAGTTCGATTGTGCAGGGGTTACCCATCAAACTTGTGATTACAATAAATTCCTACTGGATTTTAGATAAATTAGCCCGGAAAAACCCATCGGAAAAGCTTCTAAAAAGTCGCACTAAAGACAACTCGATTGTTAATTGCTAAAAATAAAAGATAAGAAATTTAATTAATTCTGAGTTCTACCTATATATTTAAAAAAAAAAAACATTTAAAATTAAGAAGATGAAGAAATTGCTAATTGCTAAAAATAAAAGATAAGAAATTTAATTAATTCTGAATTCTACTTATATCTTAAAAAAAAACATTTAAACTTAACAATAAAAAAAGAAACATTTAAAATTAAGAAAATGAAGAAATGGTTAATTTAAACTTAACAATAAAAAAAAAGAAACATTTAAAATTAAGAAAATGAAGAAAATGTTAATTGCTAAAAATAAAAGATGAGAAATTTAATTAATTCTGAATTCTACTTATATCTTTAAAAAAACATTTAAAATTAGCCATAAAAAAATGAAAATAATCCTAGGTGAGACTTAAAACTAAATAAATAAATAAAAAATACAGAAGAAAGCTATTCTTTTTAAATCTAATTAATGTCTAAATTATAAAATAAAATAAATAATTCTGAATTCTACCTATATTTTAAAAAAAGCATTTAAAATTAATTAAAAAAGCATTTAAAATTAATCGAAAAAAATAAAAAATGAAAACAAATAAAATAAATAATTCTGAATTCTATCTATATCTTAAAAAAAAGCATTTAAAATTAATTGAAAAAAAGAGAAAAGAAAACAATCCTAGCTAAGACTTGAATATAAATAAATAAATAAAATTGGCTAAGACTTAAAAATAAATAAATAAATAAAAATGGTTGAAGAAAGCTATTTTCTTTTAAATCTAATAAATGTCTAAACTATAAAATAAAAGAACTAATTGTGAATTCTACCTATATCTTAAAAAAAGCATTTAAAATTAATCTAAAAAATGAAAACAATCCTAGATGAGACTAAAAAATAAATAAAGAAAAATTGGTGAAGAAAGCTTTTTTTTTAATGTTTTAAATCTAATTAATGTCTAAATTATAAAATAAATTAAAAATTGATTAAATACTAATTAAGAAAAATGAAATTCCAAATTTAGTAAATGTCTGACTACAAGCAAACAACAAAATTATAAATAAATTTTTAAAAATAATAATAATCCTAATTGCT
Source organism: Pinus tabuliformis (assembly GCA_031772625.1). NCBI lineage: Eukaryota > Viridiplantae > Streptophyta > Pinopsida > Pinales > Pinaceae > Pinus > Pinus tabuliformis. The sequence continues at coordinate 777,711,192 of CM062808.1, read as the reverse complement.
AGTCGAAGAAGGAAAAATTTAAATAAAAATCTAAAGAAATATTTAAAGATTCCATAGTAAAAAGTTTTAAATGATGAGAAATATTTGTGTACCTGATTCAAAGATGCTAAATGAAACTCTTATCAATTTATATTGGGATTGCCTTCCTTTTCCTTGCAAATGTTGGAAAATATTGAGAGGGGGAGGGGTGGGAACGATGAATCAATATTCCCTAGCAATTAACACTTTTAAATCTTTTCAGAGCATTATTTAATCTTCAATTATTATTAATGTTTATGCAGTAATAAAAGTGAATAAAATAACAAAGGAGACAAAAAAATTTTAGATGGAAAACCATCGAATGCTTTTCTAATAAATTCTTTAATCTTCAGCCCCAACTGAAATGGAAGCAACAACTTCCAAGAATTCTAGAAAAATATTTTTCTCGAGCTCCCATTGGAAGGACACCCCAATGCCCTGCTTTCCACAGTAATCAACTGAATGGATGCCCCAACACCCTAGACCAACCTACCACCCTGAAGTGTTCACAGGCTCCAACTTGTAGGCGACTTCATGCACCTGCCTAGCACCTCCCTGCCACCCTATAATGAATGAAATGAGACAAGAGTGTGGATACCCGTACTAGGGACAATGATCCACGATACAATATGATTTACAATGTTTTTGACCGAACACCCAATCACACTATGACCTGCAACCCAACCATGACATCATCCCAACAGAGACTTCTATACCTCCGAACAATGCCTTTTTGACTTTATGCAGATTGATTCTTTTACAATAATGACTCTTCCAATGATGACACTTTTACAAATGACTCTTTTACAACTTTACAATGATGACTCTTGGCCTTGACACTTCTTCACAATACACAGATGACTGTCATGTCTTTAAAAGATGTCCCGCTGCAATGCTTCCTTTGATTTGATACTTCAACTCTTGAATGCTTACTTGATGCTGTCCTTGAATCTTCTTCTACTTGCATGCAAATTTGTCCAGTGAAACCCAATCTCAAAAGGAAAAACAAAATACCCTTCAACTTACCTCTCCCTGCAAAACACATGTAAGTGCATAATAATGAATAAATACAAATTAAAATTACAATGCGTACCTGAAATGTTCTTGTCACTTTTGTTGTTGACTTGTTGCAGCAGTAGACAAAGACTTCCACTCTTGATATAACCTTGGACTCAATGCAAGACTATATCCAAAACTGACCTAAAGATATATACAATAGAAATTGATGACAAACCCTAGACTTGTGATGAACCGAATTCTAAGTACAACAATAGAGACCATTCTATCAACTATGACAAGACAAGTAACATGAACTTACAACATCATATAGATTTAGCAGACTTGGTGTAACATCAAATGTGTAGTATCAAGAATAGAACATTCGAAATGTGGTATCAAAACTAACTGTGACATATAGAGACACAGAGATATAATCGAGAGCTTGTATATATTTATGTTGTCCTGCAAAATCATATGTCAGAGATGATACTAAAAATTCAAATGTAAACACTTAATTATACATGCCTTGTTGTAGGAGACTTAGACTATTGATGTGTGGTCCTTACTGCAGTGATTCTTGAATGCATGCTTTTTCTTGCCTTCTAGGAGCTCGATATTAAAATTGTTGTATCTATGTCATTTCGGATCTCTAGGGTCTAAAATTTCGTCCTGTGGTAACCCTATGAGTCCTCTTTGCAACCCCACAGGTCTGATCAAGATTGGATTCTTCAAGAAAGAGTTATGCCCAATCTCCCACGATGACCTGATTATAGACTGGTTCAGTAGCACGAACTTGTACGAAGTGCCACGTGTCACTGTTGCGACCTTCGGCCCTGAAAATGCTACTCAACAAACTACAGTCCGTCTTCTTTCTGTGACTATTTACGAAATTTGAATCCAATGCTCAGAGAGAAAGTTATGATGATTTTCCTAACGTCACTTGTTTGACATGGAATTCAGGAGCTTGCAAAAACCCTAACTTCCTCATATCATATCTTCGAAAATATAACAAACCAAGATTTGAAATTTGGTCATGAGGTTCATCAAGATATCGGCTCAAATGGGTTTTAATTTAAGCTTTTGAGGCTTCGCAGAAAAAAATTATAGCAAAAATACCACGATGACCTGTTTGAAGCCACAAAATCCCTACAAGAGGAGGATATGAGGGTCATTATTTATATGAATGTCTTGAGTTGAGAGGGTCCTCAACAAGTGAACATTGGAGGGATTTTAGGAGCAAAAAAATATTATTAATTATTGACTATTCAATGACCACAACCAATTATGAGTGCCATGCCACAACCCCATAGGGTTTTAGCCCACTAACTTCAAACGCAAATAACTCTCAAACTGTGAAGAACTGGGAGGCGTACCATATATCAACGGAAATATCTCTTCAAGTAGAATCCATCGAGAAGATCTTTGACACAAAATAATATGAGTTGTGAAGTCAAAATTCCCTTGCAAGATCGGGGTAGCCCCTGGTGCTGCTTGGGTTGACATCAGTGACAACCATTGATCAACAATCTCCCCCTTTGGCATTGATGCCAACAGAAGTACTCCCCCTGCGATCATGACACCTCTTCCTACTGCCTTCTCTCCCCCTCTGTCATCAATGGCAAAGGGTAACTCCCTCTGACAAACAACCATGTTGCGGACCTGTACACACCTCCACTCCCCCTTTCTACTCGAGTAGATAAGAGAAAGAGTCTAATGAAAACTTGGGAGAATCCCAAGCTTTTGGCGAAGATACTCAAATGATTCATGAGGTAATGGTTTGGTAAAGATGTCAGCAATTTGTTCCTTTTTGCCAACATATTCAAGCTTGATATTCCTTTCGACAACCTTCTCTCTAACGAAATGATATTTAATCGAAATGTGCTTCATTTTGGAATGCATCATAGGATTCTTGGAGATATTGATGGCGCTGGTGTTATCGCAAAAGATGGGAATAGGCTCATCAAACTTGACTTGAAGATCTTGCAAAGTTTGCTTCATCCAGAGAACTTGTGTACAAGAAGCTGTTGCTGTGATATATTCTACTTCTGCTGTGGATAACGAGATTGAAGATTGTTTTTTACTTATCCATGAAACAAGACAACCACCTAGATAGAATGCTACTCCACTGATACTCTTATGATCATCAACACTTCCTGCCCAATCTGCATCTGTATAAGCTTGGGTAACCAGAGCATTTGCTTTGGATGCCATAGACCATATTTCATTGTGCCCTTAAGATATCGAAGAATTCTTTTAATGACAATAATATGAGATTCTTTTGGTGCTGCTTGGAATCTTGCTACTTGTCCAACTGCCTGCATCACATCAGGCTGGGAGGCTGTCACATATAGGAGACTACCAATCATGGATCTAAACAACCTTTGGTCTGCATCCTTTGACGAATCTTCTAAGCTTAACTTGCAACCTGTTATCATGGGGACAATGACTGCCTTGCAATCTTCCATTTGGAATTTTTTGAGCATTTCCTTGATGTACTTGGTTTGATATATGAATATTCCTTTATCCTGCTAAGAAATTTGAAGCCCCAAAGTATGTCAGCTCGCCAAGCATAGAAATTTCAAACTCACTTTGCATTTTTGTGGCAAAGTCTTTACTTAATCTGTCATCATTGCTTCCAAAGATTATATCATCCACATATACCTCGATAATCGTTAGGTTATCTTGATCCACTTTCACATAGAGATTGTTGTCAACGCTTCCTTTCTTGAATCCTTGTTGATGTAGATACCTATCAAGATGATCATACCAAGCCCTAGGAGCTTGCTTGAGACCATATAGTGCCTTCTTTAATATGAAAATGTAGTTTTCTTTGTCAGTGAGCAGAAAACCTTCGGGTTGTTCAATGTAAACTTCTTCTTCCAATTCACCATTTAGAAAGGCTGACTTAACATCCATTTGGTAGACCTTGATTTTTCTCGAGCATGCATAAGCGAGAAACATCCTGATAGCTTCCATTCTGGCAACGGGAGCAAATGTTTCTTCAAAATCGATTCCTTCAACTTGTGCATATCCTTTGCAAACTAATCTTGCTTTATTCCTAGTAACCTGTCTGTCCTTATTCAATTTTTTTCTGAAGACCCATTTAGTTCCAATAATATTTTTATCCTTTGGTCGTGGAACTAATTCTGAAGTGTCGTTCTTCTCAATTTGATCCAGTTCTTCATTCATAGCTGCTAACCAGTGTTCATTTTGACTAGCTTCCTCAAAATTGCTAGGCTCAAAAGTCGCTAAAAGGGCAAGATGGGCTTGCTGTGATGAACGAAGCTGTTGACTTCTTCTGGTTCCAATTCCTTCATTTATGTTGCTGATGATCTGATTTGATGGATGATTCTTTTGATACCATTCTTTTGAACCTTTTGGAGAAACTTCTTGTACATCCTGCTGATCATTTCTTATTTCTTCTTGGTTGACTGGTGTTTCCTTATTTGATTGGTCTTGTTCTAGAGCTTCTTCTTCATCCTTCACAGATTCTACCTCAAGCCCCTCAGATTTGCTTGAAGAGACGATCTCATTGTTATCCTTTAGAACACAGTCTTTGTCAAAAGTAACATTTATACTTTCAACTATTTGTTTTTGCCTTAGATTGTAGCATCTATAAGCCTTTCTTTTGCGCAAATAACCAATGAAAATACCTTCGTCAACACGAGAATCGAACTTGCCCAATTTTTTGTCTTCTCTTTTGATGTAGCATTTACTTCCAAATATTTTGAATTATTTGACGTATTTGACATTAACTGGTCTTCCTTTCCATAGTTCGTATGGAGTCATGTTACAATTGTTCTTGAGCAGGCCTCTGTTTATAATGAATACGACAGTATCAATTGCTTGAACCTAGAATTTATCATCTAAGTTTGAGTCTTTTAACATGGTTCTAGCCATTTCCTGTACGGTTCTGTTTTTTCTTTCAGCTACTCCATTCTGCTGTGGTGTTCTGGCTGTTGAGAATTGCCTTTTTATTCCATGTTCGTCACAGTATTGCTGAAATGCTTTGGACGTGAATTCTCCACCATTATCTGATCTTAGACATTTGATCTTCAAATCGGTTTCATTTTCGACCAATTCCTTGTAGATTTTGAAACATTCGAATGCCTTAGACTTTTTCTTCAGAAAACTGACGGTTGTCATTCTGGTGTAATCATCTATCATTAACATAAAGTATAATTCACCGTCTAAACCTTTTGTTCTCATAGGACCACATAGATCAATATGTATTAATTCCAATGGACGTGACGCAAAATGTTCCTTTGTCTTGAACTCGACTTTTGTCTATTTGTCGTGCCAACAAGATTCACATATTGTATTGGTAGGTTTTGAGATTTTCGGCATTTCTCTAACTGCTTCCTTTTTGCTGATCTTGACCAAATTATCGAAATTTATATGTCCCATTCGTTTGTACCATAACTAGCTCTCGTCTTCTTTTGCCAAGAAATACCCTTTACATGTCTCATCCAAAATATATATGTCGTTTGGAGCTCTACGTGCTGTAGCCACAATTTTACCAAACTTACCTTTCCTAATTTCACATTTCTTTGAGTTGAATAACATCGTGTGTCCTTGATCGCACATCTGTCCAACACTGAGCAGATTGTGATTCATATTTTCAACCAGCAATACATCCTTCGCTAATGCATCCTTGCTTCCAAGAGTGATCGTACTTACTCCTATGACGTTTGAAGACCTGTCATTTCCAAAAGACATTGTTCCATCCTTCTTTTCTTTCAAGGATATGAAATTATTTCTATCTCCAATCATATGCGTTGAGCAACCACTCTCAACGTAACTTACGTTTCTGTTGCTTTGAGCCTTGAGAGCAAGAGCACACCTTTCAGTGTTCCTTTTCCATACCTATTCATTCTGATTTTGCGAGAATTCCTTTGAAGAACTTCCAAGTCTACAATCTTTTGGTCAAGTGTCCAAAATTGCTACATTTGTAACATTCGACATCATGTCTCAAATGATCAAATCTGTTGATATTCTGCTGAGTTCTGGAATATCCATTTCTGAGAGATCTCCTGGAATTATATTCATTCCAAACATACATGCAACATTCTGAAGCTCTATGTCCAAACCTTCCACATGAATAACAATGACCATAAAAGATAGGTTGATACCTGGGAGGAAATCTTCTTCGAGAAATTGTTTTCCAAGGTTCTTCCTACAAGTGTTGATCTCTCGATCTAGCTGGGAGATCTACCTGCTTTGTAGATTTTGCATATCCATCTTCTTTGGTTGTCATGGAAGGACTTCCTTTTCGAATTTTTCTTTGTAACCAAGACCGGTCTTATCGCTGCATGATCGCTGGTTTCTGATGAGTTCGTCCAAAGTCTTTGAGCTATTGGCGTAGTTTTGAAGAGTTTTTCCATTTTTTACTTCCTTTCGTAAAGAAACGATTTCAGCTTCCAATGCTTCTCTTTCCTTGTTTCTTTCCTTTAATTCTTTCCTGAGTGATTCTTCAATTCATTTGTATTCTTCAACCTTGATTTTAAGATTTAGGACTTGTTCCCTTTCTGTCTTTAATTCATCTTCAAGAGTGTTGACGTGCTTCTTCTCAACCTTGAGCTCTTTTATAACCCTGATCACTTCGTTTTGAAATTCAACCTCAATCATTTCTTCTTCTTCGTCTCCTTCTTCGTGAGGTGCCCCTTTCTTATTGTGCTTGGCCATAAACAATACTCTTCCATTGAATTATTCTTCGTTATCACTATCTTCTTCGGATGAGGAGCTATCTTCTTTGGAGAAGAAACTTTTCTTAAACCATTTCTTCTTGCCTTGCTTGTTGAACTTCCTGGGACTTTTATTTCCTTTCGTAACAACCTCATTTTTGTGAGGACATTTGGCTGCAAAATGCCCAACCTCACCACAATCAAAACATATTAATGGAAGTTTACCTTTAAATTTTCTCGTACCTGTTCTCATTTTCCGCGAGAAATAGGCAAACTCTTTATCTGAGAATTCTTCTTCATCTTCTTCCTTTTCCTCATCCTTACAATTGCAAGTTTTTGCTTTTAGAGTCTGCTTGTCCTTACTATTCTTCTTGGATGCGACAAATGTTGTTTTAAGTGAGATGTGTCATCCTCCAATCCTCATTTCATATGCGGTCAGAATTCCATGCAATTCATCTATGTTGAGATTGGTCAGATTCGATCTATCTTCCAAGACAGATACCTTAGGGTTAAATCTCGTTGGCAAGGTTCTGAGGATCTTTCAGATAACAATTTTCATTTCAACAGGTTCTTCCAAACCTTTAATGTATTTATTGTTTCATCAACACGCTGAAAATATGTAGCAATATCTCCATCTTTGCTCATTTTGAGTGGCTCAAATTTTGCCCTGAAAATTTGAAGTTTTACTTCTTTCACCTTTGAGTCACCTGCATATATATGTTCAAGCTTGCCCCATACATCTTTAGCAGTTTTGCAACTCAATACCTTAAGATAAACATATTCGATAAGCCCACTGATAATAGTATCTTTAGCCATTGCATCATATACCATATTTTTCTTACCTTGTTCATCCTAGGTCGATGTGAAGCCTTTGTTAACGATTTCCCATGCTTTGTATCCTTGCGCCAACAAATGAACTTGCATTCTTCCACTCTAAAGTGCATATTTATTTCCAGTGAACAAAGGAACTCTATTCTTAGTATACTCCATGATCTCCTTCCAGTTGTTAGACTACTATTGAAGGAACCAAGCTCTGATACCAATTGTTGGAAAATACTAAGGGGGGAGGGGGGAGGATGAATCAATATTCCTTAACAATTAACACTTTTAAATCTTTTCAGAGCATTAGTTAATCTTCAATTATTATTAATGTTTATGCAGTAATAATTGTAAATAAAAGAACACATGAGGCACAAAAATTTTAGGTGGAAAACCCCCTCCGGGTCAAAAACCATTGAACGATTTTCTAATAAATTCTTTAATCTTCAGCCCCAACTGAAATGAAAGCAACAACTTCCTAGAATTCTAGAAAAGAATTCTTCTTGATCTCCCACTGGAAGGACACCCTAACGCCCAGGTTTCTTCAGTGATCAACTGAATAGATGCCCCAACACCTTAGACCAACCTACCACCTTGAAGTGTTCACAGGCTCCAACTTGTATGCGACTTCATGCACCTGCCACCCTATAATGACTGAAATGAGACAAGAGTGTGGATTCCCGTACCAGGGACAATGATCCACGATAGAATATGATTTACAATGTTTTTTACCGAACACCCAATCACACTATGACCTACAACCCAACCATGACATCATCCCAACGGAGACTCCTATACCTCTCAACAATGCCTTTTCGACTCTAGGAAGATTGATTATTTTACAATAATGACTTTTCCAATGATGACACTCTTACAAATGACTCTTGGCCTTGACACTTCTTCACAATATACAGATGGCTGTCATGTCTTTAAAGGATGTCTCGATGCAATGCTTCCTTTGATTTGATACTTCAACTCTTGAATGCTCGCTGGATGCTGTCCTTGAATCTTCTTCTACCTGCCTGCAAATTTGTCCAGTGAAACTCAATCTCAAAAGGAAAAACAAAATACCCTTCAACTTACCTCTGCCTGCAAAACACATGTAAGTGCATAATAATGAATAAATGAAAATTGCAATTACAATGCGTACTTGAAATGTTCTTATCACTTTTGTTGTTGACTTGTTGCAACAATAGAGAAAGACTCCCACCCTTGATATAGGCTTGGACTCTATGCAAGACTATATCCAAAACTGACCTAAAGATATATACAATACAAACTGATGACAAACCCTAGACTTGTGATGAACCAAGTTCTAAGTACAACAACAGAGACCATTCTATCAACTATGACAAGACAAGTAACATGAACTTACAACATCATATAGATTTAGCAGACTTGGTGTAACATCAAATGTGTAGTCTCAAGAATATGACATCCGAAATGTGGTATCAAAATAAACTGTGACATATAGAGAGATAGAGATATAACCGAGACCCTGTATATACTTACGTTGTCCTGCAAAAACATATGTCAGAGATGATACTCAAAATTCAAATGTAAACACTTAATCATACATACCTTGCTGTAGGAGACTTACCCTTCATTGTTGATGTGTGGTCCTTACTGCAATGATCCTTGAATGCATGTTTTTTCTTGCCTTTTAGGAGCTCGATATTAAATCTGTTGTATCTATGTCATTTCGGATCTCCAGGGTCTAAAATTTCGTCCTGTGGTAGCCCTCTGAGTCCTTTTTGCAACCCCACAGGTCTGATCAAGATTGGATTCTTCAAGAAAGAGTTATGCCCAATCTCCCATGATGACCTGATTATAGCTTAGTTCAGTAGAGCGAACTTGTACGAAGTGCCACGTGTCACTGTTGCGACCTTCGGCCCTGAAAATGTTACTCAACAAACTACAGTCCGTCCTCTTTTTGTGACTATTTACGAAATTTGAATTTAATGCTCAGAGAGAAAGTGATGACGATTTTCCTAATGTCACCTGTTTGACATGGAATTCGAGAGCTTGCAAAAACCCTAACTTCCTCATATCATATCTCCGAAAATATAGTGAACCAAGATTTGAAATTCGATCACAAGGCTCATCAAGATATCGAATCAAATGGGTTTTAATTTCAGCTTCTGAAGCTTCGCAAAAAAAAGTTATAACGAAAATGCCACGATGACTTGTTTGAAGCCATAAAATCCCTACAAGAGGAGGATATGATGGTCATTATTTATATGAATGTCTTGAGTTGAGAGGGTCCTCAACAAGTGAACGTTGGAGGGATTCTAGGAGCAAAAAAATATTATTAATTATTGACTATTCAATGACCACAACCAATTATGAGTGCCATGCCATAACCCCATAGGGTTTTAGCGCACTCACTGGAGTTACTAACTTCAAACGCAAATAACTCTCAAGCTATGAAGAACTGGGGGCGTACCATATATCAACGGAAACATCTCGATGAATAGAATCCATCGAGAAAATATTTGACTCAAAATAATATGAGTTTTCAAATCAAAATTCCCTTGCAAGATCGGGGTAGCCCTGGTGCTGCTTGGGTTGACATCAATGACAACCACTGATCAACAACAAATGCTCCTATAAAATTATTGTGATGCAATTTTTCAACACGTAAAGGATGGAGAAAAAGTAACAACCTGAAACAAGCAGAAAAATCCTTCTCCTTAGAGATGTTACATCCAATAATAATAAATAACTAGATAAAAAGCAAAAGATTTGTTTAGACAAATGTAACATACCATGAAGAATATTATGATATTCTTCTCGAGTATTCTAAATGATTTACGTAAACAACACAATGAATATAAAAAAAAATAAAAAAATAACCTCTCTAAGCACTTTTATAATGACACTGATCGCTTAAGGAGTTGAACCTTTGCGCGATTTCATTTACAACACTATGGAACACCAACAAGAAGAAAAATAAAAAATATGCATGGGATGACTAGCAAAAGTTTCAAATTTTTTCGTTTGTTCCTAAATCTGATGAATGGGGTAGATTGCCTTCTTTTTAATGATAATGAGACCTCCAATCCGTAAATTACAATTTCATGTGCTCTCGAAAACCATGGAAGGATACAAGTGGTTTCCCAATTAGTGTTTTTTTACTTTGATGAGGCCAAAAATAAAATAATTAAAAGTGGAGAAAATACATGTACCCTTATAAAATATCAATTAAACTTATAAAGTAGTCAAAGAACCTTTGAAACTTTTAACAATCTAATAATTGAAGCTAGTTGTGTTCATTTGACCAACTAGTCCAATTTTACATCAAATATTTTTACCAAATATGAACATGGAAAAGGGAAATATTCATGATGTAGAAAAACTTGTACAATTTAGAAATAATTTTCCAAATGATGTTGATGTAGATAATTGGAGATGATGAAGCACCATGTAGTTATTTATGTTGGTTGGTATGGTCGCCACTGCATAGTTCCAAACCTTTAATGATACATCCATTTTCAACCAGTATTTAGACATTAACAAAAATAAGATAAATTTACACAAATCACCCAACCAATGCTACCAAATTATCCAAAAAATATCAAGGAAACAACCTTACATTTGTTACAAATGTCTTTGGGCAATAACATATGGTATTTCCCAAGTCCTCTAAATTAAATTAGGTGGATGGTGATATTATTATTATTATTATTATTATGAAAGGGGATGTAAGGATAACATATGGATTGGTGATATTATTATTATTATTATTATTATGAAAGGGGATGTAAGGATAACATATGGATTAACTTCCAAAGTCATAGATAACATTGAAAGTGTAATTTTGGTCCAACTAGCCGATTAAACTATTGCTAAGAGTCTTCTTTCATTTGCAAAGCCTTGTGAGACAAAGCTTTTACTACTTCAGCGTACACACACTTCCCCTTCCTTTAATTTATCTTTCTTATTTATCTTTTTGTAAGTCCCTTTTTTATTTAAGTGTTTTTCTCTTATGAATTTGAAAGGGAGGGGGGGCATACTGAAGTAGTTTCTTTCTTTGATTTATTTTTCTCTTCCCCGGTTTAGCTTTTTATTTGGCTTGATTTGACTTTGAGATTTGCATTTTTTAATCTTTTTTCACAACCCTTTTTGGATATCTTTGGTAAGTTAACCAGAGGTTATGGGAATCTTTGTTTTTATGGATGGGATGGAAAGCGTAAAAGTATTTAACATAAAATGTTAAGTATGGAAATGATATGTCCACCTTACCCACCTTAACTTCCCAATAGTACTTGTTACCCACTAAAAGTGGGTACACCTAGGAGAGCTTTTCTCTTAATATCTTCTTCTAGCTAGCAACCCCTAACTGCCACTTTGTATCCAATACGATGTGCCACTTTATCTCTGCCACCTGCATTAATTATTTGTTTCCTTGCCCATTTTTCAAGAGCACATGTTAGAATATGGGCAATCCGACCCAAAATGTATGTTTTTCATTGTGCAATCAAGTGCTTATGCTTGTTTTTCATTTGGGCATTTTGGCATGGATTATTGGGTGACTTAGAAGAAGGAAGGGCTTTGAACGTGGTTTTGTTCCCTCACCTTAAGCACAAGGGGTTAATCTTCAATCATAGTCCCGTGGGATATCCCTTATTGGCCAATGCTTTAGGAAGTGCACTACTTGGAAAACACTGATTTTGTTAGTGTGGACCCATTTTTCCATTCCATATTTATCACTCCCCTTTGCACATTTGGAGCCCTATTCACTATTTCCCTTCTCCAGGTCCACAGGGTCTAACACACCCCCTCCCCTTGCCCACATATTTGGGTTGGTCCTGGGAACATTGCCCCAGAGGTTGATGCAACTAAAAGAAAGTTAAAAGCATATCATGGCCACAAGGAAGAAACAAAAGAAAAATAAAATCATAAAATGCAAAAGATGGTTGGGAACTTAATAATAGCACATGGGAAAAAGTTGAGCATGAACTCTAACTCTTATCATTATGGCCATCACCCTGGTTCATAGGGCCAATGATTGCCCCATCACATGATAAAAGGAACTCATGCATGTCCCAACACCAGATGGATGATGAACTGCCCTACCTTTAAGGGGGTAATAATTGTTATACGTCATTCACAACACGCTCTCATTTCCTAGAGCTTCGAGTAGTACTACAAAGAAGAATCAATAAAAAACAAAAGGAAAATAAAAAGCGGTGGAAAAACAAAGCTGTTGACGGGCTATAGTATGTCCCACCAATAGTTAGGGGGTCTCCCTAGTGTGAAGTCCCAATCAAACCTCACACTGTTTGGGATAGGAGCCCCATCTGATATGTGGGCCTGGCTGTGACCATGTATGTTTTGCTTTTCGCTGTCAAATGCGAAGAAATAAGTGTGAGACCAAGTATGCGATACCTGAAGAATGAGGATGAAATCAACTCTCAATTGGTAAGCTAGTAAAACAATGTATAAGAACCTAATAGCAAAACAATAAGAACAAAATGGCTTAAGAGAAACTAGATAACTAACATCATCTTAAAACATACAAGCAAGAAGATGATAGAAACCAACTACAAATTAGTTCATGGTCAGTTTCTAGCTTAACATGGAATAAGGAAAGCAAAGACTCAAAGAAAACATATAAGCCATAGTCATGAATTAGTTCATGGTTAGTTTCTAGCATAACATGGAATAAGGAAAGGAAAGACTCAAAGCAAACATATAAGCCATAGTCATGAATTAGTTCATCAACATAAAGCCAACATGAAAGCACACATCCAGACTTAATTGAAGTATCAATTAACTAGTACAACTAACAGAGGAATGCATGGGAATTTATGCCAAAATGAATAACTTCTCATTGATAATGCTTCCAATTCAAATACATGCGACACAAGCCCATTAAAGCCCAAAATTGGGATGAGAGCAATTCATATCATCCCCAAGCCAAAACCTAACCTCACCATAGCTCACCCTACTAAATGCCAAGAGCTGGGTGCCTCTAGCTCCTTAAGCACAAAATAGTTGTTTAATACTAGCCCTAGCTCAAGTGCTAAAGTACCCTTCAAATGAGGCATACAGATGTATTTATAGAAATGAGGTGACCTTTTTCCTGCCATTAATTCTCATCTACCCTCATGACTCTTCAACTTCCTCTCGATTATTGAAGATTCATATTGATTTTGATATTTATCAATTTTATAATAAAGTAAAATTTACAATATTAGAAAAGAAATATAATTGAGTATAATTTTGAAACTTGTATGGAAGGTGTTGCATTTGGAAGAAATACTTTGGTGTCTTTGCTACCCTAGGTAGGATGGAAAGCATTTAGCTAATCGAGGCTAAATTGTATGCCTACAATTTCAACTCTAAGTTATGGGATGGCAAAACTTTCACACACCCATTGCTGTCCAAAGCCTTGGACATATTAGTTCTCCAACTGATTTTAGGAAGTTCATATTTTCTTGACAATTTGTCCAACATAAGAAACCCTTGTCTACAAACTATCTTGCCCTCAGATGCCAAATGTTGAACTGCGCTTCACATTACTCCATGCCGAGGAAAGTACAACTCAGAGGTGCTGTCATGATTAATTTCTTGGCTACTGAGACCACTTGTCCAATTTAACAGATTATTTCTTTACTCCAAATAAGCTTGAGGAGTATGGTATCAACGTTGTGTAGGTTTTCTGCAGTTACTTGCACATTTATCTTTATTGTAAACTTCGTGAACACACAACATTACAATTGGTCTTGGGTGCAAGGGAAGATGGCCAATGCCTCCCTAAAATTTTCCCATTAACCCAAACATGATCCTTTCCCATACTCTCCAAATTCAGTGTTACAGGGTTGTCACCATCTGGAGGATCAAAAACGCCTTGTACCATGTAAATGGACTCTTTTGAGGTGAATAAATTTCCACACATTCATCTTGATGCCAATGCTAAGTTTTTATTTTTTGATACAAGGCTTTGTAGTGTTAAAGAACTTCTCTAGGTTCTACCATCCTTTTCAAGGAAAACCCCATAGCTCTATAATCCAATCATTTGAGAAAGAATAACTATTTCGTTGTGCCCTATACTTGGTTTCAAAGATTGCTCCACTCGGACCCAATAACCATTTGAATTCCCAATTGGATCTCTATATTTATTCCATACCTTTTATAATTATGAATATTTTATTCCAGGTCCCAAATTTTCAAAATTGAAGGTTCCTTGTGAAAGAGCATGCCTCCTTTTCACGGATGTTTGAGATCCAACCTTTGCAGTGTTGAGTGCCACATTCTTATAATACAAAATATGCTAACCAACCAAGGTGGCAGACAAAACACCTTTCCATGAAAATGCACAATAATTGAAGAACGACTATCAATATTAGTAAGAAATGTTGCATATTTCCTCGTCTTCCTCATTATAGTCATATTTGCAACTTTGGATCCTCTAGAATATTTATATACATGTGCCATAAAGGAAACAAAGCTAGCTTCTAGGGAAATTGCTATTGCTATTTTTGATGTGGTCTTATCATTGAAAAGACCTAGAACATCTAAAGATACTCTTTCTTCTGTGAAAAACCAATCATCTCGTGCTATCTGTTACACTCCATGTAATTGGTTTTATGTCCATATTGGGGAATTTACAGTTACAATCACTCCCTCAGTTTTCAACAGTGGCATACAAATATCAATCGGGTGGTCCCCTAAAACTGTCAATGACTAAATTGAAGGTCTTTGATGAAGCCTCTATCTGTTGTTTATCAGATTTATCTACACTAAGAATGTTCAATTGTTCATCCTTCTTTGATGTAGATATGTTTAGGATTGCGTTGATGTTGCTGGACCTGCCAACATTCAGGGGATCACCCCGGTATGAAGTCCCAACTAGAGCTCACACCGTTTGGTGTGGGAGTCCCATCCGATATGATGGCCTAGTTGCCATTATCTTAAAGATTTACCTCAACTCTTGCTTGTCAGAACAGGGGAGTAGTATGCTTTGTCTTGCAAGAAGTGAGGTTCGCGTGCTTGGTGATTGTAAGTGTCTCTTGTGTCAATAGTTCTTTCACCGTAGAGGGAGAGAGTGGGAGTGAGTCCCAAGTCGGTTGGGAGAAGTCCCAACTCTGCACAGGGGCTTCACTGGGGGAGCAATACCATACCACATGCATTCATATTGGGGGATATATATTGAGGAAAAAATGACATAATATATTGAGCATATAATAGGGGGTAAAGGGTTTTTATATTGGCATGTATAAAAAATGGAGCTCAAAATTAATGAAAAAATATAAAGGGGTATAAAAAATGTTAATGAAAAAATGGATACATACAATATCTAGTGAAGGTAGGGGTGTTTAAATTGAGAAGGTGTATTGGGTTCATATTGGTAGAGAGTTAAATAATGTGACTTTTAGATGTATTTTCCAATATGTAGTCAAATTAAGGGTATTGTTTAGTATGCCACTAACGCAGGTGCTATGTTAGAGTTTCATTGAGTGAAGCCCCCATGCAACTCTGCTAGGAACACACAACACAGCAGGACATGCACAACTTCTGGCGGAACAATCCACACGGATGCGATAGTCACTACACACAAGGGAAGATAACACGTATAACACTCAACAGATTAGTCTGCGCGAGTACAACGATTGTTATAGCATGTTTTATGTGAAAGGTCTCTCTGATGTCTGGGAGAGTAGTCTACACGGGCGAGACAACGTTAATAACATATACAACACATTTTCATTAACATATATGTATTACAACAAGTGAATTAGTTTAAATGTTAAACACAAGCTAAAGCAACATGCATTACAAGTGTTAAAGATTAGTCTTACAACAGTTACAATACATGTGTGAAAACATGTTGGCTTGTTAGCAGGCTTCTGAAGTAAGCAAAAGTTCCAAGACACATCGTTACACCATACATCACTAACCCCACGTGCGGGGCGTTGGAGCCACTACTTACTCCTTGAAGAAAAGATTATAGACTCTTAAGGCTGTGTGGGAGGCGCTGAGGTGAAAAAGTCCTTTGCATGTACAAATGAGGGGGTATTTATAGCCAAGGGTGAAACTTACCCTTGTGGCTGTTCGACTACCCTAATGACTGTTTGACTTCCATGACTTTTCGACTTTACATGACTCTTCATATAACAAGTGGGTCTCTTGGGCTTCCATGTTACATTACATTGATTGACAATACGACTCACTGTAGAGATGTGTATGACATGACTCATGACAAGAATTGACATGAAAGTGGTGGTACATTTGTGCTGCTGCTGGTGTGCATGTCGAGCTGCAGTGTTGTTGGGTGATGGATGTCCTCATGGTGTGTCACAACTTTACCTCCGCATAGCAAAGTGTGCGGAGTCTTCGAATGTTGCATTCACACATTTCTCCTTGCTTGTATGTTGGTAAGCTCGATAGGTTCGTCCGTTCGCGAAAGGTGCATGTTCGTCCATCTGTCCATCCGTGAACACATCTTGCATGTTTGCTCGTTCATCCATCCGCGAGCACATATTTGCATTATCATCCGTTCGTGAGATCATCTCTTTGCATGCATCGTTTGTTCGTCCATTGGTGAACATGTCCTTCTGCATGTGCTCCCTTTGTTCATCCCATCCGTCGTCGCGCCATGTTTGTTTGTGTACCTGTATCTGTAGTCACTCATGACGAGACGACATCAAATCCATAAACCTCCTAGTCTACCATGATGCATGATTGTTTCGGATGCAGGTGACCGGGAGAGGAGACAAGGTTGCGAGTTGGGATGGAGGCTCCAGACACTGTTGATGAAAACTGCGCAGGAGTCACTGGGTGATGAAGATGGGCAATCCGGATCGACAGTGATTGTCTGCGGGGTTTGGCTCAGCTGGAGGACAAAACTACGCAGTTTTTGGGAGGAATAGTCCAGGATGCGGAAAGGTTGGGCAGGAAAAATCTGCGCAATTTGCAGAACGAGCGGGCACCGGGAGCTTGGTAGCAAAAAACTGCGCAATTCCCAAGGGGAACTGGCAGTCAACTGCTGGGTCACTGGCAACAAAAACTGTGCAATTCCTGAGAGGAACTGGTAATCAACTGCCGGGAGTTGCTGGTGGTAAAAACTGCACTGATGCTGGGAGGTTGGCCTGCTTGTCACCTCTGCGTAGTTTTTGAGTTGAGCGGACAACTGGGCAGTAGAGGACTTGCTCATGAAAACTGTGCAATTTTCTGGGTGAACAACCAGTCGACTGACTGGAAAATCTGCGCAATTTTTTGAGGGAAACAGGGACGGGCACTGGGCGTCTGTCCAGCCTGTCTGCGTAGTTTTATCAGTGAGCGGAGCGGCCAAGGTCTGCAACCTCTGCGCAATTTTTGATGGGAGTTAGTCCTGTCATTGCTGCTGGGTCAAACTCTTTGATTGACCAGCATGAAGGTTGATTGATCTTCTTATGGGCATCGCAACTTGAAATGGCTTGCTTGGCACTTCTGTGCTATTCTGGGTGACAGTCGATCGAGTCGACGACGGGGTGATGGTTTGGTTGTTAGAGGGGAATCTGGTCATTAGAACTTCAGCAAAGTGACTAAGTTTATGAATGAGTGAAAGATGCATACATGATCTTGCAAACACACACTTACATGACTTGATGATGAGACGACTCAAACCATCTAGACATGCATGCTCAACATGACTGACCGACGGTGTGAGTGACAAGTGCGACACTTGTGATTGATCGTTGGTTGACCGTGACAATGCTTGCGTGACAGTGTATGTGACTCCGTGTGTGAGCGCGACGAATGTTTACATAGCGAACACAACATGTACACACGAAGCGAAGACCTTGAGTATGACCAGAACATGGTCGCAAGCATGACATTGACATCAACATGAAAAAGCTATCGGTGGAATGATCAAGCAAGGTGGGTGTGAGGACTCACACGAGCTCAAAAAGTGAACCCGAGTGCGTGCAGTCTCAAGGAGGCTCCGAAATTGGATGCAGGCCAAAATTTTTTAGGGTGGTTGTAGTCGTTACAAAAGATTGTTACATTTAGTTCAAAAGCTCTTTTTAGATTTCATTGTACGACTAAGACCTCCTAGTCTAATTGCTCGAACAGACTTTCTTGTTGAATCACAAGGTTGTAATAGTAATCCTTGTACAAAGTAAAGGTGCAGTTGAATGCAACAGTTGATTACCTTTGATGAACAACAATGCGATTAAAATATTCTCTGTTAGCTGTTGGCTATGTGCATGGACAATATTGAAGATGGAAACACGCTCTTTTGCACAATCGATTTTCATTCTTTCAATATGATGCCAACCTTTAAACAGACCACATGGATGCCAACCTCTAAACAGACCACATGGATGCCAACCTCTTTCACAATTCCAAAATTTTTATGTGTTGGCACAAATGGATACTTTGGATCATGCGGTTGTTGAGGTGGATGTATGCGAACGAGCCAACACACACAACAGAGAACAGGATGTTCTTTGTAGTCATGGGGATGGATTTGCATATGGTGGTGAATCAACATCCCAGACTGTCACCGAGCTTGTACAAACAATATTGGCATATATTGGAGTTTAGGGAAAACTTTCACAGGGCATATGTGAAAGCGATGAGGGACCCAACAGAGACATGGCATCCATTGCCATACCTAGTAATGAAAGATAATCTCCTCGCGGTAGTGTAGGATTGTCCAGAGGAATCGATGACTCCACCTGATGGAGCGGTTGGAGTTGAGGGAGTAGAGAAAGGTACCTCGCAGGGTGTGGGTACACATAAGGAGAATGTCAATGAGGAAACAAAAGAAATAAGGGGAGGGTAGGAACACGAAGAACACCACAACGATGTGGAGGTATCAAAAGATTCGCTTTTTGCGATAAAAATGTGGCCAAGAAAGAAGCATAAGGCAGATACGAGTAAAGGGCGCAGTGCCGCTTGTCCTCATTGATGCGGTCATCGATGAGATAACAAAGAAAATCCAAGAGATTAACACAATGACTTGGGACAAGATTGATGATCACTGCAAAGTGACCATGGCTGAGGTACAACATGGCATCGTGGAGCTGAAGGCATTGCCACAAGCAGTGAAGCAACTAGAGAAGGCAACCTAGCCATCACAACAAGAACAAAGACTGGAAACGAGATTTGGAATGAGGATGTTACATGTGCCAACTGGGGCACTGAAGTTTGAAGCAGCAGCAAATAAAGAGCGAGCCAAGGCATGGCACAGTGTCCAGATGAATGTCGTTGTGCTACTCCTCCAGGTGCTGCATGAATTTAATCAAGGAATCACCACAGAGATGCAGGAACAAGAGCAACGTATGTCGTTGTTGAAAGAAAACACAGAGTCAGAGAAAGCAATGATGCAAAAGGAGCTGAAGCAAGTGGCCAAGGAAAGGGAGGAAGCAAGGAAACAACGAGAACAATTGGAGAAGGCCATTGCTGAGACTTGCAGCACAGTTCCAGACGTGAAGGTCCATGAGGATGAAGCACTAGCAAAAAAGGTCGCAAAGCTCGCCATCGTGATCAAGGACTCAAAGAGTGTTATAGCCTAGTTGAAATTTGATTATGAAGTGAAGATATCAAAGCTACAAATAAGGTTGCAGCCAAGTATGCCACCAGTGGTTCAAGAGCAGAGACAAAGGGACCTCAGTGCAACATTGAAAAGTATATATGATACGGTGGCAGATTGTGGGAAGTTGCTCGGTGACACAATGCAGATTTGGACCTTGCTGCAGGAGGATCCAAACGTCTTGAAAATTGAAGAGGAACTACAAGCCTAACAGAAGCGGCCCAATGATATCCTGGCAGTTGTGAAGACCTTACCAGTCTTGCATAGGCTTGCCAACATTTCCGAAGGAAAGAACCTTCAGATGTAAATAGATGATCTGCGGAGGAAAGCACAGATCTTGCAAGAGAACACTCAGCCATGTAGGTGGAAGCCTTGGAAGGTTCGCAGGTAGTAGATGAATGAATGAAGGAATTGAAGAAAAGGGAAGCAGAGCTACTACAAAAGACCGATGACCATACTACAGAAGCTTTGCTAAAGGAGGCACAACAGGAAGAAAAGTTGATGGCAAGAACACTCTAGCATTACGATGCAGTATACAACGAGATCACAACAAAGATCAAGGGTGTCAAAGCTGAGTGACTCGGGACGAGTCACGAGTGAGTGTTGGGGACCTGTTGGGCATGGCCCAACTTGGTAAAAGACCCCGCGAAAGGAGTGGACCACACGGAGCTGGCAAATATATATTCATCGCGCGGACTTTTAAGGCTTTTGGGGTGGGATAAAGCCCTTGTTTTGTAATGGGTATCGGGCAGTAGTCCTTGTTTTATGGATCCGTGGTATGTTGACCATGGTTTTTGTATAGATGAATTGTATAAAAGGATATGTAATACTTTGTAAAAGGCATCCGAGAAAGTAATGAAGTATTATAAGTGAACTGAATCTTTGTATTCACGTCTATAGTCTATAGTTTTGGAGAAGGCTCTGTAGCTGAGTGCGCGAAGACCTTGAAGAAGTTGCAGCTGAGTGCGCAGACCACCTACAATTGGTTGTGCATGTTAAAGAAGTGAATATAATTGAAGATAAGTTTAATAAATAAGAAGTTCTGGCAAAGTATGGTATCTCTGTATATGTTAATTGTCTACTATTATGTATCTGATTATGTAGGCTTTTTACTAAATTACGTGAAGACCTGTAAGATATACTATTATGTGTTTTTGTAAACTAATCATCTGTGCGAAGTTATTATGCATGCGAAATTATACAATTGATATTCAATAGAAGTAAATACGCGGTGACACTTCGTGGATATCCCTTTGGTTGCGGAAACCTGGTTCTGTAACCTCCCATAACTTCTTCGGGTGAGACTGCGACCTGCTTGCAGGTCGTTGCCGAAAGGGCCAATAGTTGAGGGTTTTGTTGGTGTGCAACACACTCTGAACCTGTCTCAAGCCCCCTCAAACGAACATTATGCAATTGCGGTCAAATTCCACTTTGGATAGCTCATATGATGAAGATAATAATTGCAATAGATTCCTCTTTTTGAGAGGACCAAAATCGACCTAAAGATCACCTTATTTGGACAAGCAGAAGTTGGTTTCTGAATTTATTTATTTATTCGTGTATATTGGATTAGGTCGGCTCTAAGGACATGTACAATTGGACAGGTTGGCCTCAACATCAAGTGGACCCTCATGAAAGCTTGTAAATAGAAGAAACCTCAAGCTCATTTGACACAATTATCAATCTCTCTCTTCTCTGTTCTATTGTTTGGTTTGCACAGGTCTAACAGAGGAAAGCTCACGCAACGGGTATGAAACTACAGGGTCAAAGCTCGCACGTGTCTAGGGTTTCTGAGTCGCGGGCACTCACACATAACTGATGTTTTTCGTCCTTGGATGCTGGCACAATATGGCCCTAAGAGTGTCTAGGAAGTCTAAAACGTTTACACAGGGTGTCTGAGGGAGCATCTGGGAGGTTAGGGTTTCCATAGTTCAGATCAGTCCTAGACGCTTGCATCCATCTCTCCAAAGAGTGTCTAGATCTGTCTTAGATGCTTACACAATGTGCCTAAGAGAGCGTCCAAGAGGTTAGGGTTTCTGCAGTGCTGTTGGACTCCAGACACCCACATACAGTTCTCTTGGGAGTGTTCAGATATGTCCCAGACGCACTCATCCAGTTCTCTAGAGAGCAGATATGTCTTTGACGCTCGCACACAATATCTCTGCATGCGTTCGTGACCAAAAGATGAGTTATCAGTATGCAACATTGTTCAACACAGTGACAACAATAGCCAACAATTAACTACAATTAGTGATAGTGCATTACAATCCTCAGAATCAGGGTCCTTGAGTATAAGCAAGTTTAAGGTCATGTTATGGATGTTCTAGTTGTTTTGTTGCATAGACAAAGATATGGATCATTATACTATCTTTTGTTGATGACGATCTAAGAAGAAGAAGAATTTTGAAGGGTTTTCCCCCATAGTGGGTTTTTCTCTGGTCTCCGACCAATCCTGGTGTCTATGTGTGCATACTTTTCTTCTATTGTTCCTTTATGTTCCGTTGCACTGGTGATGATGATGTTGTTCTTTCTACATAATTTCATATGCTGATGAATAATGTTGTAGATCTGAATAATGTAATGCTGATATAGGGTGAACATAATGTTAAAATAAAGAAATAGAATTCTCAAAGCAAAGAACAATTTAGCTCTATGAAAAATTAATAACATCGGCATGTGACAGTGCAATTATTGTAATTTTTAAAATCTGTCATTCATAAAAAAATCGACATATATCTTATAGCAATATCTATATAAATTAAAATTTGATTAGTGCATTTGTATATGATGTTTGGATTAATTTGTTATATTATTAGATTTCACATCTCTTAATTATAATATATAATCATCCATATATTTAATCAATGGTGTAACATTTCACAACAACATTGGATAACACAATAGAATAAATTAAAATGTATTTTATTATGTATCAATAAGAGACTCTGTCATACAAAATAGGACTTTTTTTGGTAATCTCTTGTCTTTCAATTGAGACACAATGTTCATTAGATTTAACAAAATTCTTGATCTTCAAATAAAATTATTTCAAAAAATACAATAGGTTGCATTGATATTCAAATAGATCATCATTCTTCGTTGGAACTAATGTCAATGCTCGAGCTACTTCCATTTCTTTGGTTAGTTGGATGAATATTTTGTTAATTGCATTGATCATTTTCGTCTTCTTGATTTTGTTCCATCTACAAACATAAAAATAAAGTATAGTTAGTGTATCTACATTAGTGAGAATAATGAAAATTGAAATAAATAATATACATCAATGTAAATCGAAGAAAAATGTACCATAACAAGAAGTGATTCATAAATTGTGCACATGGTTTCAAAACTAAGTCTCATGCCTTGTTGTAACATGTCTTCCACTGGTATAGTTCCATACTTTGTTTCCTGCATGCTTTAAACCCCATTATAAATAATAGATTTAATATAAAATATTTTTTTGTTCTATTAATTATATACTCAGAGAAGTAAAACAACATAGATACTTACAAATTCCACAATTAATTTTTGATATGCCAACATATACTCGCAATCGTTATTTAACCAAATGTCAATTTTTCTGATGATTCTTTTTTGTTTGTTAACACCTATTTGAAGACATTAAAGGATGCTTGTCGTAAAAAAACTTAAAATATACAAAATTGAAACCTTGAGTTGTTTTTTTTTTCACATCTGGTTCACGAATACCCATGGTCAGTGGGTCCGCTATGTCTAGGGTTGTTCAACGCTAGGGTGGACCCCACCTGAAGGGGGTCACACCCCTCCGCCTATTTACTGACCTGACCCCAAGAGCTTTCGGCATTCGACCCTGTGACCTCCCATTGGCGAGGCACTTGATTGACCGATTGAGCTAACTCTTGGGGCCCCTTGAGTTGTTACAAGGAAATATTAACAATTATTCACAAACTTTGAAATCAATTATTTTATTCCTTGTTGCCCTGTTTTATGTGTTTAATGAGTTCCATTTTGTTTTTTTTTAAAGAAAATACTTAAAAATCAATATTCACTGCTAGAGTATTTTTTTATATGTACAAATTCAATCATGATTACATACATTTGAAGCACATTGTTGTTGAGATGACTCCTCTTGTGACACAATTATGTCCATTTCTTTGACCATCTCCTTGTACACCTTTTTGGACATTCCTATTGACGTATTTCACATATCAACTTGATGATCATTTAGGATTTTCATAATCTTCCTGAAAAAATTAATAATTTATTTTTATATTGATACATGAAAGCTAAATATAACAAAATTTATATTAATAAATGAATGGTTTGTAGTAATATATGCATATGATTCTAGGAAATCATTTTAATTAGGAATATTACCTTTTGAATGATTTTTTGTTGTTGTTGCTGTATGTTTTTGTTATTGCAAGTTTGACATGTCTCATTGACCATTGCTTTGGGAACACTCCCTGTAATTTAGATATAATTTCGTTCTTAGAATCATTGGATTGATTTTTGTATTGTAAGTGGAAAGAACGTCTATACGTTCGTTCCACTATATCTCTCATAGTTTTGTAAAAGAAAATTCCCCTTTCATTAACCTCCAGCACCACTCCATATGAGCTAAGGACCAATTTATCGTCATTTACATGTTCTATAATTTTTCTTTTCTTAGAACGACATGTATCTTTTCCTTCATTGTTGCTCCATGTAGAAAATTAAACATATATGGATTAATTGATTGTTTGAAACATGTTATATAATATTCTTAAGTATATTATTAATGAAAATTAAAAAAAAAAACTCATATTGAATAATATTTTTCATTCACTTGATTCATCATTCTGCAATTTTTCTATCAAGATTTTACGCTCTTCTGCTCTTAAATTAGAAATAATCTTATTGACGTTTTTCATTTTGTGACTCTGCATGAGACACACCAACCGATACATATTAGTTAAACTTACATATAGTTCAAACATATTATTTTTGTAAAGAATTTACAAAGAACTTCTCTTTTTTTTTTTATAAGCTATCATTGTGTTGATCAATATTTTTGTTATTTGACACATTCGCAGACATTTTGTATCAATATACAACCTGTATCATTCAATATAGAATCCATTAAATATATTTTATAAATAAATCAAATAATTTTCAGCCAAAAAGAGCTATAGTAACCATTGCGTTTATCTGAATAAACACACTAGTGCATTTATCCCATTAAACACATCAAACGTTTAATTTTTTAACACCGTCATGGAAAATTATTATTTTTTAAATTATTTTAAATTATGAGGTGCTATTTGTAAGGCTAAACACACTACAATGATTTAACGGTGCTATTTGGAAGAGTCGTGTCAGTGCGTTATATTACATTGGCAACAACGATGAACAAACTGGACAAAACTGACAATGTTATAATATACCAATGCGTTGTATTACAAAGGGCATACCGATTTGTTATATTATACATGGTGCACCGCAAGACATATATTCGTTTAAAAAAGAAAGAAAGTGCCAACAGGGTTTGGATTTAATGCAATAAGTGATTCCCCTACTTTACATGTTAAATGCCCTATATATAGTAAGTACACAAATCCATTAAATTTAAAATTCCTAAAATGGAAAACCATAATTGTGAAGTGATAGAGGAAATTAAACCCTAAGGTGAAATTTTGTAGGAAGAAGCAAGGGTTAAGGTAAGTATTGAATTTTATTATTTTATTTTGTTAAAATTGGAAACTAGGGCCAAACTCCATGTGAGTCAGCTTATTTATGGCAGCTGATATTTTTATTGGATCCCTCTCGTCGAGAGATGTAGGATTGATCTAAAGATCATCCGATTTCGATAAGTATTTATGGAGATATGAATTTATTTTGATTATGGATTTATTATCAAGTTGACCAGCAATTTGAGTAGGCTTAGAAGCCTAATAGACGTGTCTATTCATCATCTACATTTCAGTATAAATAGAATAGGATTTGAAGTCTTTTGGCAACTCTCTTCAAGTGATCTCCTCTCCACGTCTTGGGTTTTTGGAGAAGGAGATACACTATGGATTATGCTGGCCTAGTATGATGATGCCCTAATGGAGAACGCAGTGATGAATCTGCAGGCAACAAAGATGTATTCATCTACGAATTAAGGAGCAGGTATATGAAGCCGCAGGGATAGAAGTAGAAGTAGTCAAAGTATATGGAACCACAGTCAATCAATATACTGTTCATGAAGAAATATAATACGTTGTTCATGGAGCCCTAGCTGCAGTAAGCCGCAGGCTTATGAGGATGCAAATAGAGACCTTATACACTGGACCCTATGCGCAGTCATTCATACGTATACAATTGAAGAGCAGTTACAAGATGAATGATCACGCCGTCAAGGGAATGAAGCTACAGTGGAGCCGCAGTCAAGGTTGTCAAAGCCGCAGTCATTAATGAAGTGAAGTTAAGAACCGCAGACATGTTGGCTGCAGTCATGAAGTGAAGCCGTAGGCATACCTTGATACGCTGTTCACATAGTCATAACCTCAGTTAAGAACCGCAGGCATGGTGGCCGCAGTCATGAAGTGAAACCACATGCATACCTTGATACGTTGTTCACACAGTCATAACCTCAGTTAAGAACCGCAGGCATGTTGGCTAGAGTCATGAAGTGAAGCCGCAGGCATACCTTGATATGCTGTTCACAACCACAGTCAAGATCTGGTGAGAACAATCCCGATGGATCTATCTCACAGCAGTCAAGGTATATGTATATCCTCACTATAGATATCACACTAATCCTAGAGGCACGATCTCAGTTATAAAGAGGTTAGAAATGTATGAATTCATATTATTGTAGATGACAGCATGATTGTGTAGTTTGAGATTGCGTGGAGGATTCCGGAACTATAGCCTAGCTGCTTTGCTAGGCTGCAAGCCATAGCAAGCAGCTAAGGCTGATATGCATATGGCTGTATAATGAAGCAACAGAAGGATAGTGTTGCAGCATGATGAAGCAATAAGAAGTTATAACAGTGCATGATGGGAAGCATGATGCATGGGCAGCATGAAGCATAATGATCATGGGCAGCATGATGTATGAGATCATGGACAACATGATGCATGGACAACATGATGTATGGGCAGCATGATGATGCATGATGGTGCTACACGGTAAGCTGCAGCAAATGGACGAGATGCAAATCTATGATAGGTGAAGAAGTCACCTTAGAGAATCAGTTGAAGCAATATGTCTTCAACTGATCTCTGGCGATATCTAAAGTAAAAGTGTTGACTTCTATTGTAAATGTACTCTCTCTCTCTCTCTTTCTCTGTTGAACTTTTAAGAACATAAAAGAAGAATTGATCAAGGGTTTCCCCACATTGGGGTTTGTCCTTGGCTAGCGCCACATCTTGTGTCCTCTTGTCTTGGCTTGTCTTCTGCGATTTATATTTATGTTCTATTTGCAATTTATCTTAATGCTGATGTGATTGCTAACTGTGAAAATCTAAATAAATTTCTCTAGCATAGAACATACCTAAAATTAACATGGTATCAGAGCTGAGGTGAAGACAATGCCCAAGCAAGAGTGAAAGAGCAATCACCAAAGACAATAGGGACAAGACAAAATGATTAATGGGTTCCACATCTCTCTTCTAAGTTCACAAAGGGTGAAGTCGAAGCAGAGCATATTATCAGGATGGCGTAGCAAAAGTTTCTGTGGCCCATCTAAAGATCACTTCATTGGGAAGTTCAGATCTAAGGGTGGAAGGAAAGGCGGATGCCTTGGTTGCAATAAGTTCGGCCATTATGCGAAGGAGCGTCTGAATGGAAGAGACACATCTCTTGATGAAGATAACAATTATTCCAGGGACATCTTCAATGATCAAAGTAATGATTGGTAATGCAGGTCATCAAGGAAATGGTCGACTCTTCAAAGAAAGCAAGGAACCCCAGAATCACTTTTATGTACCTGATCGCAGAAGAACCTGGTGTTCATCTCGGAAATGAAAGTTTAAGGTTTCAGGGTGGCACTCATCGATGAAAAGGTAAGTGTTTGAAAATAGATTTTTCAAAGATGTTTTAGAGTTCAGGGTTGTATCAAGTCCACTGGGGACCATGACCATTGACTCAGCACTGGAGGTCTGTGAGTCAGATGGTGATTGGGATGCCTGAATTCAAAAAGAGCATGAAGGTACATGTCTGTGATGTACCAAAGGAAAATCTTACAAGGGGACCATTCCCCTCATGTAGCAAGTCCATAGGTTTGGAACAACCCGTGGAGTTTGAGATTCATGAACAGGGAATCTCATGTATACAGGTGGAAGGAAGCTCTCTATGGCTTGAAGCAAAACACCCCAGGCGTAGTATGAAAGGACTGATAGCTGTTTGATGAAGCTGAGATTCACTAGGAGTGAAACCAATCCAAACCATTACCTGAAGGTTGTGGATGATAGACCTCTCATACCAGCATCTTATGCGGAGGAACTATTTCTGACAGGTGCAGACCCTCTCATTTGCAGAAGTAAGAGGGCGCTGGATTTCGGACATATGTTTTGCAGTTAGCATGGTTGTAGGGACCAACCCTATATATACATATACACACACACACACACACACACACACACTTTTTATTTTTATTTTTTATTTTTTTTTATCACAATAAAATACAACTAGAAGAGAAAAACATTGGGAATTTCAAAATTATTCAGCACTGTCTAACACATTCCTGAATTTCATTTCATTGAACATATCATAAAATTTACATATATTTAACTAAGGCCATAAAGAAATCATACAAATAATATTGCAACACATATGTACCATTCACCAGAAGACGAGACTCCACTTGATTGGTCGTTACTTGTATTACTTTTTTGCAGGTCACCTCCGAGAGTGAATGACGATGTACTTGATTCGAATGCGATGACCCACCGGTTAACCTCCCAGCGTACTCCTTGGGTACTCTTCTTCCCCCCGGACCCTCGAGTTGCAATGGGGTTATACAATGGAGGAATGCAATAGCTGGTAGAGGAGAGCACTTCTTGGCTCAAGAGTCCCTCTCTAAAATCCTCTACCTCACCAAACTCACTATAGTTTCGTAATCATTGCTTCGACATAATCTCATCCATCCAACAATAGGGTTCCCAAAAAGTCCCTTCTCCCATGGCTTGCCCCTTCTTTTATAGGAGTACTCATAGGTGACACTTGGCATGTCATGCATAATTTTTTTTTTTATTTTTTTATAATTCAATAGTTTGATTATTCACCCACCCATGTGTCACTCTCTCATCAAGGGTATCCAAAATTATTTACTTAAATTTTAATTTAAAACTAATATTTTCCTCACCTCAACAAGATTCTTATTTCTTCTTTTTGTTGCCTCTTGATCCCCCTTTTTACTCCTTAATTTGTGTTCATTACTAAAGTCAATTAATGAGTCAAGATTTGATCCCCTATCTACTCCCTAATTTAACTCAAGTTATCTCTTAGATGGATATTCTTATGTTGGTTGTTGCCACATGGAGGTTCTCTACATTTCTCTAAAATTTAATTTATTAATCTTATTTTAATTCACCATCCTCTTCTCTTAATTAGGTTTAACTATTTTAGGATTAATCTTTATCCTTACAATTATGTCCCTCTTTCCCCTTTTACCTAATTAAACTACATGATGTACCTACTATTTTCCAGTGTTGCACTAATCGCGATATTATCGTATAATTGCGATAATTTCAAAGAAAAGATAAAATCGCGCGTAGTAATTAGATTTTTTTTTTTTGCCCAATTTTTTGGTAATTATCATGGGAGGCTCAGGCAACGTGTGTTTAAAGTGAAAAACACGATTTTTTTTATTTTTTTATTTTTTTTCATTTGGATAGGAGAGGGCACCGTGGGGTTTGGAGACATGGAGTGTTGGAGCCTTGGAGATTTTGCCATTTTGGAGCTAAATCAACTACCTGGAGGAGAAAATAGAAGAGTGAGCTAAGGAGGAGACAAATTATATCCATAAAAATTGTATGGGCACCAATGTTTTTTGTTTTCATTGTTTTGTAACTTTGTTTTTGTTTTTTTTCAATGTTTTTGGTTGGATTTGGAATGGGATTTTTGACATTTGTCCAATGTAATTTTTTTTTAGTTTTTTTGGTTGGGTTTGGAATGGAGTTTTTGATATTTGTCCAATGTATTGTTTTTTTAGTTTTTTTGGTTGGGTTTGGAATGGGGTTTCTTAAATTGTATATAATTTTTTTTTAGTTTTTGTACAATGTAACTAGTAAAATACTAAATTGTAAGTTTGTAACTTGTAAATACTAAATTGTAATCCTTATTTTCCCATAGGTTCATCGAAACATCATTCAAGTTTCAACTTCAAAGTTCAAAATCAAACATGCCAAGGAAATTGGACTCTTTCTGGGAATTTGGTGAACCTAATGCTCCGAATGATAGACTAAACTTGACTTGCAAGTTGTGTGGGCACCATATGTCCGAGGGGGTGTACAGATTGAAGTATCACCTTGCAAAAATTCCTGGATTTGATGTAGGGCCTTGCAAAAATACAAATCCTGAACTCATCGAAAAAGCCATGAAAGCATTGGAAACTTTAGACCACAATAGAGAGGCCAAATAAGAAATGAAGAGGCAACCAAAAAAGTCAGCTGAACAAGCAAGTGCCACTGGTTCTACTACAACATCAACCAATCTGGTAGATGCCTCATCATTTTTTGTTCCTCGAACCACACCTGGTTCACAGTCATCTATCAGTTCAATGCTAAAAAAAACTAAGAAAGAACAAGTTGACAAGTTGCTGGTAAAATTTCTCCTTTGGAGTGATATTCCTTTCAGCATTGTAAGGAATAATCCATTTTTCCAACTTGCTCTTGATGCTATTGCAACTGTTGGCCCAAGGTACAAAATCTCTTCTTATCATGACATGAGAGGCCAGATTCTTCAAAATGAAAAGCTTGACTGCACCAAAAGATTGGAGGATTTTAGGGCATCATGGGCACAAACAGGATGCACTGTGATGTCAGATAGTTGGACTGACCAAAAGGGGAGAACCCTTATAAACTTTTTGGTTAATTGTCCCAAGGGGACTTTTTTTATCAAATCTGTTGATGTATTTGCACAAATCAAAGATGCAAGAACTTTATGTGATTTGCTAGATGTGTTTATTTTGGAGGTGGGTGCAGAAAATGTTGTCCAAGTCATAATGGACAATGCTGCAAATTATGTTGCTGCTGACAGGATGCTTATGGAAAGACATCCTACTTTATTTTGGACACCTTGTGCTGCATATTATATTGATTTGATGTTGGAGGACATAGGGAAAATTCCCTTTGTCAAAGATATTGTTGAGTCATCCAAAAGCATTACAAAATTGATATATAACCATACATCTGTGCTTAGCTTGATGAGAAGATTCACCAACAACAAAGAGTTAGTGTATCCCGCCATTACATGGTTTGCCACCAGTTTCATATCTCTTCAATCCCTCTTGAATTCTATGTGGGATGTGAAGAGAATGTTTCTTTCAGAGGAGTGGCGTGCTTTGCCAATGAGCAACAAACCAGAGGGAGAGGCCGTATGCAGACTAGTTTCATACCAGGAAGACTTCTGGGCGGAAGTGCAGGAGGTGTGCGCCATTACTGAATCTTTGGTAAAGGTTCTTCGGTTAGTTGATGGTGAGAAGCACGCAATGGGCTATTTGTATGAGGCCATGGACAAGGCCAAAGAAGCCATTCGGGCCTATTATGATGATAAGGGAGATGAGGGGTTTCAGAGACAACTCCTCCTATGGGGAGTGATTGATGAGTGATGGAACAACACACTCCATCGTCCCATTCATGTTGCTGGGATTTTCCTGAACCCCGGATTTTCTTACGCATGTGGGTTTGTATTTGATTCTGAGATCATGGATGGATTTTTATCCTGTGTCCAGAAGATGGTGCGATCTCCAGCAAAACGCATAGATATCTCTAAAGAAATTGATACATATAGGATCGCAGGTGGCACATTTGGCTTTGACATCGCTATCACTGATAGGATGATTAAAATGCCAGGTATTTTTTAGTTTGTAACTTTGTTTCAAATATCATTGTCTCTTCAAATTCCATTTTTTTTCTTATGTTTATTTAAAATTTTATTTGTAATTTTGTTATAGATGCATGGTGGAGAATGTATGGTGCCAGGGTACCCCTTCTGCAAAAGCTTGCCATTCGAATCCTTGGCCAAACATGTAGCTCCTCAGGATGTGAGCGCAACTGGAGTGTATTTGAAAAAATACACAACAAGAAGCGCAACAGGTTAACACTTAAAAATTTAAAATATTGCAAATTTCCAAATAAATTTTTGAATTCATTAAACAATATTTTTCTTATAATTATTAATTATTATTTCATGATCTTTGTACAGGTTGGAGTCCCAACGACTTAATGACATGGTCTACGTCTACTACAATCTTCGATTGTGGGTGAGGCAACTTGAGAGGACACATGATATGGAGGCCATTTCATTGGATGGGATTGACACCACTGTTGCATGGAGGGTTGAGGCCGAGAGGCCTCTCATGGAGCCTGCTGATGATTGGTTAGTGCAGGGGGAGGAGGAGGAGGAGGAGGAGGAGGAGGCCGAGGAACAGGAGGAGGAGGTGACACCACCTGCCCGGGCTACCCCTGCCACCAGTAGGGAACGTGGTCTACCTCCTATAGCTCCTACTCCTAGTTCTTCAACTTCTAGAGCACAACAGACTCCACTGCCAACTCCACCAGCACCAACATATACATCTAGAGGGAAACAGAAAGTTATGGCATTTTCTCGCAAGAGGGGCAGAGTAAATCAATAGTGTTAGACTTTAGTTATTTTGTTCATTTCATTGTATATGACATTATGACTCATGAGATACATTATTATATTTTTTTGTTAATATTTTGAGGCTGAGTTGGGACTCAAGAGTCAGGA
This sequence comes from Pinus tabuliformis, assembly GCA_031772625.1. Classification (NCBI taxonomy): domain Eukaryota; kingdom Viridiplantae; phylum Streptophyta; class Pinopsida; order Pinales; family Pinaceae; genus Pinus; species Pinus tabuliformis. Next base: position 777,678,221 of record CM062808.1, on the reverse strand, counting down.
CTTACTATTCAGGACATGATTCACTGTGATGTGTGATTTTAGCACTAGAAATGATATTAAACATCTTATATATTAGTTCTTTTATCATATTTATGTGTCAATGTATTTATTTTATGTTGTAGATGGTTTAGATATTAAAAAAATTGAAAAAAAATGAATATTTTTGTGCCAAACGATTTTTTCCCGATTATTACGATTTTTTCCTCGCGCCGATATTATCCCGATAACAATTAGTGCAACATTGCTATTTTCCAACATGGGAAGGGTAGAGTTTTTAAGGTAACCTATTTTATTTCTTCTTATGATCCTCTTAACCCAAGTTTTATTTTTGATTTAATTACCTCGGTTTCTAACATCATTTACCCTTGATGTAAATTTACCTAGTTTTCATTCCTTGATTATATTTATTATTTAATTTATTTTTAATGATTCCAAGGGTGCCAAGTTTGGTCGTGCCCTTCAAGAACTTCCCTTGAAGTTCCAAGGGTGCCACGCCTAATAGTTTATTTGTGATGCCAAGGGTGCCAAGTTGGTCGTGCCCTTCAAGAAATTCCCTTGAAGTTCCAAGGGTGCCATGCCTAATAGTTTATTTGTGATGCCAAGGGTGCCAAGTTGGTCATGCCCTTCAAGAAATTCCCTTGAAGTTCCAAGGGTGCCACACCACTTGCCCTTCAAGCATTCAGTGACTACGAGGGGAAAGTATAGGTGCAACGTCATAGACCGCTATCATCTCTTATGTTGCCTGCTATAGTGAGACTAATGGTGTCGGGGATCAAGGAATTCGCCTTGATGCGCACCCCCCGGTAAAATCCTCATGAGCGACCCAACTTTGGGACCTGCCCTCATGACATCGTGATCTTCAAGGCAAAGGTGTTTCAACCTTTCCAGCCCAAGTCACAGCGGGAGTGCTAGTGGGTGAGATTAGGGACACTGTCCGACCCCTCCCATGTAGTTCAATCCACTTGTACAACCCCATCGCCCATATGTGAGTCATTCGGCCAAGAAACTAATCTGTGCCTGCAACCACTAACATATCATCAGAATATAGATAAACATATATAGCAGGTTTCAAATTTGACTTAGAATTTGAAATATAAAATCATATAAATTTTCATCAAACCAGGTGTCGTCAACTCATCATATGCGAGTGCCTCTGGTGGTTTCTTGCCATACTCAATAATCATCAGTAACAAGGTTTCTCAGTGTTGGCCATTGTCATAATAGCATCATTAACAACACCTAGTCAATCACATCATTGTTCACTGTAAGTCCGAACTAATGAAAGTAGGTAACAGAGGGGACACATCCATCATGGCTATCATCATCAAAACTTCAATGGAAACATACATATCCATTAAGCTATCAACATCGTAACATCAATAGAAATATACCTATCCATCAAATTTATCATCATCATGATTTTAATAGAGAGCATACATATCCTTTACTACTATCATCATCATAAATTCAATAGAGATCAAACATAACCATTTATGCCACAATCATCATAGTATCAATAGGGAACATGCATAACCATAAATGCTACTATCATCATAATACCAATAGATACAGACATAACCATTAATGCTATCTTCATCATAAAAATCACAACCACTAATATCACAACCACTAATAATAGAGTCATATGTCCGGATCCTCAACCTGAGGTCCTCAAACAATAAAGTGTTTAAGATAATGTCATATTATGGTAAGGAAACTAGAGTGGGCACTACAATGGTGAGCTCATATTTGGTTGAGCCTCACTGGATTGATGCCAAGAATCTTTTGAGATATCTTTAGGGCACAATCTCTCATGGATTGAGATACACTGCCGGAAATATGAAAACTGCATGATTATTTGAATGTTGATTGGGCAAGCAGTGTGGAGGATCACTAGAGCACTTTTCAGTGCTGGTTCTCTTTGGATTTTGCTTCGATATCATGGATGAGTAGGAAGCAAAAGTCGGTTGTTATAAGTACCACCGAGACCGGATACATAACTACGAGTATGACCTCGTAGGAAGTTGCCTGGTTGTGGAAACTCTTCAGTGAGTACTCTTCAGTGAGCCTGCTGATGATTGGTTAGTGCAGGGGGAAGAGGAGGAGGAGGAGGAGGAGGAGGCCGAGGAACAGGAGGAGGAGGTGACACCACCTGCCCAGGCTACCCCTACCACCAGTAGGGAACGTGGTCTACCTCCTATAGCTCCTACTCCTAGTTCTTCAGCTTCTAGAGCACAACAGACTCCACTGCCAACTCCACCAGCACCAGCATATACATCTAGAGGGAAACAGAAAGTTATGGCATTTTCTCGCAAGAGGGGCAGAGTAAATCAATAGTGTTAGACTTTAGTTATTTTGTTCATTTCATTGTATATGACATTATGACTCATGAGATACATTATTATATTTTTTTGTTAATATTTTGAGGCTGAGTTGGGACTCAAGAGTCAGGACTTACTATTCAGGACATGATTCACTGTGATGTGTGATTTTAGCACTAGAAATGATATTAAACATCTTATATATTAGTTCTTTTATCATATTTATGTGTCAATGTATTTATTTTATGTTGTAGATGGTTTAGATATTAAAAAAATTGAAAAAAAATGAATATTTTTGTGCCAAACGATTTTTTCCCGATTATTACGATTTTTTCCTCGCGCCGATATTATCCCGATAACAATTAGTGCAACATTGCTATTTTCCAACATGGGAAGGGTAGAGTTTTTAAGGTAACCTATTTTATTTCTTGTTATGATCCTCTTAAACCAAGTTTTATTTTTGATTTAATTACCTCGGTTTCTAACATCATTTACCCTTGATGTAAATTTACCTAGTTTTCATTCCTTGATTATATTTATTATTTAATTTATTTTTAATGATTCCAAGGGTGCCAAGTTTGGTCGTGCCCTTCAAGAACTTCACTTGAAGTTCCAAGGGTGCCACGCCTAATAGTTTATTTGTGATGCCAAGGGTACCAAGTTGGTCGTGCCCTTCAAGAAATTCCCTTGAAGTTTCAAGGGTGCCATGCCTAATAGTTTATTTGTGATGCCAAGGGTGCCAATTTGGTCATGCCCTTCAAGAAATTCCCTTGAAGTTCCAAGGGTGCCACACCACTTGCCCATCAAGCATTCGGTGACTATGAGGGGAAAGTATAGGTGCAACGCCATAGACCGCTATCATCTCTTATGTTCCCTGCTATAGTGAGACTAATGGTGTCGGGGATCAAGGAATTCGCCTTGATGCGCACCCCCTGGTAAAATTCTCATGAGCGACCCAACTTTGGGACCTGCCCTCATGACATCGTGATCTTCAAGGCAAAGGTGTTTCAACTTTTCCAGCCCAAGTTACAGCGGGAGTGCTAGTGGGTGAGATTAGGGACACTGTCCGACCCCTCCCATGTAGTTCAATCCACTTGTACAACCCCATCGCCCATATGTGAGTCATTCGGCCAAGAAACTAATCTGTGCCTGCAACCACTAACATATCATCAGAATATAGATAAACATATATAGCAGGTTTCAAATTTGACTTAGAATTTCAAAGATAAAATCATATAAATTTTCATCAAACCAGGTGTCGTCAACTCATCATATGCGAGTGCCTCTGGTGGTTTCTTGCCATACTCAATAATCATCAGTAACAAGGTTTCTCAGTGTTGGCCATTGTCATAATAGCATCATTAACAACACCTAGTCAATCACATCATTGTTCACTGTAAGTCCGAACTAATGAAAGTAGGTAACAGAGGGGACACATCCATCATGGCTATCATCATCAAAACTTCAATGGAAACATACATATCCATTAAGCTATCAACATCGTAACATCAATAGAAATATACCTATCCATCAAATTTATCATCATCATGATTTTAATAGAGAGCATACATATCCTTTACTACTATCATCATCATAAATTCAATAGAGATCAAACATAACCATTTATGCCACAATCATCATAGTATCAATAGGGAACATGCATAACCATAAATGCTACTATCATCATAATACCAATAGATACAGACATAACCATTAATGCTATCTTCATCATAAAAATCACAACCACTAATATCACAACCACTAATAATAGAGTCATATGTCCGGATCCTCAACCTGAGGTCCTCAAACAATAAAGTGTTTAAGATAATGTCATATTATGGTCAGGAAACTAGAGTGGGCACTACAATGGTGAGCTCATATTTGGTTGAGCCTCACTGGATTGATGCCAAGAATCTTTTGAGATATCTTTAGGGCACAATCTCTCATGGATTGAGATACACTGCCGGAAATATGAAAACTACATGATTATTTGAATGTTGATTGGGCAAGCAGTGTGGAGGATCACTAGAGCACTTTTCAGCGCTGGTTCTCTTTGGATTTTGCCTCGATATCATGGATGAGTAGGAAGCAGAAGTCGGTTGTTATAAGTACCACCGAGACCGGATACATAACTACGAGTATGACCTCGTAGGAAGTTGCCTGGTTGTGGAAACTCTTCAGTGAGTACTCTTCAGTGAGCCTGCTGATGATTGGTTAGTGCAGGGGGAGGAGGAGGAGGAGGAGGAGGAGGAGGAGGCCGAGGAACAGGAGGAGGAGGTGACACCACCTGCCCAGGCTACCCCTACCACCAGTAGGGAACGTGGTCTACCTCCTATAGCTCCTACTCCTAGTTCTTCAGCTTCTAGAGCACAACAGACTCCACTGCCAACTCCACCAGCACCAGCATATACATCTAGAGGGAAACAGAAAGTTATGGCATTTTCTCGCAAGAGGGGCAGAGTAAATCAATAGTGTTAGACTTTAGTTATTTTGTTCATTTCATTGTATATGACATTATGACTCATGAGATACATTATTATATTTTTTTGTTAATATTTTGAGGCTGAGTTGGGACTCAAGAGTCAGGACTTACTATTCAGGACATGATTCACTGTGATGTGTGATTTTAGCACTAGAAATGATATTAAACATCTTATATATTAGTTCTTTTATCATATTTATGTGTCAATGTATTTATTTTATGTTGTAGATGGTTTAGATATTAAAAAAATTGAAAAAAAATGAATATTTTTGTGCCAAACGATTTTTTCCCGATTATTACGATTTTTTCCTCGCGCCGATATTATCTCGATAACAATTAGTGCAACATTGCTATTTTCCAACATGGGAAGGGTAGAGTTTTTAAGGTAACCTATTTTATTTCTTGTTATGATCCTCTTAACCCAAGTTTTATTTTTGATTTAATTACCTTGGTTTCTAACATCATTTACCCTTGATGTAAATTTACCTAGTTTTCATTCCTTGATTATATTTATTATTTAATTTATTTTTAATGATTCCAAGGGTGCCAAGTTTGGTCATGCCCTTCAAGAACTTCACTTGAAGTTCCAAGGGTGCCACGCCCAATAGTTTATTTGTGATGCCAAGGGTACCAAGTTGGTCGTGCCCTTCAAGAAATTCCCTTGAAGTTTCAAGGGTGCCATGCCTAATAGTTTATTTGTGATGCCAAGGGTGCCAAGTTGGTCATGCCCTTCAAGAAATTCCCTTGAAGTTCCAAGGGTGCCACACCACTTGCCCTTCAAGCATTCGGTGACTACGAGGGGAAAGTATAGGTGCAACGCCATAGACCGCTATCATCTCTTATGTTCCCTGCTATAGTGAGACTAATGGTGTCGGGGATCAAGGAATTCGCCTTGATGCGCACCCCCCGGTAAAATTCTCATGAGCGACCCAACTTTGGGACCTGCCCTCATGACATCGTGATCTTCAAGGCAAAGGTGTTTCAACCTTTCCAGCCCAAGTTACAGCGGGAGTGCTAGTGGGTGAGATTAGGGACACTGTCCGACCCCTCCCATGTAGTTCAATCCACTTGTACAACCCCATCGCCCATATGTGAGTCATTCGGCCAAGAAACTAATCTGTGCCTGCAACCACTAACATATCATTAGAATATAGATAAACATATATAGCAGGTTTCAAATTTGACTTAGAATTTCAAAGATAAAATCATATAAATTTTCATCAAACCAGGTGTCGTCAACTCATCATATGCGAGTGCCTCTGGTGGTTTCTTGCCATACTCAATAATCATCAGTAACAAGGTTTCTCAGTGTTGGCCATTGTCATAATAGCATCATTAACAACACCTAGTCAATCACATCATTGTTCACTGTAAGTCCGAACTAATGAAAGTAGGTAACAGAGGGGACACATCCATCATGGCTATCATCATCAAAACTTCAATGGAAACATACATATCCATTAAGCTATCAACATCGTAACATCAATAGAAATACACCTATCCATCAAATTTATCATCATCATGATTTTAATAGAGAGCATACATATCCTTTACTACTATCATCATCATAAATTCAATAGAGATCAAACATAACCATTTATGCCACAATCATCATAGTATCAATAGGGAACATGCATAACCATAAATGCTACTATCATCATAATACCAATAGATACAGACATAACCATTAATGCTATCTTCATCATAAAAATCACAACCACTAATATCACAACCACTAATAATAGAGTCATATGTCCGGATCCTCAACCTGAGGTCCTCAAACAATAAAGTGTTTAAGATAATGTCATATTATGGTCAGGAAACTAGAGTGGGCACTACAATGGTGAGCTCATATTTGGTTGAGCCTCACTGGATTGATGCCAAGAATCGTTTGAGATATCTTTAGGGCACAATCTCTCATGGATTGAGATACACTGCCGGAAATATGAAAACTGCATGATTATTTGAATGTTGATTGGGCAAGCAGTGTGGAGGATCACTAGAGCACTTTTCAGTGCTGGTTCTCTTTGGATTTTGCTTCGATATCATGGATGAGCAGGAAGCAGAAGTCGGTTGTTATAAGTACCACCGAGACCGGATACATAACTACGAGTATGACCTCGTATGAAGTTGCCTGGTTGTGGAAACTCTTCAGTGAGTACACATGATGAATACCATTGTGATTCTTTGTGACAACCAGAGGTGGGATTCGATTATTGAGGAATCCCGTATTCAATGATTGCTCCAGTAGATAGACATCAGATACTGCCTTATCTGGGATATGGTAAGTCGATGAGCAAGGAGGCTCCATTGCACTGAGATGATGTACTGGTCGCTACACTTTGTCAGAGCCTCGGGGAAAGATCAAATTTGTGATTTTCCCGAATGAATTGGAATTGTCGAGAGACCCTTGTAAAAGGGCCCTGCATGTTGCATACATTGAGCTCTGGGAGCTCTGGGGGCTTGCGGTTCTTACTGGAGCAACATACGACCACAGGGTGACTCACCCTCCCCTGGTGGTGCGCACTGTGGACAGGATGATTTGCTCTCCTGTGGACATGATGATTCGCTCTCTTGTGGACAAGATGATTCACTCTCTTGTGGGATAAGATGTTTCGCTCTCCATGATGACTATGTAGCAGGATGATTAGTTCTCATTTTGAGGTCTAGATGATGTGTTCTCCATGACGACTATGTAGCATGATGATTAGTTCTCCTGTGAGGTCTGGATGATGTGTTCTCCATGACGACTATGTAGCAGGATGATTAGTTCTCCTGTGAGGTCTGGATGATGTGTTCTCCGTGACGACTATGTAGCAGGATGATTAGTTCTCCTGTGAGGTCTGGGTGATGTGTTCTCCATGACGATTATGTAGTAGGATGATTAGCACTCCTGTGAGGCCTAGATGATGTGTTCTCCATGGTGATTGTGTAGCAGGATGATTAGTTCTCCTGTGAGGATATGATTAATTAAGTTCTCCTATCGAGGCATCCTACCCATGCAATCAGGGAGTCATGGTAAGTACTTCTCATCTGATCAATGAGCAGGGAAATGAGGATAGGGACCATAGTAGTATCGATGGACGCATCACTGTATTTACCGTACTCCCTATGCTACGATGACCTTCATTGATCTGGGACCAGTGGTAGGAGTTGTACCTACTATGACGCTGACTTCAGGTCGGTTGAGACTGGTCTAGGACCAATGGTACATACTCTGAGACTGACTTCGGGTTAGTGGAGGACTGGTTTGGGACCAGTGGTGGGAGTTGTACCTACTATGACGCTGACTTCGGGTCGGTTGAGACTAGTCTGGGACCAGTGGTACATACTCTGAGACTGACTTCGGGTCAGTGGAGGACTGGTCTGGGACCAGTGGTAGGAGTTGTACCTACTATGACGCTGACTTCGGGTCGGTTGAGACTGATCTAGGACCAGTGGTACGCACTCTGAGATTGACTTCGGGTCAGTGGAGAATGGTATGAGACATTCTCGATCAATTCTTCTTCTTCATAGTTCGATAGAGCTAAGTTGAGCAAAGCAGAGCCAATAGAGCCAACAGAGCATAGTAGAGCCAGTAGAGCCAGTAGAGCTAAGCAGAGTAGAACAGAGCCAACAGAGCTGAGAAGAGCTAAGCAGAGCAGAGTAGAGCCAACATAGCTGAGCAAAGCTGGGCAGAGCAGTGCAGGGCACTGATGGCAAAGATAGTACAGTCAGACATATGGATCAACGAATAGAGTTCTCCCTAGTTGAGAGGGAGTGTTAAAATTGGCAACTAGGGCCAAACTCCATGTGGGTTAGCTTATTTATGGCAGGTGATATTTTTATTGGATCCCCCTCGTCGAGAGGTGTAGGATTGATCTGAAGATCATCTGATTTTGATAAGTATTTATGGAGATATGAATTTATTTTGATTATGGAATTATTATCAAGCAGACCAACAATTTGATTAGGCTCAGAAGCCCAATAGACGTGTCTATTCATCATCTACATTTCAGTATAAATAGAAGAGGATTTGAAGTCTTTTGGCAACTCTCTTCAAGTGATCTCCTCTCCACGTCTTGCGTTTTTGGAGGAGATACACTATGGATTATGCTGACCTAGTATGATGATGCCCTAATGGAGAATGCAGTCATGAATCCGCAGGCAACAAAGATGTATTCATCTACGAATTAAGGAGCAGGTATATGAAGCCACAGGGATAGAAGTAGACACAGTCAAAGTATGTGGAACCATAGTCAATCAATACGCTGTTCATGGACCCTAGTCGCAGTAAGCCGCAGGCTTATGAGGATGCAAACAGAGACCTTATACACTGGACCCTATTCGCAGTCATTCATACGTATACAAATGAAGAGCAGTTACAGGATGAATGATCACACCGTCAAGGGAATGAAGCTACAATGGAGCCGCAATCAAGGTTGTCAAGCCGCAGTCATTAATGAAGTGAAGTTAAGAACCGCAGGCATGTTGGCTGCAGTGATGAAGTGAAGCCACAGGCATACCTTGATACGCTGTTCACACAGTCATAACCTCATTTAAGAACCGCACGCATGTTGGCCGTAGTCATGAAGTGAAGCTGTAGGCATACCTTGATACGCTGTTCACACAGTCGTAACCTCAGTTAAGAACCGCAGGGATGTTGGCCTGTTAAAATTGGCAACTAGGGAAAAACTTCATGGGGGTCATCTTATTCATGGCTGATAATATTTTTATTAGATTCCTCTCGTCGAGAGGTGTAGGATTGATGTAAAGATCATCCGATTCCGATAAGTATTCATGGAGATATGAATTTATTTTGATTATGGAATTATTATCAAGCCAACCTACAACTCATGTAGGCTCAGAAGCCCAATAGTCGCATCTATTCAAACACCAACATTGTGTATAAATATAGGAGGACATTTCCTCATTTGGACTCACTCATCTCATCACATCTCTCTCTCTCTCTACTACGCAGAAAAGAGTCTCTTCTCTACTGCGCAGAAAAGGGTCTCTCTCTCACACATGTGAAGCCGGATGCTGTTGAACCTGAAGCTGCAACTGCAGATCCAAAGTTTGACTAGCGTTGACCATCAGATCTCCTCCTTAGAACTGCGCTATAGGTCCATCTGGATCTCCTCTAAAAGCCGCAACTTTTGGTGGTGGAATCAAGTCAATTCGACAGACGGTTTGCAAGATATCGACTGCCCTAGTTTGAAGATGGAAGTTGCCGAAACTAAAGCTGCAACTGTAAAAGTAAAGATTGACCTGCGTGGACTAGAAGATCTCCTCATCTGAACTGCACTATAGGTTCATCTGAACCTCCTCTGGAAGCCGCAACTTTTGGTGGTGGAATCAAGCCGATCCGACGGTCGGTTTGTGAGATATCGTTTGCCCTTGTTTGATAATGAAGCCGCTAATGCTGATGTTGCTGATATAGGGTTTGCCACTACTGATATGAATCAGATTTATTGTACTATTTCTCTTTGCTGAATAATTGAAGATAAAAGAAGATTTGATCATAGGGTTTCCCCACACATTGTGGGGTTTGTCCCTGGCTAGCTGCCACATCTTGTGTCTCTTGTCTTGGCTTGTTTTCTGTCGATCGTTTAATGTTCTATCTGCACTTTACTTTATGTACATGTGATTGCTAATCTATGGAATATAATAAGAAAAAAAAGTAAATTGTTATAAGCATAGAACCAACCATAACTTAACATGGTATCGGAGCTGAGGTGAAGACAAAGCCCGAGCAAGAGCAAGAGCAATCACCAAAGAGAAGATTGGCAAGGCTATCCTAAAAGAACTATGGGGTCCTCAACACTCTTTCCTGCCGAAGACAAGCTCCGTGAGAAAGCTGACTATCACGGATGGAAGATGTCTATCGATATAACCCTAGAACATCAAGGAGTGTTGGACCATGTAAGAGGCAATATTGTTGAAGCCTCCATCAAATGCATCCGCTGCTGCCTGGAACAAATGGAAAAATGAAGAAGATCATTCAGGACTCTATCAACAAGCACTTGGTGGCCTACATCTCTGAACTGGACACCTCCAAGGAAATCTACGATAGACTGGTGAGTTTATTTAAAGTTAATGATGCATTCAAGAAGAAACAAGGGTAGAAGAGCAAGAAATGCCCATGCCTAAAGGTCCTCCTGCTGCCTTTTCTTCTCATGCTAAGAAAAGAAATAATTCTGGGACTAAATCAAAAGGAAAGGCTGGACCTAAGGGTGGAAGAAAAGGACGATGTTACATCTGCGATAAAGTAGGTCACTATGTAAGGGAATGCCCTGATAGAAAGGACTCTCACCGTGACGATGATCAAAATCCCTCTCATGGTAATCGAAGGAATGACAAATTCAATAGCAAAGGTAAGAGGAGAGCTGGGAATCAAGGAAGAGGACAAGCATTCAAGAAGGCTAGAAATTCCAGGATGTATTAAATGCACCTGACCTCCGAAAGAACCTGGTGTCCATCTCGACAATGGAAGACAAAGGCTACAAGGTAACCTTCAGCGATGGCAAGGTATGTGTATCGAAAAATAATGTTAAAGATGCCTTTATTCTTGGGTTTCGTGTTGATTCATTATATCAGGTCGATGGAAGTCCACTAGGTGTCATGTCTTATGACACATCTCTTTAGTCCGAACTTTGGCATCCAAGGTTTGCCCACCTTCATTATAAAGCTCTACTCGGTGTAAGACAAATGGTGACATGGATGCCCGAATTCCAAGTAGAGAAGAAGGTGTATGTCCATGATGTGCCGAAGGAAAGCTCAAAAGGGGACCATTCCCATCAAGCCAAAGCAAGACCTCTGATATATTATAGTTAGTTCACTCAGGCATATTTGAGGCTGCCATTAAGAGGGAGACTACTACACCACATACTCTTGAGTAGAATGGTGTGGCAGAAAGGAAGAACTGTACGATTTTGGAAGTTGTCTCTATGGGTAGATGATGTAACAATGCCTGATTTGGAGGAACCCATGGATCTTATTTATCTACCTGAGCCTTCCTCTTCTAGGAAGAGGCCGTCATGGCTTAGAGGGATACTTGATGACGCTGAAGGACATGCTGCACCCCAAGGAACCTTCCGTCAAAGTAAGAAATCTAACAAGTATCAGGGATACCTGACCATTATGAGCACAATCATACAAAATGAGCCTTCATCATTCTCAGATGCCGTCAAGCATCAAGTATGGAAGGATGCTATGACCATTATGGAGAATGATGTTTGGGAAGTAGTTCCCAGACCCCAGGACAAGACTATTGTTACTTCAAAATGGCTTTACAAGATAAAGTTGTAGCAGATGGAAGTACGAAATAGTATAAGGCTCGTGGTTTAATAGACTATGATGTGATATTTTCACCTGTTGCTAGATATACGACCATCCACTTGATCATAGCCCTTGTGGCTTCACCAGGATGGAACCTACATCAGATGGATGTCAAGACCGCGTTCTTGCCCGGTTCGATCAAAGAAGAAGTCTATGTGGAGCAAACCGAAGGATTTGAGATTTATAATTGAAAATCTCATGTATGCAGGTTGAAGAAGGCTCTCCATGGGCTGAAGCAAGCACCTCGAGCATGGTATGAGAGGATCGATAGCTACTTGATGAAGCTGGGATTCACTAGGAGTGAAGCCGATCCTAACCCTTACTTTAAGGTTGAAGATGAAAAACCTCTCATACTGGTGCTGTATGTGGATGACCTCTTTCTAATAGGTGCAGACCCTCTCATTCACAAATGTAAGAGGGAGTTGGCTTCTGAATTTGAAATGAAGAACCAAGAACTTGAAGTGTGGCAGAAGCCAAGGGAAATTTTCCTATCTCAAGGAAAATATGTGGTGAAGATTCTGAAAAGATTTGGTATGGTGGACTGCGAGCCTATGACTACCTCGAGGATCTTAACTTTCAGAAGCTATATGGTAGTGATGTCGGACCAGATTTGGGAAATGCCTCTGAGTTTCAAAAACTCATTCACGTTGATGTTCTTGGTGAACCTTCGTCGGAACATATGTTTTGCAGTTAGCATTGTGAGCTCATATTTGGTTGAGCCTCACTAGATTGGTGTCAAGAATCTTCTGAGATGTCTTCAGGACATAATCTCTCATGGATTGAGATACACTGCCGGAAATATGAAATTGCATGATTATCTGAATGCTGATTAGGTAGGTAGTGTGGAGGATCACTAGAGCACTTTTTAGTGCTATTTCTCTTTGGATTTTGCTTCAATATAATGGATGAGCAGGAAGCAGAAGTTGGTTGCCATAAGCACCACCGAGACTGGATACATATCTACGAGTATGATCTCGTATGAAGCTGCCTGGTTGGGGAAGCTCTTGAGTGTGCTGTTTGAACACATACCAATGTGATTCTTTGTAACAACCAGAGGTGGGATTCAATTATTGAGGAATCCCGTATTTGTCGATTGCTCCAGCAGATAGACATCATTTGGGATATGGTAAGACGGTGAGCAAGGAGGCTCCATCGCATTAAGATGATGTATAGGTCGATACACCTTGTCAAAGCCCCAAGGAAAGATCTAATATGTGATTTTCCCAAACGACTTGGAGTCGTCAAGAAACCCTTGTACAAGGGTCCTGCATGTTGCATACATTGAGCTCTTGGAGCTCTGAGGGCTTGCGGTTCTTATTGGAGCAACATATGACCACAGGGTGACTCACCCTCCCCTGGTGGTGCGCACTGGAACAAGATGATTCGCTCTCTTGTGGGACAAGATGATTCGCTCTCTTGTGGAACAGGATGATTCGCTGTCCTATGTAGCAGGATGATTAGTTCTCCTGTGAGGCCTGGATTGATGTGTTCTCCATGGCGATTGTAGCAGGATTGATGTGTTCTCCTGTGAGGACAGGATTGATTAGTTCTCTTGTCGAGGCATCCTACCCATGCAGTCTAGGAAATGAAGTTAGGGACCATAGTAGTACCGATGGACGCATCGTTGTATCTAATGTACTCCCTACGCTAGGATGACCTCCATTGATTTGGGATCAATGATACTGGTCTGGGACCAGTGGTAGGAGTTGTACCATATTATGACGCTGATTTCGAGTTGGTTGAGACTGGTCTAGGACCAATAATACATACTTTGTGACTGACTTTGAGTCAATATGATACATCCTCGATCATTTCTTCTTCTTCATAATTCGGACAAAAGCATAGCAGAAAAAAAAACAATGCAAGAGTAGAGCAGAACATAGCAGAACAATACAGATCAGTACAGGGCAGAACAAGACAAAGCAGAACAGGCAGAATAGAGCAGAGTAGGGCAAGGGACAGGCTGTACAGGGCAGTGCATTTGATGGATGAATAGTAACGACCAATAGACATATTCCAGATGAAGTTCTCCCTAGTTGAGAGAGATTTTTAAAATTGGCAACTAGGGAAAAACTTCATGCGGGTCATCTTATTCATGGCTGATAATATTTTTATTAGATTCCTCTCGTCGAGAGGTGTAGGATTGATATAAAGATCATCCGATTCCGATAAGTATTCATGGAGATATGAATTTATTTTGATTATGGAATTATTATCAAGCCAACCTACAACTCATGTAGGCTCAGAAGCCCAACAGTCGCATCTATTCAAACACCAACATTGTGTATAAATATAGGAGGACTTTTTCTCATTTGGACTCACTCATCTCATCACATCTCTCTCTCTCTACTACGTAGAAAAGAGTCTCTTCTCTACTGCGCAAAAAAGGGTCTCTCTCTCACATATGTGAAGCTAGAAGCTGTTGAACCTGAAGCTGCAACTGTAGATCCAACGTTTGACCAGTGTTGACCATCAGATCTCCTCCTTAGAATTGTGCTGTAGGTCCATCTGGATCTCCTCTGAAAGCCGCAAATTTTGGTGGTGGAATCAAGTCAATTCGACGGACGGTTTGCAAGATATCGACTGCCCTAGTTTGAAGCTGGAAGCTGCCGAAACTAAAGCTACAACTGTAGAAGTAAAAATTGACCTGCGTGGACTAGAAGATCTCTTCATATGAGCTGCGCTGTAGGTTCATTTGAACATCCTCTAGAAGCCGCAACTTTTGGTGGTGGAATCAAGCCGATCCGACGATCGGTTTGTGAGATATCGTCTGCCCTAGTTTGATAATGAAGCCGCTAATGCTGATGCTGTTGATCTAGGGTTTGCTACTGCTGATATGAATCAGATTTATTGTACTATTTCTCTCTGCTGAATTATTGAAGATAAAAGAAGATTTGATCAAAGGGTTTCCCCACACATTGTGGGGTTTGTCCCTGGTTAGCCACCACATCTTGTGTCTCTTGTCTTGGCTTGTTTTCTGTCGATCGTTTAATGTTCTATCTGCACTTTACTTTATGTACATGTGATTGCTAATCTGTGGAATATAATAAGAAAAAGAAATAAATTGTTATAAGCATAGAACAAACCATAACTTAACATGGCCGCAGTCATGAAGTGAAGCCGCAGACATACCTTGATATGCTGTTCACAACCACATTCAAGATCTGGTGAGAACAATCCCAATGGATCTATCTCACAGCAGTCAAGGTATCTGTATATCCTCACTATAGATATCTCACTAATCCTAGAGGCACGATCTCAGTTATAAAGAGGTCAAAAATGTATGAATTCAGATCAATGTAGATGACATCATGATTGTGTAGTTTGAGATTGCGTGGAGGATTCCAGAACTATAGCCTAGCTGCTTTGCTAGGCTACAAGCCATAGCAAGCAGCTAAGGCTGATACACATATGGCTGTATAATGAAGCAACAGAGGGATAATGTTGCAGCATGATGAAGCAAGGAGAAGTTATAACAACAGCATGATGGGCAGCATGATGCATGGGCAACATGAAGCATAATGATCATGGGCAGCATGATGTATGAGATCATGGACAACATGATGCATGGAAATCATGATGTATGGGCAGCATAGTGATCATGAGTAGCATGATGATGCATGATGCAGCATGATGGTGCTACATGGTAAGGTGCAGCAAATGGACGAGATGCAGCTCAATGATAAGTGAAGAAGTCACCTTAGAGAATTAGTTGAAGCAATATGTCTTCAACTGATCTCTGCTGATATCTAAAGTCAAAGTGTTGACTTCTATTGTAAATGTACTCTCTCTCTCTCTCTTTCTCTGCTGAACTTTGAAGAACGTAAAAGAAGAATTGATCAAGGGTTTCCCCACATTGGGGTTTGTCCCTGGCTAGCGCCACATCTTGTGTCCTCTTGTCTTGGCTTGTCTTCTGCGATTTGTATTTATGTTCTATCTGCAATTTATCTTAATGTTGATGTGATTGTTAACTGTGAAAATGTAAATAAATTGCTCTAGCATAGAACATACCTAAAATTAACATTATTTATTTATTTATTATTATTATTATTATTATTTTTATTTATTTATTTTTATTTTTATTTTTTTTTGAATTTTAATTAAATTTAAATAGGAACAAAGATCATAAACAATTTTACTGGTAAAATTTTTATTATACAGGGTTTATATATATATATATATATATATATATATATATATATATATATATGTGAATAAATGTAACAGAAATTGTAAAAAAGAAAATAGTAAAGTTCAAAATTTTCGCTATCCAAGGTTTTGAGTGAATCACCATATCTTTCAAATTCTGATATTTCTGCAATTCCAAAATATTTTGCTGCTCCACAGTGCTCCCAATATGTCTCTCTTGCAAATGATCTCTCTTTTAATTAAATCCGAATAGAAATTGTAAATTCTTTTATTAGTAAATTAAACAATAAAATTTAAAGTTTTTACTATGCAGGGTTTTGAGTGAATCACCATACCTTTCAACGTTTGATTTTCTGAATAGTTTTGCTGCTTCAAAGTATTATGTTGCTGCACAGTGCTCCCAGTATGTCTCTCTTGCAAATCACTCCTTTGAAAAGTTGGGAAAAATAATGAGATAGTGAATATTTTTTTACTATTTAAAAGACTTTATGAAATTAGATTTCGAAAAATCAATTGTCGCTCTTTTTTTAATTTTAGAAAAAGAAAAACAATTTCGTTTTTTTCCTTTAATTAATCCAAACATCAGTGTGTTCGATAGTATAGCACACTGGTGTGTTTATAAAAAAAACTCACCGACATTGTTAGGGTACCAAATTTTTTCAACACACCGACATGATACAATTCCTTTTTTATTTTTGAAATCCCAAAACGGTGCAATTAATTTTTTTAATGCAAGGATGCGATTTGTATTTAAAAGAATAGGTGTTGTAATTGTTATAAGAGCATCAAGATGGTTGAATTCATTTTTATTTTCTAAAATACAGAAACATGAGCATATTGGTGTTGTTTTTTTTAAACACGTCAGTGCATTTTTGTACAAGAGCAATGATATGATAACAATTTTTTTTTGGAATGCCAAAAACCGATGTGTGTATTATTTAAATGTCTTGGTGCTCGTATTATTTAAACGCATTGGTGCGCTTTGTTCTGTTAAGTGCACTGGTCAGGTTAAAAGTTATCTAAAATTTCATTTTCACATAAAATGGCATGTTAATATCAAATTATCCTTTGGGACACATCCACATGAATTACAATAGTTCATAGTATACATTTTTTTCTTAAAGTCGTCTTATTCTTGAAAAATGGTTAGAAAACAATATTGAAATTCAGAGTGTGGTTATATGGTTCTCGAGATTAATTTTATATATACGCACAAAATTTTATTTCTGATTTTTCTCAAATGCAAGGAAAAAATATCAATAATATCAAATTGTTAATTCTTCAAATTCCAGCTCATTCCATATTTTTGATCAAATAACTTCACGGAGTTCTCCCTTTCCATCTCTAGTAAGTTCAGATTTTATTTATATTTTGTTTATCTAATTGAATTTTTCTTTTTAATCCATGTCAATTTGAATAAAATGTATCCAAATTTGCAAGATCTTGATTCAAAATCGAGTTCATACGAAGAAAATATTCCTCCATTTCAAAAACATCGGAAGCTCTTATCAGGAGTTGCACATCGCAAGCAGCTGGTAGATGAAATTGGACAACCTCTTCACCCTGCCAATTGGAACATGGCATCTTCTAGCCACAATCCTGAATCAACAATGGTAATAATTGTTTGGTATAATGTAATTTCAACAAACCAATTGCGTTAATGTGCTTACAAATATAATTGATATTGTACTAACGACGTTCAATATTTTTTGAAATTAGGATTCTAGTTATGATGAGTGACACACCTACCATCTTCTGGTGCACCCCACTATAATGTCAACTTGAGAGAAGGTTGAATTAGGAACAAGATTCAGAGAGGAAGCATACAAAGAATGGTTGAATCAACCACCTATTCAATTCCCACTACATCCAGATTCACCAATTAGGAATGACTACAACAATAGTAGTTCTTCATCACAAGTTAGAAATGGAGGCAATCAAATAGAGTTTGGTATGGATGAAGACTTACGAGATACGACTACCATGGAAGAAATGTTGTTAGATGCATGCTAGAATGATGAGCTAGGGGATGATGCTCATATCAACGATACCTTATTCGAAATATTGAAATCTACTTCCACCACCCCTCTATTTGGACCTGGCGGGAAGTCAAAGTCTACTCAGCTGGGGACAATGATGTTGTTGTACAATTTGAAAGCAAAGTTTGGCATGTCGAATGCATGTTTCTCGACAATATTGAGGTAATTAACCTACATGATCAATTAAGTCCCTTATATTTTGAGAAATCTTGTCACACAATCAACATTAAAATTGGTTGATTTTATGAACGTTAAATATTAACATTGTACAATTATATTCCCCACCACCTACAGGTTATTCAAAGATAAGGTTCTTTTGAGTGATAATGTCTTGTCAGGTAGCTGCGAAGAGGCACAACTATTGTTGAAAATGTTGGGTGTTGAGTACATATAATATTATGCAGGTTCAAATGATTTTATTATATAGAGAGGATAATATGAAGACAAAGAGGTATGTCTGAAATGAGGGCATGACAGGTACCGTAATTAAAAAAAATGAGTAAATCACATGGTCATCTTTATAAGATATTGAGGCACATGCCTATAATCCAATGGATTCAAAGGCTCTTTCATTACAAAGAATTAGCTATGTTGCAGGGATGGCATGCCTCACACAAATGTGAGTCAGGAGTTATGTGAATCCAAACAGATTCAATAGCCATGAAGCATATGAAGGATGAAATATGAAGTCTACGAATCAACATAACCATGGATGGAATCAACCCATATTCCCTCCAAAACATCAACTATTATGTTTGTCCTATAGTAGCGATCAATAACAATATCCCCCATGGTTATTCGTGATGAATGAACATCTTATGTTGGCTCTTATAGTCCGTAATAGAAGACAAGTGAACAATATGGATGTCTACTTACAACCATTGGTAAATGAATTAAAGGAATTATGGGAAGGGATTCATGTGTACGATGTATCAAAACCCATCACAACAAAGATGCGTTTTACGTTGTATGGCGTATGTGCTTACACCATACATGATTATCCAGGCTTAGGAGTTTGCTTTGGTAAATTACATTTTTAATGATTTGTTTATATACTTAAAACTATTGTTTCACATATTAATTTAATTTGTTGCAATTGTTCTGATCTTCATGATCGCTAACATGTCGACTTGTATACAATAATTTCACAGGACTTGTAACAAAAGGGTATCATGGATGTAAATTTTGTGGGCCTTCTCTGAAGGCTAGGTGGTTCAACCACCTACGAAATCTAGTGTATGACTGCTATAGGGTATTCCTCCTAGAAGAACACCCTTGTAGAAGAGCAACATCCACTTTCAATCTTAAACCAGAGAGAACCCAAAGGTGGCCTATAATAATGACATCAACTGAATGGCTTAGAGCATATGAGAGAGATGAGGAGTTTGTAGAAATGTTCGATTCAAATGGGGAGCCCATGTTCGATGGTCCAGAATTCTTCAACATCTATGTTGAGAAATTTACCATTGGGATGAAAAGGAAACCTATCTTTTATGAGCTCCCATATTGGGAGCATCTTAAAATTGCCCACTTACTAGATCCCATGCATATATTTAAAAATGTTTAATCTTCTTTATGGTGGCACATATTATTGAAATAAAATGACACATTAGCTGTTAGGAGAGATCTTATTTCTTCAAAAACTAAAAAGAAACATTGGCCAAGACAAGAAACTAGAGGAGAGATTGGTCCCTTTTGGTCTTTCAATGAAGGTGATGTTCCATGGATTTTAAAGAAAGATGTTCTTTCTTCCACAAAGGAAGTTATAATGATTGTGAGGGTGTCTTCTTTATATGGGTCTTCACTATGACGTTGCTTCAATGTGGAAGATTGTTTGTCAGGGTTGAAATCACATGACCATTTGAACCTTCTAAGAGTAAGTATGTCAAAAACATGATTTTATTATTATTTTTTTTATTTTTATGTAATGAGATATTTTATAATTAATTTTTGTATAATGTACTATTTACTGTGCAATGCCAAGACCTACGACGCGCCATATCTAAATTATCTACATTCGTATGTTGGATCACATCAAAGGAGATTCATATGCCTAGCATTCCGCGATGGCATCAAGAGATAGATGAGATTATTTGTATGTTTGATAAGGAACTGCCAACAAGTTTCATGGACTTGCAAGTTAATCTTCTAATTCACCTAGTAGATGAGGTTGAATTAAATGGGGTGGTTTCTTGTCATTGGATGTTCTTCTTAGAGAGGTA
The DNA here is from genome assembly GCA_031772625.1 of Pinus tabuliformis. NCBI lineage: Eukaryota > Viridiplantae > Streptophyta > Pinopsida > Pinales > Pinaceae > Pinus > Pinus tabuliformis. The sequence continues at coordinate 777,657,688 of CM062808.1, read as the reverse complement.
CATGAAGAAATTGAAAGGTTTTGTTCGACAAAGGGCAAAACCCGAGGGGTCTATGGAAGAGGGGTATATATTGTATGAGTCTTTCTATTATGCCAATGAGTACATTAAGCAAATCGACGACACACGTGGTGTAATGATTTGGGACGATGAAAGGGATGAAGACAAAAGAGAAGGGGAGCTTCTCGAAATGAATGGAAAGTAGTGCATGATAAAGAGTAAGTGTAGGCTATTCATTTGTCAAATTACTACATATTAGCTATTCACACTGAACTTCATATTAATTCATATTTTGATCTCATACGTACTATATATATGTTTGATTTCATTAGCGAATTCATAAAATTGAAGCCATCAACAAATTTGTTCTTTACAATATGGAAGTGACCCAACCGTGGGTCGCATTGTACAAACAAAGGAGGAGGAAATGGAACAATCATAGGAAATAGTTCAAATGGTTGAATGGTAAAAATGTGCCTTATCCTGATCATTTAAAAGAAAATATGCCAATGACCTGTGTGCTGAAGAGGATGTGCTAAACATAGGGATTGGGTGGAGCAACTTGGTAATTATAATCTCTTTCTGTACAATTTTAACTTCATACTGCACGTTTGAATTGTAACATCTATATATATTTTATATTTTTAATTATGTTTAGGTTATCAGACACATGAAACTATGATTTTTTCACTTTTTATAGGTGCATTTGTTCCCATCTATGTGGGCATATGGACTTTATTTTCACACGAAGGTTGTCGATGATGGATGCATGACACAAGACTGTGGAATGGAAGTTGGGTTCAACCAATGTAGTGTTAGCCATCGCGATCAAAACCTAATCTAGGGTATGTTTGGTTATGTTGGAAAGATATGAGAGATCATTCAAGTGGACTTCTCTTCATTCGAATGTGTTATTTTTAGGTGCAAGTGGTGGGACACCTTTGATCAGAATAATGTAAAGGAAGATTGCGAATAGTGGGTTGATATCTATCAACTCTAGAAAGATGTGGCATGAAGCTAGGGAGCCTTATGTTTTCCCAAAACACTACAACCAGGTGTTTGTTTACCCATATGTGTTGGATTGGGATTGGTGGTTCGTATTAAGACACGATCCTAGATCAAAACATATTTTGGAGAACAAGTGTTATCATGCCAAGCGATGAAGATAATTAGGGTGATGACAACTGGGAGTGATATGTACTTGTGTTATTTCATCATTTATACTATTATTGTATGTTTTTATTTTCTTTATTTCGCTAATTATATTGTTTTTTGATTCGTCTTATTGGAATTTTATAATATAATGGGTAACATTCACAAACGTTTTTACACATTTTTTTGTAGTGAAAATATTTTTACATTTAAAACTAAGTATTCCCAATTGTCTACAATATCTATGATAATAAGGATTCAAGGTCACAATCCTTGTAAAATTGGAAAATGAGAAGAAAATAGTGAATTTAGAAATAACATTGAATATTTAGTCTCGATTTCGATATTTATTGGTTTATTAATCAGTTCACGTGTTTTCTTCTTCTTATTTAGTTCAAAATCAATAAAAATCATCATGTAGTGATACCTCTATGAGGACTTTAATAATGAAAAAATGTGTATTAATATGTAAGATTCAATTATTGACATGAGAGGTAGAGTTAGGTTTACTATACTTAAATTATAGTTCTTGCAACATTACATAAACTAAAAGGAGGCCTTATGCATGTATAAAATGTTGATTGCATTTTTTTATGGGCCATAAGAGAAACAAATAGGATTACATGGATGCATGAGAGGTTTTAATTTTTTCTTCATGGATAATGGAATAGTTTTGACTTTTCTTTTCAATGGTAATTATAAATACACCACAAATGCATCCTTCTACTCATGTCACTTCGCAACTGGGGCACTTGACCATTGGGGTTCCAGACCAGTCCTCTATTGAACTAAAGGGAGCCTGACTACTGACAATGAATGTAAATCTAGTTCTAGTGCAGGGAAATTAAATGCTTGTCTATTTAGGAAATGAAAGCTGCCAAATGGTAAATGCTATGAAATGTCATAAATCATCTAGCTATGAAATGACACAAATTACTTGCAGAAAGGAAACTATGCTAATCTTTCAATTGATCATCTAGCTATCAGGACTGCTTGAAAATAGAAAGTTACTCTATCATCTCAAAATTCAAACATGCATGCATTAACTATCTCATTCACATTTGCATAAAAACTCTTAATTGCTAACATAAAAAATATAAAAGTTAATGCTATCTGATCTTGCAGGAGGAAAAGGAATGGGAAGGTTGGGCTGGGTGGCACTTCTGGTCGTGGAATCCAAGTGGAGGGGCTAACCTACTCCTATACTAGGCTATCCTACCATTTTAGGTCAAAATAGGTTGCTACAGGTTTTCTACGGGAAACTGCTACATGATGTCTTGATCTGCTACAAGATGTCTTGATCTGCTACAGGATGTCCTGAATTGCTACACGAAGTCAACTGAGAGGCTTTGGAGGGTAAGAATAATGATATGAGGTGTTGGAGGGGTGCGTGACAGTGGGAGAAGGTGTAGGGAAGGTAAACATCGCCCAAGGCCAAACCCAACACCCCAAGGAGGTCGGATTTGCCTAAAGTAGCTTGCTCACGGTGGCTGGAAAATAGAGGTTCAGATTGTGGGCTAGTATTCCTAAACATAAGGTTGAGAAGATCTAGGTGAAGCTGGTTGGAGGAGTCCCTTCCTACAGATCAATAATCCTTGCAATAAAACCTGTTTCTCTTTTCATTTATAAATCACTACATGTCCACATGGAAAATATGAGTTGAATTTGAGGAAGTTGATCTATCTATTGTTAAGGACTATATCTATGAAATGGATTGCCTTTTTAAGCTACAGAAACCTTAAGAAAACAAGATAACAACTGTAGATGCTTAGAAGAAATCATAAACATTTATCTAGCTAAGAATGAAACTTAATCTATGCAATAAACAAAAGACAAACTCTATTTTTGGTTCTGTGAGAGTGGGGTCCTCTAATCATGATCCCATGAGGGAGATGAGATAGGGGCCACTGTCACTAGCTTTTATGGTATAATTTCCTCCACTAAACTACAATACTAATCTACCTCTTTAAACTAATGGAAACAAGGTTAAGCAACAATTCAATTAACTTTCTAAGTTAAATAGAAAAACATAAATAAACTTTAGAAACTAACTATCATTCTAAGATAAGAATAGCTACAAAAGAATAACCTTTGCTGCTAGGGTTGGGCCCTAACCCAAGAGCTTCAGCCCTCTGAGTCAACCCAGTGCTGGATCAAAACAAAATTTCTCATTATCATAAAAATGTCAAGTACATCATAACAATAACATTTGAAATGTTTTAGCTCAAAATGGCCTCTTGACTACCACAAAAAATCTAATCCTAATGAGTCCCTTGGCTCTCTTATTTATAAAAAACTGGAGCTACCAACAACTCCCTAGAAAATAGGGATACCTGGTTCCCTAACTTGAAAATAACTCTTCCTTGACTGTCACTGGCTTGGCTTCTAATGAACTCGGTTTGCTTGGTTGTCAGTGACATTGAGATGATGAGATAGAGTGGAGGAATCTTCGAATGATTTGAGGAGTTAAGGAGCGAGACCAGATCCTAAAATCTCTCTTGCTTGCCTACTTCGAATTCCTGCACTTAAGTCAACCCAAAACTACTACAATTCCTGCATTTAACACACATTAGGCCACATGACATAGTAACTCTAACTCACCTTTACTCTTCTCACTAAGCAAAACATAACAAACTATGTAAATAAATGTGAGAAAAGTAAATTTAATAAGCTGGAGAGTGGCATTGTGACCCATATAGTTTACCTATTGATGAGCCTCATCAGTATGCTGATGGAACCTGGTCAACTAGCAGGGACATCTGGTGAACCTGATAGTTGTCCATAAATCTAACTATTTGAGCTTTGGATTGTAAAACTGCCATTCTAAAAATTCCTTTCTCATTGTCCATGGCACTCTTTACTTGCATCCTATGGAGTGGCTCGTTCTTGGCTATCCTTATATCTCTTTTTGTCTTCTTGGATGCTTATGTTAGTCTTTGGTAGCAACATATAGGTGTTATAGTCTCTATGGCGTATACAATGCTAAGGAACACAAGATTTCTAAAATCCAGAAAAGTTTTCATAAGAAAAGTCTTAGAAACACCTCAATTATATTAATTGACCAATTATTAAATATTTTCTAAGTCTAACTTAGGAAAACTTGTTAATTAAATTAGATTAATTAAGGGAAATCGATTTTTCTCTAGAAACTTTCGAAAAAGTGATTTGATGGATTCAAGATGATTTTTTCCATCGATTGAGATGTGATCATGGTCGTTGAGAGTCCAACATAATATTATAAGAGCAAGTTGATGGGGTTTGGAGAAGAGACATAAGACATTCCCACAACTCGACTTACCCAATTGCAGTGATTTAACAAGGGCACGGTTGAATCAGAGGGAGACATCGAGTAGCAAGGTTTCAACAGATATTTGGGAGCAAGATTCTAGAGAAGATTTATTCTGATTTTCTAGTGTCCTAGTGACAAGAAGAGGAGGTTGTTTCAACAAGTGTGAGCTTCCCAGAGGAGCTCATTTCAGTTTGTCAGTGCCTAATCTATCACTCGAAGATAGAGTGAGTGGGTCAGAGGAGGTGTTGGAGGCAGAATGACTTGTAGGGAGGCATTCCTGGAGGTTGTGCCAATTTACCCGTAGTTGAAATGCACATTTCTGTTAGGCTTTGCAAGTGTCCGGGAGAAGTGTGAGTGGCTTGGGAGAGGCCGAGTTGGTTAGGAAAGGAGACTTTGTGTCTTCAAATTAATTTTCTAGTGGAGATTATTATTTTTCAGAGCTTTTCCAGTATGAGGGAAGCAAATTTGTGTACTCTCAAATTGCTAAAGATTAATAATAATGAAACCCTCATATGCTACACTGGTTTTCCCTTCAGGGTTTTACAAGGGACCATTGTCCGAAAATATTGGTATCGGATTTATTGTGTATGTGTGCATTATTTTCTCAGTTCCATTATTTTTATTTTCCACAACATTTTTATTTGTGAAGATTGTAGTAGTGGATTGTTCATTATTCATCATTAAGTAATTTATAAAAGACAAATAAACTGCATAATTTAGGAGAACAATACCCTATAGCTGCAATCATGGAAACTTCACATCATATCAGAGCAAGGTTGGTGTAGAAAAAAGAGATCAATGCATTGAAGAGCATATTTAGCACAAAATATTTCCGCAAAAGGGTTGTGAAGAGAAAATCACTTTAGGGAAAAGGAAGAGAAAGCACAGGTTTTTATATCTTAATTTATCAATTTAGCTGGTGTATTTGACTTCACAGATTTTCCAGAGATGACCACAATAGGATTTTCATATCAAGACAAGTTGGATGGAGTTTCCAATTTTGGCATTTGGAAGGCCAGGATGATATTTCTATTGGACAAGCATGGTATAGAGGATTTTTCTATTGCAATTATTGTTATACTAAGATATCCCATCTAGTTTGATGAATATAGGAGGGACAACGCCAAATGCAAGAGGGTGATCCTTGATAGAGTTAGGGATCACATCATTCCACATATAGCATAAAAGGGAACAACGAAGGAGATGTGGGATGCCATCACCAAATTGTACCAGAACCCTTATGAGAATATAAAAATGATCCTCAAAGAAAAGTTGAGAACTGTCATTATGGAAAAGGGAAATGATGTAACTTCCTATCTCACCAAGATTCTACTTGTTAGAGATGAACTTGCTAAATTAGGAGAGAATTTGGTTGATGATAAGCTAGTGCATATAACACTCAATGGGTTTACCAAGAAACGGTGTACATTCATCCAAGTGATTTCTGGGCAAGACACACTTCCAAGATGGGAGTGCCTATGGAGTGATTTCACTCATGAGGAGATGGGGCTCTTCTTAGTCAAGGGCACTACCAACAGGAGTGGTAAGGGACAAAAAGTGAAGCAAGAACAAGAGAATGTTACTCTTGCAAGTAAAGGAAAAGCAAGGGGTCACATTAAGGGACAAGACACGAAAGGAGAAAAGAAGAAAAAGGACCTATCGAAAGTTAAATGTTTTAGCTGTGGTGAACTTGATCACTATGTCAGCCAATGTCCTAATTGAAAGAAGGAGAAGAAGGGGAAGCAAACAACTGCTTCATCAGAGATCGAGAATTTATCTTCCATACTAGAGGATGAATTTTCACTTATAGCAGTAGTATCCTCAAGAGGAGGAGGAGTATGACATTCCAGTATGCTAGATCAGGCAGGGTTAGAGGAAGGAGAAACAAGAAGATCTAGATTATATCCAAGGAGGGCTTGATTAATAAATTAGATCTAGTTGTTGTGTATGTAATTCCTCAGTTGGCCCATTACCTTTTCTACATGAGCCCAAGTATTAAAGTAGTAGTGAGATCGAGACTCACTATTGTAGTGATAGCAACAACACAGAGGCGATGCAGGAGCATTAATAGTATGATATCATAGTAGCGTAGTGGAAGTGCAGATTGGTTCAACTATAGCATGTAGTAGGAGAATCATAGTAGCATAGTAAGAGCTTGATAGATAGTGATTGCTGAAGGATTTTCTTCACACAATTTCCAGTTTCTTAGTGGCAAAGGGAGATCAATTTTATCTGCAGAAAAGGAGTGGGAGTTTCTCCAAGGAGGATGCAGCCTCTCCAGAAGTGTGAGTTGGTTGAGGCAGAGCACGTTGCCGATGAAAAGGGAAACCTTTTCAATCATATCAATTTGCAGAGGAGAAGCAATTCCTAGTTTGTGGCTTGATTTTCCAAAGGAGGTCGTGGTTGTTTCCAACAATGCAATTTTGTCGGAGAGGATGGAGTAAATTTATGAGATGTAGTTGTAGAGTTGGTTCAGGGTCTCAAAGGGAGGTTGGATTGATTTGGAGGGGATGAGTTGCTTCCAAAATGCAAGATCAACTAGGAGAAGTGAAGAAATGAAATTTACCAAAGGTTTTCTAATTTATAGAAACTCATTGCAATATTTTCCAATCACAGATCTTGGATACCAACAACATGGATCAGTTCGACTACAACATGTTCCCACAAATCAACATGTTTCATATATACTCGTGAAGGCCTTGGGTAAGATAAATTATGTCTTCTTCAGGGATAAGTTGGGAATAGTGGAGAATACCTTCCTTGCTAAGAGGGAGTGTTAATTTTTGGTAGCAACAGACAGGTGTTCTAGTCTCTACATTGTCTAAAAGGCTAAGGAACATAAGATCACCAAAATCAAGAAAAGGTTTCACAAGAAAATTCTTAGAAACACCTCAATTAGATTATTTGACCAATTATTAAATATTTCCTAAGTCTAACTTGGAAAACTGGTGAATTACATAAGATTAGTTGAGGGAAATCGTTTTTAATCTAGAGACTTTCGGAAAAGTGATTTGACGGAGTCAAGATGATCTTGGCCATAGATTGAGGTATGACCATGGACATTGAGAGTTCACCATAATATTATAAGAGCAAGTCGATGGGATTTGGAAAAGAGACATAAGACATTCTAGTAGTTTGACTTACCCAGTTGCAGTGATTCAGCAAGGGTGTAGTTGAAGCAAAGGGAGACACTGAGTAGTGGGGGTTTCAAAAAATATTTTGGAGCAATATTCTGGAGAATATTTCCTCAGATTTACCAGTGTCCCAGTGAAAGAAAGAGGAGTCCAAATTTATCTGCAGAGGAGGCCAATTCAACTAGTACGAGTAGCCAATTAACTGGTGTGAGTTGCCCATAGGAGCTTGTTTTAAATTTTTAGTGTCGAGAGAGTGTGAGTGGGTCAGAGGAGGTGCCATAGGCAGAATGACTTGTAGGGAAGCATTTCCATAGGCTGTGTGAATTTACCCGAAGCTGTAGTGTGCATTTCTAGCAATTTGTGTGAATTGTAGGGAGAAGTGTGAGTGGCCTGGGAGAGGTTGAGTTGGTTAGCATAGGAGACTTTATGTCTCCAGATTATTTTTCCAATGGAGATTATTATTTGTCAGATCTTTTCCAGTATTAGGAAAGTATATTATTGTACTCTCAAATCGCTGAAGATTAATCGTAATAAATCCTTCATATATTGCATTAGTTTTCCCTTTAGGGTTTTCTGAGGAACAACTGTCTAAAAATATTGGTGTTAGATTTATTGTGTGTGTGCATTTTTTCAGAGTTCTAGTATTTTTATTTTCCACACAATTTTTATTTGTGAATAATGCATTAGTGGATTGTTTGTTATTTTTCGTAAAGTAATTTACAAAAGACAAATAAACTGCACAACTTAGTAGAATAATTCCCAATAGATACAATTGTGGAAATTCCAAAACTTGCTTTACCATTTATTTATATTGTTGAATATTGGACGTTTGTTCAAGTTTTGAGGCCTCACCTGACTTTGTTTCTTCAGGTGTCGACATGATAGAATCCATGTGTTGAATGTGAAAGTTGGCTTAGCTGGGTTTGTCAGTTATCGATTATACAACACAAAATCTTGGGACTTTGTATCCTCTTCTTCATCATCCTCATCATCCTCATCGTCTTCATCCTCTTCTTCTTCTTTTTCCCCTTGAATCTCTTGGGGTTATGTTCATCCTCTTGATCTATGTCCATGGGCTTTAAAAAACTCCTTTTCCTTCCTGAGAGGCGGGAGGTGGTTGATTCTACAGGGAGTTAGATGGCCTTGACCTCCTCCCATGTAGATTTGTTAGCAAAGTCTTCTATCATGGGATTACGACCATGCTTATGTTCTTCTCTATTTTTGTCCTTTCTTTTCTTATATATAATATTATGAGGATCATCTTGCCATGCTCTTGCCTATGGGAAAGCAAGGCTTCTAGGAATGTTTTCCACTACACCCAAGGCACTCCTTGTTCTCACCACAAATGGACCCACTTCATCAACAAGATTGAAAGTCACAATTGCATTCTTGGAAGTGAAATGTACATTGTCACTACATAACCTTTGCCTTATTTAATCTAGTGTGAAGATGGGGTGAGTTAGAAAGGCCGGTATTTGATATGGTCTCCCTTGAAATCCACAGAGTCTTATGACTATGTATTTATCAAAGAGATACCAGTCACCCGCCCTGGTATTATGAGTAAACTATAATGTGTCCTTAAGGAACTTGGGGAATCTAGGCAAGGGTTCACCATGTAACAAAGTGTACACAATGAGCATAAATGATGACACATAATTAAATAAACCTTTTTTATTCTTGGGTCTTCTTACAGGGAAGCCACTCGAAGACAAGCAATATGACGTTTTGCTCATTGACCATGTTGATCTCCATATCTTCAATATAGGGGTAATTCTGATGGATAAAGAGATAGACTAGGTAGGCTTCATACCAAAAATATTTATCTTCCTCGTAATCTATTAGTTGGATATGGATCTCATTGGAAAAAAACTAAGGAAAATCATATCTGATACATGCCTTGGTGATTGGATGACACAAAGTGACTAGGAGACCTAGAACCAACTCATTTACTAGGATATCAGTGCCTCTACCATGGACTTGGGCAATCATTGAAAAGGTCGATTGAGACATTGAATCAAAAACTGTGATAGGGTAAGGAGGGACGTTGGAAGGGGAAACCACTCCTTCTTTGACACTCTCATGGATCATCCATTGTTGGACCTCTGGTAAGAGGCCCCTCCATGGATCTCCTAATACTTCCATGTCCGACTTCTGCAGATTTTCCCTATTTGTAAATAATAACATGGATGCAATGGCTTCTAGTGTGATTTTGTAATTGGCTTGTCTCCTTGACCTGATGTGATAATCCTCTAATCCCCTACGTATCTGTTGGTGAACCATCCTACCATCTCCAGATAGTTGTAAACTTGAAGAACCACTTTTAGAACCATATTTGATGTAGATAAGTTGTTGAAGCCACCAATTGAATCAGAAGTGCTCTATATTATTTTCATAACATTCCTCATGTCATAGGTGGTGAGAAGGGGATTTCTAACATGAGAATCCTTCTCATAGAAATCTAACTCTTTGGACTTTTCATCCATTTGTATGTAAGAAATACTTGGAGTTGCTGAGGTGGCCATTGAGGGAGTAGGACTTGCTGAGGGGAAAGTTAAGAGGCCTGGTGGGGTAAGGAGAAGGTGGCAAGATATTAGATTTATGAATGGGGATAAGTAGCCAACGTGCAAGTGCCATGTGGCTGAATGGGATTGGAAAGCGTAGTGGAGGGGAGATTATTTAAAATTATTGAGCTATGTTTCCTTTTGGCATGCTCAAATGTCAAATTAGAAGGTTTTTGGGAAATTAAAGCTAAAATTTAACAAATTTTGGGGTAAATTTAACTCATGATATTTTTAACACTTAGAAGACTAATTAGATAAAACAAAAGGTTTATTCACCAGAGAAGGATTCCACATGCAAGAGAGCACTTTTTTGCTCATGTAGGGCTAGCGTTTGCTTTTAAAACACAAGTTCTTGCAAAATTAGCTTAATAAAGTCTTTTAATAGGTCAAATTAGCAACGGAAAAGAGGATTAAGGGTTTGAAATTGTGATTTTGGGCTTGCAAGAGCTGTATTTGAGTTAATAAAGTTTGACAGGTGTGCACAAGTTTGAGTTGGAGGCCAGGTGGATAAAACAATAGTGAAAACAGGCTCGACCTATCTTTTTATAAAAAAAATTGCCCTGACACATGGAGGGACGTCATTGGGTATTTCTAGGGATAACATCATGATTATGTCAACATGATGAGGTAAATCCCATGTGTTAGGTGTTGATGTGGTGAGGGGTCAAATGTGGTGTAGAGGAGGTGATGTGGCATGTGGAGGTCGTGAGCTGGTTGGTATGCTAGGATGGTTGTGGTGCCCACAGCATGTCCATAAGGTTTTCATATGAAAGTTAGGGAGGAGTGTAGAGGGCATGAGGAGCCACCACGCATCCTATAGTGTGCCCCCTTGATGCGTTAATGTGCGCACACATTGGCGGTGTGAAGTAGTGTGGGCCATCCAATTGACCTTTGTGCTCATTGTCAAATTTGTGTGCCCACAACTTCTGCTCATGCCGACCATTTCACTCGGCAACATTATGTGTCACCCGCTTGTGTGCCTATCTATCGTTTCCTATCATCATTTCCTGCCCACCAATGAACTTTGTTGGCATAGTCGAGCAAGATTTTTCCCACACTTGCCTGCTCTTTTGCATTCCTTATGAGCTCTTACTCAAAATAGACATATGGGTCCTTCTAGCCTTGGAAACTCAAAATTCTTCAAGGTTGCTATATATTGACACTAACATCAGCTCCATGGGGGACAATGGGTCCTTGTGGCCTATTGAGAACTTTCAGTTCTAGTGCCTTTGTTGGGTCATGGAGTCTTCTTAAAAATGGCTTATTTCTTCTTCTTGTAATTTTATTATTGAAAACTTGAATATTACCACATTGATAGGAAAATTCTTGAAATTCTTGAAAACAAAATCCTTTTTTTTAAGAAGAACTTAAATGAAGAATTTCTTAAGGAACCCACCATTGACAGGATTCCCAAGGAAATCTCCATCGAGATTCTCAAGTTTGTAAGTGTTGTTTTCCTCGACTTCTTATACTCGGAATGGACCAATCTAGAGTTTGTCGAATTTCCCATGCTTCCCTTTGTCGACATGGGCTAAGTACCATTTCAACACCAAATCTCCCTATTGTAGATTTTGTCCCTTTTCTCTTTTGTCAAAAACAACTTTAATTTTATGTTGGTAAGCTTCAGTCTTGCTTAGAGATTCTTCTCTTTGTCGTTGAACATCTATCAATTGATAAATTATTTTCTACATTAGTTTGGTGTCTAGTTCCTCTTCTTGTAGCAACTTCATTACCGATAGAGTGAGGTTCATGGGAAAAATGAAATTTGTACCATACACCAGTTGATAAGGAGAAGTGCCAATAACTCTTTTAGTGTTGATGTTGTCTTCCCAAAGTGTGTATTTGAGATTTGCATCCCAGTCCTTATTTATGTTCAACATCCTTTTGATTATTCTTATAATATTTTTGTTTGGCGATTTTGTTAGCCCATTTCCTCGGGGATAGTAAATTGTGGAATTTACCAATTCTATGTTGTAGTCTTGGAAACATTGTATCATCTTAGATTATTTGAAAGCCTAGGCATTATCTATGACAAACCTCATGGGAAACCTAGATCTTGAAATAATTCAATCTTCAAGGAATGTGATAATCACTTTCTCTTTAGCCTTCCAAGTTGGAATGGATTCCACCCACTTAGTGAAATAATTTTGACTATGAGGATATACTGGTGTTGACCACTTGAGTTAGGATGTATTTCTCCAATAAAGTCTAATCCCCACTGTTGAAATGAAGCTTGAAATTAATGGGATTCAATGGTAGAGATTTCAACTTTTGTCAACCTACGAACATTTGACTTTCTAGACATGCTCTTGACAATGAGATTGGTACCTTTAAAAAGGTAAGGCCAATAGTAGCAAGCTCTCAAAATCTTGTATGTTGTGACCTTCCATTCTTGAAGTCCTTCGCAAATTCCATGTTGAAATTTTGTAAAAGCTCTTGCATTTGATCTTCAGTGACACAAGTAAGAAAGACTTCGATGGGGTCTTTCCAATATAGAACTTCATCTATAATACAATACTTGATCGCTTTCAATTTTAAGGATTTGCATTTGGCTTTGGGCATCTCAGGAAGACATTGTGAATTATGCAAGAAGAATATTATGTCTCGATACCAAGTGGAGCTATAGAACTTTGAAAGGCACTTTGGGAAAGGTTCTTGTGGATTCCTTCCTTTTGGAACGAGAGGTTATTATGGATTCTCTCTCCCGGGATGAAGAGGTTCTTTTGGATTATTTTAGTCTAAAGGAGGTTCTTATGGATTCTCCTCTCTGCAAATGTTGCACATATCTTCATTGGTGCACATATCAAGTGTTGCACGGTTTGAATTAGTGAGCAACTCACGTGTTAATTCTCCAGCTCAGTGACAAATTCCAATCATTAGACTATATTCCTCATTTCTAGAGGTCCGAAATTGACCTTTGAAGCACTTGATTTGGATAAGGGAAAGTGTATTTTTGAAGTGAAGCCCACATGTGCACAAATGGACAAGTCAGCCCTAAAATTAAATTGGACACTCTTGGAAGCATATAAACACAAGTCAAGTGACCCTCATTTGGACATCAACATCAAGCATCTTCTTCTTCTGTCTTCTTTGGTTTGGTTCACACAGGCATGAAGGAGGCTTGTAGATATTGGTTTGTACATGTCCGTAATATCAAGGTTAGAAGCTCGCATGTGTAATTAGGATTTTTGGGTTCCAGCTGCAGGGTTGACAAAGGAATTTTTTGGCTACAATAGCATGGATCCAAGCTTATCTGTGCGGTTTGAAAGCTTCATTCACATACATATCTCTCTTTCCCTATGGATGGGATCTAGGGTTTCATTTTTACAGGTGACCACATTTGATCATAGTTGATCACAGGCTGGGAAATATAACTCTGATTTGTATTGTTGCTAGGCTTATATCTTGGATATTATTTGGTTGATTTTGCTCAATAATTTTGTTGAAATAGTGTACTCTCTCTCTACTTAACATTTGTAGACAATCTAATAAAAGAAGAAATACAAAGGGTTTTCCCCCTTATGGAGGTTTTCCTTGGTCATTGACCAAATATTGTGTCTCTTGTTTCTTGGTTGTTTATCATTGTTCCTATTGTGAAATTGTTCTATCTACTATTGTTCTATTGCTATTGCTATATTGAAGAAGCGGAATTTGAAAATTGGATGTTATTGAAAATTGTTGAAGTAACAGTTGCCGCATAGAACAATTCTTGATGAAAAATTAACATGGTATCCGAGTTGAGGTGAGGACAAGCCCAAAAGACATATTGCAAGAGCATCCATCCTTTAGTAGCTGAATTTTGGTTTGGTAAAAAATGTCTACCTCATACTTCAAGGATAATGAAAAGTTAGTTGATGCATCTGGCTTTGTAGCTTGGAAGACTAGGATCAATGTCACCTTAGATAAGTATGATGTCATGGAATATGTGGAAGGAAATATTTGAGTGCCACCAAAAAATGCATCCCAAGCTGAAAATTCCAAGTAGAAGAAAGATGAGATTAAAGATAAGAAGATTATTTTTGATTCTTTAATAGATAATCTACTTGTTTATGTTTCATCTTTGAAGACTTCCAAACAAATGCATGATAAGGTTGTGGGCATGTATGAAGTAAACCATTTGATCTACATTATGGATTTGAAAAATCAACTCAAGGAATCTAAGATGTGCAGAGGAGAGACTATACAATCATTCTTCGTGAGAATCACTAAAATTAGGGATCAACCACTGACTGACCAACAAATTGTACCTGACAGGGGATTAGTGATGACTTCCCTTAGTGGTTTTCCTTCATCATGGGACATGTTCATTACTTCTATCAACAATAGAGAAAGGATCCCTAATTTTTATGAGCTACTTGCTCTATGCAATCAAGAAGAAGGATTGATGATATCTAGGGGAATAATTCAAAGGAGAAATGAAGGAGGGTCCACTGCCTTCGTTACTCAAGGGAAGAAGAAAAACAAGAAGAAATGAAGGGGATGTCCATCTAATGCAGGAAGACCTCCTCAAGCCAATCGAGATTCCAAGGACTCAAGAAGATGAGATAGAGATGTCGAATGCTACAATTGTCATCAAAGGGGTCGCTATGCTCAAGATTTCCCTAAGAAGAGAGATGCTCGAAGAAGAAACACTTCAATGTCCTACAATAATAACTATGGATACAACAACAACATGTCATGTGATATAAGAGATGATAGAAGATGAAGAGACTCTCTTGATGATCGTGAAGAAGCATATCGTCCACAAAAGAGGTCAACAAATTCTAGGTATGAAGGTAGTGCTACTAATCAATCTAAATATATCCTTATTTCTCCTCTTTCTAGTTCCTCTCCGTTGGATGCTTGGGATAATTGGTTGGTTGATAGTGGGGCCTGTAGTGCCTACTCTAGTTCCCTGACCCTAATATGACATTATCTTAGATACTTTATTCTTTGAGGAACTCAGGTTGAGGATCCATAAATGTGACTCTATTATTAGTGAATGTAATGGTTATGCATGTTCTCTATTTATATTATGATGATTGTGGCATAGATGGTTATTTTTGTTATCTATTTGATGTTATGATAATGATAGTCATGATGGATGTGTCCCTTATGTTACCTACTTGCATTAGTTCTGGCTCACAATGAACAATGATGTGAATGACCAGGTGAGGGTAATAATGTTATTATGACAATGATAACACTAAGAAACCGTGTTATTGATTATTGTTGAGTATGGCAGGAAACCACCAGAGGCATTCGCACATGACGAATTGACGACACCTGGTTTGATGAAAATTTATATTATTTTATCTTTGAAATTCTAAGTCGATTTTGAAACCTACTATATATGTTTATCTATATTCTGATGATATGTTAATGGTTGCAGGCATAGATTGGATGCTTGGCTGAATTACTCACATATGGGTAATGGGGTTGTACAAGTGGATGGAACTACATGAGAGGGGTGGGATAGTGTCCCTGATCTCACCCACTAGCACTCCCGCCGTGACTTGGGCTGGAAAGGTGGAAACACCTTCGCCTTGAAGATCATGATGTCATGAGGGCAGGTCCCAAAGTTGGGTCGCTCATGAGGATTTTACCGGGGGGCGTGCATCAAGGCAGATTCCTTGATCCCCGACACCATTAGTCTCACTATAGCAGGCAACATAAGAGATGATAGTGGTCTATGACGTTGCACCTATACTTTCCCCTTGTAGTCACTGAATTTTTGAAGGGCAAGTGGTGTGGCACCCTTGGAACTTCAAGGGAATTTCTTGAAGGGCACGACCAACTTGGCACCCTTGGAATCAAAAAGAAACTATTAGGTGTGGCACCCTTGGGACTTCAAGGGAAGTTCTTGAAGGGCACGACCAAACTTGGCACCCTTGGAATCACAAATAAACTATTAGGCATGGCACCCTTGGAACTTCAAGGGAAGTTCTTGAAGGGCATGACCAAACTTGGCACCCTTGGAATCATTAAAAATAAATTAATAAATATAATCAAGAAATGAAAACCAGGTAAGTTTACATCAAGGGTAAATGATGTTAGAAATAGAGGTAGTTAAATCAAAAATAAAATCTGGGTTAAGAAGATCATAGGAAGAAATGAAATAGGTTACCTTTAAAACTCTACCCTTTCCATTTGGAAAATAGTAAGTAGATTATGTAGTTTAATTAGGTAAAGGGGGAAAGAGGGACAAAATTGTAAGGATAAAGCTTATCCTAAAATAGTTAAACCTAATTAAGAGAATAGGATGGTGAATTAAAATAAGATTAATAAATTAAATTTTAGAGAAATGTAGAGAACCTTCATGTGGCAACAACCAATATAAGAATATCCATCTAAGAGATAACTTGAGTTAAATTAGGGATTAGATAGGGGATCAAATCTTGACTCATTAATTGACTTTAGTAATGAACACAAATTAAAGAGTAAACAGGGGGATCAAGAGGCAACTAGGAGAAGAAATAGGAATCTTGTTGAGGTGAGGAAAATATTAGTTTTAAATTAAAATTTAAGTAAATAATTTTGAAGACCTTTGATGAGAGAGTGACACATGGGTGGGTGAATAATCAAACTATTGAATTATAAAAAAATAATTAATTATGCACGACATGCCAAGTGTCACCTATGAGGACTCCTATAAAAGAAGGGGCAAGCCATGGGAGAAGAGACTTTTTGGGGGGGAACCTTATTGTTGGATGGATGAATCTATATCAGAGCAGTGATTACGAAACTATAGTGAGTTTGGTGAGGTAGAGGATTTTAGAGAGGGGACTCTTGAGCCAAGGAGTGCTCTCCTCTACCAGCTATTGCATTCCTCCATTGTACAACCCCATTGCAGCTCGGGGGTTCATGGGGAAGAAGAGTACCCAAAGAGTAGGCTGGGAGGTTAACCGGTGGGTCATCGCATTCGGATCAAGTACTTCGTCATTCACTCTCGGAGGTGACCGACAATAAGGGAAGACAAGTAACGGCAAACCAAGTGGAGTCTCGTCTTCTGGTGAACGATACAGTAACGACAAATCAAGTGGAGTCTCGTCTTCTGGTGAGCAGTACATATGTGTTGTAATATTATTTTGTATGATTTCTTTATGGCCTTAGTTAAATATATGTAAATTTTATGATATGTTCAGTGAAATGAAATTCAAGAATGTGCTAGACAGTGCTGAATAAATTTGAATTCCCAATGTTTTTTCTCTTCTGGTTGTATTTTATTGTAATTTATTTTAAAAAAGGAAAACATATATATAGTATAGAACTGGTCCTTACACTTGGTATCAGAGTTATGTTCAACCCTTGAGACCTATCGGCCCATGCATGCATGACTAGTTTGTATGAAGATCTTAGATCCTGTACTTTCATGAGCAGAAGGAGGAAAGCAGCCGAAAAGGTTTTCTGAGAACATATTTGCCAGCTCTTCCTGTAGAGATTCATTAATCTTATTCGAACCGGCCTGAATAAAATCGACGAGTTCCAGTGGAGTTTGCCGTTTTATTTCTTTCTCTCTTACATTCTTTGCAGGATCCAAGAAATCAAACACATGACAACAAAGACTCAACTTCTTCGAAAATAGGTTCAGTCTTTCAAAAGCAACAACTTCTCTGAACGCTGGCAGATTTTCCATAGGGGAAAAACCTCCATTAGCGGTGGTAATAGTTGTGCTTCCTGGAGACTTTTCCTTCCCAAGCAGCATTCGAGCTGCAGCCTGATGATGCAGTGCCGCCAAGGAAAGACTGTTCCTAGGAACATGGTTTATGGCTATTTTAGATCCTGAATGTCCTTCTTTCGACCCAGAATTCCGAGAATTTGTGGAATTCCCTGCCGATACAACCGCTTTGCCCCCGGATGCATTCGCGGGATTCGTCGTCGACCCCGGGCTTTCATTGCTTTCAGACTTCGAATTCTTGCGACTAGACCGCTTGCCAATAATTTTATTAAACATTCCTAGAGAATTCTCTTGTACCAAATCCTCCTTAATGTTTGAGATATTAGAATTGGCTCTTTTTCGAGCATAACAGATTAATCAATATAACAAATGCCTACAATCTGTTGTGTTCGAGAGCAGCAAACTTTGTTCTTTTCGCCTCGGCCGATGGATTGGAGCAATCTTGATCTGAACAACAGAGGACTGCATGGCTGAACGCAATAATAGTAGCAATAATCTCTGCAGAGTGCAACTCCTTGGATGAAAATCAGGGTTTCCAATGTCCCCGGAAATAAACCCCCGCTCGTATAAATCATTTCACGACCCCATCGAAAACTGACCTTTTCGCCCGATCTAAAAGCCCACGGTCAAACGTCGAAATCGCTACGGAGTTACAGAAAGAACGAAATGCAAACCTTGGGTTTCTAAAAAATAAACGAACCCCGACATATTTTAAATGGGCATTTCACATTAAATTTTAGACATGTGAGAACTGAATTTAACGAATTCTTTGCAACGAAAAGAGAAAATCCTGAACAAAATTCGAAAACGATAAAGATTTTGGCAAAAGTACCTAAGGATCATGGTTTGAATGACTTAAGCAGCGGACTTAAACATATAGGTTGAAAAAAAAATTGCCCAAGAAATATTCACCTGTAGCCGGTTGTTCTAAATGGGTAAAGACCAGGTAGCTATTGGGTGGAAGCGTCTAAAAAGTTTATGTTTAGTAACTAAAAAAATAAAAATTCCAATGGGAATGCCCGATGCACTTCCCCAGCCTTCGACTAAAAAGGTGAGCCTCCAAGGCCCATTTCAGATTGTCTTCCTTCTGTTCTTCTTGAATCTGCTTCTCGATCCCTTCTTATTCTTCTGATCATCTGAAGACTGTCCAAATTCTTCTATTTTCATGGTCCTGAGGGATTTGCTGCGTACTGCCCACGGAATATGATCATTAGCTTACAAGCTGTCAGACCCAAGCAATGGAGCTACCGGGATGTGGTCGTAGCTAGCAGGATAGAGTGCGATTTGGAGACTTTCAAAACATTTATGTTAAACTCAAGTTTAATTATGACCATTTAATCCTTTTGAACTCATTCACAGATGTACTTGTGTATCATTTTTCCAAGTGGAATCATTTTATTAACAGATGGTATCTTTAATTGTTGGAAACTCTCAATATCTATCTCTGAACTCTTATTTTTCTGTAAATTTTGGCGCAGTCGAACTCAGAGTAATTAACAGACTTCATCTCAGAAATTACACGTGGCTCGATCAAATCGTGGTAGTTGACATTTTTCGTTTGGAAATTACTCTTGGCAGGGTGGAAACCGATTTACTTGATAAACTCCAACTTAGATTGACATTTGGTGCAATTGATCTTGTTAAGTGATATTATCATTGTGATGGACAACGACTGCGATGACTTTGTTTAGAAATTTCTCTGATATGAAATGAGGCGCATGGAGAAGTTGTGGGATAAGCTGCCTCATGAATTGCAGGTTCAAATTGTAACGAGGCTTTCTGCAGAGAATATATGCAGATTGCAATTGACATGCAAGTAATTTTATTCCTTATTCTCAAATCCCTCCATTGCTATTGAGTATGACCGCGCCGCTCACCCTAACTACCTTGTTCGTTCCTTGAGCTGGGCGAGATGCGGGGGCAGTGGCCTCTTTTTCAGTCACGATATTGTTTTATGTGTACAACATGAGGATGCCATGTCGAGGTCCGCGACTGGACCCAGGTTGCTACATAGATTATCTAATGTGCCAAAGATCAGAGATGCCCCATCTGTTGACTTCTGGTGATGGGTTCTTGTGTTTGAGGCAAGTTCTGATCTGTGGTGGGTGGTGAACCCTCTTTTTCCAGGGGAACGTTGTTCATTGAATATGCGCTATTCTAAATCCCACACCTGGTTGCGAGGAATAGCCTTCGATCGGAAACATAGCGTTTGCAAGCTCGTACTGTTTTCTTCATCGTCATCTACATATGTTTACAACTTTAAAGAGAATATGTGGAAAATAATGGAAAGAGGTCCAAACTGGAAGAGATTCTGTCATAAGAAGTATAGAAACTACCCTATAATTGTGAATGAACGTTTTGTGTGTTGGTAGGTGAGCACTAATGTGGATCCAGCAATGGTACAAGAAACAACGGTAGTGGTGTTTGATGTGGAGAATGATTCATGGTAGGAGTTAATCTCTATAGACAAAGAATTATTTAAGGCAATGTGTATTACAGAGCGTAACAAACAATTGTGTGCCATAAGCCAAACAAAAGGGGAGAAGGGTGTGATAATATTACAGCGAGGTGGCAATAATCACCGAGTGTTACATTGTTTTCCACGGATCCTGCGAATAGTTATATATATTCTGCTAAGGCCAACACAACACTACCATGCATGCACTGAGATGCGATATTAGTCAACTTAGCTTTGACCCGCAAAGAGATTTTTGTTGTCTTTTAGAATGTACTGCAAGTGATGCAGATGGTGACTTTCAATCCGTGTACATTAATTTTTCTTTTTGATCAAATTTATTAATTGATTGAATAACAACTAGTCAATATTCCGAGGAGAAAACGGTAGTCTCATATCATATTTGATGAGGGACATATAGGAAGGTTTGTTGATATTAACATTATTTTTTTATGAAATAAGATAAGAATCCACCAGGCGTTTAAACTCCAACTCCAGTATTTTACTCTTCGGTATTTTCTTAATACCGATGACTTCTTTGAAGAGTAAGGAAACGGTTTCGCTCTGCACTCTTTCAGACTCTTCTTGAGATAAAATTTCAACCTGAAAACCGTGTTTGAAACCATTGCATTCAACTATTTCATTTATTTCAAAATAGATTGAATATTACATCCTTGAAGTTTAATTTGAAAGTGAGCGGCTACAAGCTCGAAAGCCATAGAGTATCAACAGTATATATATATATATATATATATAAAAGCAAAACAAAACTGAAATGATGTCCAACCATTTTCGGTAAAAAAAAATTTCACGGCAACTCTCCTTATCTTTGTCATTGTATTTTAGAATTAAAGTTAGCCAAAATTAAAAAGGGCTTCGTTTAAAAATCATCAACATTGATTTTGTTAAATGTATAAAGCTTTGATCATTTTCAACATAAGTTTATTCATATTTTACAAGCGCAGTTTTAGTTTAAAGAGATCAAAGGCATTGATTTTCACTTTGGTTTGATTACATTACATTGGTTGGGTTTGGGTAATCTTGATTTTGTTAAATGTATAAAGCTTTTATCATTTTCAACATAAGTTTATCCATATTTTACAAGCGCAGTTTTAGTTTAGAGAGATCAAAGGTATTGATTTTCACTTTGGTTTGAATACATTACATTGGTTGGGTTTGGGTAATCTTACGATTAAAGTAAAAAAATCTATACATTAGATTATTGGTGTAATTTTATGACCAAAGAAAAATCAATTATTCTGAATGGTTAAATTAATGGTTTTGATTTATTTGAATTAAACTTGAGCTTACCTCGGTATAATATAGATATATATAGGAGAAAAAAAAAAAATCTATGATAGTTGATTTTGGCATAAAGTTTAAATATTGTAAACAATGTTATAAGAAAATCTATGATAGTTGATTTTGGTATAGAATTTAAATATTGTAAACAATGTCATTTATAACATAGATTGCACCATTTACAACGTTTATTGCCACTCTGAGCATTGGATCTTGGCCTTGATAATGAGGAGTGATTCTAGATCTCGTTCACCATTATCTACACCAATTAAATATTGGTCGCAAAGATATTTTGACACCAGATTGGTACAATCAAATCTCACTGTAAGACAACATTATTTGTTAATTAAAAGAAATATATATATATATATATATATATATATATATATATATATATTATGGTTTCTATGTGAAGAGCACAAAGTCATCCACAAACCTTGGTTGCCCATAATTACATCAACTTTCTTGACATTAATTAAGATATGCCAAAATGGCTCATGATCAACACTACTATAATTTGAAAACTATTCCAAGAGTGAGAAGCTTTCTAGATAAACATTACAAATTTAATTCTATAAAAGTATTTGATTTTTGCAAAATCATTTATTAAAAGTCACTAAAATTTGGACCAATTCTATGAAGACACTAAATATCACTGGCAAGTACCAATGGGATCCTTTCAATGAATTTAACCAATTAAGAAAGAAGCTTTATTTATGAATTAATGGATTATGGAATTTATTTTACAATTTCTAATACACATATTGAATTGCTAAAGTTAAAGAATCAGAGACTTTGCTTAGGGTGGTAATGAAACATATAGTTGAGAAGCACTCATCCTTAAAATGAACTGGTTAATGCACATGTTTTATGAGAGCTAAGGATGTGTGAGTGCTTAATATATTTATAATAATTTAATGATTAACCATCACCAGAAAATAATAACAATAAAATAAAACATACAAATAAGTTTGACTAATGAAACTAGTTCCATCTCATTTCAATAAGTTGTCTTTTTCATCATATAATACCAAAAACTTAATCTTGACCTCGTCATACGTTAATTTTCTTGGTTTAGGCTTTGAAATCAGATGAGTGGTTGGATGTGAAGCATTTTTAATGCTCTAACACTAATCAAGCCATTCTTTTAAAAATTAATGACGAGTTATAAGTGCCACATTATAGATTGACATATGGAAATTATGTTTTGTGTAGTAATATCTTGGTTAATAAATTTAATATTTACATCAATTGTATAGAATTTTTATATAATGGTATGTATTAAAGAGAAGTCAATAATTAAATGTTCATTTCAAAAGGATTTTTTTTACATGCGTACATGAAAAATTATGAGTATATTTTAAAATATTATTAAATTAATTTGTTTTGAAAAATTTAATAATAACTTGAATTAAATTATAGTTTTCATAAATATAATTATTGATATAAATATATATTACAGTTTGGATATAATAATTTTAATGTGTTATCATGATAATTTAGCAATTTATTTAATTATTTATGTATGAGTGAGTGAAGTGGAGTGGTCACTGGTCATAAGTTATGACCACTTAATAGTATCCTTGGGTTTTACTTGAGAGAGGCTGTGATTTTTCTTTTGGGATGAACCTTAGTGATAGCAGGGGATGTCACTATCTCTTTCTTTATAGGTGAGGTGTGGTAGGTGTTATAATCAATTTGATTCATCTTGATAGTTTCTATGTAGCTAAAATAAAATTTTCCCACCTTTGCAAATAGAAGACAACTTCCTTGGATTGGGAAGTATGCTTTTCGTTTGATTGGCATAAGTTCCTTATTTAGAGTATTCTTGTTTATCTCTCAATTCAATGCTCGATATATTATCAACTGCATGATTAGATCCTTCAATTGTTAGGTCATGTGTCACATCATCTCTAACTAGTTGAGACACTAGCATCGTCACTTACTAGTTGGGGTAACAAGGATATTATCTGTAATCAATTAATGTGGTGATGTTTCTTGGTTGGCTGAACTCATAGGAACTATTCCTTAAACACTACATACACCAGATATAGTCCTTTAGTTTATAATGGAATCCATGGTATAGATACCTTGGGAAATTCTAACCTGCCCACTAGAAAGTAAATCAATTTGGATATTCACTTACTAAAGAGTCATTATTTCTTGGAATAACCCATATTCAGATTCCAAGTCAAACTAAAATGGTAGATAACTATGACGTCGACCAATGTGAGCTTAGATTGGAGGGATTGCGTACCTACTATTAATTTCCTTGAGAAATGGCCAACAAGAACGAAGAAAATGGGGAGCAAACTTTTGATTAAAAAAGAAAAAAAAAGAGACTTGCATTATGAACATAGTATGAAGGATGATCATAACAAGGACAATTGTTGGACATTACATCTCAAGCTCATGTTCGAAGGAACTATACTAGAAAGACACTCTTGAATATTCAAGAGGTTAAAGGAATGAAAATGAGAAGCATTAGATTTTATGACAATGTTTCATGAGGGCCTAATAGAACTAATTAGGTAAAAATGATAAAAATAATAATAATAAGAAATAAATAAATAAATTTGTTGAGAAAATTACTTAATCTAGAAGATGAAAACGATTTTGTTAATTGATTTTAATTCATTAGAAAAAAATTGCTTAATTTAAAAATCAGAGATACTCGTTACCAGAAGGTTAGCAAGAGTTTCAGGAAGGATTCCTAGGATATGTGTTGTCGTTTTTCTTTTATGTTTTGAGGACTTCGGGACGAAGTCCATTGTTAAGAGGGGGTGTATGTAGTGCCCACTCTAGTTTCCTGACCCTAATATGACATTATCTTAGATACTTTAGTCTTTGAGGAACTTAGGTTGAGGATCCAGAAACGTGACTCTATTATTAGTGAATGTAATGGTTATGCATGTTCTCTATTGATATTATGATGATTGTGACATAAATGGTTATGTTTGTTATCTATTTGATGTTATGATAATGATAGCCATGATGGATGTGTCCCCTATGTTACCTACTTGCATTAGTTCTGGTTCACAATGAACAATGATGTGAATGACCAGGTGATGGTAATAATGCTATTATGACAATGAATAACACTAAGAAACCTTGTTACTGATTATTATTGAGTATGGCAGGAAACCACCAGAGGCACTTGCACATGACGAGTTGACAACACCTGGTTTGATGAAAATTTATATTATTTTATCTTTGAAATTCTAAGTCGATTTTGAAACCTACTATATATGTTTATCTATATTCTGATGATATGTTAATGGTTGCAGGCATAGATTAGATGCTTGGCCGAATGACTCACATATGGGTAATGGGGTTGTACAAGTGGATGGAACTACATGGGAGGGGTGGGACAATGTCCTTGATCTCACCCACTAGCACTCCCGCCATGACTTGGGCTGGAAAGGTGGAAACACCTTCACCTTGAAGATCACGATGTCATGAGGGCAGGTCCCAAATTTGGGTTGCTCATGAGGATTTTATCAGGGGGCGCGCATCAAGGTGGATTTCTTGATCCCCGACACCATTAGTTTCACTATAGCAGGTAACATAAGAGATGATAGTGGTCTATGACGTTGCACCTATACTTTCCCCTCGTAGTCACTAAATGCTTGAAGGGCAAGTGGTGTGGCACCCTTGGAACTTCAAGGGGATTTCTTGAAGGGTACGACCAAGTTGGCACCCTTGCCATCACAAATAAACTATTAGGCGTGGCACCCTTGGAACTTCAAGGGAAATTCTTGAAGGGCACAACCAAACTTGGCACCCTTCGAATCAAAAATAAACTATTAGGTGTGGCACCCTTGGAACTTCAAGGGAAGTTCTTGAAGGGCACGACCAAATTTGGCACCCTTGGAATCATTAAAAATAAATTAATGAATATAATCAAGAAATGAAAACTAGGTAAATTTACATCAAGGGTAAATGATGTTAGAAACCGAGGTAATTAAATCAAAAATAAAATTTGGGTTAAGAGGATCATAGGAAGAAATGAAATAGGTTACCTTTAAAACTGTACCATTTCCATTTGGAAAATAGTAAGTAGATTATGTAGTTTAATTAGGCAAAAGGGGAAAGAGGGACAAAATTGTAAGGATAAAGATTATCCTAAAATAGTTAAACCTAATTAAGAGAAGTGGATGATGAATTAAAATAATATTAATAAATTAAATTTTAGAGAAATGTAGAGAACCTCCATGTGGCAACAACCAACATAAGAATATCCATCTAAGAGATAACTTGAGTTAAATTAGGGAGTAGATAGGTGATCAAATCTTGACTCATTAATTGACTTTAGCAATGAACACAAATTAAGGAGTAAACGGGGGGATCAAGAGGCAATTAGGAGAAGAAATAGGAATTTTATTGAGGTGAGGAAAATATTAGTTTTAAATTAAAATTTAAGTAAATAATTTTGGAGATCCTTGATGAGAGAGTGACACATGGATGGGTGAATAATCAAACTATTGAATTATAAAAATATAATTAATTATGCATGACATGCCAAGTGTCACCTATGAGGACTCCTATAAAAGAAAGGGGCAAGCCATGGGAGAAGGGACTTTTTGGGGGAGAACCCTATTGTTGGATGGATGAGTCTATGTCAGAGCAATGATTACGAAACTATAGTGAGTTTGGTGAGGTAGAGGATTTTAGAGAGGGGACTCTTGAGCCAAGGAATGCTCTCCTCTACCAGCTATTGCATTCCTCCATTGTACAACCCCATTGCAGCTCGGGGGTCCACGAGGAAGAAGAGTACCCAAGGAGTAGGCTGGGAGGTTAACCGGTGGGTCATTGCACTCAGATCAAGTACATCATCATTCACTCTCGGAGGTGACCGACAACAAGGGAAGACAAGTAACGGTAAACCAAGTGGAGTCTCATCTTCTGGTGAACAGTACAGTAACGACAAATCAAGTGGAGTCTCGTCTTTTGGTGAATGGTACATATGTGTTGCAATATTATTTTGTATGATTTCTTTATGGCCTTAGATAAATATATGTAAATTTTATGATATGTTCAGTGAAATGAAATTCAAGAATGTGCTAGACAGTGCTGAATAAATTTGAATTCCCAATGTTTTTTCTCTTCTGGTTGTATTTTATTGTAATTTATTTAAAAAAAGAAAACATATATATAGTATAGAACTGGCCCTTACAAGGCCTCTCATCATTTCTCTAGGTATAAAGAATTTCTCTCTAATTTGGTGGAGAGGGAGTCGAGTTTGAAGATTATTCTTGGAGATAACTCCACTCATTCTATTAAAGGATTTGGGTTTGTTAAATTTCATTTGGATTCTAGGGAATATGTTTTCCTTCATGATGGGATGTAAGTGTTAGGATTGAGGAAGAATTTGGTATCTATGTCTGCTTTGGAAGATAAAGGAATGAGGGTTACTTTCATTAAAGGAAAAGTTCTTACCTGGCTTTTTGGATCCTCTATAAGAGATGCTTCCACATTGGGCTCTAGATTTGAAGGACTTTATAGAGTCACTGGAAGACCTCTTCTAGTAATGGTCCATGTGACAAATCATGAAAGCAAGTTGTGGCATCGAAGGCTAGCTCATCTTCACTATGAAGCACCACCAAAATTGAAGAAGTTAGTCTCTTGGATTGTTGAGCTTGCATTTTGATCCCTGAAATCATCCAATTTTTCCTCCCTTACACCTATTTTTGCCTTGAAAATCCAAAATTATTCCTCTAAGTACACCTTGAACTATGCTTTGTTGACCTTCTAGTGTACATGAGGTATAAAGACTTTGTAATCATAGTTTTATGATTTCTTAGTAGTTAGAGTAATTTTTTTTTGTTCTAAGTATCTAATTGAACTATGATGGATTTTATTAGTCAGGTGATCTTGTTGATGACCAACCTCCATCAAGTGCAAGTACTCCAGTTGGTAGCCAAGCCATCATGTACCACACATCCGTTGTCTGGTACCCGTACCATAGATCACTCGTTTAGTACCTGTAACAGGGTTCTGGAACATTCCGGTACCACAACTGTTGGATATCCTGTTCCTGCACTGATCAAATAAGGCAATGTACCTTGGTACATTGCAAATAACCCAGTGGCTGAACCATCACCTTTTGGAGGAGAGACATCTCCTACTTCCACAACTTTCAAATTATGGAACAAAAGAATGGATGGAGGAGGAAGAGTTGAAAATCTGGAAAACAATGAAACATAAATGTTTGGATTTCCAATTCTCGCCATTACCAAGAATGTCACCATGAAGAACATTCCTTTGTCATCGTTACCCCATTTCCACAGTATGTCATCTGAAGATCCTGATTCATTTCTATTCGAATTTGATACACTGTGTAGAAGTTATAATTATACAAATAATTCTCAAAAGTTGAAACTTTTTTTGGCCACCTTAAAAAACTCAGCATTAAGATGGTTCATGAGTCTAGGGGAACACATTATTGCATCTTGGGATGATATTAAAGTAACCTTTCTTCATAAATACCAAGATTACTTTAGGCCTCGGGACCAAGAATGACATCTTTAAAACGCAGCATATCGAAGCAGAAAACCTAGAAGACTACTTAGAAAGGTTCCTTTACAATTACCAAAAGACCAAGCAAGTTGCTCTCACACAACCACAGTTAGAACCATATTTCTGAAAGGAGTATAGGAAGACTGCATAGAAGTACTTAACCTCATGAGCTCTAGCGATGTTTATTAAAATCCATTTGCCGAAATTTTTGAATACTGTAAGAAGTACTCCTGTAGTCAAGCTAAAGCTGGGAAAAGTCCAAAAGAACTTACAAGTCAAGTTATCAAACCCACCACAAGTGGTGTAACCAGAATAGAATTGGGAAATCTATTGGAAAATCTTAAAACTGATATCCTTAGTACAATTAGTAACTAGCTATATACCCTCAATAGTAAGAGGAAACAAGAAGATGACAACACTGCTTTAGCTATCTTTTGTCATCGTTGTAGGAAGAAACATCATAAAAAAGAATTCCCTTTTAATGGCATAGAGGTATGTGGAATTTGTATGACTAATCACCCAACTTATGAATTCCCTTCATTAACTAGGTTGCAATCTATTTACAAATGGGGAACAGAGGATCAAGATTGATCCAGGTGGCTCTAGAGACACACCCAGGACAAAGAGGGCTTATGAAAGCTCAAAAATCAAAGTGATCAGAATCCTTTCGAACCAGGACTAGAGCGTACATCTCATCGTCCTGATCACAGTGATGCAAACGGTTCGTCAACTCGAGCTCGTATGAGGGAGAACAAGCCAGTGAAAGTTTTGGTCAAAGATGGGCTGTGGGCTAGGTTTAAGTGTCCTACAATTTGACTAACCCCGGGGCATGAAACCTAGCTACCAAAAACAGTCGAAATTGTGGCCTTGTTCATTTTCCCAATATCCCTTGGTTTCTAAAGAACTGAAAATCACCCCTCTTTTAAATAAAAAATTCAAAAAAATATATGTGAGGTGGCGGCCCACCACCCTCGCCACCCAAAACCATATTACAAATTGAATTAATAAAAGGCCAACAAGCCATCACCCTCGCCGGCCAACCTCATCCAAACTCTATGAACCAACGGGCCATGACCCCTGCTAGTCCACCCTCCAACCGCACCGCCACATATAAACATAACCAAAGTATTAAGGGGGTGGGTGGGCCACCTCCGGTGGACCCGACCCACACCCCAACGACCCACTCTATATGCGTTAAGTAAGGGAGTCTGGCGGGTATCGAGCCCGCTCCAGCCACATGGGCTGGCCTGCCACCGTGCGGTGGCCCCATGTACAACAAAGGAAACCAAACCATGATATGTACCATGTACACTCCAATGGCCCAAAACTTAATGCGCCACCCAAAATTAATGCAAGGAGCTGCGGGGGTTATGGGGCGGGCTGCCCAATGCGGACCTGACCCCCAAAATAAAAGGATATGCAGTTTTTAATAAAACAGGTTTTGGGTTAATATGGAGGGGTCGGGGTTTGACCACTCGACCTCCTCCTCATAATTCGTTGCCTTCCCAATCCACCCAAACTACTTCTTGGTTAAATCTGCCCGAGAATTAATATGAACCCAGCATTTGCTTAGTGCGCTAGGGAAGGGGGGGGGGGTAGCATAGAAGAACCAAGAGCGGGCACGGAAATCGAGACGCAGAATTTTTAATTAATGTATTTGCAAGTGGAACCAAGAAGGAGCAAAATTTCTAGGAGGGTGAAATTTTTGTAGTGTCCAAATTGGACAAACTTTATGTCGATCTTAAACCTCTTGGCGACACGAACTCGATGGCGCAATCAGTTTCCTGATCTGAGCAGCTGATTTGTAGAGGACTCGGAGGAGGGAATCTTTGAGGAATCTAGGGGGAATCTAAAAAATTCCTTGAGCCCCAGATTTTCATTTTCTCAAAATTCAGAAATTTGACAGTCGATTTTGCACTATTCGACGCCACAAATCTGATGGTGCGTTCAGATTTTCCATTTGCTCATTTCATTTCTCGGCCACCTTTCTAAGTGGAGTGTAGGTGTTAGCATTCATGTGCGAGCAGTGATTTCCATGCGATTCGATGCTGTGAGATCGATGGTCCGAATAAATTCAGCATCTTGACATCGTCTTCTTCAGATGGGCCCTAGATGTAAGGTATATGCAGTATGTTCATGTACTTCTTTTGCTATGCATTGTGCTACGCATATCCCTGTTTGATGTTTGATGTGGGATCTTGTTTCCTTGTTTTCATGATTCCTACTTGATGTGATGCAGAATCATCTGTGGGATGTACTTATTGTCATGATTCGTCATGTTTTATTTGAGATCCCTTTGTCATTATGTTGATGGGATACTCATGTTGTCGCCATGTATGTTTGCATTGAGATCCCTTTTATGTCATGTTGGCGGGATGCTCATCATGCATGAGTTTGTATCATACTGATAGGAGTCCTTTTGAATGAGAGTCCCTGTAACGGAACATCTCTTGGAGCCACTCCTGTGTGAGGGCATTTTCCTTGTATGAAAGCGATGTCACCACTTGTGTACATCATCACTATTGACAACACTTAATGCAGCAGCCTACACCATCTTGACATTGGGGCTCGGAGATGTAGTCCCTCCTGGACGAACTCCGTTATCAACAGCTTATGTTTTTATGTTGCTGATGATTGTCTTGTTCCTATTATTTATAGCGTGCAGATGTATTAATTTATGTTCTTTTTAAAAATTCAATTTAACACATCACAAAAGTAAAATGTATTGGAAGGGTCCTTCATCACACCCGGACCTGGATCAAAGATTCACGTTATCCCCCTAGGAGACCATGGAGGCAACAAAACCCCTCCATGTTCCAGGACCCTCCCATGTAGTTTACACAACAACAGTGGGCCCCTCAAATGCCTTACTCTCAATGGGGGCCTCAACCATCACAAGGGCATTCTTGGCAACAAGGTTGGAGGTGTACTACCTATGGGAATATCCCTCCACAACCATACCAAACACCTTATTATCCAACCTACAAACAATATCCTTCAAATATTTCTTAGTTATTGCCAGGGTTTAACCCACCCCTACTACCTTCATTTCCTCAACAATAACTACCTATGAACCCAAGTACACAACAAATTTCTCTGCCCATGAATCCAAGTCAACAAAAATGCCACCAAACCCAAATCCTCGTCGACCTACTCAATTACCTACACAACCAATTCCAAACCCTAATAATAAGTCAAATCAACTTGTATAGAAATGGAGCTGCAAACTTTCCCTACCTACACTATCACTTTAGTTCTAATTAATGAAATCTAACTAAGGTCCCGGAAGGTCTTAAATAAAACAGGACCTACAGTGATCATTCAAGAAGAAAAACCAATGAACCCACAACTTGAAGACAAGGACATACTTAGCAAAAAGGAAGATTCTACTCCTGACGAAGAAGAAAAACCTCCCTCAGCACCAATCAATTATATCACACATCCTAAACCATCTCAGGAGGTTACTCAACCACCCTATCCAGAGAGTTTACTTGTCAAAAATCTTGAGGTCCTGCTAGGATATGAATTAGAGGCTGAACTGCGAAATATTTATGCAAGGATATCCTTGCTACAAGCTATCAAAGACATTCCTATCTATGCCTAGATTGTAAGGGATCTTTGCATCAAAAAGGAAGGAAGAAAAAGGAAGGATGCCACTATTATAAAAGTAGTTAGCCAATTGCCAGAAACCATGTTGGAGATGCCTTCTAAATACACTGATCTTGGGAATCTAGTAGTGACCATACAAATTAATGGTATATCTTTACCAAACAGTTTGTCGACCTATGTGCAGAAATAAATGTCATGACTGTGGATATTAAGCAAAAGCTTCAGTTAGAAGGCGTGATGCCAACCCAAGCACTATTGGATTTAGCAGAAAAATTCATCCTTAAACCTGCAGGAAGCCTGTATGACATAACAGTCATACTAGCTTCCTAAGAATATCTTGTAGACTAATTTTTATTCCATCCAAAATCCTCCAAACCCGGGAATCCAGTAGTACTGGGCTGACCTTGGCTAGCCATTGCTGGTTCCTTTATTGGATGTCAGTCTAGAGAGATGATGATTTCCAATGGATGTCAAAGCCAAAAAATTGTTTTATTTCCTCCTTCCCAACCTGCTACAAAAGTCCCTTTATGGATAGAAAACCCATATGGAGAGGAGGAATGTACTCAATCATTGTTAACAATTGAACAATCTAAAGGTCTTCAAGAACAAACCAAAGATCAAGTTTTGAACTTGTTCTTAGCCACAATGGGATGTATTGATTTTCTACAATCCTTTCAAGAATATGAGCACATTTTCAGTTCTGAATTTTAGGAAGCATGTCATCCTTCTACCTCCACATTATTTGCCATAACAACAATAGGTGAAGGTAAAGAGTCCTATTTTCATGCTATTGAAATTAACCTTGGGAAGTGTCTATATATTAATTATGGTCTAGAAGTAGAGCAACAAGAATAATTGATTCAAATGATTAAAAGACAATGTGGTGCTTTTGCATGGGATTACCCTGATATGAAAGGGATCCACCTCGAAAACGGCATGTATCACATCTATACAAATGATGAGATTAAACTAGTGAGGTAGCCTCAAAGAAGGATGAATCCAGCCGTAAAAGATATAATAAAAGAATAACTTCAAAATCTCTTAAATGCTAACTTCATTTACCTTATTTCTGATAGTAAGTGGGTGCTACCACTAGTCATTGTACCTAAGAAAAATGGTAAATGGAGAATTTGTGTGGATTTTAGGGAACTGAATAAGGCTACCTTTAGAGACTACTTCCCCTTACCTTTCATTGACCAGGTACTAGATACCTTATCTGGAAATAAATATTTTTCCTTCTTGGATGGGTTTAGCAACTACAATCAAATCCAAATTGCACTTGAAGACCAAGAAAATACTACCTTCACTTGTCCACAGGGTACTTATGCCTATAAGGTTCTTCCTTTTAGGTTATGCAATGCCCCTGCAACCTTTCAAAGGGTTGTCCTTGCTATTTTATATGATCTAACCCAAGATTGCGTGGAAGCCTATATGGATGAATTCACAGTATATGGGGAGGATTTCCAACAAGCTTTAGACAATCTAGAGAAAGTTTTAATTAGATGTCAAGAGACCAACCTTTCCCTTAGCAATGAAAAGTCTAGAATGATGCTTACTGAGGGTGTTGTGTTATGCCATCATATTTTCGGTATTGGGATAAGAGTATACCCTACTAAGATTGAAATAATCGCTCAGATCAAAACTCCCATCTCTAAAAAATAAGTTAGAAGATTTCTAGGGCATGTCAGGTATTATAGAAGATTTATTCAAAATTTTACAACAATAGTCACTCCTCTGTTCAAACTTTTAACCAAAGATGCGGAATTTTGGTGGGATTCTCAGTGTCAAATTTCCCTTGAAACTCTTAAACAAAAACTGTCAACTGCTCCAGTTTTGAGAGGACCAAATTGGGCCCTCCCTTTTCACATCTATATCGATACCTCAGATGCAACTTTGGGGGATGTTTTGGGCAAAAGAGAGAATCAAATTCGCTATGCCATTTATTTTGTTAGCAAGAATATCTCTCCTCTAGAACTAAACTACACAGTCACTGAAAAATAATTCTTATCAATAGTTCATGCCATTAATAAATTTAGACATTATATAACTGGGTATGAAGTTTTTGTACACACGGACCATTCAACTATTAGATTCTTAATGAATAAAACTATCACCAATGGCCATGTTAATAGATGGTTGTTACTATTGTAAGAGTTTAACATTACTATCATTGACAGACCAGGAAAATATAATTTTGTCGCTGATTTTCTATCTAGACTTGTCCACATAGGTGACAATGCACCAGTTATTGATGATTTCCCAGATGAAAATTTATTTTCTATTTCTACTTACACTCCTTGGTATGCATATGTAGCTAATTATCTGGTTATGAGAAAGTTACCACAAAATTGATTTTCAAGAGAAAAACAGAGAATAATACAACTCAATGCCAATTATATGTGGCACAAAGATTGTCTATACCACACTGGACCAAATCTAGTGATCAGAAGATGTGTGCGAGAGGATGAGATGCAAGACATTCTCAAAACCTACCATAATGAACCATGTGGCAGACATTTTTTTGACAAAAGGACTGCATACAAAGTGCTATAATTTGGGTATTATTGGCCCACCATTTTTAAAGATGCTTAAGAAATATGTAACCAGCTGTGATGATTGCCAATGAATGGGGAAAACTATCCCAACAGACAAAATGACTATTCAAGCACAGGTAGTCATTAAACCTTTTGATAAGTGGGCATTATACTTTTTTGGTCCAATTTCTCCTATGTCTAAAAAAGAAGAAGTATATTCTGGTATGTACAGACTATGTAACCAAATGGGTAGAAGCTAAAGCATTATATGCCGGTAATGAACAATTTGTCGTTGATTTCTTATTTGAAGAGATATTTACCCATTTTGGTGTACCAATGGGAATAATAACTGACCAAGGAACTCAATTTACCTCCAAGTTGGTCAAAATTGTTACAGACCTGTATCGAATTAGACATCGGAAATCCACACATTACCACCCCCAAGAAAATGGATAGGTAGAATCTACCAATAAAGG
The DNA here is from genome assembly GCA_031772625.1 of Pinus tabuliformis. NCBI lineage: Eukaryota > Viridiplantae > Streptophyta > Pinopsida > Pinales > Pinaceae > Pinus > Pinus tabuliformis. Next base: position 777,623,003 of record CM062808.1, on the reverse strand, counting down.
CATCGAGGCCATTCTCACCAAGACAGTACAACTGCATCATAAAGACTGGGTTGATAGGTTACCAGAAGCTTTGTGGGCCTATAGGACAACGTGGAGAAACACAACAAGACATTCTCTTTATGAGTTGGTTTACGGGAAACATATATTTCTTCCTATAGAATTCCAACTTAAAACATTCAGAACTACCATGCAACTAGGAATGGATTTATATGAGGCATAAAAACAAAGACTAATGGAATTGAATGCATTGGATGAGATTAGACAAGATGCTCTTCAAATGATGATGCTTGTTCAAGATCAGAGAACCAAATGGCATGATAAATTATTAAGAAGAAACTTTTACAACCAGGTGATTGGGCCTTGTTATATGACAATAGGTTTAAAAATTTCCAAGGGAAGTTGTCAACACGATGGCAGGGACCTTATGAGGTAGACACAGTCTATGAAAATGGTTCAGTCAAGATAAAAACTGTCGATGCCGATCAGACTGATTTTGTAGTAAATGGGCACAGATTAAAAGTTTATCATAAACCGTTATCGAAAGAAGAGTTTGTTAGACATGTTCTTAAAAGTTCTGAAATATAGTTAGTAAGTGAGGGGGATTCTCCTCCTACTAAGTCATCACTGTAAGTCTATGATTGTTTTTCAATTTTTCATATATGCAGGTAGATAGGAATACAATTTTTTTTTGTTACTAACTGCATTTCCTTCCCTGAAGATAAACAATAAAGAAGGACATTTACCAAGTATAAGTTTATTCCTTTAACAAGCCTTGGTAAATTATTTATGGAAAAGGAACCTATGGAGTTTTCTTTAAGTTTTTCAGACTCCTTAAAATTGAAAACACCGGCTAGCATGAAATAGCCTGGGCTTGAGAAAAATAAACGTGTAAATGAAATTGATTTTTCTTTAAGTTTTTCAGACTCCATAAAATTGAAAACACCGGTGAGCACGAACTATCCCGGGCTCGAGAAAAATCCATGAGTAAGTGAAATGGAGTTTTCTTTAAGCTTTTTAGACTCCTTAAAACTAAAAATACCGGCGAGAATTAACTAATCTGGGCTCGAGAAAAATCCACAAAACAATAGTAGTTAGGCTTATTCTACAATAAAATGGAAGTATTAAAGTGGAACCATGATTTGATCCCAAAAAGAGAAATTTCTTGTATCTCAATAGCAAAAACATTGTGTTTCCCAGTTACAGTACTTCCTCGTTATAGAGCTGGGCAAGTGATCAATTTTTTTTCCTCTTTATGCACCACTTCCACTGCAATTTAAAAATATTTTCAGACCTCTGTGATTCACATAGTTTGTAGACAACAACAACTGCTTTGTTCCGGTACCTAGCAATTAGTTCCCGCACCAACAACTTGTAGTACGGGAATCAGAAATAATAAGTATTCTTATCATCTGCAGTATGAAGACATAAGATCTTAGTCATTTTTTAGTTGACATAGGTCAAAACATTCACAACAAAAGGTCAGAACACTTTGGCCATCAGGTGAGATCTCCAATTATGAAAGAACCATAAAATGCAAGCGTTTGGTACTGGTACTACAAGCTGCACATCAAAATAATTTTTTGATAGTTGTCTTTTGTTTTAATAAAAATATCATCATCAATTAGAAAATGAGTAACTTGTATTTATTATTACTAATTAAGAATCATTTAAATTGTGAATTAATTTTTTTTAATTTCATGTACATTATCCTTACACTTAACTCTGTTTATCATTCACCTACTATGTGTTTCCATTTTCCTACCCATGATGATGGTTAGTTAATCACTATCTTATCAAGTATCTAGAACTATCCACTTCTCCCCCCTGATTAGCCGCAATTATGAATGACTATGCATATAGTTGTTTAATTTCTTTTTCGTTATCACTTCATCAACATTATCTCCATTATCTTATGCCAAAATCGATGTCTAAAGTATTATGACTCCACATCCCTCCATTTACCATAATAGTTTGACTGTAGAAATTTCTAGATAACACATCTTTTATTAAATAATGAATCCATACAGGTGAGGCTCCCCTCTATCCCCCATAATTGCCAACATCTTTATGGAGCACTTCGAACAAAAGAATCTTAGGTCATTTCCATATAGCCCTGTTGAATGGAAAAGGTTTGTAGACGACATATTTTCCAAGTGGATTCATGGAAAAGAAAAACTTGACCTATTCCTCAATCATCTAAATAGCTTATCTGACCATATAAAATTCACTATTGAAATTGAAAATAACAACCAGCTTCCCTTTCTTGATATCCTTCTAACTAAAAGAGATGGGTCTCTTGGTTCCAAGTCTATAGAAATAAAACCCACATAGAAAGATATCTTCATGCAAATTCCCATCACCACCCTAAACAGAAGATTGGCATCATTAAGACCCTAACCACCAGGGCGGTCAGAATATCTGATCATGACCATTTAAATGATGAACTCAACCATCTACATAAAGTGTTTGAACTAAATGGCTACAATAGAAATACCATTAAGAAAGCCATGCACCTATCTCTAAACAAGAATAACAAGGACATGAATAATCAAAATTTATCAACTCCTAAGGTCTCCCTGCCATACATAAAAGGCACCACAGATAAAATTACTAAAATTCTTAATAAACATAACATCAATGTAGCATTCACCCTTGCTAACACCATCAGACAATTATTCAACTCAGTCAAGGATCCCATAAACCCTAAACTTCAAAAAGGTGTTTATGTGATTCCTTGCTCATGCGGTAAGGAATATATAGGTGAAACAGGTAGGTCTCTTAATATTAGAATTAAAGAACACACTGTCGACTTAAGAAGAGATAGGACCTCTAAATCGGCCTTAGCAGAACATGTTCACTCTTCCTCTCATTACATCTGCATGGAAGAAGTCAAACTGGTTAGAAAAGAGGACCACTATCTTAAAAGGAAAATCAAAGAAGCCATAGAAATAGAAAAAAGGAAGAACAATTTGAACCGGGACGATGGATTAAAACTAAGCAACACATGGAAACCTTTACTTGAAATCTTAAAAATCAATAATTAACCCTTATCCCTTAAAATAACCTATTCCCTCCTCTCTTAAAAACATCAATATAATAATTAACAAAAACATCAATCATATAACATCCTCCTTAAACAATAAAACAATCAACATCATAAACATAAATTAGTAATTGATTACTTCACACATAATCAGTTGATAACATTAAACAATTAAAAATTATCTCTAGGAATGATAGATAATATTATAGCAATAACTCACCAAATCTATAAGGATTTATTAATTAATTAAAAATTAAATAAATTAATCAATTAAATAAAATTAATAAATAATTAAACATGAAATAAATACATAAAATTAAATTAATAGACATATTAACAAATAATAAATAATAAATAATAAAATTAATAAATTAATCTATTCTTTTAATTAACCAAAAAAATTAGATAATTAGTTAAAAATATTAATAAAAGTAATTAATCAAATTATTAAATAATTAATTTTACATTAAAGAAATAAACATAACAATTAAATCAGCAAACAATAAAATTAATTAATTAATCAAATTAACAAATTAATAATATAATAAATTAATAAACATATTAATAAATAATAAATAATAAAATTAATTAATTAATCAATTCTTTTAATTAATTAATCAATTCCTTTAATTAATTAATTAATTAATCAATTAAACCACTATTTAAAATAAAATTAATAAACATAATAAGTAATTCTATAATAAAATTAATTAATTTATCCTTTATATTAATTAGCTAATTAAAAAAAAAAATTAAATTAATTAATTAATTAAATGAAAAACTAGTAAAATAATAGCCGACCTATTTTCTTACGTCTTTTCTTTAATAACCTATATATATAACCTAAATCTAGCTCCTTGATACATCATTAAGATCCAGAGAATATCTATTGACGCATCCCCTGATGATGGACTCACTTGGTAGTCCGAAACGTTAGGTTCAAAAAACTCTATAACAGGTCATTCCTCCTCTATCCAAAAACATCTTTTATTTTTCATTCCCGACCATATCTATCTTCCCTTTTCGAAACTTCACCCATTGTGTCTACTTCTGGTACCCTATTTTCCGGTACTAAACCCTCGTTATCCATTTTCGAGGCTCTGTTTTGAAGACAAGTATGGGGGTTGAATAACATGAGCTAATCTTCTAGCTCTATAAAGAGACACAAGAATATCAAGCTTGAAAAATGAAATATGAATAAGCTGGATGGATTGTTTTTCTGGAGAAATTTAGTGGGTTCTAGAATGAAGTGTCTCAGGTATTCACTTAGAATTTTGACGGGAAAACAATCAAGTTGGGAAGCTTCGAGATGGCAGTGGACGAGGAATCAATTGTTGAAGCAACAAGGCTATCCCAAAGTGGAGAGAAATAATTTAAGGGAATGATGTTCAACCAGTAGCTGTGGCAACCATTTTTGGTGACAGATTACTCAATTTCGGGTTGATCAAAAGGAATTCCGAGTTGGATTAAGCCCAAATTCTGGACCATGCTCACCAGTTTTCAAAAGTTTCTGATGTGTGAGGGTAGATAATCCTTCACCTTTTTATATCATCTCAGATTGTTACATCATTTCGAAGGAGGCCCTAAATTCAATTTTCCAATTTTCTTGTGGAAAAGTTTAAAAAAAATGTTGAGAGGGGTTAAGTTTGTGACTAAAAATCGAGAAACTAGTTTATACCATCATGGGCTCATCAAATTATTAATTGTCCATGAATTTCAGAAGAGAAAGAGCAGTTGGAATTATTTTCTCACTATAGACTTCCTTTCGGTAAACCCTGGTCAAGACTCCATAGGAAATCATTCAAAACTTATGACTGGTGAAGCAGGGGAGAGTAGAAAGAAACCTAGAAAAATGGATAAGTATCGAAAGGAAAAGAGTAGAGACTTTGGACAAAAAACTATCACACCTAATGAGCCTAGAGAGGTAGAAGAGGAGCCCACACATAAACCAAAGAAGAACCCTAATAAAAAGGGTAAGACAAAGGGATATTCCAGTCAACGAAGACATCGATGCAGAAGTACCTATGATAGACATACAAAGGCCATAGAAGAACAACCCAATTTTGTGGAGAAAGTACAAACTCCGGTAAAGAGGAAGCGACTGGATGAGAAATGTCCTGAAAAGTCTGTCCCTGAGAGTAATAAACCTCAAAGCCTCACCTGAAGAACTACACGAAGCATGTTGAAGCAGGTACATGTTTCTTCTATCAAAGAAGCATCAACGAATTTAGGGGACATCCCTACATTCTCAACAGTAGACAATGCTCCCATTAAAATCACCAACGAGACATAGGAGTTAGTTACAAAAACCCTGATGGACTTGAGAGAATAATGATTGGCTGGAAATAAAATCAAAAGACAATAATCTCAATCCTCAAGTCTATTTCAACCTCAGGTGAAGGTGAAAAGGTTTCAGAAGAAAATTGAAAAATTAAATGAAGAGGTGTTGGAGTATAAAATGCTAGATGGCCACATGAGGAAGGAGAATGCCCTCCTCAAAGATCAAAACCAAAATTTGCAAGGTGAGAAATCAGAGCTGACTGAGAAGATGAATAAGGTCCTCCAGTTGGTCAAGTACACTAGAGTCATCAAGAAAGAAGTTAAGATGGAGAAAGCTAGGCTGGACCTCTTAGCCCAAGCCACTGACATGTAGACCAGACAATGGCATATACAATTTTGCAGTTTTGGATTGCATGGGGACATGTAATAAGACATGCATGGGGGAATGTTGATCCTGCATTTTGATAACTGAAATCATCCAATTGTGCCTCCCTTACACCTATTTTTTCCTTGAAATTCCACAATTATTCCTCTAAGTACACCTTGAGCTATGCTTTGTTGACCTTCTAGTGTACATGAGATATAAAGACTTTTTAATCATAGTTTTATGATTTCTTAGTAGTTAGAGTAATTATTTTTTTGCTCTAAGTATCTAATTGAACTATGATGAATTTTATTAGACAAAGAACCTCGGTGATGACCAACCTCCATCAAGTGCAAGTACTCCAGCTAGTTGCCAAGCTGTCATGTACCACACATCCGTTGTCTGGTACCCGTCCCACAGATCACTCATCCGGTACCCGTCACAGGGTTCTAGAACATTTTGGTACCACGACTATTGGATATCCCGTACATGCATTGATCAAATAAGGCATGCAGGTTTTTGACTAAGACATTTTCTCATTTATTTTAAGTGATATGTTAAGATTGTAATGATACGTTTAGGTGCACCCATTCCCCAAACTACAAAACCCATTGATACATGTCGACACGAGACGGGAGACAAAGAAAACAAACCTTCTCAAAGATATGGCTTCGATATCTTTGCATCTCAGGTTGTTTCTCTATTTAAAGAGGGCTTGAAGATGGTGAAGAATAGGCAACTGAATAAGCAATAGAAACAAGAAGTTTATTCTGTGTATGCGTATGTAATCCTTAGCTATGTTGTTAAATTCACTCAGGAACAATTTGTAACTCCAACTTTCAAAGATTAATACAAACATAGTTGTTATGACATCGTGTATTTCATCTTGATAGTTTGTCGGTTCTTGTAAGCTACCGATTGGTCTTGGCAAGGGCCCAACAACATCATCCTGATGAGCTTCTTCTTGATTTTGTATTTAGAATTTCATTTAGTAATCGTGTGCTCTAAGTTATCATTGTATTTCATTTCTGTAGAGATTTCAACAATTATTCACTCTGTTTTGCAGAAGATGTCATTACTCAGTCTCATAGAGAACTAATTGCCTCTTATAGGTCTAGCTATTTTTGGTTCGAGATCACAGGTTGAAGGATTGATCCAATGTTGCAGGAGTGACTAGATAGGCATATAAGTGTGAGCTTTGAATATTGTCAACATTCAAGTTTTAGTTGTGTGTGTAGCCCATATGTCATAGATTTATTTTCCTATCATAAGAAAAGAGGTTGCTTTAATTGATAAGATAGAGTTGTGAATTTTATGTTTGATTATTTAGCAAATTTGAATATCGTGTAGGCTAAACAGTAGTAAAGAGCATATTCTTATTCATATTTCATTTGACTAGTTCATTTTCAATAGAAAACATAATGCTCAAACCAGTGTTATAGTATGCAGTTTCCCGTACCTATACTAAATGATTTCCGCTACCAATAGAAATTAAAATAGTTAATATGTGATAGTGTGTGCGTCATTAGTAAAGATTAGATTTATTTTAAATTTTGAAAACATCTAAAAATTAATATTGGTGTGTTAATTTACTATCTTTTCCACTATACTTGACAATTTGGTAGATTACATGTTGCTAGCACATATGGTGCATCAACTTTACTGATTACAATCCCCTGGTTGATAATTTAATTTGTGGTGATATATCATTCATATAATTGACTCAACAGGGATCCCCAATGTTAAATCTCAACATGATGGAGTATGTCTAGGGTGTGTCAGTGGAAAGAAGACAAGGGGACCATTCCCCTCTAGTGACAATTAGACGAAATACATCCTCCATCTCATTCATTCTGATATATATGGTATGATGCCCATATACTCACTTGGTGGAAATCTCTATTACATTACCTTAATATACAATTTCGCAAGAAAGAACTAGATATATTACTTGAAGCACAAAGATGAGGCCTTTAAAATGTTCAAGGAATTTAAGGCTTTGGTTGAAAATCAAACATGGAATAAAATTAATATCGTCAGGTCTAACAACGGTGGGGAATACATCTCAAATGAATTCGATGGCTTTTGCAAAAATGAAGGTATCAATAAGGAGACCATTGTTCCCTATAGTCTCGAACAAAATGGAGTAGTTGAGAGAAATAATAGGACCATTGTAGAAGTTGCCCATGTCATGCTCCATGATCAAAAGTTGTCAAAGTTTCTTTGGGGAGAGGTTACTAATGCAATTGTATCTATTCAAAACAGGGTTCCTCATCAAGCATTAGACAACAAGACCCCCCAAAAATCTATTCACAGGTATCAAGCTCGACATTGGTCACCTTCGTATATTTGGAAGCCCTGTATATTTCCATGTGTCGAAGGATAAAAGAAATAAGTTGCAAGCCACTGGAAGAAAACGTATGTTTGTTGGATATTTTGAAAATCCTAAAGCATTTAGGATATATATTCTTGGTCAAAGGAAGGTTGAAATTAGCAAGTGTTGGGATTGGGTCCCTTGGGTCAATTTTGGGGAAAAAGCCCAAGTTTTATGTAAAAAGATGGAAAGTCTTCACAAATTGTGGTCACGGAGCATGTAGTTAAGTAAAGAGTCAAAAAGGGTTTTTACCCTCTTTGATGTAAGTTAAGTTTCCTTTTTGAAGATCTACCCATGGTCTGTGGACCATGGGATTGTATAAATATGTGTGTCTTAGAGAGTCTAAGGCATAATAGAATAATAGGAGTTGTCTATGGGTATGACAGAAGGAGTCGAAGTTAGCGCAGAAGGTAGAAAAAAGGCTCTACAACTGAGTGCGCAGAGGCCTAGAGTAGAGTCTGTAGCTGAGTGCGTGGACCCCTGCAGCTGAGTGCGCAGGGAAGTCTTGAGTCTGTAAGCTTAACTGAATATCAATAAAAGAAGATTATTCCAGAAATTCCTATGTTTTATCTCTTTACTTCTGTTACGAATGAATGCGCTTTATGCTATGATAAATGATGGTTTTGTGAAATAATGATGTATTGATGCGTGACTTTACTGGATCTATATTGTTATCTGAACGCAATTGATGTTAAGTGCTTACGCGAAGATTATATCATTGTATGTTAAAAATATCGAACACTTAAGTAGATCTGAGTAAATACTAGGTTAAGAGTAATCTATGATGCGCGTAAGTAGCTAATTCACCTATTTAGGGTCCGCGGAAGCCAGTCATAGACCTTCCCCAAGGTCTAGAGGCTAATTAAAGGAAATTACATTGATAAGCCATAAGGGCTTATCGATCAGTGCAGAGGAAGATCTAGGGCACAAAACGACATCACGTTGATCTCTGGGTGCAGAAACTTGGTTCCAGCATCCCCACATACTGCTTCAGTTGAGACTTCAGTCCGCATTTCGTGGATTGATGCTGAAAGGGCCAGTAGTGTAGGGATTTGTTTGGCGCAACTAACTCTGAACCTGGGTCAGGACCCACTAAGCCAACAAATGGTTCTATTGCCAAGACCAAGATTTGCATAAAGAGATGTGTGATGTCACATCATTAGAATCCGACCAAGAAGGAAATTGAGAAGTGGTTGGATAGAAAGTGCCACGAATTTGCTGCACAAGAAAACGGAAATATGTGCCTGACGAGAGAACAGTGGTTGGAGAAATATTTGTACATAGAAATACACGAGATCTTGTTCTGAACCTTCCTGATCGAACTATATGAGTGGATCGCTAAATGGCAGACGACCAAGGAAGGTGGAGACTTGACGGTCCGATAGTGTAGACCCTGGAGCTCGTGCGGAGGTTGGAAGCTTCTGAAGATAAGATCGCATGTGCAGTTGATCACTGGCTTGATCGAGTCATTGGAGGATTTGTTATAGAGTTCGCAGTTGATACCTCAGTCAGTTATAGTGAAGCAGAGTGGCAATTCTTCAAGGGGCTGCGAGGTAAGTATTTAAGATCTTTGAATACTTGGATTAAGATGCTCTTGTGTGAAAAGTGGGTTATTCCATTACCTTGATGTTTGGATCTATGCGAAGTGGATGAAGTTTTAGAAATCAAGGAAGAATAGGTCCTGAATATAGTCCATTGATTGGACCTCCTTCAAGTGACGATGAGGGAGCAGCATAGGCTTCACCGCAGAGCACTGTCCAGTTGATAAGGGGTTTTCTGTGGATACCTCATTCACCTAGACCACCCCCACTTTCACCTCCACAACGTATACTATCACCCACACCCCCACCACCTCCATCGTTGGTAAACATGTCGAATACGATGAAGTTGCCAGTTTTCAAGGGCTTAGGAAGTGAAGATCTGGATCAGTTTTGGTTTGTTGCGAAGGATGTATGGACATCACAAAAAATTACGGATGATTATAAAGAAGGTGCAGTTGGTTACCGCTTTGCAGGATCGCACGCTGACATGGTACATTAAGTACTGCACCAATAACCCATTGGAATCATTAGAAGACACTCAAACCTCTGAACAAAGAATTTAGTAAGACTAAGTCTAAATCATGATAAATAATTGGGTTCAAGGAAATCATGGTGAGGCCCAGTGAAACACCCTAGGAATTAGATCAAAGATTGAAGTGCTAGATCCGCGAAGCTAATATGAATCTCATAGATAGTCAACACCGCGAATGGTTTGTAGCCGCGCTCTTACCCCACCTAAGGGTTGCTTTATCATAGCAAAAGATAAGAACTCAAGTGGAAGCCCTGGAAATTGTGATGAGACTGCATGAAATGCCTATTCAAGACGTTTCCTTGGGGGTTCAACAGATCCATGCGGAATTGCAGAACCTTTGCTTGGAGTTGCAGAGCTTGAAAAAGGAAAAAGTGGCTCGGCTGAAGGTACGCGAAGAAGTTTGGTGTCTCAAGTGTAAAAATCAGGGGCGTGATAAAGATCACTACCCTGTCTTCACAAATTACATCATTAGGGGGGCCTATGCCCCTAAGGCAGGAAGCTCGAGCAGGACCAAGCGTGGGCTCACGCTATGGTACGCTATTTGTCAAGTAGCCAGAAAACGTGTAACAAAAAATTGTCATTTGCTACAAAAGTTTGTACAGACACAACCACAATTTTTCTGTGATTTCTGCAAATTGGTAGGCCATGATGAACATAACTATCGGAGCTATGAATTAATGATGGAGAGGACGCCTACGTATCGAATGCAAGCAGAAACTCAGCCTCCGGATCAGGGCGTTGGGGGAACGCGCAGAGGATATCAGGGCGCGGATGAGGCCGAGGAGGAGGAGGACCTGGTAGGGGTCGTGGGCAGGTCATTTGTTACAATTGCGGAATGCCAGGACACTACGTGCGGGAGTGTACAAATCAGACATGCCCGTCATGTCAATATTGCATTCAGTTTGACCACACAGTCGAAGAATGTCCTGTGTTGATGGCCAAAATGCAGGAGATAAAGGCGCAACCTCAACATCCTACCCAAAAATTGTAGATGATGAGGTCCAAGCCCCGCGAAGAGGACTTGAATTTGAATATTGTATTGCAAAGCGGGGTCGCGACTAGTGATAATAAGGGAAAGAAACCTAAAGAAGGTGGATGGGTCCGCAAGGGTCCAGGAAAGGAGGTTGGATTTGATCTAGAGCGTGCAAAGGAAACGTTCATGGAAGCGAAGGAAAGCTTCGTTGAAGCCTCTACCTCAGTGGATCAGAACAAACCACCAGATATCAGCGCGCCTATAGAGGTTGACCCCTCTGTGCTTACCACATTCTTGGAAACTTGTATGAAATTACTGCGCGACAAGAAGGCTGTGAAAGGTCTACAAGAGTTGATCAACAAATGTGTTGCTAAGGATATTTCTTCTGATGGACCCTGCGTAGTTAGAAAGATCGGTAAGCATAAAGCAAGAACTGGGCATGAGATGAGGCTTACTGCGCAAATAGGAGACTATAAGATGGACCAGGTTATTTTGGATTTGGGGTCTAACGTGAACGTATTGCCTAAGAAAACCTGGGAGAGGATGGGGAGACCTGCACTGCAATAGTCTCCGATTCAACTGAGGATGGTGAACTAGTAGAAGATTATCCCTATGGGACCATTATCCCTATGGTAACCCCCTGCTATGGGAAGATATAGAAGGGTTACCATAGATATAGAAGGTGCGAGCGCATTGGTTGATTTTGAAGTAATAGAGATTGTTGATGATAGAAATCCATACCCTATGCTCCTAGGAATTGATTGGGCTATAGATATGAATGGGGTCATCAATTTGAAGAAGAAGATAATGTCCTTTGAAAGGAAATCACTCCGTGTTGTAGTACCATTGGACCTTGCAGAAGGACCGCGCTATACGGAACGGGTCTATGACTATGAGGAGGGTGATGATGATTTGGATCAGATCTATAAAATCACAGCGCGAGACCAAGACTGGGTTAATCCGACAACTAATGGACGAATTGCATGGGACTGCGAAAGTTCCTGTACTTCGGATTCAGATGAAGAGTTGGAACATTGGCAAAATAAGCTGCATGAAGTATCCACATTGCACTACAACATGATGACCAAATCACTGTGCTGTGTGTCGTCGGAGGTAAGAAATTTGCCTTATTATGATGGTTTAACTGACGTGGATAAATTTTTGGATGCTTTTGAAAGAGAAGTTCTAGAGGATTACCATTTTCAGGCGTTGGACTGGGCACTGCGCGCTATGCTCGCTCGGTGGTGGGGTACGCACAAAGACAACTTTGATGAGTGGCGTGATTATAGAAGAATGATGAGAACGTGGTTTGGTCGACCTAAATTATGGGTAACTGAGAAGTATGATGGGAGGAATGATCCGCGCGATCACTTGGCTAAATGGACTAAGGTATATGGAACAGAGCCACAACCAGAATGGGTGCATTTATTCTGTCACACTCTGGACGTAATCCCTATGAACTGGTATTTGGAGACGGAGCTCTGCCACGACACTATGGAATGGGATGTGTTAAGAGAAGGGATTGTGAGGACATTCAACTTTGAAGATGGGTTCAAAAGCATTAATGAGGCACTGTAAGAGGTTAAGGCATGTGATGCATGTAAGAGGATGGGCAGGCCACCGTGGAGGGATGAGCTGCCGCTGAATCTGCAGGTGTCATTGAAACCATTTGAGAAATGGGCAATTGATTTTGCAGGATTGATTTAGCCCCCAACTAAGAAAACAGGTGTGCGCTACATCATCACCGTGATAGAGTATTTGACCAGATTAGTAGAGGCACAACCTGTGAAAGATTGTATAGGGGCAACAACAACAATTTTTTTGTTTGAATATGTGTTGACTAGGTTTGGTTGCCCGAAGGTGTTGATGAGTGATCGAGGTACACATTTTCTCAATGAAACAATCAACGTGCTGACAGAAGAGTTCCAGGTTTACCATCAGAAAAGTACACCATATCACCCTTAGGCCAATGGAACAGTTGAGGCTTTCAATAAGATATTGGAGAATGCACTGACGAAGATTTGTAATGCGCAATGGAATGATTGGGACGTGTGCATACCAGCGGTGTTGTGGGCCTACAGAACTACTTGCAAAAAGCTAACATGTCAAATGCCTTTCCGACTGGTTTATGGTGTATAGGTTGTAATTCCAATGGAATATATTGTACCGAGTCTACACATAGCGGACTTCACAGGAATGGCGAACTGTGGAGCCTTAGAAGAATGGCTTGCACAGCTAATGGAACTCGAAGAAGATAGGTTCCTGGCTGGATTCCATCAGTAGGTTCAGAAGGAACGCAAAAAAGCTTGGCATGATCGAAACATCAAACTGTGCACCTTTAAGGTAAATGACTTAGTTTTATTATATGATATCAAGTTTGAGTTTTATTATATGATAGTAAGTTAGATAAGTTTCTGGGGAAGTTTTAGATGCATTGGATGGGGCAATATATCGTCAAAGAAATTACAGATGGTGGTGTAGTTCAGCTTGCAAAGTTGAATGGAGATCCATTTCTGGGAAGGGTAAATAGAAGTCGGTTGAAGCCATACACAGGAGATCCGACCCAATGACTGCATGACGACAGGACAGTCTTAGCGCTCCAGGTAGCTGCAAGGGAGCGCGGGACTATAAACTACACTACCCAGTTGGTGGAACTATGTGACAAAGGCGCTGCGTGAAAAAGGGTAATGTCACAGTATCAAAAGGTTTGTGAAGGGAGCTATGGTATGAGGGGAGAGACTGCGCAGCACAGCTAGAAAATGATCGCTACAGTCACAGTTCATGATTTGATAGCCACAAGACGGTTAAAAGGAGTTGTTGGGGGGGGGGGGGGGCGACATTTAAGGCATTTAAGGCCGAAATCTTTGAAGATCTGCCACCAAATAAGCATTTATGGATGAATTTTGGGGTGAACGGTTGAATTTGAATTCGAATTCACCTATAAATTACACGTGGCCATCCAACAGAGAACAATTTGCATCCTTAGAATTTTTTAGCTATGCTGTAAGTTGTTTATGAATCCTCAGGTTTTTGCAAATTTAGTCGCGAGATGTGTGTTTGAAAAGTTACCTAAGCATACCCAGCAGTTCATTCTCAACATCATGTCTGGACCAGGTGAGACTACAAGAACCGGATGAACTGTCGCCTCTGAGGGAGCTGCTCCAAAGGTTGTAAGCATGGAGGCTCTGAATGCTGTGCCTATGGCACCGAGGTCACCTCGGCCAAAGCCTACACCAGTGTGAGAATCCCCCAAGCCCAAGAAAGACAAGCGAAAAAGGCCAATGCTGGTGCGCGAGTCACTGAGGAAGCACGCTGCTACCCAGGCTTAGAAGAAATATAAAAAACCGACGAAGGATAAGGGGAAAGTTGTGGATTTGGAGGCCGAAGAGGGCACAAAAGATATAGATGATGAGGGTGTGGAGCCCATCTCCAAACTGTTGGATTACATCCCTCCGTGAAAGGGAAAGGTGAAGGTCACTAAGGACCCAGATACAGGGAAATTCCTCTTAAATATGTCCCCGCTGCCAGAAGGCATCACCTTTGAAGGTCCGCGCTTGGCGCGGGTGCCCCCTTTAAAGTTGGAACACTGGGATTTGGCGGACCACGATAGGTTCCCCCAGCTTGCGATGAAGAATTATATGAAGAGGGTATATTACAAGGAATCTGGTGTCACTGCGTTGGAGCTAGTTGAGTGGATTCATAGAGTGAATTAGTTGGGGTTGTTGAACTTGTTGTGGGTGCCCCACTACCACTGCTCCAACATCAACCTCATTTGTATCATGCAGTTGCTGACCCTGGTGCATGACGAATGTTTGTGGCTAAGCGCGCTGATCCCGATTATGGATATGATGATCCATCGGATCACGCTATTACCACACTCAGGCTTGAATCCGGCCAAGGAGTTTGGTGGAAAGATGAGTGAGTGAGACCTGGTAGAGAAGATGAAGGAAAAGTTCAAGCTGGTTAAAAAGTGCATGGGTACTCCATCACATCTGTCATTGACATCGCGGTGAAAATTGCTACCCAAATCTTAGCTAGAAAGGTCATGAGAAAATTCTGCACGGACGAGGTTTTGACGCCTGTAATTTCATTGGCTGCACAGTGCGCAGAGGGCGTGCAGTTCAATTGGTCGCACTACATCTGTAGCAAGTTCCTTGTGAATTGTTGCGAGGCTCGGGATGAGAGAAAAACCTTCCACTACACGTGGTTGTTGTTCTCCATCATGCCAGTGGCTTGGGAATTGCTGGAGGATAGTCAATTTCCTCCCCTAGATAAAGGATTGCTGGAGGCTGCCCAATTTGCCTCCCTTTGGGCCACAAAGGATGTCGCGTGGGTCATGGAGACCAAAGTTTTCTGGGTGTTGATGGAGGCGACATTTAAGGCATTTAAGGCTGAAATCTTTGAAGATCTGCCATCAAATCATCATTTATGGATGGATTTTGGGGTGAACGATCGAATTTGAATTCGAATTCGCCTATAAATTACGCTTGGCCGTCCAACAGAGAACAATTTGCTTCCTTAGAATTTTTGAGCTATGTTGTGTGTTGTTTATGAATCCTCAAGTTTTTGCAGATTTAGTCATGAGCTTTGTGTTTGACAAGTTACCTAAGCATACCTAGCAGTTCATTCTCAACACCATGTTTAGACCAGGTGAGACTGCAAGAATCGGAGGAACTGTCACCTTTGAGGGAGCTACTCCAAAGGTTGTAAGCATGGAGGCTCTGAATGTTGTGCCTATGGCACCGAGGTCACCTCGGCCAAAGCCTACACTAGTGTGAGAATCCCCCAAGCTCAAGAAAGACAAGCAAAAAAGGCCAATGCTAGTGCACGAGTCACTAAGGAAGCACGCTGCTACCTAGGCTTAGAAGAAATATAAAAAACTGACGAAGGATAAGGGGAAAGTTGTGGATTTGGAGGCTGAAGAGTGTGCAAAGGATGTAGACGTTGAGGGTGTGGAGCCCATCTCCAAACTGTTAGATTACATCCCTTTGCGAAAGGGAAAGGTGAAGGTCACTAAGGACCCAGATACAGGGAAATTCCTCCTAAATACACCCTCGCTACTAGAAGGCATCACCTTTGAAGGTCCACGCTTAGCATGGGTGCCCCCTTTAAAGCTGGAAGACTGGGATTTGGAGGACCACGACAGGTTCCCTCACCTTGCGACGAAGAATTATATGAAGAGGGTATATTACAAGGAATCTGGTGTCACCATGTTGGAGCTAGTTGAGTGGATTCATGAAGTGAATCAGTCAGGGTTGTTGAACCTGTTGTGGGTGCCCCACTACCACTACTCCAACATCAACCTCATTTGTATCATGCAATTGCTGACCCTGGTGCATGACAAATGTTTGTGGCTAAGCGCGCTGATTCCGATTACGGATATGATGATCCATCGGATCACGCTATTACCGCACTCAGGCTTGAATCTGGCCAAGGAGTTTGGTGGAAAGACGAGTGAGTGCGACCTGGTAGAGAAGATGAAGGAAAAGTTCAAGATGGTTAAAAAGTGCGTGGGTACTCCATCACATCTGTCATTGATCCCGCGGTGAAAATTGCTACCCAAATCTTAGCTAGAAAGGTCATGAGAAAATTCCGCACAGACGAGGTTCTGACGCCTGTAATTTCATTAGTTGCACAATGCACAGAGGGCGTTCAGTTCAATTGGTCGCACTACCTCTGGAGGAAGTTCCTTGTGAATTGTCGTGAGGCTCAGGACAAGAGAAAAGCCTTCCACTATGTGTGGTTGTTGCTCTCCATCATGCCAGTGGCTTGGGAATTGTCGGAGGATAGTCAGTTTCCTCCCTGGATAAAGGATTGTCGCAGGCTGCCTAGTTTTCCTCCCTTTGGGCCACAAAGGACGTCACACGGGTCATGGAGACCAAATTTTTCTGGGTGTTGATGGAGGTGAACCTGTGCATGGCCATCAAATAGAAGCCACAATTGTCTCTGAGTGTGTTCGAACAATTATCAGAGCACGCGACGTTTAAAGCTGACTTCCATCACGTGTACATCTGGGCGCGGAAGAATCTGCAATAGAAATGGTTTGATCTACCTTATCTTTCCACAGATGATGCCATCCAGGAAACTATCAAGCGCTGGCCGACAAATTTGCATTCTCCATTCGATCTGGCTGTAGGAACCAAAAAATCCGCGAAAAAGAAAAAGAAGGAAGCAGCGAAGCAGGTGGTCCAGCGGTTGGCCAAAAAGCGAAGGAAAGAGGCCAAGGAGAAGGCCTAGCTAGAAAAGGAGTGGGTTGTGAAGTAGTAGGCTGAACATGAAGAGCGTGACTCTGAGTGGAGCAGTAAGTCAACTTTGCCACAGACAGAGGAAGAGGAGCAGTCAGAGCAGGGCGGTGGCGATCAGGAGGAATAAAGCACTCCCTTCTGGATAAAAAGGTACAGGGATCAACAGAAGGAGGGGCCCCAGAAGAAGTCTAAAGCCACAAAGCCATCGCTGGATCCAATCACACTAACAGAAGGCGATCTCGACGAGATCAGAGATAAGGTGCGTGAAACCACAACAAAACTGCTGCAATAGTTTGAATAGTAGCAACAACAGGCGCTAAGTACTATCCAAAAGGATTTGTGTGAGTTTCAAATTTAGACTAGCAGGATCCAGGTGGGCACAGGGCAGGTAAGCGCCTCACATACAAGCTTGGCATCGGGAACAAGTCAGGCATCAAGATGGCCAGATTAGTGGATCTCTGCATTACCAGAAGGCTCATTGAGATCAGAAGCAGCCGATGACAAGGTCATTGTGAGTTCTATGAAGAACATCGGCCTCAACCTTGTAGCACTGCCCAACGAATATCTTCACATGTTGCAGTCAAGTGTGACAACGGAGCTAAGGGCGCGGGAGTAGCGCGCCCTCAGTTTAATCAGTGAATATTGCGTGAACAACAAGTAGATGTTCACCAGAAAGATGGAGGCTCTGAAAGCAAAAGAAACAATGTAGGCATAGAGCGCCCAGATAGCGGCCGCGGTGGCAGAAGCATGTAAGATAGTGCTGGAGTCACACATACCTGAGGAAGAGCCATTGGAGGACAAGATCATAAAAATTGTTGCCGGCATGCGCGATGCCAAGGCAGAGGTGTCCAAAGTTTAGTTTGAGATGAACATGAAAATCAGTGAACTGGAGCTGAAGTCACAGCCTTCAACCCTGCCAGAGGTTAGGGAACAATGTGAAGCCACTGTTAAGGATGGAGTTGCTACGGTGGATGAGGTGGTTGTGGAATACACCGCGCTGTTTGACTAGGCCACGGAAGTAGTGACGATCCTGCAGGAAGATCCCACCCTAAATGTATCAAATACAGAGATACGCGAACTCCATCAGCAATACGAAAAAGTAAGCACGACAATGTGCACCATTGCTACAGCACAACACCTTACCAAGCTACAGGAGGCTAAGCAACTCCTGACACAAGTGGAAGCAGCGCAGAAGAGAGAGGCGGTGCTTAAGGCTAGGTTGGGGCCTTGGTTGGATGAAGCCTATGTAGTCTCGACCAACGTACAGGAAAAGTTGGCGAACTTGCAGAGCACGCAGCAGTAGATCAAGCGAGCTAGCGAAGGCCTAGCCACAAAGTAGCTGGTAGAACAAATCAAGTAGGCAGCCACGCAGAGCGCGGCTGAAGTAGCGGTTGCACAAGTAGAGCTGGGGGATCTTCGCAACAAGATCTCCGCGCCAGCCAAGTGACTCGAGGGTGAGTCACGATCTTTGTGTTGGGGGCCTATTGGGATGGGGTCCCGTAGGTCAATTTTGGGGCAAAAGCCCAAGTTTTATGTGAAAATATGGAAAGTATTCGCAAATTGTGGTCGTAGAGCAAGTAGTTAAGTAAAGAGTCAAAAAGGGTTTTTACCCTCTTTGATGTAAGTTAAGTCGGATTTTTGAAGATCTACCCATGGTCTGCAAACTATGGGATTGTATAAATAGGTGTGTCTTAGAGAGTCTAAGGCATAATAGAAGAATAGAAGTTGTCTATGGGTACGATAGAAGGAGTCTAAGTTAGCGCAGAAGGTAGAAGAAAGGCTCTACAGCTGAGTGCGTAGAGGCCTAGAGTAGAGTCTGCAGCTGAGTGCACGGACCCCTGCAGTTGACTGCGCAGGGAAGTCTTGAGTTTGTAAGCTTAACTGAATATTAGTAAAAGAATATTGTTCCATAAATTTCTGTGTTTTATCTCTTTACTTCTGTTATGAATGAATGCGCTTCATGCTATGATAAATGATGGTTTTGTGAAATAATGATGTATTGATGTGTGACTTTACTGGATCTATATTGTTATCTGAACACAATTGATGTTAAGTGCTTACGTGAAGATTATTTCGTTGTATATTAAAAATATCGAACATTTAAGTAGATCTGAGTAAATACCGGGTTAAGAGTAATTTATAATGCTCGTAAGTATCTAATTCACATGTTCAGGGCTCGTGGAAGCCAGTCGTAGACCTTCGTGGAAGTCTAGAGGCTGATTAAAGGAGGTTACATCAATAAACCATAAGGGCTTATCGATTTGCATGAAGGCAGATCTAGGGCACAAAACGACATCACGTTGATCTCTGGGTGCGGAAAATTGGTTCCAACATCCCCCCATACTGCTTCGGGTAAGACTTCAGTCCGCATTCCATGAATTGATGCTGAAAGGGCAAGTAGTGTAGGGATTTGTTTGGCGCAACTAACTCCAAACCTGGGTCAGGACTCACTAAGCCAACAACAAGAATGTAAAATTTGATGAAGATGCCACCCTTGGAAAAGAAAGGGACATTCCTCAACCTCCTCCTTTTGAAAAGAAGAATGATGATATGGATATTTTAGAGGGTCCATCTATGCCTGAATCCAAGGAAGACATCTTTTATGATCCCATGGAGCCTATGGACCCCTTGAATCCTCCTACAAAGAAGAGGCCACTTTAGCTTTGTGACATATTACATGATGCAAAGAGACACATTCTCACTAGAGGGACCTTTAGAGAGAGCAAGAAGTCGTGCTGGTACCAAGGATATGTGGTAGCTACACGAAATATGATTCAAGTTGAACCTCCCTCTTTTGAAGAATTCATGAAATAAAAAGTTTGGAAGGATCATATGGCTGAAGAATACGAGTCAATTATGAACAATGACGTATGGATGTTGTGCCGAGACACTTGCGAAAATCTGTGATCACTTCAAAATTTCTATACAAAATTAAACATGGGGCTGATGGAAGAAACAAGAAAGATAAGGCAAGGTTTGTGGCCCAAGGATTCTTCCAAAAATATGGAGAAGATTACAATGATATATTTTCTCTTGTGGCTCGATCCACCACCATTCATTCGATAGCTTCCTTTGCTGGAAGTCAAGGATGGACCCTTCATCATATGGACGTGAAGACAACATTCCTTCATGGCATGTTACAAGAATAAGTCTATGTTGAGAAGCCATAAGGATTTTAAGTAGAGGACTGAAAGACACATGTTTGCAGGTTGAATAAGGCATGGTATGGTTTGAAACAAGCCCCCTGAGCATGGTATGCCCACATAGATAGTTACTTGATAAAGTTTGGATTCACAAGGAGAAGTGTGAATCCAAACTTGTACTTTAAAGTGATCAAAGGTATGCCTCTCATTTTGGTATTATATGTTGATGACCTATTCTTGACAGGTGCAGAGTCTCTCATTATTGAATATAAGAGAGAGTTGGCTACTGAATTTAAGATGAAAGATCTTGGTTAGATGAACTATTTCTTGGGATTAGAAGTACAAAAAATACTGGGCGAGATTTTCCTTTCACAAGGAAAATATATTGTTAAACTATTAGAGATATTTGGCATGGTAGAATGTAAGTCCTTTCCCACACCTATGGAGATGAATTTCAAGAAGTTATGCAGAGAGGTTGTCAAACTGGACATAGTAAACCCTTCTGAGTATAGACAACTGGTTGGTGCTCTGATGTTTCTTATGAACACTTGCCCCGAAATATATTTCACATTCAACACTTTGAGCCTTTTTATGACCGAAATTGGGTAGCTACTAAGAATGTATTGAGATATCTACATGGGATTGTTAACATTGGACTAAGATGTTCTGTTCGATATGTTAGACTAGATGGATATACATATGAAAATTGGGTTGGTAGTGTTGTCGACAAGAAGAGTACTTTTGGATGTTGTTTTAGTCTAGGATTTGCCATGATATTATGAGATGATCAGAGACAAGCAGTTGAGATACTTATGATGATCACATGGTGCAGTTTGAATTTCTCCCTAGCTGAGAGAGAGTGTTATTTTGGAAACCTAGTTGTTACAAGTCATTATGTCACATCTGCTCAAAAGGCCTGAAAACCATATCAATCAATATCCTTGAACACTTTTTCATTATCCCTTTGCAAATCACCTCTCCAAAAAGTATGAGTTTCTGGGTCAATCAACTCAAAACTATGTTTTTAGCCCTAGTGCACCCTGCATACCTATTCACCTGCAATGATTGCAAGTTGCATAAATGATCACCTGCACTGATCAACATAGGTTTCTTTACTTTGCAGGTGCGATGGTTCTAAAATTCGGGAAAATAAAAAAATATTTTTGAATCTTCTCCTTCCAAAAGCTTCTAAGGTGGTTTTAACCATTTACCATGGATAGAGATCTTGAATTCCTATCTGATATTACTCTAGTGGTCTTATCTATTATCCCTAGAGCTTATCCTCCCTCATATGTGGATCTCAAGCTTAGATTGGTAAATCCTAACTACCACTTTCACCTTATAAATTCACTGCCCCCCATAGAGTTTGGGTTGGCTTTTGGAGATTACGAGTGCCCTCATGTTGCTTCTTTGAGCTTAAGGAATCATCATCCATTTATGCATTAGGTTTGAGTGTGAAGGTTTGATTTGTGGCAAGGAAGGACAAGACAATTGGGGAGACATCTACAAAGTCATCTTCTATATATGGTTGTAATTCTCTCCTTTATTTATTAATAAAAAAAGAACTTTGTTTTCCTATACTTGTGTCATATTGATGCTTATGAATTTCAATGCCATTTTTACTCATTGATTAGAGACATTAGTTTATGCTATGTGGATATTATAGTTCTCTTTCTTGGTGTTTGTTATATTCTTTTCGCGACTAGCCCTATATTAGGTGGGTGGACCTACCTATGGTTTTGTGCATGGGTTTTGCACATGGTTTTGGGCATGATGGTTTTCTGCCCATGATATCTTGTAGATCCAGCCAAGGGAACTACAATTATGTTATAATCTAGGGCTAATGGATTGGGGTTTATGGATTCTTTGACATGTATATATATGTATTGTGACATTGAAAGCTATATAATGAAAAATAAATCTAGTAGTCCCAGTTTTGGGATCCAGGGGAAAATCTCTATGTATATATGTTTTATGTTTTATAATCTCGCCATTGTTTATTTTCTGTTTTTAAGAATTTATTTGCAGGTAATTTCTGTATAGGGTTAAAATCTACATTTTATTCATTGTTGCAAGTTCCATTTATATTGTTTGGAGAAAGAGTTGGAGCTTACAAGCAAAGAGAAGAGGAGGACTTATTACAAATTCCAGGTAGGTCCCTTTTCCATATTCTAATCTCTCTAAGGAAAACATAGATCCTTTTTCCCTCTATTGTCCTAGATCAAACCACTAGATCTAGGGAGTTAATTTTTGTCAACAGAAGTGAATTTTCCATATAGCATTAGTGATAAATTCCAATAATTGGACTAGATTCCTTATTTCGAGAGGACCAAAATTAACCTTTGAAGCACTTGATTTGGACAAGGGAAAGTGAATTTTTGAAGTGAAGCCCACATGTGCACAAATTGACAGGTTGACCCTAAAATGAAATTGGATACCGTTAGAAGCCTATAAATACAAGTCAAGTGACCCTCATTTGGATATCATCATCAAGCATCTTCTTCTTCTCTATTCTTTGGTTTCATTTGCATAGGTCTGAAGGTGGCTCGTGGATATTGGTTCATACAGGTATGAAATTGCAAGGTTCGAAGATTGCACGTGTGATTAGGGTTTTTGGGTTCCATCCGTGGGGTTGACAAGACAATTTTTTTGCTACAACCACATGCATCCAGGCCTATTTGTGCGACTAGAAAACTTCAGCCGCATGCATATCTCTCTTTGTGTGTAGTTGGGCTCTAAGGTTTCATTTTTACAAATGGTCGTAGTTGGCCGCAGGCTAGGATAGTTAACTTTGATATGTATTGTTGTTTGGATCATATCTTGGATTGTTTGTGTTAGCCTCACTCTCTTAAAAAGCAATAATAAATCCAATTATTAAATTAAATAAATAAAATCATGAGAATTCCTCAAACTAAGGAGTCTAGTTTGGATGAGAGATTCTCTCCAACTAGCTCTCCTAAATTAGTG
The DNA here is from genome assembly GCA_031772625.1 of Pinus tabuliformis. Taxonomy (NCBI): domain Eukaryota; kingdom Viridiplantae; phylum Streptophyta; class Pinopsida; order Pinales; family Pinaceae; genus Pinus; species Pinus tabuliformis. The sequence goes on along the minus strand of CM062808.1, from coordinate 777,599,541 downwards.
TGTAAGTTGAGAAATTGTCTCAACCAAGTGAGTCTAAGATAGACACACTATCTTAAGATCACTTACTCATGTATTTAAATGTATTATTAAATTATTTGAATAATGAGAATTACATGAGCATGAGAGACCACATGAAGGCTCTCTGCCTTTTCCGCTAGTTTAATTTTTGTGTGTTAATTTGTTGTGCATATGGTTATATGGCTTTGTGATTCTTCTTCATGTGGTATCAGAGCCTATATGGGCTTGGCTCCCTCAATGGAAAGCCCATGGAGATGAAAAAAATTGAGATTCTGTTTTTTTTTTTTTTAACCTAGATTAATAAGTGTGAGATTTTATATCTACTATGTTTTTTTCTTGCATAGATTTAATACATGTCATTTTTGTTCAAGAGGAGATTGTGAAACTATAGGTGTCGCTTTGTTCTGAGACAACCTCTCGGAAAAGGGTTCTCGCTCTGCATAGATCACCGACAATGGAAAAGAGTGAGACAGGGAACCAAGAGAAATCATGTGGATCCATCGTAAACCTAGCTCATAGGAGAGATTTTGATTAATTGAAGGGTCTCAAAGATTTGTGCTTTATATATTTTATACTCCGACTGAGTAGGGCTAGCGCTGATTTCCCTGACTCCTTCCACGCAATTCCAGCAACAACCCTATTTGTAGACCAAGAGAAGGTGTGGTCGTGAAACTTCATTAGTGGCTTCTACGTGAACTGTATGGAAATCTAGTCGATATGAAGGAATCAAATATTTCAAGCAGCACCTGTTCACAACCTTTGTAGTGGAGACCCATATTTTGATCGATGCCATCAGTTTTTCCTAGCCAGGACCGTGTTTTTCTATTGCAGCACATAGAGGACAAGCCTGCCTTTTTTTGTGACGACAACACGGTCAGAAAGCAGTTGATTCATAGAAATTAGAGGAGTTTAGTTGAGAACAACTGCCAGATCGTGCTATTGTAAGGCCTATAGTTATGATCTAGTGGGATTCTTCCGACCAATGGTGAAGGATTGTTGAGGAGCTATGTTGGAAATGCTTCTTGATCCAGATTACCAGAGTTCTGAGTCTCAATTCAATTCTGAGCCAAATGATTAAAGGTAGTCTCCAAATTTCTGTTTCTCCTTCATATTTCACTGCTTGTTTTGAATTTTCACTTGCAGAGCATAAAATTTCTCGAGAATTCAAAAAATTGCCCCTGTCAAGTTTCCCTGGAGCTGTAATTAAAGATTTTGAGGCGTGCTTTGGCCGCTTTTTATAATTTGAACCCGTATTTTCACCCTTAGATAGCGGAAACACCTGTAAAGACGACGGGCAGCTAGTCTCTTCGAGCTTCCAGGGGGTTGAGTTCGAAAATGTTAGGGTTTCCTTTAAATTCGAAGATGTTAAGATTTCCTTGGGTCGATGTGAGGCAAAATCAGAGGAAACTGCAGGACCGAAACTAAGCTTTGTTTTAGCCTTGGTCATTATGATTCTGCCAGAGGGAGTTGTCAGAACGAAAGACCCATCGTTTCTCTGCACATAGGAACTGCTTTCTAGGGTCTCTTTGGCCATTGAATTTGTAGCACAGGTACCATTTCTGGCAAATTCTATTTTCCATTTATTGTTCCTCAAAGGCATTTGGTCTTCCATTGCCAAGAAAAAATTCCTTCTGGTTTAAAAAATATTGAAAGACCTTGTGCCTTCAGAGCTCGATGTTTACATAATCTTTTTTTGAGCTGATGTGTGAGCACCATTTCGAGCTGGATGATCAGATCAATTTGAAACATGTTGTCTCCTTCAAAAAAAAAAAAGCACGCAAGCATCTGATGGACTTTGGATTGCTATTGCAGGAAAATAGCTAATTTTCATTTTTGGGGGCGTGGAAGAAATCATATCATTCAGGCAAAGAGTTGCTTCCATAAATATTGTTGCTTTTCAGGGAATTTTGATTGATATTGCAAGAATCATAGTCATTTTTTCTGTTGAGAAAATCATACAATTTGGCAAAAAGCTTTATTTAGATTCAGATCCTTTTTTATCTGAAATTTATGAATTGAAAGTAGATTTTTTATGGAGCTTTTGGAGAGATAAGGTTATGAAAGATTTTTTTTGTAATAATGATAAAGTTATTGGAGTCATAAGGTGCATATTCTATAAATTTGGAGCGATAAGTGAATTTGTTTGGGTGAAAGTCATCTAAAGTAATATTTTACTTTGAGGTAGCTTAAATTCATTTCAAAGTCAAAGTCAAAATTGTAATTGAGAAGTCACAATGACAAGTGAGAAAAGTGAGGGTTGATGTGAAAGAGAGGTAAAACAAATATTAAAGTTAACTTTGACGCTAGAGCTTGGCATTATCATTGTTTTAGAGTCAGTTTTTGAAGACAATTTGACGCCAAGGAGTTCTCAGCCTGTGCTTGAGACGCCTCACTGAAGACATTGTCATGATGATGTATATTGAAGGTTAATAAAAACATCTCTTTTTGTGGTGATGGTGTCCTAGATCCGCCCGAAATTGAATAAGGGGATCATAGGTACACTCTGTGTCGTGAATGTGCTTGCATGATTTGAGTCGAATTTGTAAAACACTCTCTTTATTATGCTTAAACAAAACAAGTCATTTATCAAGCTCTTGAAATCAAAGCTCCCATAATCAATTAAGTTCATAAGCACAAAGCGTCACATCATCAACTTGATAAAAGTAATATTCTGCAACAACATTTCACAACAGCTAATTCATGCCATCAAGTTAAGGATGCTACAAAAATCAAGCATTTCAAGCTAAGACGACATTTCTACATCAACATCCAATCAAGTTGTCATCTACATCAACAATTTTTGCAGCCATTCAACGACAATTTTTTTTGCAATTGCACTTGTACCATTTTTTAATAAGCTCAATACAAAACTATAACTTGCAAATCATAATTTGTAAGTTGGATTGTAATCAAAGAGAAATTGAGTTGAATTGTAAGGGTGCATTCTTGGTTGAAACCGACACCCGAGCTTTGAATTGATGGAGAATCAATTAAACCAAGTGAATCCATTGTTTTTTAATTGAGTCATTCAAATCATTGTAAGCATTTCTCTTGGGTGCATTTTCGATAGTATTCGACACCCTTCTTTTGATCAATCAAGAGTGTGAGTTCAAGCAAGTGCAAATTTTACAAGCATCAAGCGAGTGTGAAAGCGAGCAAGTGTGAGCTCAAACAATCAATTGTTAAAACAAGTTCAAGCGAGCATGCAACAATCAATCAAACATCAAGCGAGCGAGTTCTACAAATCCAACAAGTATTAAAAGCAAGTGAGTGTGAATTCCAACAAGTTCACATGGCGAAAAGCATTCAGTTGTTAAAGATTCTTAACAATTTGATCCTCTCAACCGCTGAAGACATGATACAAATCAAAAAATCAACTCTTGTTGATATTTCAATGAATCTACAACAAGCACATGAAACACTTGAGTTTCTTCAACTAGAGTCGCAATTGTAGAGAAATGAATTGCAAGAGAAGCGTGTTGCTTCCAAGTCTTTGACCAATCAAGAGACAACTGATCATTTGACTTCATTCATCCAACCAGCTTCAAGTGTTGAAGTTGTTCCAGTTCAACTTTCTTCCAAACCCATCATCAAGCCATGGGAATAAATTAAAAGTAATTGGAATCGATGCGACTTAGGATATGTCAAAGATAATGACAACTTACATATCCCTGATTATTCAAAGCCCATTCAGTTCGTCAGTGTTGGATTACTTGAACAAATCACCTCAACAAGTTCTCAGTAACTTGCATACTGACGTCAATGCACACAAACTGAAGTTACAGACAAACAAAAATGCACACAAAATCAAGTTGCAGATAAACCGACATGTTCTCATTGTCAAAGAACCGATCATCTGGACGATCAGTGTTTTGATCTCCATCCTTGTCACCATTGTGGCAAGCGAAATCATTCGTCAGAGAAATGCTACAAACACAACTAACCTGCCAGATTGAAGATAAATTATTCATGGATTGATCCCTGGGAATGGTCATCCACAGCCAGAAGATTGTACAAGTTTTACAATCGGATTCACTCACACATATTATAGCCAACAATCAAATGAATATGGTACTCTTGTGCAGTTGAATGGGGGAGTACAACAGTGAAACTCTCCTACACCTGAAGGGGGGAAGTTCAGAATTCAGATATAATTTGGAGAAGATTGCCTCTCCTTTCAGTTGAAAAAGGGGGGAAAATGTCAATGAAATTGACATGTGTTTGTCAGACTGAAAGTCTTGACAACATCAACGAAGCAGCCAATGGGCATCTTCAAATCAGCCAGTGGGCATCAACAACAAAAGCTGCAGTGAGCAGTTTTTGACATCAACAAATTCGCCAGTGGGCGATCGACAGCAAAGTCAGGAGTGAGCTCAAACACAACAAAAGCAACAATGAGTTGTTTTTTAGAGCCATCAGCCAGTGGGCGATCATCATTAGCAAATACGCCAGTGGGCGTTCTCTCTCTGTAGAACATTTGAAGACAATCTAATAAAAGAAGATTGCAAAGGGTTTCCTCCCTGGGGTTTTTCCCTGGTCATTGACCAGATATTGTGTCTCTTTTCTCTTAGCTGTATTTCATTATTCATATTGTGAAATCATTCTATCTAATATTGCTATATTATTATTGCTATATTTAAGAAGTGAAAATTGAAAATTGGATGCTATTGAAATTTTTTGAAGTAATAGTTGCAACATAGAACAATTCTTGATAAAAAATTAACATTACCTAATCTTTGACTTTTCAGGAGTTTCGTAGGTTTGATATCCATGTCATACTCCTAGCTCTTGGATACCAATTTCCCTCATCTACCATAACTGTCAGGTTGCGTGAGAATCTCCTTTATTGTTGTCAATGTCACATATGCTATCACTTTCGAATGCATCACATATTCTCTAAGAGATTTAAATTCATTCACCATAGCATACACATGTTTCTCAAGAATGATATATTTTAGTTTGACATCTCTCGATGCATGACTGAAAAAGGATATGGGATGCTCATACCCTTCCTTGTTATCTTGTAAGACAAATACGACTATTGTGTGCTTGAATGCAAAAGAAAAGAACTGAAATTATTTTGAAAAATATATAGTTTCCAAAATTGGGGTTTCCATGATGGCCCTATTAATTTTCTCAAACGATATGTGGGCTTCAGGTGTCCACCTCATGTCACTTATATTCGTGAGCATGTGTATTATATACTTGAGGAGTTCTGCGGAATTTGCAATGAATTTGCATAGAAAATTTATCTTCCCCAAAAATGACTGAAATTCCTTTTTATTCCAGGGTAAAGTGATCTTTGATATATCCTATACCATTTCTATATCAATCTCGATGCCATATTTGGAGGTTATGTGCCCCAACAATTTCCCTTCTTGCAAAACAAAAAACGATTCCTTGGGATTTAGGGAAAGGCCAAAATTCCTACACTTCAGGAAAACTTACCTCAAATGGTCTAAGTGTTCTTTGTTTGATTTGGAAAATACTTTCATGTAATATAAATAGATAACTATGAACTTGTCCCTTTCTCCCACAAAAGTGATGTCGATGGCCCTTTGAATTTTCGCTCCCACATTCATCAATCCAAAGGGAATTTTATTATACATGAATGTACCCCATGGTGTTGTGAATGTTGTATTTCTTTATTTGTTGGATGCATAACCACTTTGATTATAGCTTGAGAAACCATCGATCATCAATATCCTTGAGGATATCATCACCTTCTGCAATAGATGATCCATATTGGGCAATGTGTAATTTTCCTTTAACGAGCATCTATTCAAATTACTAGAATCCATGCATAACTTTATATCTTTGTTCTTTTTTCCAACGGGTACCAAATTGGCTACCCACTTAGAGTATCTTTGTAATGACCCATCTACCAGCACAAACTAAACGTGAATTATTAGCATGCATACAATGCATGCATATGATAGCTACATATGCATACGTTGCATGCACTGCACTAGTAGTATTAAATTATGAAGAAATTCCAAATATAGGATAAAAGATGTAATTGTTGAAGATATTAAATAAATATCTAACTTGCAAAATATATTGTAATATGTATTTTAGTATGAGTCGTCATTCGTAATAGGTAACCATAGAACATTATCCAAAAGTTCTAAATTAAATTATAAAAGTTTAAAGGGAGTTATATTATTATAAAAATAGTAACTCTTAACTAAAGGTTAAACATTAAAAGAAGTATAATATAATAAAATATTAAATAAAACTTATTAACAAAAGGACTACGTAATATAGTTGGTACCACCTACAACCTTATAAAGTGATGAGTGTCAATAGTAAGTGTGACTACCTCTTTAATTCACTATGAGGAGCCATGTATTAGACAGGGGGCATACAACTAAGGCAATGAAGGATGAATGAGTAGTGGTCCTAAGAGATAAAAGGAGAAGGGAGAAGGACTGAAAAGAGGAGGGAAAATATTTTGCCATTGGAGGAAGCACAGTTGAGAGGAGGAAAATTTGTAACACAAGATTACCGACAGTAGGAACTGGGCCTTGTTTGTTTCTGAAGTTTTTGGGCACGGGGGAACAGATTGTAGCAATTGAGAAGCATTCTGGACTGAGTACCTAGGTTGTACCCAGTTTGGCTGGGAGGTTATGGTCTTTTGGTAACGGGAGCGAGAGCGGGAGCAATTCTGAAGCATCTTCATCCGCAAGAACCCAGGTAGGTACTCCACATCAAATTAATTAATTTTGATATATGAATTTTGGTTAAAATTTAAAGCAGGTTTCATGTAGATTTCCTATTCTGTTTAGACTAAATATCTGGTTAAATTATTGGTTAAATTATTTAGAGCATTACCATCTTAGTGGCACAATAATTTTCCCATCCAATAATTTCTTGACTTCCTTCTTTATTGTGGGAAGAAGAATGAGATTGAACTTCCTTAATTTCCGCATAAAAGGTTTAGATACCTCCTTCATGGGAATTTTATGTTGTATAATAGAAGCATCATATGTTCTCAAATCTTCATAACTCCATGCAAAAGCATATTTGAATTTCTTAAATAACTCAACATACATCGTTTTGCAGGTGGATTCCAAAGATTTGGTGAGATTTACCTTTTGTGGGTTCTCTTTGGTGCCTAAGTCATGTTCCTCCACATTCTCGGCCATCGTCTAGAAAATGGGTTTGGTAGAAACATCGTTGTGTGATCAAATCTTTATTTCAAAGGGATGAGTCCTTTTGGGATAAAATTATTATTCAATTGTATTACTTCATGGCCTCTAATTTGGTTGAGGAAGTTGGGAATGTCTTCCTGTGATTCTTCCTCTTTTTAATCCATTTCAAGGGCTTTCTCTTCGTGATCTATGTTGATGGCCAATAATTCATCTACTAACTCCAAGAATATATTTAATTGTTCATCATCCTCGAAAACTTTCTAATGCTTTATGTTATCTGGGATGGAAGGTATGCATGTCATCTCCACTTCATACTTCAACTTTGGCTTAGGAGGTGGCTTAAATGTGCTCCTTGTTGTTGCCATTGTACCTTCGTGTTGATTGTCTTCCCTACGAATAAATGTAATGTTAAATGCACCAAAGTAGTTTTCATAAATGTCTCATACCGCATTTTGGTAAGACCTCATTCTGTGGTGTTTGGTAGTGTATATGTTCCTTATTTAGAATAACACTAGCTCGAAATCACCAAAAAATGCTATGTTTTTAACTCCCATCTTCCTGGTCATCTCTAAACCTAAAAATAATGCCTCGTATTCAACGACATTGTTTGTGACATCAAAATCGATTTAAATGATAGGGGTATGATTTGGCCCATAGGGGGTACTAAAGGCACTCTTGCTCATGTTCCTTCTCTAGATAATGCTTCGTCAAAGAACATCTTCCAAACTGGATTTTGCTCCCATGGTTGTTTAATGTTAGTAGTTAATTGATCTGCTTTTGTCATTGCTTCAAGGTTCATGAATAGGTTGTAACAACCCATGGACTCCTTTATGTCATATATGGGTTAATTTCTAGATCTCTTGGCATCACTCACCATATATAAAAGTTTAGCTTCTCTATATAGTCTCCTCTCTTGTGTTGAGAAATCTAGGGGCAACAAGGTAGTTGATTTCTCTTATTTTGATAATTTCTTGTGATGTATTTTTGCTTATCTTGATTAAATCATTCTTCAACATCATTATTATTGTGTTATTATCATCAAACAACTACCAAACCATAAAGAATAATGAGACAAGAGGACATAGAAATTAGGTGATCATCCAGGGCCAAAATCTCTCCAATTGAGAGGAAAACCCACAAGAATTCTTCTCTTCTTATAGAACTTCAATTGGCGAATTCCAAGGTCTATGATCCTTTACCAAGACCCTCTAAGACCAATTCAAATATTTCCTTCCTTCTAGTAACCTCAACCTCAACAAATTCTGCAATTTATATCCCTAGTATATTATTTTGGAATTTCGACCTATCCAGTAGATTCTTCTACAACTTTGATCTGCCCAACAAATTCTTCTACAGCTTTGACCTGCCCAGCGAATCTTTCTACATAAACCCTATCCCTTACACATGTGGAAAATAATGGTAAATTCTTCTCCTTTCCTCTTCACTTGAGTTGATTACATCTTCTAGACAACTCAACTCATAAGGTGTACTTCTTGATGTCCTAACTTGACTTATGTAACTTAACCTTTAATGTTGCAATAGATGCCCTAGTTCCTTTGCATGTGTGGAGAGTAATATCCCAAAAACAAATCTAGAAATATTACTTTTCTTTTCTTTTCTTCGTCCTTCCTTTCTTTGCACTTCTTTCTCTTTCTTGATCAGACTTGAGAGAGTTGGCTGAGTGTCCAAAGTGAGGTTGAAGTCTCTCTTATATATAGGCTTTCTGCTAGGTCGAATTGCACCCTTTAGGCTGAGTTGATATTTGGAACATGACAAGGTCTTGGAGGGTCTTTTGACTCAAATAATTTTTTCTTTACAATATGTAACATGCCCAAATGGGTCTTCCATACATGATAATTACTTTCTTGACTTGTATACTTAATGACAAGCCCTAGAAGCTCTTAATGGGAGCTTGACCTAAAAATAAATTTCCCTTGAGAATGAAACCCATGCCTCAAGAATAACTATAATAAATTTATTCTTTCTCTTTTCATTAAATACATAAATCATGATTACATACGTCATTATGAAGACTGAACCTAGTTACATATTTCAACACTCCTTCTTAACTAGGGAGTTATTCATAATCCATACAAGGTACTTGGACATTCTCAATCTGACGGATTCTCATAAGAAGAGTCAAATTGGTAAGCCATCTATTTGCATTATATCAACCAACATTGTCACATAACAAGGCCTTGACTAAGAAAACTATCTCTCCATAAGATCAAAGCACAATGTTGGCGAGACCAATGACAAATAGACACCATCAACATTGTCTCTCATGGCATATACCCCACCCAAGTGTTCACAGAGTATGTCCTTCTAGGAATATTCTTATCTTGTATTCCCAGTCCCCAAGGAATATCGGTCCTCTTCGACTACTCTTATCTTGGATTCCCTACCACATCCTCAAAGAGTATCAGATGCAAGATGCTTACCCAATCCTCCATTCTCTCTTCAAAATATGAATACAAGAATGATGTATTTATATATCCCTTTCAACTAGGGAAGATATACCCATTGCTATAAGGGAATGTACCAAAGATCCCTCTTATCCAGGGACTTGCCGAAGCTCCCTCTTAACTAGGGACTTGCTTTTAACATCTTTCTTCTCTTTGGAGGAGATCATGGGACCTTCAACGACTTGTAGATCTACTTCTTTCAATGGCATGAATTTTATCTTCATCATTATGGAGCCTTCATCTTTTGTAGGGCATCAACTATCCATCACTTCCTTTTCACGATCCATAGGATTGAACCAACAATCATTTCACCCTTCCTTTTATTTAAAAGTGATCGTTTAGTCCACATCTGGCTTTTCTTCATACGACTACCTTCCCCAATTCATGTTTCCTTCAGGATCTTTAATCCAACCACGAGTGCTAGTTGTAGGTGACATCCACAACTCTCTTTGGGTAGCCCTGTATCAACCTATCTAGATGTTGTTCAAAAATAAAAAATGAACATTAACTCAAAGTTACCTTTTATGATTCCCTTTCATCATGACATCTTGCTTTCTTGCAACATCAACATCCCGAACACATCTCAAATAATTCATATATCAAGGGTCTCCTTTCTTTATGGAGATGTCATAGTCAATTCTTCTAGTCATCGGATGTTGATTTCTTATATTTGTGTCTTTCACGATCTATTCTTTCGTCTCTTCACATATTGCTTCCCAGGAACTTCCATCCATAGTTCCTTCATCTTTCTTAACCACCTCATATTCCATATGAGGACATATTATATTGATCTCATCTTGTCAATATGTGATTCATGCTTTCATGCATCTATCCATGGAGAGAGATCCATGTTCTCTGATCATGCTCAAGAGGTAGAGCATTTACCCATACTATTTGCAACCTTACGATGACATGACATTATCTTATCTATTATCATATGCATGCGTACCTGTCCTTTCCCTTAGCCATCTAGATTTCCTTCGGAAACTTCCTTTCCTTGATTTAAAGTATTTAAGTCATCTTGACATGTTGTACTCCTTTGTCACCAGACCATCATCCTTCTAAATAATGGATTCCACACAAGGTGAAATGATCAATGAGACACTTCCTTATTTCAAGTAGAGGTGAACCTTCTAATGAGGATTCCAATGGAGGATCTAGATTTGCATGATGATGATATATGATGAATTCCTTCTATCATGCTAGATTACTTTATTTCAAAGATATGCATTATATATACTTTCAATGAGTTTACCAAGAGATACTTCATTGATATGATGACTTCTAAATCCATGTAGACTTCTACTTTAGCTATTATTTCAAGCTTCTCTAAATATGTCATGAGATATTTCTTCAATCGTATGCTTCTAATATGATGCCATCTCCAAATATGATGCCTCCTATCATTCTTATAATTTTTTATATCATGATATTTATCTTTCATGAAAACTGAAAAAGAACACAGTGAAGGAGATTATCTCAGTCGTAGTAGACATCTCTCACTTCCTCCTTCTTTGGTTTCTTATTTTAAACTTCTTCCACTTCTTTAGTGACATGGGCTTCTTCCCTTCCTCTTTTGTTTTCCTTCTTGAGTTTAGGGTAATTTCTCTTGTAGTCCCCATATTCATTACAACCATAGCATTGGATCTTTTACATATCCTTCTTGTTCTTTTTATGAGGACCAAACATTCCAATCTTTCCTTTCCTCCTAGCCATGGTAGAAAATGTTTGAATATTCTCATTTGATCCTACATCATTTTTTTCCTTCAACTTGGTTTCTTCAATATTATACAATAACCAGATTTCACTAAATAAGGTAGCTTCCTTCTTTCCATAGATGCTCGATGTAAATTCTCCCCATTCCTCTCGTTGTTCATTGAGCACTATGGTGGTCATTTATTTATCATACATTATTTCTCCCAACTCTTGTAGTTGGTCTCTTATTTTTTATTCCCTCATAAAATATGAGGCTATTCCATATTTCTTTGAGATCTTCATTTTGTATAGCTTGTTTCTCAAAGATATCACTTCTCTAACAATACTTACAGAGAACAATTTTACTAACTTCTCATATATTTCTTTTGATGTCTCCAATTTTGCAACATATGGTATGAGGGGATCCTTGATGGATTCTATAAGGATCCTTTGAGCCCTAATTTATCATTTCATATCCCTGGCTAGGGTTTAAGCTTCTTCTTTTGGAGGTTTAGTGATTGAGCCCTTAACATGTTCAATGCCTTCATTCTCTATGAGGATCAAATATGTCCTCTTCTTCCATGCAAGAAAGTTTGATGATCAAACCAATTTGTTGTTTTCCTTGCAGAATGAAGTCATTTTGATAGCAGATTTAGACATAAATATACAAGTACTTACTTTTCAATTGAATATGCTTCTTGATGATAATATATTCAACTTTATGCCTTCTTGATTTTAATGACGATGTTGATAATATAATATCTCTTCCTTAAAAAATTCTCCTTCAAAGAGAGGGAGATCATCTTAATTCCTTGATGATGATCTCAACATCGCGTCTTGCTTGCCTTGAATGTAGATCAAGATAATTCAATGAGTAGACCTTCTTTAAGTGGAGGTAGGGTATAGGGTTTTGAGGTCTTCTTTCTTTGAGATGTGATGATCTTTGAGATGTATGGTCCTTCTTGATGATTGATTCTCTTGATGTTTCCTGGATGAACTTGTGCTTTGGCCTTTAAGTATCCATCTTTAAGTTTCCTTTCCTTGTCTTGTCACCTTAGCATTGATACCATGTTGAGATATATAGGGGCAAAAAGTTAGGTGATTTATCTTATTTTGATAACTGCTTGTGATTCCTTTTTGGTTATCTTGATTAGATTATTCTTCAACTTGATTATTATTGTTTTTTTTATAATCAAACAACTTCCAAATCATAAAGAACAATGAGACAAAATGACACATAATATAGGCGATCAACCGGGGCCAATACCTCTCCAACTAAGAGACAAACCCACAAGAATTCTTCTCTTCTTATTGAACTTCAATTGACAAATTCCAAGACCTATTACCCTTGACTAAGACCCTCTAAGACCATGTCAAATATTTCCTACTTTCTAGCAACCTTGACCTCAACAACTTCTGCAATTTCGATCCCCATTAAATTCTTCTGCAATTTTGACATGCCTCGTATATTCTTCTGCAACTTTGATTTGTCCAACAAATTCTTCTACAACTTTGACCTATGCAGCAAATACTTCTACAACTTCAACTTGCCCAACAAATCCTTCTGCAGAAACCCTAGCCCATGCACATGTGGATTCTCTCTCCTAGAGAACTCAGCTTGCAAGGTGTAATTATTGATGCCCTAACTCAACTTTTGTAACTCAACCTTTATAGCTGCAATAGATGCCCTAGTTCCTTTGCACGTGTGGAAAGTAATAGACCAAAAAAAAATCTATAAATATCACTTTTTTTCTTTTCTTTTGTTCGTCCTTCCTTTTTTCACACTTCTTTCTCTTTCTTGATCGAACTTGAGAGTGGTGAGTTAGTGTCCAAAGTGAGGTCGAAGTCTTTCTTATATAAAGGCTTTCTGCTAGGTTGAATTGCACCCTTTAGGCCAACTTGTCCACTTGAGAAGGCTGAATTGATATTTGCAACATGATGAGGTCTTGGAGGGTCTTTTGACTCAAATAATTTTTTCTTTACAATATGTAACATGCCCAAATGAATCTTCCATACATGAAAATTACTTTCTTGACTTGTAGACTCAATGAAAAGCCCTAGAAGCTCTCAATGGGAGCTTTACCTAAAAATAAATTTCCCTTGAGCATGAAACCCATGCCTCAATAATAACTATAATAATTTATTTTTTTATCTTTTCATTAAACACATAAATCATGATTACATATGGCATTATGAAGACCAAACCTAGTTACATATTTCAACATCTTTCACTATAAAGGCAAGTATGGTCACATAGGATAAATCCATCTGTAAGGTTCCACCCAATTTTCTGGCCCAGGACCTGGAAAATAACATGCCATAAGTAGTCAAGATATCAACTACCACTATTTCCATGACTAAGCTCTTGTTAGGTATTTAGGTAAGAGATACCACTAGGTCCTTGATGAGACCTAAGCATTTTACCCATCTAGAGTCGAATGAGTAAATATCATGATATGGTTTGGTAATATCCAATCCTAGATCCACCATGGTTGACTTACGCATAAAGTTATGGGATGCTCCCGAATCTAGCATGCAGTTGTGAAGAAGCTTATTATGAACATTGAGGGTGATGTAAAATGAAGGGCTATTGTCATCATGTTCTTCAACATGTGGTCCACACTATGGTTGGATGATCTTCTTGAATGTTTAAAGTATCATTATGAGAAACTACTTCTGCAGGATTTATAAAATTTTGTATGTGGGACTGATATTTTGGATTTTGGGCCAACTCTAATAAAGGTATTAGGATTTTTGTCTTACATAGTTCTTGTTCCAAGGAGAGATACAACTTACCACAAAGGGTAAGGATCACACACACCTAGTGTGATAATAAGAGAGATACAACTTATCGCAAAGGGAAGGATCACACACACATATTATGGCAATAGGAGAGATACAACTTACCACAAAGGGTAAGGATCACACACATCTATTTTCTAGAGTTCCCTCAACCTTAGGAGTTCTCCATCTCCATTCCCACCATTGGAGATCAGCAAGGGGGGAAAATCATAGCTCAGTGTTCTTGATCAGCTATGACCCTTTCCCAGGAGGGTCATATCCACCAGTCCAAGCTTCTCTTTGAAGACAAAGAACTTCCTTTTCGATAAAGGCTTGGTAATAATGTTTGCTATCTTCTCATCGTTCGAAATGTGATGGAGTATTATGGATAATATTTTCACCATATCCCGAATATAGTGATATATAATCTCAATATGCTTAGATCCCACTTTTGTGGTCGCAATATATCACTTTCATATCTAGTACATGCTCAAACATCTCTCTAAAGAGATTTCTCAACCATACTACCTCATAACTAGTCATGCTAGCAGCAATGTATTCAATCTCGGTCATACTAAGGGAAAAAAACTTCTTCTTCTTACTCATCTAACATATCATGGTAAGCCCCAAACTAAAATAACACCCCAATGTGCTCTTTTTGTCAACAACATTTCTAGCCCAATCAACATCAGTGTATCCATGTAGTCTCACATCTCTAGTAGTATATCTTATTCCAAGATTAATAATCCCATTTAGGTATCTCAACACATACTTAATAATAACCTATTGTGCATGTAGATGCTTAGTCATAAATTGACTCAGAGTGTTGACAACAAAACATATGTTTGGTATAGTGTTCACATAGAACATTAGTGCCCCAATAAACTATTGGTACTCAGAAGGATTTTCCAAGACAGGTCCTGCAACTTCTCCACAACTTCTTGAAATTCATCTCCATTAGTGTGGCCATGGAATTGCATTCCACCGTTCCAAATATATCTAATAGTTTAGCAACATATTTCCCTTGAGAAAGGATAATCTCACTAGGTCTCTTCCACACCTATAAGCCTAGGAAGTAGTGCATCAAACCAAGGTATTTCATTTCAAATTTAGAGGAAAAATCCATCTTACTCTTGAGAATAAGAGGGAGTTGGCCAAGTCAAGTCCTACAACTTCTCCACATAACTTCTTGAAGTTCATCTCCATCGGTGTGACCATGTACTTTCATTCCACCATTCTGAATCTCTCCAATAGTTTGACAACATATCTCCCTTAAGAGATGAAAATCTCACCTGGTCTTCGCCACACCTCTAAGTCCAAGAAGTAGTGCATCAAACCAAGGTTATCCATTTCAAATTTAGAGGCTAGCTCCCTCTTACACTTGAGAATAAGAGGTTCTCCAACTGTCAAGAATAAATCATCAACATATAATACCAAAATCAGGGGCATGTCTTGGACAACTTTGAAGTAGATATTCAGATCGAAAATGCTTCTCGTAAATCCAAGCTTCATCAATTAGCTATCAATGTGGGCATACACAGCCTTAGGGGCTTGCTTCAATCCATAAAGTGCCTTCTTTAGCCTGCACACATGAGTCTTCCTGTCATGCTCCTCAAATCCTTGTGGTTTCTCAACATACACTTCTTCTTTGAGAATTCCATGTAGAAACATAGTCTTCACATCCATCTCGTGAAGTGTCCATCCCTAAATCACAATAAGAGAAATGATAGATTGGATGGTAGTATGGTGGGGAAGCGATTCAAAAATTTCATCATAGTCATCTCCCTCTTTCTGGGAGAAACCTCTAGCCACAAATATCGCCTTGTATTTCTCAATACTTCCATCCACACCATGCTTAATATTGTACAACCATTTAGAAGTCGCAACAGAATTTCCATCAGGTCTCAGAACCAATTCCCACACATCGTTATTCATAATAGAATTATATTCTTTGGCCATAGCATCCTTCCATTCTTGTTCTTTCACTACTTCAAAAGTGTGTGGTTCAACCTATATCATGTTTCTCATTGCTACAACATATCCCTAATATTGACATGGCTTCTTGCTTTCTTTGAAGGTTCCTCTTGCAACAACATGCCTCTTAGCATTTTGTAAAGTGTCACGAAGCCATAGTGGTCTCTTTTGTTGAACAATGTAACTAGTGTTGGCCTTCATAATTGTATTTGTGTCATGATGTAATGTATTTGTTAAAAGAAATAAAACAAAATTTTATTATACAAGAAATTGAATTATTAAAGCATGGGTTTCATGCTTGGGTCAATGGTTCTTAGGTCAAATCTTCCATTGTAGGCTTCTAGGGTTTATGTTAAATGTTTTTTTCCATCTCATAATGTAAAAGACCCTTCTTGGGTTTGTCAATCAAGAAAGAAATTTATTTTATGTAAAATATGTCATTTAGGCCTCCTCCACCAAGTTGGCCTCAACCTAGACAAGTCAGCCTAATTAGGGAGGAATAATCCACTATAAAAGGGCAACAACTTGACTCATTTGGAGCAGATCAACCACAAGTTCAATTTGTCGTTTTTGGAGGCAAAAAAGGGTGTGAAATTCAAGGAAGAGGAAGGAAACCCTAGCTAATGAGAAGGAAGTCTTTGTCAAGCATAAGAAGCACTCTCTTTGTCTCACACGTGTGGAGTTTTTAAGTTGTTGGAAGGGTTGAAATTGTAGTATTGAAGCTGGGCTGAAATTCTGAAGTAGCTGGTGGGGGTCAAATTCTGGATTGTTACTTGGTTGTAGTTGTCGGACTAGAAGAGACTATTGAATTTTGTTGAATCATATTGGAAGGCTAACTTGGTGGAGGAGGAAGGTCTTTTGGTCAGGTCTAAGGTCTTGGTCTATATCAATTTGATTAGTGGAAGAGTTTGACTAGGATTTCCCCAAGAGAGGGTCTTTATCCCTGGCAGAGTGCCTACATATGATGTTGTTGATATTCATGTTTTGCTTCGATGAAACTAAGATAAAATAACATAAAGAGAAGATAATAAAACTACAAAAATATCACAAGTAATTATCAACATAAGAAAATATTTATTCCTTTATGATTTTGTAACATGGTATCATAGCTAAGGTGAAGAAGGAAGGAAAAAGGCAGCTTCAAGATTTATTAAAAGAAAGGTTAAAGAGGAAGGAACAATAGAAGGTCATTAAGGGAAAAAGTATAAGAATGGAAGCTAGAGGATCAGAATAAGACTACAATAATTAGTCCTCAAGGCTGAGTTCCTAGAAGGAAAAATCTAATTGAAAAAGAACAAGTTTTTGAGCATGTTTACAAGACTAGTCTTCTGTAATCAGGTCGTAGTTCTAGGAAATAAAGATTGCAGACATGTACTTAATAACCTCAAAATTAGAAGAAGTTGAATAACTTTTCTTGAATTCTAAATAATGAGGCTTTAAGTATTTCCAAGGCCGAGATCATTGGATAAAAAGAAAAGGTTTGTACAACAATCTAAACCTTATACTATATCAAGAATCTGAAATAGGATAATTGTCATCCAAACTCTATATCATCTCAAAAGTTGGTCGAAACTCTACACTGGAGTAACCATCGAAAGGATCACTTGTTTATTTAACTAAAATACTAAACATTTATGAAGACACTCGTAATGTCAAGAAAAGCTATAGTCACCTCAAGACAACATGTATTCATCTAGAGATAGACACAAGGAATGGATTACCTAAGGTCTAGGCCATAAAGGGACTTATACATATTTATGGAGTACGAGATCTATACGTGACATAAAATTTAAAAATATAATCTTTTTTGTGCAAGGCATTATAGGCATATCTTAAAATAAATCTACTATACCAATGCATAATCTATCTTTGAAGAAAGGAATACCTTGATAAGCAATCTTAACATCCTTGGCTGAAGAAAGGAAGAAGTCTAGAAACTTGTTTGTCTAACACAGGATTGTGAAGGTAGATTTGAGAATCTCATCAAATTCAATTTACTATTATTATTTCCCTTTATATTTTAGTAATCTAACAATATTTTTTCAGTTTGCAAGAAAAAGCAACAAGCTCAATGGAACATCAAAGTCAAAGGTATGTAATCCTTAGGTATGTATAGCATGCAGGAAATGTTTTGTTTCTTAGTTCTCATTATGTTAAATTTTGTTAATGTCTAGTATTTTAAATCTTAGATGGTATATGGGTCATCACTTACTCTCTCTTAGAAATGATATCTCATAATTTCTAGGGTCTGTAATACTGAAGATTGTTGTCATAAATATTGTAAAAAAATCGTACCCTATTTCATAGGAACCCTTCTTTTGGGGTTTGTAAGCCTAGGACAAAAATTGGAAGCCCTGGTAAGTCTAAAATTAAATTTGAAATTAGGGTTTGAATCTAATATTACTAATTTCTAATTGTGTCCTTGTATTTGTATAATTTTGGTAGTACTTACCAAGGATTGTTGCAAATGCATAAAGAAATAAGGATGGTGTTGTTTCATGGTGAGAGGGAGCTCTTTCACAAGTAGCTTCCACCTTATCATAAACGATATATATCATCTTTGTGTTTTCTTTAAGACTAAGCTTATAGGAATATTCAAAGGAATGAGGAGTGCTATCAGATTAAGAGAAAGCCCTTCAGAATAATACTCTACAAGGTTTGTTAAAGAAAAACTCAAAGCATGTCTTAGACTACAAGTTTTGTTGTAAGGTTTTATTCACACAAAAGGTATGTTCATTCTCTTTTAAAATTTTCTTTACATTACTAACATATTTATGTCTAGGGTTTTGAATCTTAAAGATTCTTGTTAGGGTGATTAATCATTAGATTGAATCTATCCTTGTTATATTATCTCTTGTCATTTGATAATTCATGTGAATCCCTAACATTTAGGGTTCAATGTAAAACCCTAGCCTCTTGATGCTAAGGGTATGTCGATGTTGATTATGAAACCCATGTATTTTTAGGGTTTGTTGGTAAATTCTATAACATATGATGAAATCATATTATTTTGAAGTGTAGGGTTTTAGTAATGTCATGGTAAAAACCCTAGTTCTTTAGGGTTTGTTGTTAATGTATAGGTTATATAATGAAGCCCTAGATTTTTAGGGTTTGGTAAATTAGCGTTTATGAACAAAACCTTTGTAAGATCCTAGGAATGAAACCCTAGGTGTATATTCATCTATATGATCAAAACCCCAGCTTGATTAAAATTGTTGTGTATCTAACTTCGAAGTATTGATGTTTGTGTCTTGGGTTTACCTGGTAGGTATGGATATTGATATGAGATGCTAGTGCATGATAATTAAACCCTAGATATGTTTATGTGAGTATGCTATCTTGATAGCTAATGAAATCTAGGGTATATATAACAAACCCTAGTAGAGATTGATTTTCTAAGGCGTGACAATGAAAATCTAAAAGTATATTGTTTTTCAATCATCAAGATGATTTAGTTTTGATGACAAATTCTAGGGTTTGCAACAAACCCTAGGTGATTTGACATGTATATCTAAGAGAGTATTGTTGAGAACTTAGATGTATAATTATATGATTGGATTGATATCTTGATTAATTTTCTTTAATTCTTGATGATGGAGTCTACGATTTTTGACAAAACCCTACCAAGTTGTTGAAATCTAGAATATAAAAGATGAGACCATTGTTACTTATGAACCTAACTAGGTTTAGGTATCTGGTGTCTAAGCTTTAATGTTTTGATGCTTCAATTGTAAAGACATGATTTTGATATAGTTGACTTCATGATTTTGTATATTTGTATTTGGTTGTACTTGCTAATAAATTTTTTCATGTACATAATCTTCAAGATGTTGAAGATGTTCATAATTATGAGCATGATGAAGGAAGCTACAAGGATGATGATGATGATGATGACCTTGATGCCATGAAGCCTTGAAAGGTTGAATTTTCTTTCATGTTATAAAAGAAGGCAGTTGTTGATCTCCCTAAGTTGAGAGGGATCTTGGATAAAAGAAAGGCTATATCTCCTTGGTTAAGAGGGAGGGAATATTATTATAGTCATAGTAAATAACCTGAAGAATGAATGAAAGTACTATAGATAGATTTGCAAAAAAAATACTTGAGGAGTACTAAGGTTATATTTGGTGCTACTAAAGAAATGAAAGAAGAAGAAATCTCCCGACAAGTTGTATTTGGATAACTGGATGATGCTGTAAGTAACATCATAATTTTTGAGGACCCTGAAGGTTTGTGTTTACTTGAATATGTATTTGAAGGTTTATTACTAATTGGGGTTGTAATTGTGTAGGATCTCTTCGTTAAAAAATTGAACATTTGAAGCATGCTTGGTGTGGTGGCTATATATATCTGATTTAGTTGATTAGGAGAGATGAATCATATTGTGGAAACAAGATGCTTGGGAGGACATTTGGTCGACGTATGTGTTGATGTCTATGTAAGCACTCTGTAATTTTTTGAGGTTGCAGAAGACAATCACAAAGGTAACCACAAACCTACTTTGGAAGCTGGGATCTAACCCTGTCAGCTTCAGAGAGGGCTCTCTCTATAAGATTTAACTTTGTTGTATTAGATATTAGGCTAGTTATGAGTGTTCGAAGTTTTGTTTTAAATTGTTTGGTTGATTAAGTGTCCGAACCTTCCATTGGGCTATGGAGTCTACAGTTCAAAAGGGGTTGTTTCATCTTTTAAAAGGAGTTTCATAGGGCAAGGTAGCTAAACTAAATGGATTCTTTATATTAAAGTGAAATGGAATGGAAGAAAAGATATAAGTTCAATAGAAGTTAAAGAGAAATTAAGAATTCCTTAACATGATATTAGAAGAAAACATAGAAATTATTTTCAGCCAGAAGCATAGTGTATTTTTCAACAAATTATGTTCATCAATTTTCTGTAAAATAATTCAGAGTTCATAAAGCATAAGTATGGAAACAATGTAATAACACATTAACAGTGAAGGAAGCACATCACAAGATAGTCTAACACATGAATCTTGTGAAGAATGTCCTTTTATTTACTGATCAGCATATCAAATGAAAATAGTACAACAGTGTTCTGGAATAAAAAAAATCCACGCAGGAATCAACCCTTGATACTTCTAAAATAGAAGTATTTATAAGATATTTAGAAAAATATCCTGTCAAAACTGACACGGATGTATTTAGGAATTCCTAAACTTAATCCTTTTACCTTATTACAAATATTTAGGGAAAATTTGAACTGTTTGAAGTGCTGGCACTAAATTTGTGCAATTGCTGACTGTCTGGCCCTTCGAATCCTACTTTTCTGTTGATGTTGAGTTGTACGACCAAATTCGCCACTTCAATAATTCACATAATTTATCCTAGTGCTTCTCACTCGAGATAGTTGTCTTCAGTAACTTTCTATAAACCTCGTCGACTTTAGTATATTTATAAAATGTTGGTTTGGAAATAAATATATGCTTAATCTCATACTGAATGTCTAGGTCATATGCCAATGCTTCCAGGAGTGCTTTTCCTGTCATACTGATTCTTCCACCTGTAACTTTGGAACTGTCTTTAGCCTTAATCATTAATTTATCACTGTAATCGGGCCACGTACTGAGCTTGTCATTTATTACCAATAAATTAGGAAGTCCCTTTTTGTAGAGGGCTTCTAGCGTTTTGAAGAATCTTTGTACGCCAATGTATTACCAAATTTCTCTTAGCCAGCACCTTCTTGACTTCCAGTATAGTTTATGTTCTATCTTCAATCTCCAACTCTTCGAATTCTTGTTTGTTTTTAGAATTAAGGAATTTGATGAGCTTAGTAGCTTCACTGGGTTTGTCACCCAACTATTTTCTGACGTGTTCAATGGCTTCATTAGATCTTTCAATCAGTTCCTACTCCTAAAATATAACTTTTATAGAAGGCCATATATCTATCATATCTTCATTGATCCGTTTCCAAATAGTTTCTTTGATCTGGGCTAAGGTATTACCCACGACAGTGTCCTTTTCCATTTGTTGCAATCTCTGGGACAATGTCTGGGATTTCTGCATCTCTGTCACGAGAGAATTCTCATATCTATTGCTATGCTCCTATAGGACTTTCATATCCTCTCTTAGTTTCTTTATTTCTTCTCCCTGTATAGACATGTTCTCCAGGGATTGAGCCAACTTAATTGAATCATTTGCAGTCGATGTGGGAAGTACTGTAGAAGAGGATGTTCCTACTATTGTAGCTGTTGTAGGAATTCCTGTTTGAAGTAGGGATGCAATTGGTACTACATCAAGAGGAACTACTGCTAGTTGAGAATTCTGCTCCTTCTCTTTTATCAATTTATCCATCTTTGCTTCCATCTCCTTGATCTGTGCACTCTACTCCACCAGTAGCTTCAACATTTCTTCTTTTTGTAACTCTATCTCTCCTAACTCCTTTACCTAGGGATCTTCGGTTGCTAGCAACTTCAATTGCTTCTTCACGGTTGCTATGTCGACATTCTTCTTTTTAATGATTTCTTCCATGGCCTTTGAATTACGAGGATCAAAACCTGCTTTGATCACCATTTCCTCCAAATATTTGATTATGTTGTATTTGGTCAGGGAGGAAACCTACTCCAATTTAAGCTAAGATGGAACATTATTTAAAGAAAGATGTAGTTTGGAAGTAGTGAGGGCGGTCTGTGTGAAGGTTGAGTAGACCATTTCTCTTGTCTTCCTGTGCATGTCCATTTGATCCAAAGGATGAATGTCCTTTGCCTCAAATTCAAAGGTAGTCTGCTTGAAGTCAGCTGTTGATTTTGGTTATGGAACCTATGCTTGCAAGCATGCCATATGCATTCTCCCTTTCTCTGTGTCATAGGATGAAATGAGCTTCTGTTGGATTGAGGAAGATTGTTCCCTGAATTGAGTATAAATGTTGTCATGAATGGCTTCATTGCTTTGTTTAATTTCTTTGTCTTTGGAAAATATCCAGTTGCCTTTGTTCTATAGATGACTCTAGTGTGTGAGGTATTATAGTTGGGATTTCTTTAGTAGTCGAGGATGAAGAAGAATAAATGGTGCTACTGTCAAACTTCAAAGTTTGAAGTCCAGATAGTACAATGGTACCCTGTGTTTCCTCCAATAGTGGGAAGTCAATCTTAGAGCTTGTCTTAATCTTCTTGGTATATATCTTGAATTCTTTGGCTGAGACTTCTGTGACTCAAGGAGAGTCCTCCTCTCTCAGTCTCTTCTCGGTCGTTTCTCTGGGTATGGGAGTCTCTAAGGAAATCCTGGAAATCATCTGCTCTTTGGCCTCCTGCAATGTGTTCTCTACCCAATTTTGTTGGTTCATATACTTCTCTATTTCTGGTCTTTGGGTATGCACATAGGGAGTTGCCTTTTGTTCCACTCTTAGCTTAGAAATTACCCCAAAGGGGTCATAAGACCATGTAAAGATAAGAGGGAAATTCATTTGTTTCAACAGGAGGTCTGCTTCCTCTCCTGCTGCTCT
Organism: Pinus tabuliformis; assembly: GCA_031772625.1. NCBI lineage: Eukaryota > Viridiplantae > Streptophyta > Pinopsida > Pinales > Pinaceae > Pinus > Pinus tabuliformis. Next base: position 777,575,999 of record CM062808.1, on the reverse strand, counting down.
ACTGTTACAGATAAAAGGTCCTATCTGTGTCTTAATTCTGAATTGAGACTTCTTCTTAGCTACCACAAAATGGATGTTGTTTAAGTGGATTATTTGCCTGATGTACTCCAAGGAAAATATCCTCATTGGAAGGTACTTGGGTAACTTATATGGTGGCAACTCTGAGCCATAAACTTTGATATTTGTAAATGATTGGTATAGGTACCAATCTCCTGCCTTCACCTGTTCACTGAGTTGTAACACTTTCTAAATATCCTCATTGATTCTTGGAATCTGCTGGCCACTCAGCAAACAAGTTGCTGGATACAAAAACTGATCAATAAACTCTCTAAAACTGAACTCATGTGATTGCTTTCTGATGATAGAGGTCCAAAATATAATGCATTGAGGCTCTCCTTGTTGATTGAGGTTTTTCATTGCAAAGGGGAACCTATTTGTTTGGAAGAAAATGAATATATACATAATAATTGAAGAATATCTAAACATTCCTTCAGTTAAAAACTGAAGGATTTTTTCATGAATTACAATTTCAAGGAAGTAACCATAGTCAAAGGTGGGTGATAGTCCTTCTTCTGTAAAAAGACTGGATAGAAATCCTAAAATAGGTTCATCTACCCATTCTTCTGAAAACTAACCAAGAAGGTAAGATAAGACATAAATGTTTTGTCTTGTTCTTTGAGGGAAAATAAAAGAGGGATAAGGGGGATTCTTCTTGGGGAGTTGAGAATCTTCTAGTAGGAAGACCTCAAAAATCTTGGCTCTCTGGGGGAAGGTAAGCTTTTGATAGATTTCTTTAAGAGCTTCAAGGGAAAAGGGAGTCAGAGAGTCACTATAGGGGACCTGCAACATTTGGTTTATATGTTTAGAGGTAATGGTGAAAATGATTTCACCATTGGGGGAGATGATAGCCCTCTTACTTTAGAGGTAAGAGGAATGACACTTGAGGAAAAATTAATGGAAGTAGTAGGATTGGGGAAAAACGAATAGGGGTAGTCTAGACTGCCAAAGGTTAATTTCATCAGAGTGGTCAAGGTAAGTGTCATGAAACCAATAGCGTAATTCGAAGAGGTTGAATTCACATTGTGTCTCAGAAATCTTGTAATCTTTGTCAGCAAGAGGAATGTGGTCTAAATCCACTGGGGGAGTGAGCATGGGGTTTATCACAGTGGCAGTTTTTGGGGCTGTTAGGTACCTATACCAATAGGTTTCATATTTCATGATTGGTAAAGTAAGTTCAAATATGCTCTGCTTTGGTGATGCAAAGATCCCATATTTCCAAGAAAAATGCAATATGAGTACATAGCTTGATGTTAACTGAATTTGGATGGATGGTCCAACAGCCTAATCTGGATCATACAATGTTTCAATTTTCTGTTGTAGATTAGAGAAAGGAGTCTGTCCAAACAGTTCAATCTTGGCAGATAAAGTAGTTAGGTAGAGAATGAAGGTTCCCAACTGTTTAATCTGGGGCCTTGGAAGCAATAAGGCTAGCCTAGATAGAAAAGCAAAAGAAAAAGTGAAAAAGAAAAGAAAAGATAAATTGAGGGTTTGCTAGCTCAAATGCACCCTCCATGAAGAAACAAAAAATGCTAGGCAAATAGATGGGTAGGTAGATAGGGGTTGCAGAAGCATGATTCCTTTATCACTGGCTCAAGCAAAGGAAAAACATGGTGCCAGTGCAGGTCTCCTATTCAGAAGTTTTGCAATTGTACAATGAAGCATGTCTAACTCCCTAATACCCCCCATTATACTCATTACTAACATCCCAATACTACTCATGTTCATGAAAGAGATCAGGGTCTTATGTTGGTTCTTGTTTCTTTAAGAGCCACATTTCTTGTGTAAAATTCTTTTCATTTTGATCTACTTCCTAAACTAAGTCGATTTCATATAAAACTTAGTGTTTTACCCCCTCACCCCCTTTCTCCACTCATATTAACTCCTAACTTCTTATTATCTAAATCCCCTATACTCCCCTTTTCCCCTACTATTATAAACACTACGGTGTATAAACCCCAAGCAATGTATAAATATTCCCTCCCCCCTGGCAATTATAGCTATATGCCCAACAACAGGGATTAAATTGACCTCTGGTCAGTTTGATAACCTAAGCCATAACCCTTCTTTCCCTTCACAAACCTTTGAAGTCCTTTACCCACTTCATTTGCAAAAAACCTTGTAAAAAACCCACTATTACCCCTAACTCGCGCTATTCGCCAAATACACCAAAAAACCCACTTTTCTGCTTTATCCAAAGTTTGGTGTGATGCGCATTTTCCACAGAAAATACTTTGAAAAACCCAAATTTTCGTTATATACCAAAGTTCCGCCCAGGCGCGCATATCGAAAAATATATTAAAAAATTTCTCTGCCTGTTGCCGTATTGTCCTGGCGCCTTAGCGATCCGTCGACCGTCGGATCGGGGTTTTTCCATCCGACGGCCCATATTCATATCGGGTCGGCTCCGATGACCGCACTTTACCGCCCGAGAAACTGTCAGAGGGTGACGTCAGGCCTCTGCCACGCGTCACCCCCATATTTTCTCGGGCCGCCCTCTGACAAAACCACGACCGTATCCAAAGCGGTCTGAGCAAACCATTTACCGTTTGTGGTTTACCGCCTGCCCACATCACCGCTACGTCACGCCCACGTCAGTTCAACTCGGCGCCCTGTCAGCACCCCCGCCCGCCAGCGCTCCGACATGTCCGCCACCTATGCAATCCCCGTGGACCACTCATAGGCTGCCATGTCACCCGATGACGTCATGCTGACGTCACCCGACTCTGACCCACCTGATGACGTCATGCTGACGTCATCCAAAAAAAGCGCCAATAACCCAAAAAGTCCATATTTTAGCCAAAATTCGTGTTTTTTGTCACTTTTGTTAAAAAGACTGTGGTTCACCTCTACATGCAAATTACGACCATCCGTCGCCAACCTGTAGAAATCAACCCGAAGACCGTTGGCGCCCTCAACCCACCTGCATTTGTAACCATTGCCGGCAATTCACCAGGTATTTATCCAAACCGTTCCCTCCGTGCTTGGTTGTGTCCATAATTGTCCGAAAGCTAAGTTAAAAGAGTGAGGAAGCTTGTATTTACCAGCAAATCCCCGGTGGCCAGCCTTCATTTTCAATTGTTGAGTCGAAATTCACCTGCAGAGCCTCGTATTAGCTAAGTTTTCACAAAACCCACAGTCAGTCTGCGCATTCGTGGACTTAAAACCTAAGCTGCACAAATTCACCAGGGAAACAGTGGTACTAGTCCCTGCATATGCTCAATTAACTCTCTTTGGAGCACTTTAAACTATTCACACCACAGTTTACCCCATTTTTCCTTGTAATTTGCCTCACTGTTGCAAAAGTACCCCTCTGTGTTGTTCTGCCCACTGAAACCAGTTCTAGTACAAGTCATAGTACTACTTAACCATGGAAACACCAGTAGCCCTGAATATTCAACCTCTGAATGCCCCACACAGAGAGCTAGAGTGGAAGGCCCTGGGTGATAGAGATTACCAGATGATAGACTCATTTGCCATGAGTTCCAAATTTAACATTCACCTGCAAAATGAGTTAAAGGCCCAATTTCTCAGTGGAGCTGATATTTTAGGAATTTGGGACTCCAATTTGCCCATTTACAATCTCCCTCAAGCCAATGTCCTCCCAGACTTGATAAATCAATGCCGCTCCAGCTATGATCCATGTCAAAGAGTTGTCCTTAGCCCCTCAGGCTCAGTATTGTTCCATATCATCCCTGAGGCCATAAATGAGATGCTGCACTTTCACACTGCCAAGCCACTGACTCCTCTCTCCATCAATGACTTGCTTAAGAAAGGGGGCAAGCTGTCCAGTGCTCAGATCATCAAAATTAATTAGTTGTTCGTTCAACCAAGCTCTGAAGTTGTGAGAACCCCTCCTATAGGATATCAATACCTCAATGAGCTGGGCAAGATGCTTGTGGATTTGATCAGTTACATCCTGGGTTATGGTCATATGAGGATGTTGATGAAACCATTATGGCCATGCTGTCCATATTCTCCCCTGGGATGCCTCCTGCTGTGCACTATGACTTTGCTACATACATTGCCAACAAGATTCATGAACAATTGATGAATCTAGAAAGGGAAAAGGTGTTTAAATACACTAGGTACATCTATCACTTGTTCTTATTTTATCAACCAGATGCTTTCCCTGTTCCTCTCAAGAAGCTAAATGCCCAGGGAAACCCAAGGTCTGTGGTGTTTTGGTCTTCAGTCTTTCATCATATAACTTTCTCACCATACACCTACTGTGAATTCATAGACCTTTTTATCCATCCAGCTATGACCTTGTTATTGGGTGTCCCTCCTCCAAGATTAACAGATGAGATGCAAAGGATACTTCACCTCTCAAAGGCCTACAACATTGGTGATTGGTACTTTTACCAACACCATACAGTAATCAGAATATATGGCTGTGAGTTGAACCCTTATAGGCTGCCAAGATATGTCCCTATGAGACTTTTTGCTTTAGAGTATTTTAGGCAGTTTGGAAATGCAGATTTTGTCCATTTCCACAGTAAAAACAAGAAGGTGCAACTAAAAGTAAGGAACCAGCTAGGCCCATTTCTATACAACAAAAGGGAGGAAGGATGGAAGGAAGCAGATTTGATCCTAGAGACCCTCAAATTGAAAACCAGTTTCCAATGGGTACCTTATGACCCTAATCATTTCATTTCCCTCAGGAGGGTAAAATACAAATTGGGTGGCTATGCCCACGTGAGACTGCCTCATATTGAGAAACATGCCAATTCATTAAGCTGGAAAGAGGGCACTCTAGAAGAGCCAATGACTAGAGAGCAAATGCTACAAAGAGGCAAAGAATATTGAGAAAGAGGCTGACTTGGAAACTTGTGGGCAGGTTTCCTCTTCCTATCAAAGGCAACTTGGAGCAGCTGCCTCATCCTCTACAGCCCAGCAGCAAGCAGCCGGAACTGTTCAACAGGAATCCAGCAAAGATAAAGGGAAGCAGATGGACCAGGAACAGCCACCTCCTATAGCAGAACAGCAAGAAGAAGGGCAAAAAGAGGGCCAGCCAATACAGCAAGAACAAACATTTGAAGCCCCAATATCCACTGAGCAACAGGCTCAAGAGAATGTGCCTCCTAGGCAAGAAAAGACAGTGGAGGCCTCAGTGCTACAAACTCCACAGAAAGAAGAAAAGGGAAAGAAGAGGGATAGAGAGCAGGAGACTCCCCTCACCACATCCACAAACCGAGGGGAGAAAAGGCAGAGAATGAATCCCTTTTCTGAAGAAGAGATGCCCATCGGGCAATCATTGGGCATGGGCCCATCGAGCATGGAGGCATCTGCCAGTTCCTTTCAGCAGGAACAAGAAAGAACCCTTGGAGGAGAAGTCAGCTCCTCAAGTCAGCAAAGGAGAGGGGAGACAGGCATCAAGCAACAATTCATTGACATAAAAAAGAGAAATGAGCCACTCAAGATCCAGATCTACAACCAGTTGCTTAAGATGGCCCCTACCAATCAGCAAAGGCTTATGTCAGCCTACGACATAAATGAGGGAAAAATGACCATGAGTCATTTCATGCCAACCATGCTGCAGCCACAGTCAGCTGCAGACTATATAAGGACCAACCTTGAGGTCCTTGCCAAGGACATCCACCCTATGGACCAAATAGAACTTCACAAGCAAACAGGTGAGATGGTCTATTCAACACTGGCAGATAAAACCTTATTGGCAAATAGGTTGGAAAACAGCCTGAAGAATACAGCTGCCCAACTTGAGTTGGAGAAGGCATCCTCTCAAGCCAAAGACAATAGGATCAGGTCTTTGGAGGATATAATCATAGAGCTTGGGCATGACCCAAAGGATCCAAAAGCTATACAAATGCTGCTGAAAATAAGAGATGCAGACCTTGCAGCTCTCAGAAAGATGATTAAAATCCCAGCAACCCTTCACCCTCAAACAGAAGAGGTTGCCCAGCAAAGGCAAGACCAGGATGTAGCAACATTGCTGGTAGGACTGCACAAGCAGCTAGTACAAACACAAGAGAAGCTGGAAGAGACAGAGGCTGCACTGCAGGCAGCCCTACAGCAGAAAGAAGGAGCTCAAACTTCTCAGCCCCCTCCAGAGATCATAAACCTTGAGGAGCTCCCACATACTACTGCTCCTCCCACAGGGCAGACAGCTCAAACAGCGCCATCAACATCAGCACCAGCACCAACCTCAGAGCAGGCTCCGAGCCTTGATATGCAGAAGTTGATGAGTGAAATCAAGATCCTAGAAGCCCAGATGACAGAGCTAAATGAAGCCAAGGAGAATTTAGCTAAGCTGAATGAGAAATATGACAAGTCTAAACAAAATGTGGCTGAAAAAGGAAGGGAAATAAAAGCCCTTAAGGAGAAGATAAAGGAGCTGGAGAAAGAGCTCACCCTTGACAAGGTTGTAACTGAAATCAAGAAAGTTTTATGGGCCAATATTGGCCAATCAATAACAGATCAGTGGCAGTATATAGAGACAATTCATGAGCAAATGGAGCTCATAGCCAAGGCACACAGGGAAGTCCAAAGGGCAAGGGCATCTCTAGGCAATATGCCTGAGATAGCCAATAGAATGATCAACGTGCTCAATAACCGCACAGGTCCTCAGTTGGCAGCAATTGGGATCCCCAATAGAACTGAAACCATCCTGCTAATAAAGAGGGTCCTTACATTGAGAAGCCTGGTACAAACACTAGATAGAAGAAGCCAGGACATGCAAACAGAAGTAAACAGATTCATGGATAAGTTTGCAGCATTACAGAGCAGAGGCCTTCCTGGCTTGCTGAACAGCGCAGGGAGGCTACTATCACATGAAAATTATGCCAAAAGGGTGAATACATTTGCCACTAACGAGATCACTGCAGGAGCAAGTGCTTCAGAAGAAACAGGACCAGCATCTGGGCAAAGTCTCTATGACAGAGTAGAGAACTTATTTTTTATTATGAATGAGATCAAACACTTGTTTGAAGTACCTCCAAACTTCTACAAGTATACAGAGGCAGATGAAACCTTAGATGCAATTTTGAGGCATCAACTGCCTACACATGAATGGTGGACCAAAATGATACAGTTGTTACTGTAAACAAAATGCTTTCATCAGGTTTTGCATCAAAAAACATAAGTCATCAGGATCAGAAAGTGTGATGCATACACTATGACTAGAGAAGAGTGGACTGAGCCAACTCAGCAGAAAGATTCGGCCACTAAAGCAATACTGACAGCTGCAAATGACAGGGCCGAGAAAGCTACAGCATGACAAAGCCATAAAGACACATCATTCAGCATTAATACAGAACGCTCAACCGACTCAGTGGCCTCCAAAGGTCAAAAGACTTCTGACAGCATTGAAGAGTATTCATTTTGTATCTAGAGCAGTAATAAATTCCTTATCTGCTATTTTGTAAAGTTGGTGAGCGTATTTATTTATCAAGTGACTCAGCGGTTTAGATATTTTTGTATAACCGATTGTATATATTCCCCCTCGCATAAGCTTGCAGGGGTTGTTGATTTTCTTTTCAGGAGATACTATGCTGTAAATGTTCAGAATTTTAATATACAAAGCTGATGGAATTTCCAAAGTTCTGTGTTGTCTGATGCATTTTGGTGTGATTGCTGAATGCTACAAGATTCCTGCGTATTTCATGGAACAATAAGTTTTCTTTAACCTGTTTCGATATGTTTATTATCTTCTTCATAATCCAGTCATGTTTCTGTTTCACAAGTTTAATGGCAAAGAAAAAGAATAGTATCAGGATTTATTTATAGAATACCTTGAACTCAATCTAAGCTATTATATATGTTTTCCTCAGTTATAGTTATAAGAGTGTAATTCTTAATTGCTGCACTTCCAAACTATACCTTTCACAGTGATTATTGTTCAGGAATTCAAACCTGCTCCTGGTCAATACATCTCTTTCTCACATCATCAACTTAGTGGAAATTTCTTAATTGCCTTCCACTGGTTAAACACACTCCATCATTACAATTTCAAGTTTGACTCATGAAATATTTAAATGGCCCTGTTGTTTCAATAATCACACTCAACAAATTCAAACAACCTGCAACTGCAGACTCCATTTCCCAATGGTCCTAAACTGTCTGGACATATCATCTTAAAGTACTGAAAGACATCATTCAACCAAAATTACAAACCAAACCCTCAACTTATAACTAGCCTAAAATCTTCACAAAACAGAGCTAAAACTTAAAGAGAGAGCCCTCTCTGATTATAGGCAGGCTAGGACCTATAATCCAAAGCTTGGTTAGTGGTTACCCCGGCCGTATTCCCTTGGGAGTCAAAGGGAACAACCTGGGTGTTGACATAAATGGCGACTCCACTGGGGACTGGATAAACTTTGCAACCTCCTATCTGATTCTTAATGCTGTAGATAAAGCCTGAGTGACAGCCAGATAGTCTTAGAAACTGCCTCTGCTTTGCATTTGCAGGAGTATATAAAAGCTGCCTCAGTCAATCTTTATTCAGTATTAATTTTCATATAGTCGTGCCATAACTGACCAGTCCTTGTCAAAAGATCACTATCTCAGAAATTCTCACAAAGAAAGTTATAGAAGCTGGCTCCCAAGAAGAAAACTCGTTACACAAGATCAAACCCAGATCCTGATCCAGCACCTGAGTTTCAAAATCCAAACTTGATTGCAAGAATCCTCAAGAGAAACAAATCAGAAAGCACTTTATCAGATTCAAGTTCGGAAGCAGGTCTCCAAACTGACATTCCAACCCCTGCTAAGGCTTCTCTACATCCTCATACAACTGGCCCACAATCTCCTAGTTCTTCATCCACTTCACAAGGTATCCTTTCAACCACTCCATCAACTACACACACCCCTTTCATCCCATTTCCTCCACTTGTCCCATTCATCCCTGCTTTCCCTATTGTCCCACCAAACATGGCCAATAGATATGCCCCACTACAGTTACCGGTCAATCCAGCTCCTATACCTCAAGAGTACCAAAGCAAGATCTCATACTTTGATGGTGCTGGCTCATATCCAGCCCTTCAACATACTAAGAAAATGCAGGACTACTTTGAAAACTACGAAATAGATGATGATGGGGTTAGAATGAAAATTTTTGTGCAAATCTTAACAGGGGATGTAAGAACATGGTTTAGGTCACTTGCAGCACACTCAATAGCTGACCCTGAAGCCCTCTATCAAACATTTATCAACAGATGGGAGAAGAAAAAGGACCCACTCCATATATTATCTGAATACAATACTATCAAAAGAGGTCCCCAAGAAACTGCCCTGGACTACTGTGCCCGGTTTAACAATGTCTACAATGCTATTCCCCAAAATCTTAGACCCCCACCGGATCTAGCCTTATATACCTTTCCTGATGGGTTTGATTCAGATATGGCATATCAATTAAGGGAAAGGGCTCCCCGAACTTTAGCTGAAATGCAAGATATAGCAGTAAGTGTAGAAGCTAACCTAATAGCCAAGAGAAATAGGACAAGAACTGAGAGAAAGACTACCTTTAAAGAAGAGCCTTCAGGCTGGGATCAAAAATTGGATGCAATAATCACTGGTATGCAGAGATTAGGTGACAGAGTAGAATCAGTTGAGAGGAAGTCATCATGGGAAGCACCACAGAATAATCCTATTAGGAATCCCAATTTCAGAAGAAACCAAAATCCAAATGTTGGTAAAGCTAATTCTGAACCAGAGATTAGACCTCCGTTCCAAGAAAATTATACAGAAGCATCCACTTCTAATGAACAAATAGATGACACCCACATTAACCTAATGGGCCTGAATGATGATCAACAAGTTTTCCTGAGTCAAGAAGATCATAAGGATGATGATATTAAACAGTTCCAAACCAAGTCAGGTGAGTCATTCAACTTTAAACAAGGCTATGACACAGCTGTTTATGAAGTTCATAAACAATACAAGCTAAGGAGCAGAACCATAAATGTGACACAGCCTGAAAAAACAAAGGACACTCCTCTGCCTAAGAAAACCATTGTCACAGAGCCAATTGACAAAACTGATTCGATTACAAAGGAAGTAACAGTTGAAGAAATAACTGAAATATCTTCCCCAAATCAACAAGCAATGGCTACATCACCCTTGCAGCCTAATCCAAGCATTACTTCGCAGAAGATGAGTAAAAAGGACAAGCCTCAAGATCAGAGTGAAAACCAAGAAGAAAATTTGAATAACAAAGAAAGGGTTGTCAACCACAACACCAAGGTCCAATCTGAAAAACCCTTTGACTTAGAAGCTGAAATTGGAAAATTGGAGATAGCCATTCCTCTTTCAGAGCTAGCCAAGCATGACATTTACAAACAACAAATCAAAAAGTCCCTTCAAATTACCCATAATAAAGATGATTTCAATGTGTTGGATGATACCCCAGAACTACTTTTCGGTCCAGAGGTCGATGGAAAGACAACAGTTACAGGGATCTTACCTTTCTATGTCAGCTTGCATGTTCATGATAAAATACTACATAATGCAATGTTTGATTCAGGCGCCTCTCATAACCTTATGCCTAAATCAGTGATGGAGAGGCTCAACTTAGACATCACAAGACCCTATAAGGACCTATTTTCATTTGACTCCAGCCAAGTTAAGTGTTTAGGTTTGATAAAAGATCTATGTGTATCCCTTGTCCAATATCCAAACAAAACAATCTTAATGGATGTTGTAGTTGCTGATATCCCACCCAAATATGGAATGTTGTTATCAAGATCATGGGGGGCTAAACTTCAAGGTTCCCTGCAATTAGACATGTCATATGCCACCATCTCAGTCTTTGGTCAACCCAAGAGGCTATATAGCGAGTCACTCATGAAATACATGGTGAGCAGTGAAGAAAAGCCTCAGAATTTCCCCATTTATGCAGTCCATTCAGATATGGATTCCTTTATTCTGTTCAATGATGATACAAGCCCCGAGAGTGATAATAAATCGGTCACACTAGAACAAAATATGCATGAGAGTAAGCAACCGAGTCTCCAAGAGATCCAAATTGAGAAACCAATTGATGAGTCACTCCTAAAAGACAAACCAGATGAAAAACAAGAACTCCAACTTATAATCCCAAATTATAGAAAGAATGTTGAAAATCCCTTAAAACATGAGATCTTATGGTTCCTTGAGTTTGATGGATCAGTCAACAAATTAGGGGCAGGAGCGGGGGTTTGGATACATAACAAACAAAACAGTCATGCAGAGGGCCGAGCCTACAGGTTAAACTTCAGGTGTACCAACAATATGGCAGAATATGAAGCTCTCTTACTAGGCCTCAAGCTAGTAAAATCCTTACAAGCCATAAAAGTTTCAATCCTAGGAGACTCAGACCTAATTATCCAACAAGTAAAGGGAAATTTTGTCACTAATGACAAAAGACTGAGATCTTATAGGTCTGTTGCTACTGAAATACTAAATTCCTTCACTGAATTTCAAATTACCAAAATTCCTAGAACCCATAATCTTCATGCTCATAGTTTGGCTACATTTGCAAGCACTTGTAAACTACCTTTTGAACCCCAGCATTGCTTTACAGCTGAGATAACACACAGACCTTCTGTCCCAAACAATGTCAAGGATTGGCAAGTATTTGAGGATGATACACAAATAAACAATTTCTTGACTTTGCAGCAAGAATTTTCAGGACTAAACATTGATACTGAGGCTGCAAGTGATTCACAAATACCAGGTGAACAGCACCAAACAAATATCTCACTCAAAACGGCAAATCAAATGCTTTGTCCAACAAACTTTGACCAGGAGAAAATACAAGAACTTGAACAATTACATTCTGAGGAAATAGCTGATGCTGAAGCTGAAGTTATACAATTGAAAGACAATTTTCTTCCAACAGGCCTAGCTCCATTAGAGGACATTTTTGACTCAAATGATGTCCCTAGAAAACCAAAATTGCAGCCTCTTAATGCTGCCATTGAAGAGTGCAACATTGGAACTATTGAAAAACCCAAGATAATTAAATTGTCTGCATCTTTACCACCTGATCAGAAGCCTAAATACATTTACCTCTTTAAAGAATCCCAAGATGTCTTTGCATGGAGTTATGAGGATTTAAAGTCCTATGACACCTCTGTCATTCAACACACTATCCCTCTCAAACCCAATCAAAAACCCTTTAAACAGAAATTGAGGAGAATCAATCCTATGCTTCTCCCTTCAATTGAAAAAGAGGTACAAAAAATGTTTAAAGCTGGCATCATAGCACCAATCAGGTTTTCTGATTGGATTTCAAATTTGGTCCCTACAAGAAAGAAAACTGGTGAAATAAGGCTTTGTGTTGATCTAAGGAACTTAAATCAAGTGTCCCTAAAAGATAATTACCCCTTACCCAAGATGGATCACATCTTGCAAAGAGTAGTGGGGGCTTCAAGAATTTCTTTACTTGATGGATTCTCAGGTTTCAACTAGATCTTAGTTCACCCTGATGATCATGACAAAACAGCATTCACAACCCCATGGGGAACCTTCAAATATGTCAAAATGCCTTTTGGATTGAAAAATGCAGGAGCTACCTTTCAAAGAGCAATGGATATTGCGTTTGCCAAAGAAATTCATGATTTCCTTGTCATCTATTTAGATGACCTCACACCTTTCTCAAAATCTGACCAAGAACATTTGAAACATCTAAGGCAGATATTCATAACTTGTAGGAAATATGGAATTTCCTTAAATCCCAAGAAATCCCTGTTTGGTTTGGAAGAAGGCAAGTTATTGGGTCATATTATTTCAAAGGATGGCATTAGGATTGACCCAGACAGAATACAGGCCATCTTGCAAATCCCCCACCCAAGAAACATCAAAGAATTACAAGCATTCTTGGGGAAGATCAACTTCCTAAGGAGATTTATCCCAAATTTGGCAGAATTGAGCAGATTATTAAATAACATGCTAAAAAAGGATTCAAAAGTAAAATGGACAGTAGAAGCAAATCAAGCTTTTGAAGGAATAAAATTGGCCCTTACCCAAACTCCAGTCTTAACAAATCCTAAATTTGACAAAGAGTTTATCATTTTCTCTTTTGCCTCCCAGCATACTATTGTTGCTATCTTATTACAGAAAGATGACCAAGGAAATGAGAGACCTATTGCTTTCTTTAGTAGAGCTCTCAGAGATGCACCCCTGAAATATCAGATCATGGAAAAGCAAGCATATGCTTTGGTCAAAGCCATCAAAGACTTTAGGATTTATATCCTATACTCCCATGTTATAGCTTATGTACCAAGTCCCATTGTGAAAGACATACTTACTCAAGAGAACTTAGAGGGCAGAAGAGGAAAATGGATTGCCAACATTTTAGAATTTGACATTGAAATAAAACCTACAAAACTGATAAAAGGTCAAGGTTTGGCCAAATTAATGTCTGAAACAAATTTCCAAGCCTTGGACATCAACCAACTGGACAGTGAACTGGAGCTGGCGACTCCAAAGATCAATGTAGCCTTTGAACAATCTCTGTGGTATTCTGATATCTGTTATATATTGCAAAACCTGTGTGCTCCCCCAGGATTGTCCAGAACTAAATGTAGGTTCCTAAAAATGAAAGCTTCAAGATTTTATGTCATGGATGGCAATTTGCTTTGGAAAAACCATGAGGGTATATTGTTAAACTGCTTAATTGAGAATGAGACTAACAATGTCATGAAAGAATTCCATGCAGGTGATTGTGGTGGACACCTGTATTGGAAGTCCACTGTGGATAAAATACTGAGGGCTGGTTACTATTGGCCCACTTTGTTCTCTGATGTTAAAAATTTCACTACCTCATGCCATAAGTGTCAAATATTTGAGGGAAAGAGAAAGTTACTGCCACTCCCTCTGAGGCCTATTGCAACAGAGAGACCTTTTCAGCAATGGGGCTTGGATTTCATTGGGGAAATTCATCCCTCATCTTCAGGCCAACATAGATGGATCCTCACAGCCACAGACTACTTCACCAAATGGATTGAGGCCATCCCATGTAGACAGGCAAATGATGCAACAATCATTCAGTTTTTGGAGAATAACATATTGTCTAGATTTGGTTGTCCTGATAAGATCATAGCAGACAATGCTGCTGCTTTTAGATCCAAGAAGATGGTGAACTTCTGCCACAAATTTCATATTACCTTGGGCCATTCTACTGCATACTACCCTCAAGGGAATGGCCTAGCTGAATCATCAAATAAAAGCCTTGTAAACATCATAAAGAAGGTGTTGGAAGAAAATAAGAAGAATTGGCATAAGAAGCTTGTGATTGCCTTATGGGCAGATAGACTAACAACCAAGAGATCCATTGGGGTCAGCCCATATGAGTTAGTCTATGGATTAGAAGCCAAATTTCCTTCATCACTAGGGGTTCCTGTTATGAAACTACTTCAAGAAAGTCAAGCTGAGCCCAATAACATGCAAAGAAGGATCAATCAAATAATATGTTTGCAGCAAACTAGAGACAAAGTTTATCACAGAGTTCAAGTTTTACAAGAAAAATTAAAGAAAGCCTTTGACAGAAGGACTAAGGCTGAAGATTTCAACATTGGTGACAAAGTCCTCAAGTGGGATTCAAGAAGGGAAGATAAAGGAAAACATGGAAAATTTGATTCTCTTTGGAGAGGACCATTTGTCATCCAAGCAGTACAAGGAAACAACACTTACTTCCTAAAAAATCTGGATGAAACTGACTTGGATGAAGGTCCTGTGAATGGCAGGATGTTGAAGCACTATTTTGACTACTTTCCATGAACATAGCATGGCTGTTCCCCTGTACATAATCTGTTGTATATAATAATCTGTTGTATATAATGTTTTCTTTCAGCATGTGAATAGCTCAGTTTGAAAGGTCTTGCAGAATCAGGAAAAGACTTTTAGTTCAGCAAGTTCCACAAGTATGACAGATTCCAATTTTGAGATTTCAAGGAGGAAAACTCCAAGTTTTGGCAAAAAGAAGTCAAAGGGCCAAGGCATTCTGACCTGCTGTTCTTGGTCTTTCAAGAAGAAAAACCATCCCCATGTGGAGCCACTGTTAGGTACCTATACCAATAGGTTTCATATTTCATGATTGGTAAAGTAAGTTCAAATATGCTCTGCTTTGGTGATGCAAAGATCCCATATTTCCAAGAAGAATGCAATATGAGTACATAGCTTGATATTAACTGAATTTGGATGGATGGTCCAACAGCCTAATCTGGATCATACCATGTTTCAATTTTCTGTTGTAGATTAGAGAAAGGAGTCTGTCCAAACAGTTCAATCTTGGCAGATAAAGTAGTTAGGTAGAGAATGAAGGTTCCCAACTGTTTAATCTGGGGCCTTGGAAGCAATAAGGCTAGCCTAGATAGAAAAGCAAAAGAAAAAGTGAAAAAGAAAAGAAAAGAGAAATTGAGGGTTTGCTAGCTCAAATGCACCCTCCATGAAGAAACAAAAAATGCTAGGCAAATAGATGGGTAGGTAGATAGGGGTTACAGAAGCATGATTCCTTTATCACTGGCTCAAGCAAAGGAAAAACATGGTGCCAGTGCAAGTCTCCTATTCAGCAGTTTTGTAATTGTACAATGAAGCATGTCTAACTCCCTAATACCCCCCATTATACTCATTACTAACATCCCAATACTACTCATGTTCATGAAAGAGATCAGGGTCTTATGTTGGTTCTTGTTTCTTTAAGAGCCACATTTCTTATGTAAAATTCTTTTCATTTTGATCTACTTCCTAAACTAAGTCGATTTCATATAAAACTTAGTGTTTTACCCCCTCACCCCCTTCCTCCACTCATATTAACTCCTAACTTCTTATTATCTAAATCCCCTATACTCCCCTTTTCCCCTACTATTATAAACACTACGGTGTATAAACCCCAAGCAATGTATAAATATTCCCTCCCCCCTGGAAATTATAGCTATATGCCCAACAACAGGGATTAAATTGACCTTTGGTCAGTTTGATAACCTAAGCCATACCCCTTCTTTCCCTTCACAAACCTTTGAAGTCCTTTACCCACTTCATTTGCAAAAAACCTTGTAAAAAACCCACTATTACCCCTAACCCGCGCTATTCGCCAAATACACCAAAAAACCCACTTTTCTTCTTTATCCAAAGTTTGGCGTGATACGCATTTTCCACAGAAAATACTTTGGAAAACCCAAATTTTTGTTATATACCAAAGTTCCGCCCAGGCGCACATATCGAAAAATATATTAAAAAATTTCTCCGCCTGCTGCCGTATTGTCCTGGCGCCTTAGCGATCCGTCGACCGTCGGATCTAGGTTTTTCCATCCGACGGCCCATATTCATATCGGGTCGGCTCCGATGACCGCACTTTACCGCCCGAGAAACTGTCAGAGGGTGACGTCAGGCCTCTGCCACACGTCACCCCCATATTTTCTCGGGCCGCCCTCTGACAAAACCACAACCGTATCCAAAGCAGTCCGAGCAAACCGTTTACCGTTTGTGGTTTACCACCTGCCCACATCACCGCTACGTCACGCCCACGTCAGTTCAACTCGGTGCCCTGTCAGCACCCCCGCCCGCCAGCGCTCCGACATGTCTGCCACCTATGCAATCCCCGTGGACCACTCATAGGCCGCCATGTCACCCGATGACGTCATGCTGACGTCACCCGACTCTGACCCACCTGATGATGTCCTGCTGACGTCATCCAAAAAAAGTGCCAATAACCCAAAAAGTCCATATTTTAGCCAAAATTCGTGTTTTTTGTCACTTTTGTTAAAAAGACTGTTGCTCACCCCTACATGCAAATTACGACCATCCGTCGCCAACCTGTAGAAATCGACCCGAAGACCGTTGGCGCCCTCAACCCACCTACATTTATAACCATTGCCGGCAATTCACCAGGTATTTATCCAAATCATTCCCTCCGCGCTTGGTTGTGTCCATAATTGTCCGAAAGCTAAGTTAAAAGAGTGAGGAAGCTTGTATTTACCAGCAAATCCCCGGTGGCCAGCCTTCATTTTCAATTGTTGAGTCGAAATTCACCTGCAGAGCCTCGTATTAGCTAAGTTTTCATAAAACCCACAGTCAGTCCGCGCATTCGTGGACTTAAAACCTGAGATGCACAAATTCACCAGGAAAACAGTGGTACTAGTCCCTGCATATGCTCAATTAACTCTCTTTGGAGCACTTTAAACTATTCACACCACAGTTTACCCCATTTTCCCTTGTAATTTGCCTCACTATTGCAAAAGTACCCCTCTGTGTTGTTCTGCCCACTGAAACCAGTTCTAGTACAAGTCATAGTACTACTTAACCATGGAAACACCAGTAGCCCTAAATATTCAACCTCTGAATGCCCCACACAGAGAGCTAGAGTGGAAGGCCCTGGGTGATAGAGATTACCAGATGATAGACCATTTGCCA
The DNA here is from genome assembly GCA_031772625.1 of Pinus tabuliformis. Lineage (NCBI taxonomy): Eukaryota > Viridiplantae > Streptophyta > Pinopsida > Pinales > Pinaceae > Pinus > Pinus tabuliformis. The sequence continues at coordinate 777,558,593 of CM062808.1, read as the reverse complement.
TGAGTTCCAAATTTAACATTCACCTGCAAAATGAGTTAAAGGCCCAATTTCTCAGTGGAGCTGATATTTTAGGAATTTGGGACTCCAATTTTCCCATTTACAATCTCCCTCAAGTCAATGTCCTCCCAGACTTGATAAATCAATGCCGCTTCAGCTATGATCCATGTCAAAGAGCTGTCCTTAACCCCTCAGGCTCAGTATTGTTCCATATCACCCCTGAGGCCATAAATGAGATGTTGCACTTTCACACTGCCAAGCCACTGACTCCTCTCTCCATCAATGACTTGCTTAAGAAAGGGGGCAAGCTGTCCAGGGCTCAGATCATCAAAATTAATCAGCTGTTCGTTCAACCAAGCTCTGAAGTTGTGAGAACCCCTCCTATAGGATATCAATACCTCAATGAGCTGGGCAAGATGCTTGTGGATTTGATCAGTTACATCCTGGGTTATGGGTCATATGAGGATGTTGATGAAACCATTATGGCCATGCTGTCCATATTCTCCCCTGGGATGCCTCCTGATGTGCACTATGACTTTGCTACATACATTGCCAACAAGATTCATGAACAATTGATGAATCTAGAAAGGGAAAAGGTGTTTAAATACACTAGGTACATCTATCACTTGTTCTTATTTTATCAACCAGATGCTTTCCCTGTTCCTCTCAAGAAGCTAAATGCCCAGGGAAACCCAAGGTCTGTGGTGTTTTGGTCTTCAGTCTTTCATCATATAACTTTCTCACCATACACCTACTGTGAATTCATAGACCTTTTTATCCATCCAGCTATGACCTTGTTATTGGGTGTCCCTCCTCCAAGATTAACAGATGAGATGCAAAGGATACTTCACCTCTCAAAGGCCTACAACATTGGTGATTGGTACTTTTACCAACACCATACAGTAATCAGAATATATGGCTGTGAGTTGAACCCTTATAGGCTGCCAAGATATGTCCCTATGTGTTGTGGGGGAAAGTATCCAACTCAGAATGACCCTAACCCACTCTAAGGGTGACAGTTCCTTAGCAACAGCTGAAAGCAAAGCTATCTAAAGTTTCTTCTTTATGACATGCAAGAGATAAAAGGAAGAGATCCACTTACCGATGTCTTGCGCAAATGGTCGATCCAATCTCCTTTGATCGCCGCTTGCTCCCAGCTCCAAGTCCTTTCACGGGCCCAGCTACACGAGATCCTGCAAATAAGACAAGAAAAGGAAACTACAAGAGGCATGCATTCATAATCGATTCAAGGATTAGCATAAATCAAAGACGCAAGTAAGACAATACACCATTGAAACACATGCGAATAGAAGAACCTCAAATGCTTTATTAATATATGGAAGTAAGGTTCAGGCGGTGATACAACCATGAGAGGTCCAATCCAGCATCACCTTCCCGACGGAGAGAAATCTCTTCTTCACCTCCCTCAAGCAATCACCCAATGCTCACAACTGTAAACCAACAGCAATTCTTTGCACTAAATTCCCGGCCTCTAGATCCCATGGGATGAGATCCTTATATAGAGTTTTGGAGTGAAGATAAGTCAGCTTGATGTGTGACTTGTTGTCCTCTTCAACTCCAGTTGTTCTTCAGTTCTTCACTCGGAGTTTCTGTCTTCCACTTGGAGTTTTTAGAAGCTCTTAACTCATCATTAGGCGAATCTTATCATCAAGTGTCTTTTTAGAAGCTTCTTGGGCACTGGCACTTTGAGAAAAAGATTCCTCCACATGTCCAAGTACGCCCAACGCAGGTAGCCTTTGTTCCACTTGCTATGCAATGCAGGTAGCCTTTGTTGTACCTGCTATGCAGCGCAGATGCCTAGTGGAGCAGCTGCAATGATCCAAAACTGACCTGTTTTTGAGTGTTTTTCAGTGGAGAACTGATTTGCAGTGCTGTGGTTTGCTGACCTTGTTCCTCTAAGGGTAAGAACAACTTGTTTAGGGACTTTGGATCCCTTAGATTATTGACATTTCATGCTCTATGCTGTAAGGCACAAAAATGTCTATAACAGTTGCCCCCTAAAGTATGAGGTCGTTTATCGGGTGAAATGCTTTATTAGGAGGATCCGAAGTTCATTCAATCGCGGGAGGTGACCTGTAACAAAATACAATACAATACATTATCTTTTCATACTTTCTTTTCATGATCTAGCTGATGCGGGCATTTCCCATGCTCAGCTTTATAAATACATTTGTTGTACATAAATAGACGATCGTCTGATAGTAGACTGATAATTCTCTGCTTTTAATTATCATCCTTTTAGTAGGATGATCATCTGCTGCACATGTCTATGTTTTTATCTCCTGAATATATATCGCAGCCCGGATGGATGAAACTAGATCCGGGGTCTTCAAACTTCCGATCTTCACACTAAGTACAAGTCGATCCATGTGAGAATTTCTTGGAGTCGAACATGGAAAGACATCGCTTGATTACCAGTCAATAATGTAAACTGTTAACAAGCGCGAGAGGAATCACCGATAATGATGATGACCCTCAAGGTACTGCAGCACAATTCACGTGGCGTGAATATAGGATCTGACGTCGAACACCACGCAAAGTCTCCCGGTCGAAGGTCATTAATGTATACCTATCGCCGGAAGTGAGAAACTTGCCATTGAGGCATGCAAGCTTCAAAGTACTGAGGGGGTGTTCCTAGATCAACTTCTTGGATAATGAGCTGATGTCGACAAGAAGTGATCCGTCAAAGGAGGGCCTTAATGAATCCCACATCAGTGACACGGAACGAAGCTAGTGATGATGGTGAAAACGATCTGTGAAATATGATTCAGGGTGGCGGTCATGGAAGGATGAAAGATGATGTATGGTAGTGGATGGGACCCGGTTGACACTTTCTGAATGACATCTCTTGAACATATCTCGACACTGATGTGATGGATCGGTAGCATTACCCCATTTGGATGGTATGGCGAGACCATGGTGAAGGGACCGGTGAATGATAATAACCCAACCCGATATTTACGGAGGCAAAAGTGTCATGTTCAAGAGCGACTTGCTACCATTAAGCTTTGAGGTTCTTCCCAATTTTTCCCCAGTCATTTCTGACCAGTACCTCTTTATTTTTGTCAAGCTTGAGGAGGATAACATATGCTTGTTCTATAACCTGCCCTTCGGGCAAGCCCATCGCTATGTTTTAACGAGCCTAACGATGGGGAAACTCGTTCTCGTCTAAAGACAAGTTTGTCGCTATCTAATATTTTTAACGAGCCCAGCGACAAAGACAACTCGGTCCTTTTCATTTTTAGAGAGTCTGAAAAGGGTACATAAAGTGGACTCCAGGGGTCCTTTTTCGTCATCTAATCCCTTAAGTCCGAAAAAGTATAAAACAATACAGAAGGGATGAATGTTCGATATCTTTATCGAGCCGAACTAGACAAGCGCTCGATCTTTTTGTGTAATAATCCCTCAGGTCCAAAAAGATTAAAATCTAGAGGAAGGATAGCTCTTCCCGTTCTTTTAACGAGCTGGAAGGCCAAAACTCGGCAAACTTTTCATATTTTACGAGTCATTTGAAAAGAGCTCAAAGAAGACTCGTGTTCTGAGGAACGAGTGATAAACAGGGATAGCAACAGATTCCAGGTACAGGTTGGAATTTTCCAATCACGGCAGTGTTACAAGGATGGCTAAGTGGGATCACTCTTCGCAGCTGTTCCTCAAAACAGGTAAACAATCAAGTGGATGTGAATGATCGGCCAACTGCAGAGTGGAGGTGATGGTGCACAAACACGACCAAGGCTTTTATGGCTGATGATTTTAAGGTCTCAAATGGTTATTTACCGGTTCATTTTTCTTAATGAGCTTGAACTCTGGGGGAAGCTTGCTCACATGCTTAATATTTATTTTTTAACAAGCATGAATTTCCGCATTAAAACTGCTCGGATCTTGCGTTTATTTTTTAACGAGCATGAACTTTGCCAAAACTGCTTGTTTTTACCAGTCATATAGTAGGAAGGTCTCGTGTGAGATAGCTATTTTTTTTTTTTTTTTTTTATTGAGCTTTATCTCACGAAGCTATGCTCCATATCCTCTCTTTGTGCAAGCTGGGTCCTGACTTATTTACGGGTTAGCGGGGTTAGTCCTACCTAAAACTAAAAGCCGCCCGTGCTTGCATTCCAAGAGGTTTGCATGCCCCCAGGTGTAAGTCTAATTTCAAGGTTGCCCCTACTTTTCCGTCAAAACATTTGTTTTTAACGGGTGAGGCTTACCTCTTTCAGGTTATCCAAAGATTGTTCCGTTAACTTTCTAACAGGACTTTCCTTGGCGGTGTCTACCGAAGTAGACAAAGGTGAGTGACCATTTGTATCAAACACATAACTTTGACAAAAGAATCTTTTTCCAGAACAACCCCACTTCCATCAACACCTTCTTCTTCACGGGGCCTTGGCACTTTGCTGGCTCTTCCTTTCGAAGAAGAAGAAGAAGGAGGGGACGGGGTACGGACTAGTCATATTCTCCCGCGGAAATTCTACTTTACACCCAAGGTTTTTTCTGCCTCCAGAGCAGACCAGGATGCATGCCCCCTGGGCTCCTGCGTTCCTTTCCCGAATCACTCGCATTCATCAGGAAGAAGAACCGGGGGAAGAGACCTTTCTTGATCGAAAAGACCATTGAGGATAGGTATGTGACTATTCGCGATGCGTGATCCCGGAAATGAAAGTTGGTCTACGAGCTTGACCATTCTTCCTTCGTATGGAAAACACATTATTCGAAAGAGTGAGGAGACTATTGCTTCCATGCAATATATGTAGTCTCGTCCAAGGAGTAGGTTATAATCCAAGGGTCCTTGGACAACCATCAAATTCATCTTGACAGCCTTCCCTTTCAAGGTAATAGGCACCTTAGGTAGAATCCCTAATGGTCGACTGGTTCCCCTGTCAAAACCCGAGAGACACCTTGTCTCGGGCAAAAGCGTCGGGCAACCCAGTGCTTTCCAAGCAATAGAGGATAGGATACTCACAGATGCCCCTTCATCAATGATAGTTCCAGCCATCACCATTTTGTATATTTGGACTATAATTCTAAATGGTATACTGGCTGGTAACCGGGGTCTGCCTAGTTGGTTCCAATCAAAGGACGCAACTAGGTTGCTTGGTGGTGGGACCGAATATACGGCCGAATATGATCCTGACGATGCTCCTTCCTGCGATAAAGGAGTGGGCGCTTTGCCCAGATGCTCATCAGAATCGGAGTTGACGAGAAGAATATGGACGGTGTCATCCTTATTCTCTTCGGCGGGGGTGTCAACTGAAGATGAATCCTCAGTGACTGTGGTGTTTGAAGATGAAACTTCTGAAGGGAGAACCGGGTCAACTGCCGTTTCGACCTTTGGACTTTCGTCCGGTCCGGATTCAGTAGGTTCACTTTCAGTGACTGACACTTCAGCTGGCCCTCTGAGCAAGACAGCTGTATTTTCGACCAACGAAGGACCTGGCGCGAGTTTTCGATATCCAGGAGGAAGTAGCACCGGTGCCACCGGTTGATCTTCCAAAACTCTCTTTGCCTCGTCTAAAAAGGGACAACGGCGAAGGGTGTGATCGCCTTCACACAGTTCGCAGGGGAATCTCATCCCTCTTCGTCGTCTGCGACCTTCACTTTCGTTGGTCGACGGTAAGCATTCAACCTGGTCGTCAGAGGTTGACGCTTCCGAATCGTGCAAACGAGGGGACCAGTCCCTTAGTATCCGGGGAATACTGGGACAATCACGGTGGAGGTGGTCTCCTCTACATATGACACATGGCGATTTGGGCCCGGTCCGTGCTGTGTGTGGGTTTTCGTTAGATGCCTTTTGCTTGCCCCCAGGCGCCTTTGGCTCCTTCTGCTTCTTTTCTTTCTTCTTCTTTTCCTTCTTCTTTTCCATGGGAGCTCCGCTTTTGGCGGCTTGACCTTTCGAAGAAGAAGGATCGGAGGAAGGCTCATAAGAAGTGGAAGGCTGGAGAGTAGCTCTAGACTGGTCTAACTGTTGACTCGACTGTTCAGGAACCGTGGTGGTCTGAACTACAGCGGTTGAGAATAGCCAAATTGGCAGGCCAATTGTCAGTCCTGGAAGCGACAATGTGGCCATGTGGGGCGCACCAACTTCTCCCCAAGAGGGGAAAGGGCTAGGGGTCCCATGCTGTGGAATCCCTTGGTTGGTGTGTTCCATGTTCTCAACCTTAAGATCAACGTAGGAATAAGGGGTGATTATGTTCCGTTTAGAATGAATTTTATATGACGACGCTTTTTAAGACACAACTTGCTTTTTCACTTTTTAAGAGTCAAGAAAAAGCTAAAGATGACTCTAGTCTCCTTCGATGTATTAACGAGCCCGAAGTGACAAATGCTCGGATGGACTTTTTTAGTTATAGAGTTTGAAAAAGGCCAAAAGAAACTACTCTGGAGTTCTAGGCAAGGGTGTGCCAAACCTTTCGCGAAACCACAGAATACGTTTTACGGTACGAGTGGTCGATCTTCGTGAATGCTGTGTTCACTGCATCGCGATCAGTAGGGCGGCCGACACGGCTTCCTATGGATAAAGCTTTGTTCCTATAGGGGTCCCCCAATATACGCGACGGTACGCGGGGGCACAAGTCCGTATTAGTGCTATCGTCCCTCAGGAGGAATCACCCACCTTCGTAGAGATCGACAGTCACTATGTTTAACGACGCCGGTTCACGTCTCTACCTAGACCTCTACTGTGTTTCGTTATGTTTCAAAGCGTTGTTAGATAAATTCAGTTCTTTTTAGGTTGATCTTGCTTAGCAGTTTGCCTTTATGGATCACCACGTGATGTATGATACAACTCCTAAATGCAGTCTAAGAATGATAAGCAAGCTTTTTCAATTCTTTCAACTTATGAAAACCTTAACTACTGAAGGAAAAGAAAGACATCATCTTTTCAAACAGATCATAGAGCACACACTGATGCACTTTTCCTAAATCGACATGCAAACTGTCAACATGCACATGCACAATGCAAGTATTTCTTTTCTTCTTCCTTAATGTTGATGTATTACAAAAAGAAAGCTGTTGTATAATTTCGAATTCAATTTCAAGTGAAAGAAAACAAGTTTTGTCCAATAATCAAAAGAACACCTTAAGATTCACTCGTTTCAACACAAGAAATACTGAAATTCGAACCATATAACGAAAGTAAATGCTCAAGCAGCTATGAACAGCAATAAACTAGCTCTTAGAATCACAACGACACTTTCTCACAGGTCTAGATTCAAGAGGTCATAGCAAGACTAGTTCACTTTCGCTATGGGAAACTGTGAATGACAGCAAGAAATACAATAAGAACAATCACGGTTTCTTCATACAACTGAGGCGGAATGAAGGCAAAGAGAAGTGGTTTCAGCTGGGTATACAGGTTGACAACTGGCTGCAAAAACAATACTGAAAACTGGGCAACAGACAGTGGGGAATCCCAGTTGCACAAGGCAAAACTGGATCAGCGCAGGTGCTGCACTTTCAATCTGAGATGCAGCGCAGGTAGCCCCTTCGGGACCTGCGTTGCAGTGCAGGTAGCCTTTGTGGCAGCTGCACTGATGAGACAAGTCACGTCTCTCTCAGATTCCGGGTCACAGTTTGCTAAAAAATGAGTGGTTTTTGGCCAAATCAGAGGCTGTCAGTCAAGTATACACTAGAGGATGATTAAAGGAAGATGAACACTATCACAAAGAGCTAAAAAGAGTCCTTGTGGATCTGCTCTTCAAATCATAAACAGGCTCAGCACTGGGCTAGAGTAGCTGCCCTCTACTTTGCATTCGAAGGACTCGCATGCAGTTCGGTTCGGTACTCTTTCGTTTAAGAAATGAATAGCAAGAAACACAAGCTACCAACAAGACACGATCCCCAGTGGAGTCGCCAGTCTGTTGTGGGGGAAAGTATCCAACTCGGAATGACCCTAACCCACTCTAAGGGTGACAGTTCCTTAGCAACAGCTGAAAGCAAAGCTATCTAAAGTTTCTTCTTTATGACATGCAAGAGATAAAAGGAAGAGATCCACTTACCGATGTCTTGCGCAAATGGTCGATCCAATCTCCTTTGATCGCCGCTTGCTCCCAGCTCCAAGTCCTTTCACGGGCCCAGCTACACGAGATCCTGCAAATAAGACAAGAAAAGGAAACTACAAGAGGCATGCATTCATAATCGATTCAAGGATTAGCATAAATCAAAGACGCAAGTAAGACAATACACCATTGAAACACATGCGAATAGAAGAACCTCAAATGCTTTATTAATATATGGAAGTAAGGTTCAGGCGGTGATACAACCATGAGAGGTCCAATCCAGCATCACCTTCCCGACGGAGAGAAATCTCTTCTTCACCTCCCTCAAGCAATCACCCAATGCTCACAACTGTAAACCAACAGCAATTCTTTGCACTAAATTCCCGGCCTCTAGATCCCATGGGATGAGATCCTTATATAGAGTTTTGGAGTGAAGATAAGTCAGCTTGATGTGTGACTTGTTGTCCTCTTCAACTCCAGTTGTTCTTCAGTTCTTCACTCGGAGTTTCTGTCTTCCACTTGGAGTTTTTAGAAGCTCTTAACTCATCATTAGGCGAATCTTATCATCAAGTGTCTTTTTAGAAGCTTCCTGGGCACTGGCACTTTGAGAAAAAGATTCCTCCACATGTCCAAGTACGCCCAACGCAGGTAGCCTTTGTTCTACTTGCTATGCAACGCAGGTAGCCTTTGTTGTACCTGCTATGAAGCGCAGATGCCTAGTGGAGCAGCTGCAATGATCCAAAACTGACCTATTTTTGAGTGTTTTTCAGTGGAGAACTGATTTGCAGTGCTGTGGTTTGCTGACCTTGTTCCTCTAAGGGTAAGAACAACTTGTTTAGGGACTTTGGATCCCTTAGATTATTGACATTTCATGCTCTATGCTGTAAGGCACAAAAATGTCTATAACACTATGAGACTTTTTGCCTTAGAGTATTTTAGGCAGTTTGGAAATGCAGATTTTTTCCATTTCCACAGTAAAAACAAGAAGGTGCAACTAAAAGTAAGGAACCAGCTAGGCCCATTTCTATACAACAAAAGGGAGGAAGGATGGAAGGAAGCAGATTTGATCCTAGAGACCCTCAAATTGCAAACCAGTTTCCAATGGGTACCTTATGACCCTAATCATTTCATTTCCCTCAGGAGGGTAAAATACAAATTGGGTGGCTATGCCCACGTGAGACTGCCTCATATTGAGAAACATGCCAATTCATTAAGCTGGAAAGAGGGCACTCTAGAAGAGCCAATGACTAGAGAGCAAATGCTACAAAGAGAGGCAAAGAATATTGAGAAAGAGGCTGACTTGGAAACTTGTGGGCAGGTTTCCTCTTCCTATCAAAGGCAACTTGGAGCAGCTGCCTCATCCTCTACAGCCCAGCAGCAAGCAGCCGGAATTGTTCAACAGGAATCCAGCAAAGATAAAGGGAAGCAGATGGACCAGGAACAGCCACCTCCTATAGCAGAACAACAAGAAGAAGGGCAAAAAGAGGGGCAGCCAATACAGCAAGAACAAACAGCTGAAGCCCCAATATCCACTGAGCAACAGGCTCAAGAGAATGTGCCTCGTAGGCAAGAAAAGACAGTGGAGGCCTCAGTGCTACAAACTCCACAGAAAGAAGAAAAGGGAACGAAGAGGGATAGAGAGCAGGAGACTCCCCTCACCACATCCACAAACCGAGGGGAGAAAAGGCAGAGAATGAATCCCTTTTCTGAAGAAGAGATGCCCATCGGGCAATCATTGGGCATGGGCCCACCGAGCATGGAGGCATCTGCCAGTTCCTTTCAGCAGGAACAAGAAAGAACCCTTGGAGGAGAAGTCAGCTCCTCAAGTCAGCAAAGGAGAGGGGAGATAGGCATCAAGCAACAATTCATTGACATAAAAAAGAGAAATGAGCCACTCAAGATCCAGATCTACAACCAGTTGCTTAAGATGGCCCCTACCAATCAGCAAAGGCTTATGTCAGCCTACGACATAAATGAGGGAAAAATGACCATGAGTCATTTCATGCCAACCATGCTGCAGCCACAGTCAGCTGCAGACTATATAAGGACCAACCTTGAGGTCCTTGCCAAGGACATCCACCCTATGGACCAAATAGAACTTCACAAGAAAACAGGTGAGATGGTCTATTCAACACTGGCAGATAAAACCTTATTGGCAAATAGGTTGGAAAACTTCCTGAAGAATACAGCTGCCCAACTTGAGTTGGAGAAGGCATCCTCTCAAGCCAAAGACAATAGGATCAGGTCTTTGGAGGATATAATCATAGAGCTTGGGCATGACCCAAAGGATCCAAAAGCTATACAAATGCTGCTGAAAATAAGAGATGCAGACCTCGCAGCTCTCAGAAAGATGATTAAAATCCCAGCAACCTTTCACCCTCAAACAGAAGAGGTTTCCCAGCAAAGGCAAGACCAGGATGTAGCAACATTGCTGGTAGGACTGCACAAGCAGCTAGTACAAACACAAGAGAAGCTGGAAGAGACAAAGGCTGCACTGCAGGCAGCCATACAGTAGAAAGAAGGAGCTCAAACTTCTCAGCCCCCTCCAGAGATCATAAACCTTGAGGAGCTCCCACATACTACTGCTCCTCCCACAGGGCAGACAGCTCAAACAGCGCCATCAACATCATCACCAGCACCAACCTCAGAGCAGGCTCCGAGCCGTGATATGCAGAAGTTGATGAGTGAAATCAAGATCCTAGAAGCCCAGATGACAGAGCTAAATGAAGCCAAGGAGAATTTAGCTAAGCTGAATGAGAAATATGACAAGTCTAAACAAAATGTGGCTGAAAAAGGAAGGGAAATAAAAGCCCTTAAGGAGAAGATAAAGGAGCTGGAGAAAGAGCTCACCCTTGACAAGGTTGTAACTGAAATCAAGAAAGTTTTATGGGCCAATATTGGCCAATCAATAACAGATCAGTGGCAGTATATAGAGACAATTCATGAGCAAATGGAGCTCATAGCCAAGGCACACATGGAAGTCCAAAGGGCAAGGGCATCTCTAGGAAATATGCCTGAGATAGCCAATAGAATGATCAACGTGCTCAATAACCGCACAGGTCCTCAGCTGGCAGCAATTGGGATCCCCAATAGAACTGAAACCATCCTGCTGATAAAGAGGGTCCTTACATTGAGAAGCCTGGTACAAACACTAGATAGAAGAAGCCAGGACATGCAAACAGAAGTAAACTGATTCATGGATAAGTTTGCAGCATTACAGAGCAGAGGCCTTCCTGGCTTGCTGAACAGCGCAGGGAGGCTACTGTCACATGAAAATTATGCCAAAAGGGTGAATACATTTGCCACTAACGAGATCACTGCAGGAGCAAGTGCTTCAGAAGAAACAGGACCAGCATCTGGGCAAAGTCTCTATGACAGAGTAGAGAACTTATTTTTTATTATGAATGAGATCAAACACTTGTTTGAAGTACCTCCAAACTTCTACAAGTATACAGAGGCAGATGAAACCTTAGATGCAATTTTGAGGCATCAACTGCCTACACAGGAATGGTGGACCAAAATGATACAGTTGTTACTGTAAACAAAATGCTTTCATCAGGTTTTGCATCAAAAAACATAAGTCATCAGGATCAGAAAGTGTGATGCATACACTATGACTAGAGAAGAGTGGACTGAGCCAACTCAGCAGAAAGATTCGGCCACTAAAGCAATACTGACAGCTGCAAATGACAGGGCCGAGAAAGCTACAGCATGACAAAGCCATAAAGACACATCATTCAGCATTAATACAGAACGCTCAACCGACTCAGTGGCCTCCAAAGGTCAAAAGACTTCTGACAGCATTGAAGAGTATTCATTTTGTATCTAGAGCAGTAATAACTTCCTTATCTGCTATTTTGTAAAGTTGGTGAGCGTATTTATTTATCAAGTGACTCAGCGGTTTAGATATTTTTGTATAACCGATTGTATATATTCCCCCTCGCATAAGCTTGCAGGGGTTGTTGATTTTCTTTTCAGGAGATACTATGCTGTAAATGTTCAGAATTTTAATATACAAAGTTGATGGAATTTCCAAAGTTCTGTGTTGTCTGATGCGTTTTGGTGTGATTGCTGAATGCTACTGGATTCCTGCGTATTTCATGGAACAATAAGTTTTCTTTAACCTGTTTCGATATGTTTATTATCTTCTTCATAATCCAGTCATGTTTCTGTTTCACAAGTTTAATGGCAAAGAAAAAGAATAGTATCAAGATTTATTTATAGAATACCCTGAACTCAATCTAAGCTATTATATATGTTTTCCTCAGTTATAGTTATAAGAGTGTAATTCTTAATTGATGCACTTCCAAACTATACCTTTCACAGTGATTATTGTTCAGGAATTCAAACCTGCTCCTGGTCAATACATCTCTTTCTCACATCATCAACTTAGTGGAAATTTCTTAATTGCCTTCCACTGGTTAAACACACTCCATCATTACAATTTCAAGTTTGACTCATGAAATATTTAAATGGCCCTGTTGTTTCAATAATCACACTCAACAAATTCAAACAACCTGCAACTGCAGACTCCATTTCCCAATGGTCCTAAAATGTCTGGACATATCATCTTAAAGTACTGAAAGACATCATTCAACCAAAATTACAAACCAAACCCTCAACTTATAACTAGCCTAAAATCTTCACAAAACAGAGCTAAAACTTAAAGAGAGAGCCCTCTCTGATTATAGGCAGGCTAGGACCTATAATCCAAAGCTTGGTTAGTGGTTACCCCGGCCGTATTCCCTTGGGAGTCAAAGGGAACAACCTGGGTGTTAACATAAATGGCGACTCCACTGGGGACTGGATAAACTTTGCAACCTCCTATCTGATTCTTAATGCTGTAGATAAAGCCTGAGTGACAGCCAGATAGCCTTAGAAACTGCCTCTGCTTTGCATTTGCAGGAGTATATAAAAGCTGCCTCAGTCAATCTTTATTCAGTATTAATTTTCATATAGTCGTGCCATAACTGACCAGTCCTTGTCAAAAGATCACTACCTCCTTAGAAATTCTCACAAAGAAAGTTATAGAAGCTGGCTCCCAAGAAGAAAACTCGTTACACAAGATCAAACCCAGATCCTGATCCAGCACCTGAGTTTCAAAATCCAAACTTGATTGCAAGAATCCTCAAGAGACACAAATCAGAAAGCACTTTATCAGATTCAAGTTCGGAAGCAGGTCTCCAAACTGACATTCCAACCCCTGCTAAGGCTTCTTTACATCCTCATACAACTGGCCCACAATCTCCTAGTTCTTCATCCACTTCACAAGGTATCCTTTCAACCACTCCATCAACTACACACACCCCTTTCATCCCATTTCCTCCACTTGTCCCATTCATCCCTGCTTTCCCTATTGTCCCACCAAACATGGCCAATAGATATGCCCCACTACAGTTACCGGCCAATCCAGCTCCTATGCCTCAAGAGTACCAAAGCAAGATTTCATACTTTGATGGTGCTGGCTCATATCCAGCCCTTCAACATACTAAGAAAATGCAGGACTACTTTGAAAACTACGAAATAGATGATGATGGGGTTAGAATGAAAATTTTTGTGCAAAGCTTAACAGGGGATGTAAGAACATGGTTTAGGTCACTTGCAGCAAACTCAATAGCTGACCCTGAAGCCCTCTATCAAACATTTATCAACAGATGGGAGAAGAAAAAGGACCCACTCCATATATTATCTGAATACAATACTATCAAAAGAGGTCCCCAAGAAACTGTCCTGGACTACTGTGCCCGGTTTAACAATGTCTACAATGCTATTCCCCAAAATATTAGACCCCCACCGGATCTAGCCTTATATACCTTTCCTGATGGGTTTGATTCAGATATGGCATATCAATTAAGGGAAAGGGCTCCCCGAACTTTAGCTGAAATGCAAGATATAGCAGTAAGTGTAGAAGCTAACCTAATAGCCAAGAGAAATAGGACAAGAACTGAGAGAAAGACTACCTTTAAAGAAGAGCCTTCAGGCTGGGATCAAAAATTGGATGCAATAATCACTGGTATACAGAGATTAGGTGACAGAGTAGAATCAGTTGAGAGGAAGTCATCATGGGAAGCACCACAGAATAATCCTATTAGGAATCCCAATTTCAGAAGAAACCAAAATCCAAATGTTGGTAAAGCTAATTCTGAACCAGAGATTAGACCTCCGTTCCAAGAAAATTATACAGAAGCATCCACTTCTAATGAACAAATAGATGACACCCACATTAACCTAATGGGCCTGAATGATGATCAACAAGTTTTCCTGAGTCAAGAAGATCATAAGGATGATGATATTAAACAGTTCCAAACCAAGTCAGGTGAGTCATTCGACTTTAAAAAAGGCTATGACACAACTGTTTATGAAGTTCATAAACAATACAAGCTAAGGAGCAGAACCATAAATGTGACACAGCCTGAAAAAACAAAGGACACTCCTCTACCTAAGAAAACCATTGTCACAGAGCCAATTGACAAAACTGATTCGATTACAAAGGAAGTAACAGTTGAAGAAATAACTGAAATATCTTCCCCAAATCAACAAGTAATGGCTACATCACCCTTGCAGCCTAATCCAAGCATTACTTCGCAGAAGATGAGTAAAAAGGACAAGCCTCAAGATCAGAGTGAAAACCAAGAAGAAAATTTGAATAACAAAGAAAGGGTTGTCAACCACAACACCAAGGTCCAATCTGAAAAACCCTTTGACTTAGAAGCTGAAATTGGAAAATTGAAGATAGCCATTCCTCTTTCAGAGCTAGCCAAGCATGACATTTACAAACAACAAATCAAAAAGTCCCTTCAACTTACCCATAATAAAGATGATGTCAATGTGTTGGATGATACCCCGGAACTACTTTTCGGTCTAGAGGTCGATGGAAAGACAGCAGTTACAGGGATCTTACCTTTCTATGTCAGCTTGCATGTTCATGATAGAATACTACATAATGCAATGTTTGATTCAGGCGCCTCTCATAACCTTATGCCTAAATCAGTGATGGAGAGGCTCAACTTAGACATCACAAGACCCTATAAGGACCTATTTTCATTTGACTCCAGCCAAATAGTCGTGGGAGTTCCTCTGTAAATAGTCGTGGATAGGAAATTCGTCTGTGAATAGTCGCTGATAGGCACAAAATAGAGGGCTTGGGAGAAATGAAATAGTAGAAGAATGAGAAAGGGACATGAGTGTGGGAGAAATGACGCTTTATAAATTGTAACTAGAGAAGCATCGTTGGATCAACAGTTGTTAAGGGGCATTTACTCTGCAATGGGACAAAAGCAATGGGGGGAAGCTACAATAGAATTGGTGTAATAGTCGTCGACGTGGCTGCTTGAGATAGGAAGACAGAGACACGGGGCCGTTGGGAGGAAGTGACAGGAGGAGGGATACATGGTAGTATTGGAGTGGTGGTTGAGTAAGGACGTGGTTGGTGAATGTTGGCGGGAAGGCAGGTTACGACAGGATGGAGGAAACCGCTTTCGGAGGGGGATCTAAGCTCTTTGTGGTATTAGAAGGGGGGGGGGGGGGTTCGAAATTACGACAGGATGACACATAGCAGCAGGGGAAACCACTTTTCGGACCCCCCCTTGTTGTTAAAGAGAATCATAGTGGGGGGTTCCAAAAAGGCTTAAGAGTCGTCAGATGTAAAGGTGATTGTGATCGGGGGAGGTAAGGTGAGCAGAGTTTAACGCCGATGGTCCCACAACGTTTGATGTGTACATATTTTTACAATAAAGTCCAAACTTTGGACTAAGCAACATTTTACAAAAATCTTTTCATAACATGAATTTCATTTTTCCTAAACTAATGTAACTTAAACAATTAGGGTGCATTTGAGAGTGCAAACCCTATTTATTTTGCCATTTTTAAAGGACTAAGAATATCTATTCAAACCACTAAACTAATCTACCAACTACATTAATCCAGATTAAAATGTTGGGTTAATTTATTTATGTATTCTACCTATGTAATCTCAGCGAAGATTACATTGTTTGGCTATGTTATTCATTCTAATCTAATTAACATAAATTGAAATTTGTTTGAACATGATTAAATTATATGTTTCAAACAAAAAGAAGTATTGTGGCATTTTAAACGAGCTACACACAATTTCATGAATTTATTCACTACAAAAGTATTGGACTATCAGTGGCACTTCAACTAGCATCACTTTCCCATTATTCTTTTTTTGTGGGGCTCTTTTCTCATTCCTTTTTATTTTTCTATTTTTTTCTATTTATGCCCTCTTTTCATTTTTTATTTTCATTTTTATATCTTTTTGGAAATCATTTGCAGTATGCAATATTATTTACAATCTGAAATACTGAAAGAAATCATTCAATCATCATTTTCAACAGATAAGTTTATGAGAAGGGTTTATTATGCTGAATTAGGTGTGACAACATTAGAGACAGAGGAATGGATCCGCGGTGTGGAGCACTCGGGGTTACTCAATCTACTATGGCTACCTCGTTACCACCACACCCCCATTAAAACAATCTGTGTGCGCCAACTTATCACATTGGTGCATGATGGGTGTCTATGGCTAGGAGGGCCTATACCCATCACTAATATGCTTATTCACAAAATCATACACCTTCCTTATAAGGGCGCGAACTCGGCCAAGGAGTTTGGCGGAAAGACAGGGGAAAGGGACCTTGTAGAAAGAATGAAGAAATAGTACGACTTCGTGAAGAAGTCGCGAGGGTATTCAATTCTGTCTATAACAGACCTCGCAGTTCAAGTAGCCACCCAAATCTTAGCAGGGAAGGTGAAGAGGAAATGCCGCACAGATGAAGTACTAGCGCTAGTAGTTTCCTTGGCTACACAGTGCGCGAAAGGCGTGCAATTCAATTGGGCAAGATACCTCTGCCAGGAGCTCCTGGCAAATTGTCGCGAAGCCCAGGACGAGCCTAAGCCATTTCATTATGCTTGGTTATTGCTGTCCATTGTGTTAGTTTCCTAGGAATTGTCGGAGGATAGCTAATTTCTTGCGCTCGAGGAAGGATTTCCTGAGGCAGCAATATTCACTTCCTTATGGGCTACAAAGGATCCCGCGCAAATTACAGAAACAAAGATATTTTGGGTCCTTATGGAATCGAGTCTCCGCATGGCCATTAACCAGCATCTGAGGTTGTCCCCAACATTGTTCACGTAGGTGTCAACCTATGCAACATTCAAGGCTGACTTCCACAGAGTGTACATTCAAGTGCGGAAGGATATAGAGCAGAAATGGAACGACTTGCCATATTTGGTCACAAAAACAGACGCGCTGGAGGTTGTTGCGAAGTGACCTGTAGAGTGGCACGCCCCGTCAGACTTAGTTGCGGGACCGAGCATGGGTGCGTAGAGTTTTGCCGCACAGAAAAGGAAGGAGGCAGCTAAGCAAGTTGCGTGTAACTTGGTTGTGCAGAAAAATAAGGAAGCAACAGAAAAGGCTCAAGTGGAGCAAGAGCATGTTGCCAAGGAGCAGGTAGAACAAGAACGACATGAAACACTAAAAGGTGACAAGTCACCTTCGCCGAAAATAGAGGAGGAAGAAATTTCAGGGAAAGGTGGTGGAGGCGATGAGGGGAAAAGCACCCCATTCATTCTGAAGAAACGTGGCAAGGGGCAATAGGAAGTCCCAAGGAAAAATAAGAAATTAGATAAGTCACAGGTGGATCCCATGATCTTAACAGAAGGTGATCTCGATGAGATCAGGGATAAAATCAGGGATACCACAATCGAGGTACTGCAATAGTTTGAGTAGCAGTACATGCAGACATTGGGGAATTAGTAAGGACCCTAGACCTCAGGACCATATCATTGCCAGATGGGTCCCTTCGTGTGGTGTCAGTTAACGATTGCATTATCCTGAGCATAATTAAGAACATCAAGCTGAATGTAGCGGTGCTCTCCAACAAAACCCTCCACGCGTTGCATGCAAGGGTGGCAGATGAGTTAAGAACAGGGAAGCAATGTGCCTTCAACATTATCAGCGAGCATAAGATGGATAATGAGAAAATATTAGCTGAAAAGACACAGGCTCTGAAGGAAAAGGAGACACTACAGCTGCATAGTTCACGACTGGAGTCAGCAGTAGCAGAGGCATGCAAAACAGTGCTTGAGCTTCACATCCTAGAATATGAAGATCACTGAGCTATAGTTAAAGTTGTAGCCCATGACTCTGCTTGAGGTCCGAGAGCAGCGCAGAGCCACAATAAAGGAAGGTATGGCCACCCTGGATGCCACAACCACTGATTGTACGACATTGTTCGAGAAAGCAATGGAGTTAGTCACCAATCTGCAGGAGGATCTAACCTGCAGACATTGAACACTGAGGTCAGGTAGATGCAATGATAGTAAGATGAAGTCAAGGCGACCGCGCGCTCCATAGCACCAATGCAGCGCCTTGCTAAACTGCAGGAAGGAAAGCAAATCCTAGCACAGGTGGAGGAAGCGTAGAAAAATGAGGCCTTGCTGAAGGCCAAGTTGTAGCCATGGTTAGAAGAAGCTTACCAAGTCATGACTACCATCCAGGATAAGCTTAAAAGGTTGCAGCAGACACAACAGACGATGAGGCTGGTAGTCGAAGGACCAGCTACAGAAAAACTAGTTGAGGAAGTCAAGAAGGCAACAATGCAGAGCACTGCCGAAGTTGCAGTGGTCCAGGTGGAGCTGGAGGATCTTCACAATAAGATCGCAGTGCTAGCTGAGTGACTCAAGGGTGAGTCACGATCTTTGTGTTGGGGGCCTGTTGGGATGGGGTCCCCTGGGTCAATTTTTGGGTTAATATAACCCAAGTTTTGATACAATTTTGTAATTAATGTAAAGTCTCCGCGATTTATGGATGCAAAGCGCATAGAGGATTAGGAGTCAAAGGGGTTTAGCCCCTTGTTTTATGTAAAGTATGAGTCGGTTTTGAGATCCACCCATGGTTCGTGGACCATGGCATTGTATGATAAAGGCTATAAATAGGTATGTCTTAGAGAGTCTAAGGCAAAATTGATAAGAAATGGGTCAATAGAAGAAAAGTGATAGCAAAGAGAAGTGGGTCAGATAGGAGAAGAAAGGCTCTGCAGCTGAGTGCACAGAGGCCTAGGTAGAGTCTGCAGCTGAGTGCGTGGACCCTTGTAGCTGAGTGCGCAGGGTAGTTTTGAGTCTGTAATCCTGAATTGAAGATCAATAAATACAGTTATCGCAGAATTCTTGTGTATATCTGTTTTATCTATTTTTTGTTAATAATATATGTTGTCTATGAATAATGCTTTTTATGGATTATTGATTGAATGCTGTGCAATTATGTCGAATAACTAGTAATGATGTACGCAAAGCATGTTTATGTATTTTCGTGAAGGCTCTGATGAATTCTCTGATGTTTACTAATAACTTAAGTAAATCTGCATGAGTCCTAATTTAAGACTGCTTTCTGATGCACGTAAGTGGATAGATTGAATATTGAAGGTCCGCAAAGACTAATTGTAGACCTTCACTAAGGTCTAAAGGCCACTTTTTACAAAGTTGCAACAGTGTGCCCTAGGAGTGTATCAATCTCTGTGAAGGCATATCTGAGGCGCTGCAACAGCCCAGGTGAAAATTCCATGTAAAAATATATAAATACGATGGATAATGGGATACATATTCCAAGCTGAATGGTGGGTGAAAACATCTTAGTGGATGTTCATTTGGTTGTTTATGCCTAAGGAAATTTGCAAAGGCAATGGCTAATGCTCTAAAAAGGCATGAGGCATTATTTGGCATTTTATTTATGAAAATAATGGAAATTAGGAGAAAAGGAAGGTGAAAGGTCACAGGTTGCATGTGAGGAGGAAATTGAAGGGAAATAATGGAAAATGAAGAAAATAGAGGCCTCATTAATAAAAAGGCTTCTGAGGATCAGTGCACAAGGCTTGATCAGTTTAGTTTTGGAGCTCTCTCATTATTCTCTCTCTCTCTCATACTCTTGGTTACTTAGAGTTTTCTTGGAGCACTCTTGGAGGGTGTGGTATACTTGGATTCTTGGAGCAATAAGGAAAAGGAAGAGTATGAAATTACAAGAAGGCATCGACATCAGCAACTACATCAGATTTGTTCGCAGGTACTGAGTTGCATGTATGATTTCTTCACTAGTTTTGGCATGCATGACACATGCATGTGGTTTCTTGGTTATAATCTGTTATTGGCATGGAGGATGGTCGGGATTGATAGTGGGTTGCCTAGCCTTGCCATTTCCTAGATAGTCATGGTGATTGTGGGCTTACTTTCATTGCTTTGTTTTGGTTGGTTCTCATGTTTCCATAGCTTGGGTTGAGTTACTAGTCTTGGAAGCCTTGGTTGGACAAATGCTCTGGAAGCCCTTGGTGGGTCGAGTTACTAGTCCTGGGAGCCTTGGTTGGACAAAGCCCTATATAAGATGTGGGTTGAGTTACTAGTTCTGGAAGCCTTGGTTGGACAAACACTCTGGAAGCCCTGAAAGGCTTGGATGGAGACCAATCTGATGATGGTTTTGTTGATGTCCGACCGTGAGGTGGAATCACTATTTGATTGGTTGAGGTGGATGGCCTCTGGAAGCCCTGGATGACTTTTGGTTGATGTGTTCTATGAGATCCCACATTCACGCTTGGAATATGGCATGGGGGTAAATGGTTGAAGAGAGATTTGGCTCAGCCATTCTATGGTCGGGTGGAACGTCGTATTCCCATCTCCAGTTGGTTCATTGCATTCATTAATGAGAAATCCATTCCCTTGATTTTCACGTGTAAAGGTACTGATGTATTTATGGATTTTATGGCTAATATGTTTATTGTATTTCTGTTCCTATTATGTTGGTTATATGCACATTTCATAACAACAACTATGTATGGCTCTAAGCATGCTTTTACTTGTATATGAATTAATAATGTGTTTATGAGTTAGTGGAGGATAATGCAGCAAATGGCATGAAGGAAAAATGGTTCATAGCAATTCTCAGATAAGTATGAGATCCCTACACATAATTATGTTATTTAGACCTGTAGGTTACATGTTGATGATATGTTTGACGAAATGCCTGTCATGGATAGTATGGATTTGGTGATGATCTTGTTCATATTATTTCTTTTGCATCATTGTTTCCTTGCATCCTTACTAATTCTAAGTGATCATTCCATTTTGGGTAGTGTCCTGGGCTCTGGGCCGAAAAAGGTGGCTCAAATCCCAGAATGCTAGCATTAGTGCTGAGACTAACTCGTCTAGGCAGTGTCTGGGGAGCGTTATAAATCACCTTGCCAGTGTCTAGGGAGCGTTAGTCTTGAAACTAACTCACCTGGGCAGTGTCTTTGGAGCATAACCCTGCCCTAAGTTTTCTCAAACAGTAGTAGGACCCAGGGACAAGCAGTCTGAGTGGCTGACTTATCTTCTGAAGGTTATGTGGATGATGTTGGATGAATATCTGTGATGTTCCGTAGATTCAATTTCCTTAAAGTCACTAAGTAGGTTGAATCTTATCATGGTGGCCTCTCGTCACATGCTTACCTTGGCTGGCCGGTTTCTTGGGTAGATGTGGGAGGAGGGTGTTACAAGTGCTAAAAGACATCACACTAGTCTCTAGATGTAGAAACTTGGTTCTAACATCCCCCCATACTTCTTTGGGTGAGACTGCAACCTGTGCTATGCGGGTTGTTGCCGAAAGGGCCAGTAGTGTAGGGATTTGTTTGTTGGCTCAACTAACTCTGAACCTCAGTCAGGACCCCCTAAGCCAACAAAAGGAGAATTTCACTTTTCTTTATTTAAATTTTTAATATTTTCATAGAATGACTCGAGATGCTTGAGAGTGGTTCCCAACTCATTAGACTTTATATGGAGAAAATATAATTTCATATCTAATTCAAAATTCAATAGAGTCAACAATTTTCAGGAATTCAGGATCAATGAGATTGTGGCATTTCATTAGATTATATCATGTATTAGGGTATGTGTTTGGCATTTAATAAATATCACCAAGCCCTATATGTGCTCATGTACCCTAGTTTTGGTGGTGTTAATTGTTGAACTCCTTTGCCATGGCCTTAGCAAAAAATTACCTTTCAATCAAGTCAAAATCATTGATCAAACATGTTAAGTTTTTTCCTTCATATTTGAAGGCTTGGATTAGATAGTTCGATAAAAAATAGGCAATGTTGACTAATATCCCTAGACAATCAAGGTAGGGGAAAAGGCGAGACAAGAGGAGAAGAATCTAGTTTCTAAATGGTTGATGCTCAAATAGTTAATCATTGATCTACAACGGATGTCATATCTATCTTGATTTATGTACAAATATGCATGTTTTCATATTTTCTACAACTAATTAGGTATTTTGGATGTTTTATTTTGAATATAAATGCATATATATATATATATATATATATATATATATATAGACACTTTGCTTCCTATAATTTCGCGAAATGACGCTTTTGCGTATGCACTTCCAAAAGATGTCCTTGCTTCGTGAAACATTGCTATGTAACCTCTACCTTATGTATTCTAGTGCGAAGATGAAATGAGTTAGAAAGGGTAGTAGCTGATATGGTCTCCCTTCAAATCCATACATTCTTATGGCTATGTATTTCTCAAAGAGATACCAATCACCCACCGTGGTATTAGGAGTAAAGAACAATGTTTCCCTAAGGAACTTGGGGACTCTAGGCAATGGTTCACCATGTAACAAAGTGTACACAATGGGCATAAAGGATGACTCATAAATAAATAAACCTTTGTTATTCTCAGGTCTTCTTACTATGGGAAGCCACTTAAAGACATGTTATAGGACATTTTTCTCATTATCTGTTGAAAATGAAACAAGAAAATCCTAATTTAATTTTGTCCTTGAATTAAATTAGGAATAAAATTCTAATTCCACTGTCAGGCCAGGAGGTAACTCCTCAAATTGAATTGTATTTTTGAATTGAGACTGATCATATATATATACATGGAGTGAGAGACTCTTGGGCTTCATCTCCCAGTGTTTCTTCATATTCCAACTCTAATTATTTTCTATTTACTTTATTTTACACATATTCACCTAATCCCAAGGATTAGGTATCAACATTCTCGCCTTTCATCTAAAGGGATGTTGGTGAGTCCAAGCATCGTTCTTAATCTTTTGAACTTTTCTCTTCCAAGCACTTTGGTGAAGATGTATGCAATTTTCTCATTTGTGGAACAACGCCATAGATGGATCGTCTTGGCTTCAACATGATGTCGAATCAGATGGTATTTTGTATTGATGTTCTTCATTTGATCATGGAACTTTGGGTTCTTGACCAACTGTATTGTAGAAGTGTTATCAATCATGAGTGGAGTTGAATGCACTTGTTTCACCTGCAAATCTTCTAGAATTTTCCTTAGCCACACAATTTCCTTTTGTTTCTTCGGTTACTGCCACATATTCTACCTCTGTTGTGGAATCTGCTGGAACTCATTGTTTGCGTGACCTCTCGAAGGCAGCTCCTGATCCACGACTCATATCATAACCTGAAGTAGATACCCCCATTTCTTTATCTCCATCAAAGTCTAAATCAGAGTATCCAATCAAGCTGAAGTCGCCCACTTGTGTATACTTAAGTCCAAAGTCTTGAGTTTCCTTCAAGTACTTTAGAACTCTTTTTGCAGTAGACCAATGTCCCTTAGAAGGCTTTTGCATAAACCTGGAGAGGCTTCCAACAACAAATGAAATGTCTGGTCTAGTAGTAGATAGGTAGTTGAGACTTCCTACAAGTTGTGTATACTTTGTTGCATCCTCAAATTCTTTTCTTTCAGTGGATGTGAGCTTTAAGTTCTATTCCATTGGAGTAGTCAAAGGATTTCACTCAACCATTCCAAGCTTGTTTAACAAATCTCCAATGTACTTTTTCTGAGAGAGGAATATAAACTTCAGATGCTAAGTTACTTCAATACCATGATAGTAGTAAACATACCCCAAGTTTATCATTTCAAAACCTTTCCTAAATTCCTTATTTATGGATGTAATATAGCTCTCATTGTTCCATGTCATCAAAAGATCATCTATATACACCACAAGATATACAATTGTTTTTCCAAATTTCTTGACAAACAAAGTTGCATCATCAATATCATAATGTTTGAAGTTGAGTTTTAAAAGATGATGGGAACCATTATTGCAGCAAGAATGCTGCAACTCTTGGGGCTACCAACTTTACTTCATCAACCCGGGGTTCGTACAAACTTGGAGGTGACAGTGTTGTATACACAGTAGATGCAATGGTATACTCTTGTCACTTTTCAACTGGGGCGATAAACCAATAGGGTTTTTCAAATCAGACTTCTATTGACTAGAAGGAGACTAACTACCAATATGGAAAAGGGAAAATTATCTTTAATGCAAAAGGGGAATGCTGCGTACTCTAGGAAATGAAAGTGTTGAATTGGAAGGTGCTATAAAGTGACATGAAATCATCTAGCTAAGCATCTACACATTTTACTTACAAAAGAGACCTACTTTAACCTTGTTTATAACATTTAGTGACATGGACTAATTGAGCATGGAATTTTATCTATGACTGCTACATGCATGTGCTAACTTAGAAATTGCAGAAAAAACCTTCTTTGGATTTTTAGTTTTATGAATGCGAATGCTAATTTCCAACTTGTTCTTTGGCAGGGGAGACATGTATGGAGGAAAAGTTTTGGACTAGCTTAAAGGGTATGGACACCAAGTGGAGGCCTAACCTAAGCTCAGATGACCATTTCTGCTTAATTCGGGCTTAAAACAGGCTGCTACAGGGTTTCTGGTAGTACTACAAGATGTCCTAGTTCTACTACAGGATGCCCTGTTTTACTATAGGAAACAGGTCGAAAGCTTATAAGGAGGTAAGAAAGGTAGAATGAAGTGTGGGAAAGGTGTCTGATGGGGAAATAAGGCATGGAGGAGGTGCACACTATCCAAGGCTTAGTCAAATGCTTCAAGATGGTTGGATTTTCTCAAGGAAAATGCCCACTTTGCTTACAAAACAAGGATTCAGATTAGGGTTTGGTGGACTTTGGCAGCGTAGGTGGAGAAGACTTGGATGAGGTGAATGAGATGAGGTCTCCCTGTAGATCAGAAGCTCCTGCAATAACATACACTCTTTTCTTCATTTATGCACAATTTCATTTATACATGGAAAAGATGAGTTGAATGGAGGAAAAACAAAGTTATTAATAGCTAATGGCTAAGTTTATGAATGGAAGTGCTTCTAAACCATAAAAAACTCAAGAGATAAAAATGAAAAGTGAAAATACTTCTAAGAAATTTAGAGACAGAGATCTTATTCAACAAGAGGTTATGCAGTAATCAAACAATAAATTTTTTTTTTTTTGCTATGTGAATGGAACCCTCCAATCATGATCCCATAAGGGAGATGAGGTGAAGGCCACTATCACAAGATTTTCATAATTGTTTACTATCACTATGATACAACTGATCTATCTATCCACAAATGGAAGCAAACTAAGTAATCATTAGATACTTGCATATTAACAAAACCAAAATAACTTTAGCAGCTAACTATGAATGTAATCTAAGCATACATGTATAGAAAGAGGAACATCTGCTGCTAGGGTTGGGCCCAAACCTAAGAGCTTCAATGCTCTGAGTCAACTTAGTGCTGGACCAAGGGAATGCTTCTCATTTTCATTAAAATATCAAAAATACATAAAAGTTATTAGTCACAATGTCTTAGCTCGAAAATGCCTCTTATCTACAACAAAAAAAAGTTGAATCCTAATGAGGCTCTAGGCCTTCTTATTTATAGAACTGAAGCTACCAACATCTTCCTTAAATTTAGGGAGGCTTGGTTCCCAACTTGAGATCAACTTGTCTTCAACTATCATTGGCTTGGCTGCCAATGACCTTAGTGGCTTGACTACTTGTAACTCCGAGCTGATGAGATCTAGTGGAGGAATCTTTGAGTGAGTGAGGAGTTAAGGAGGGAGATCCAATCTCCTAAAATCCCTCTTTCTTGTCTACTTCAAGTTCCTACACTTTAATTAGCCAAAATTGCTCCAAATCCTGCAATTAATGCACATTAGGCCACAAGACATAACATCTCATATTTACCCTTCTCACTAAGAAAAATATAACAAAACATGTAAAGAAATGTGAGAAAAGTTGATTTTAATAAGCTGGAGAGTGGCATTAAGGTCCATATAATTTACCCATTGATGAGCCTCATCATCACCCCCTACTGAAAGTCTTGCTTATCCGTTGAGAAACTTAATCTATGTCCATGTCTTTCATTTCTCTGCTGGCCTCTCTGACACTCCAAGCTTCTATTGATGTATCCTCCTATTGTGGATAAAATAGTGCATGCTTCTCTATTTCCTCCCACTGCTTTGTTTCTTCTTCCTCCTTTCTTCCTTCTAACATACCCAAGAGCAATGGTGGACTGAGTTTCTAGCCAATCCAGTTGATTTTGAGTCTTTGAAGTGACTTCTTATACAGTGGGGTCCTCTCTAGTGCATCCATCATTCTTTCAGGGGAATGATATTCCCTAATCTTTAGGATGTATGGTAAGGTACCCCCATCTCCTTTGAAATGATTGCTAGATTTCATCCCCTAGAAATATCAAAGTGTTCTCAAAATGATTCATTGCTTGTTCTTGTGTAGCTAGGTATCTTGGTGCAAGCTAGGGATAACTGGTGATGAGGTTGTGGGTGCTAATGACAACCATGGAAGTTATCTATTCTTCTCTTATGTAAAGGGGATATTTTTATTCTCTTTCCAACATTCTCTTTACTTCCTTAGCCCTAGCCTCCTCATGACTCATCCATGATGCAAAGGCCATCAATTGTAAGTCCTCCAACTTTGGATTGGGGTCCCACACATTCAAGTTTGTGAGGGCCAAGTTATGTAAGTATAATTCGGATATCTTGGTCCTGTCCTCTAGGGTGCTTTGGTCACATAGCTCAATGAACTACCTATAGTATTGGAAAGGAATAGTCCCTCATTGTGCTAGGGTCTTTATCTGAAATTGTAGCCATTGTTCTTTTAGGTAATGTTGTAGCGGCTACAACACCCTCCAAAATTTTGGCCCGCATCCAATTTCAGAGCCTCCTTTGAGAGTTTTACTTGATGTTTTCATGCACTTAGGTTCACCCTGTGCACTCATGTGAGTCTTTGCACCCACCTTGCTTGATCGTTCAACATACAACTTTTGTATGTTGTTATCAATGTCTTGCTTACGACCATGTTCCGGTCATGCACAAGGTCTTTACTTCGTGTGTACGTGTCGTGCTCGCTAGGTAAACATCCGTCACATTCACACAGATTCGTATGCACTGTCGCGCAAGCGTCATCACGGTCGTCCAACAATCAATCAAAAGCATTGTTGTCACTCGCACCATCGGTTGGTCATGTTGAGCATGTGTGTCTTGATGTTTTGAGGTGTCTTGTCGTCAAGTCATGTGAGTGTGTGTTTGCAAGGTCACGTATGCACCATTTCACTCGCTCACACACTTAGTCATTTTTGTTGAAATTCTGACGACCAAATCACCCTCTCACAGTTGGACCATCACCCCATCATCGACTCGATCGACTGTCACCAGAATAATGTAGAAGCACCCAACAAGCCATTTCAAGTTGCATTGCCCACAAGCTCATCAATCAACCCTCCTACTGGTCAACTAGAGAGTTTGACGGGGCGGTCAGCCCGTGATTGAATCCCCTCAAAAATTGCACAGAGGCTACAGACCATGCGCACTCCACTGACTAAGAAAATTGCACAGATAGGCTAGACAGACACCAAGTGCTCGTCCTTGTCTCCCTTAAAAAATTTCATAGTTGTCCCAGCCAGTCACCAGTCAATTGGTCGTATGCTCACCCTCAAAACTACGTATATTTCATGGGTAATCCCTCTGTAGCCTAGCAGTCTGCTCAACTCATAAAATGCGCAAAGGTGGTCAGCAGGTCAGCTTCCCAGCAACTCTAGAGGTTTTCCTACCAGTAGCTCCCAGCAGCCCACTGCCAGCTCCTTCTAGGAATTGCACGTTTTTTGCTACCAACCTCCCTCCAAGAATTGCACAGTTTTTTCTTCCAAGCTCCCTCCAAGGATTGCACAGTTTTTGTTGCCAAGTTCCCATTTCCCGCTCACTCCAGAAATTGCGCAGATCCTGCCTGCTGAGTCCTCCTGCAACCCGCGCTGCTTCTCCCAAAAATTGCGTAGATTTTTCCTCCAGCCAAGCTAGATCCCATGGACAGTCACTGCTGATCTAGAATGCTTGTCTCCGTCTCCTAGTGACTTCTGCGCAATTTTCATCAGTAGTGCCCAAGGCTTATATCCCAGCTCAAAACTTGCCCTGCGTAGTTTCACAACACTGTCCACTCTCCCGATCACCTGCATCTGAAAATGATCATGCATCATGGTAGAACAGGAGATTTATGGATCTGGTGTCGTCTCGTCATGATTGATTGTAGATACGGGTACATGAAGGAACATGACATGACGACAGATGGGACGAACAAAGAGAGCGCATGCAAAAGGACATGTTCGTGAATGAACAAAAAGACGATGCATGCAAAAAGATGTGTTCGCAAAAAGACGACCATGCGAAGATGTGTTCGGGAATGGATGAATGGATGAACACACATTTTCACAAATGAATGAACATGTCAAGCATGCCAAAGTACAAGAAAGGAGCAACGTGCGAACGCAACATCAAGCGAACCCAACGACCATCAAAGAATCTGCACACCTTGCCATGCAGAGATGAAGCTGCGACACACCATGAGGACATCCATCACTCAGTAGCACTGCAGATTGACATGCACACCAACAGCATGAGCATACCAGCACTGTCATGTCAAGTTGTGTCATGATTCATGTCGGCCACATCACTACTGTGGGCCATAATATTGTAAGTCAATGTAATGTAATGTGGAAGTCCAAAAGACCCACTTGTCATTTGAGGAGTCATGTAAAGTTGAAAGGTCATGAAAGTCAAACAATCATGAGGGAAGTCGAACAGTCACAAGGGTCAGTCTTACCCTTGGCTATAAATAGCCCTCATTTGTACATGCAAACAAATTTTCACCTTGGCTCCTTCCACATAGCCTTGAGAATCTGTAATCGTTTCTTTGAGGAGTCAGTAGTGACTCCAATGCCCCATCCATGAGGTTAGTGATGTATGGTGTATCAATGTGTCTTGGAACTTTCGCTTAATTCAGAAGCCTGCTAACAGGTCAGCACATTTTCACGTGTTGTAATTGTTTGTAAGACTAATCTTGAACACTTGTAATACATGTTGCTTTAACCTGTGTTTAACACTTGAACTCATTCATCTCTTCTAATACATATATATTAATGAAAATGTGTTGTATGAGTTGTTAATGTTGTCCTGCTCGTGTTGGTTACCTCCTTGGACATCAGACAGACCTTTCACGTAAACTTGCTATAACGACCGTTGCACTTGCACGAACTCATTCGCGGAGTGTTGTACATGTTACCTTCCCTTGTGTGTTGTGACTGCAACATCTGTGTGGATTGCTCCTCCGAAAGTTGTGCACGTCTTTTTGTGTTGTGTGTTCCTAACAGAGTTTGGGTTTCCCCCATCCGAATTGGGACTCACTCCCACCCTCTCCCTCTATGGTGAAATAACCTTGACACAAGTAACACTTACAATCACCAGGCATGCAAACCTCGCTACTTGAAGACAAAGCAGACCACTCTCATGTGCTAACCAGCAAGAGCTAAGGAAAACATTTAAGATAATGACAATCGGGCCATCATACTAGATGGGACTCCCACACCAAACTATGTGAGGTCTAGTTGGGACTTCATATTGGGATGATCCCTTGGATGTTGGTAGGTCCAACACCGTCAACATTTCTGGTGCTAGAAGGAGGGCTGCCAGTTGTTTATGGCTGAACGTCCTCTCACACTCACTCATCAATCATCTGGTCAAGGCAGTAACTCAAACTCCCTTTCACCTACGCGTGACTCTGAAGTTGGTTACTCCTCACCCCCCGCACGTGAACACGAAATTCGATATCACCACCTTCGCTTTGTCCTTCCCATCACCTATTAGTTCATGAAAGCAGTCGAACTGATACCAGGAATACATCACCTTCCACATGCATCAAGAAATTCGAAAACCACTCCTACAGGGGTTGTTGTTTCGTCATTGGAAGAAGCGGTTCTCGCCACACTGGAAGTTCTGGCAGAAGCTATTGAGAACAGAGAAGAACCTCCAGTCTTCCAGCGGGGGAAACAAGGCACCATCATAGTCTTGTGCTTAGACTCTGGTATAGGAGGCGAAGGGGAAGGTAGCAGGGGAGGAGGTGGGGGTAGAGATGAACCAATAGACTCAGAGCTAGAACCGTCATATTCTGAAGAAGAGGAGGAGGAAAAAGAAGAAGAATACATGGTTGACCAAAATCTGGAATGGATGACTCAGGGACCATTAGCTCTGCCAGGTGCTTTGCACAAGATGCCAAAGCGGGCAGAGAAAATGAGCATCAAGTTCAACCGTGACAGCATAGTGAAGGCAGAAGACCTTTTGGACAACTTCTACCTGCAGCTGTAGACCCTTGAGGTATGGTACGATGACGTAGCATGTATATTATTTCCATGTGCCTTGGATGGTTGCGTAGCAACATGGTATGACAACCTTACTGTCAACTCCATATAGAACTGGGGTGCATTCAAACGCATGTTTCTTGAAAAATTTGTTGACGAGAAGACCCCAACCATGTTGCTCAAAGAGTTGGGAAGCTGAAGATGGAGGGGAAAGAAAAGGTAAAAGACTTCAATAAGAGGTTTTTGCGCATATTGAACAAGTTTGCAGCAGACACGAAACCTCATGACTCCATCACTATCGATTACTACACGTCCACATTGCCGACTAGCATTGCACAGTTTGTCAAGTGAGCTACAAAACCAACATTATTCAAAAACTGCAAAGAGGCAATCACTATTGAGAAGGCCTTGCACACAATTGGAGTCATCAAAGGCAATGAACCAACAAAGGACTCCAAGGATGTGAACAGGAAGTCCCAGGTGGTGGCGAGCAAAGGTAGAGACAAAGAAACAAGTAATATTGAAACCCTCACTCACCTCGTCAAGAACCTGACATCAGAAGTGTCTCAGCTTAAACAACAAAAAAAGAACACATCTGTGAACAATCATCTGCCTAGACATAGACAAGGAAGCATGTCATTAGGAAGCAACTGTTTCTCGACTAAAAATCGATGGAGCTTTGTGTTCTAGCTAGAATAGTGTGTGAACGCCAAATTCTGTTCATTTCATGAAGATGGTCACTCAAAAAATTCTTGTTCAGACTGGAAGCAAGTTGCAGGCTCAGTATGCGACTGTGCATTTAACACAAATAGCAGTACGCGGGGATAGTCGGGAGATACAAATGATGACGAAGATGTTGTTCTTGATGAGGCATCAAGCTTTGGGCATGTGCTGAACATGTATCAGTGCTCCTAAGCAGTGCAAAAGACAAGCACTGAAAAACAACCCCAAAAGAAGAATGATCATTACAACCTCAGAAGTAAGGCGGTTCCCATTAACATTGGGGAAGTGAAAAAAAGTTTGAACTTCTTAGGAAGGTGGATCTACTAGCCGTCCAAAAGAAGACAACACAGAGAAAGCCCGAGAAGACAATGGTGGATAAGAGTACATCCATGAGCAGCAAATTGCAGAAAACTCCGCCGAACAACACGATCACTAGTCTTACCCCGGGCACATCAGTGAGTCTACCCCCTTGGATTACAACATTGTAGATGACATGAAGAAAACTCGAGTGAACATCAGTTTGTTTTAGTTGGCTAAGATCCAGAGTCAGTGGGACATCTTGCTGTGCGCATTGGGACAGACAACAATGGACAACACAACTTCTACCATCAAGGGAGCAAGCACACATCCTAGATCACTTTCAACTATGTTAAACACACTACAGATGGAAAAAGAAAACTCAGTTTTCCCTCCATTTCTACTCCCATTCGAGATTTTCAACTGCAATGTTCACAACTTTTTGGTTGATCCTGACGCGGCAACCAACATCATGCTGCTCTCCATTGCCAAAAGGATCAATGCTCAATGGAGCAAGACATCCGTGCAAATCATCCAACTTGACTGAACATATTTACCATCCATTGGTGAACTTCAGGATGTGATCATTTGACTATCTCACGCTGACATAGTTCACCATTGCATCAACATTGTTGTTGTGGACATACCAGAAGTGTACGGCTTACTACTTAGCAGAGATAGTCTAGCAAGATGAACGAATAATTTGCAACAGACTGGTCACACATGTGGCTTCTGTACAAGGGGAAAAATCCTCAAATCCAAGTGTTATCCGAGAGATATCTGAAACACAATGTTACTCCCATCAATGGCGAAAATGAACAGTTGGCCTTCGCAGAGCTCATGTTTGGAAACTACCTCTTGGAGACAACAATAGGGTGTTATCCTGTACGGCTAGCCCCAACCCCACCAGACACGTGGTTGGGTCTCCTTCCTTTACCAACTCATGGAAATGAAACATGTACAATACATTGTAATAGTAGTAGCAATAGCAGTAGCAACAACAGTAGAAGTAGTGCAAGCGTGTCGAATGTTCGTGTATAGACGAGTTGTGGACCATTTATTTCAACATATCTAAGGCACAGGATGGCTCAGGAGCTGGCTGTGTCTTGGTTGATCCAAATCATAGGAAACATTTGATTTCAAGCTGCTTCGAGTTCAAGTGCACGAACAACGCTGTTGAGTACGAAGCACTCGTGTTGGGCTTGCAGAAAATCCATTAGCCTCAACGTGGTCGCACTCAAAGTGGTAGGTGATTCAGAGATAGTGGTGTGGCAAGTACGTAACACCATTCAATGTTTATCACCGCATCTCAAAAGTTACCAACGAGAGGTATGGAGACTCATCTCTAACTTCCAAGTATTTAACATCACTTTTGTACCACGTATGCGTAATGTGGATGCCAATGCTTTGACAAACATAACTTTTAGAATGTCACCGATTAGGGATAGATTTACTCTTGAAATTTTATACAGACCATCTATCCCAGATAACATAACTAACTTACACGTGTTTAATGATGATCAATAGATACTGCATTTCATGGCCAATGCTAACACCTTCAAGGATGCAGCGATAGACGAAGACAAGCGCGAGAAATATCTACAAGATGATGCTGGTAACAGGAAATGCCACCTCATCTCAAAGGGTGTGGCATCATTGGAGAATATTTATGACTTGCAAGAACGCTTTTAGGGGCCAAGGAACAACAAGGCCCGCAATTCCACCATGATGCACGAAATGATCAACTTGGGAACACAACAAGATCCGAAGTTCATCAACCTCGGTACGTGTTGCACGTAGCAGGAGCGACAAGCCTTTGTCCGCCTGTTAAGACAATACCAAGATGTGTTTGCGTGGACGTATGATGATCTCAAAACTTATTACACACAAATAATACAACACATCATTCTGATCAAAGAAGGGGTCAAGCCATATTAGCAAAAGCTGAGGAAGGTACATCCATCACTCGAGCCCCTCATACAGAAAGATCTTACCAAGCTGTTGGATGTGCAGATCATATCCAGAGTTTGTCATTCTACTTGGGTTTCAAAACTTGTTCCTATACGCAAGAAGTCCGGGGAAATCCGCTTGTGTGTTGATTTTCGGAACATGAACCGCACCTTAGACAAAGACAACTACCCTGTGTCGTCCATGGACCACATTCTGCAAACAATATCTAGGGCACAAATATTTTCTCTTCCCGACAACTTTTTAGGATACAATCAGGTTCTGGTGGCAGAACCTGATAAGCTTAAAACTACCTTCTGTACTAAGTGGGGTATGTTCACATACAGATGAATGTCGTTTGGGCTTGTGAATGCAGGTGCAAATTTTTAGTGCGCCATGGACATCACCTTCCACGGATTCATTAGACAAAGTGTAGTGGTATACCTCGATGATGTGATTGTTTTCTCAAGAAAACGCGAGGACCACCTATTAAGAAAAGTTTCGAGCGATGCCAGAAATACGAGATTTCCTTGAATCCCAAAATGAGCATATTCACAGTGTCTGAGGGGAACCTCCTTGGAAACATCGTTTCCAAAAGCGGGATCAAGGTCGATCTAGACCGTGTACATACTATTACACAGATCCCTCCCCCAGCCAACAAGAGAGCGATGCAGTCCTTCTTGGGCAAGATAAACTTCCTCTAGAAGTTCATCTCCGATTATGTGCAGATAGTCAATCACATGTAGGACATGACCAAGAAGGATGCATTCTATAGCTAGGGTAAGAGGGAAAAATACTCATTCACTCGTATCAAGTAGACTATTGCGTAAGTGCCTACACTCTACAGTCCATATTTCAACAAAGACTTCTTGTTATACATCTTCGCCTCTGACCACTCACTCGCTGCAGTACTCACTTAGAAGGATGAGATGAACGATGAACATCCCATCTCCTTCATGAGCACAAGCATGCAGGGACCCAAACTCAACTACCCCGTTGTTGACAAAAAAACATATGCAGTTGACAAGGCAGTGAAACACTTCATAGCCGACTTGATGAAGAACCACTGCATAATCTACGTCCCTCACCCAGCAGTTCGCACACTGCTCGTACAACAAGAGTTGGGTGAACGATGTGCGAATTGGATGATAGGATTGCAAGAATATGATCTTGACATAAATCCAGTTCACACTATCAAAGGTCATGGGCTCTGTAGACTCACAGTCGAAGCGGTACACACACAGGGGGGAGAAGAAGAGCTCGTCGGCTGGGAGCAAGAGGTTGAAATGTATGATGTAGTGCGAGCAACACCCATTGAAGATAAAAAGTCTTGGTACACAGATGTGCACCAGTACCTTGAGCATGACACCGTACCCTCTCACTTTTCCATTAGACAGAAGAGGGATTTGTGTCTCAAAGCTTTAGCATATCAGTCGGTGCATGAAGTGCTTTATAGAAAGCACAACAATGAAGTTTTTCTCAGGTGCCTAGAGGCACATGAATTAGAGACGGTACTCCAAGATCTGCATGACAAACCTGCCGGGGGTCACTTTGTGAGAAACACCACTGCACAAAAAGTTATGCGAGTTGGATTTTACTGGCCCACATTATTCAAGGATGCACATGATTACACTCACAAGTGCCCGGTCTATCAACGATGTGTCGATAGAACACGAAGTTCAACAGCTCCACTGCACCTTGTTGCAATGACTAAATCGTTCCAACAATGGGGCCTAGACATCATCAGGGAGATTTTCCCACATTCGTCAAAAAAACACCGCTACATTCTGGCAACAACTAATTATTTCAGATGGTAGACAAAAGCAATTCCGCTTAAGCAAGTGAACAGCAAGGAGGTCATCAGCTTCCTCCAACAGAACATCATCTCACGCTTCAGCATTCCGGTATCACTTGTGTTTGATAATGCAAAGTATTTTTCGTCTTTGAAACTTTATGATTTTGCATTACAAAATGGTATTGTGCTAAAACACTCATCTAACTACTACCCGCAGGGAAACGGTCTCACAGAATCCACGAATAAAAACCTTATTTGCATAATAAAAAAGACTCTTTACTTTGAGCAACGAAACTGGCATCCACCCTGACGAATGCATTATGGGATGACCATGTAACACCCAAACCCTCTCTAAATACCTTTCCGTACTTCTTGGTCTATGGTAAAGAAACCATCCTACTGCCCAATATCTACTTGCCTGTGCTTCAGTTGTCCCAAGAATCCCATGGCAAGCCTTGCCAGCTAGTTCAACGTAGGATGGATACAGTCTACAAGCTTTAGGAAGAAAGAATGAAAGCAAAAGAAAAGTTTACACTCCACCAGAATCGTATCAAGAGATGGTTCGATAATAAGTCTATAGGGAAAGCTAACTTTGGTGTTGGTGACTTGGTCTTGAAATGGGATAAATCCCATGAAGACAAAGGCAAGCATGCGAAGTCCCAGTCCCCATGGATTGGTTTGTATACAATCCATGAGAAGCTTGGCCCACACATGTACTGTCTGCAATCAATTGATGGGAGGATTGACAATCTTCTTGTTAACGACCAAGATCTCAAACATTATTTCTAGTAGGCTGGGCCATACCCCACGCCATGTACATAGTCTATTTACTGCTTGTCGCTTTTTTTTGCTTTTGCCTTGTTTTCTTTTCTTACTATTTTTGTTTCATTTTGTTTTGTTTGATTGATACCTTGCTATTTTTGTTTTCCGGAAATAAGTGTAGCCATCTACTAAGTTATGGCTTTTGAATGAGTATGTGGCTGAAATCTAAGAGACTTGTGACACTACCGCACTTGGCCAGTTTTGTGTCTGTCTTCTATGTGCTTAGTTGTAACCTTCGGCTAATGAAGTCTTGACGGAAAATATGATTCATCTGCAAGGGGAAATTTGGTCCAACCATGAACCTGTGTCCACACTGGGAAACCTCATGCCTGTACTTAGCCTTTTGCTCTATGTATTCAAGCTCATCCAACTAGTAGAAACGGAGAAGGGGAAATATCTAAATGAGCAAACCTATGTTAGAGGTCTTATATGCTTCTCTGAAGGAACAAACTATTCAACTCTCAATAAGTTGGGATCCATCTTCCACCCAAAAACAAATAAGTGCCAATGCAGAGTCCTCTTGAAAAAATACAAAGGTGAATGAAGATAAAGGCTTCCTGCACAGAGAGGTGAAACATGCAACTCCACTGGGGTATTCACCAGGGTCACAGGAAGTGGAGAAATCCATGTGTTCCTCCATGACTCTGCCAGGGTACTGTCTAGGCCTGCTGGTAGTGGAGCAACAACAAAGATGAAAACTGATACTCTGAAAATTTTCAACTCACGAGCCAAACTACCCTCCCCGATTTCGAAACACTGTGATCAAGCTGAAATTTTTGTTGTGTTTGACTGAGTTGGAAAATGGTGAACTGTGTTTGTCCATGGGGTAAGTGGGGAAACCAAAGCAACCTACACAACATTCCATACTCCCCAAAATACCAAGGCCCTATGCTGTCAATGAACCAAAACAGAGAAGCTGGAGTTCTACCAGTGTGTCGCCAAGTGTTGTAGCGGTTGCAACACCCTCCAAAATTTTGGCCCGCATCCAATTTTGGAGCCTCCTTTGAGAGTTTTACTTGATGTTTGCACACACTCGGGTTGACACCGTGAGCTCATGTGAGTCTTTTCACCCACATTGCTTGATTTTTCAATGGACAACTTTTGTATGTTGGTATCAATGTCTCGCTTGCGACCATGTTTGGTCGTGCACAAGGTGTTCACTTCATGTGTACGTGTTGTGTTCGCTAGGTAAAAATCTATCGCATTCACACATGGAGTCGTATGCACTATCGCGTAGGTGTCATTGCGGTCATCCAATGATCGATCACAAGCATCGTACTTTTCGTTCGCAGCGTTGGTTGGTCATGTTGAGAATGCATGTCTTGATGTTTTGAGGCATCTTGTCGTCAAGTCATGTGAGTGTGTGTTTGCAAGGTCATGTATGCACCATTTCACTCGCTCACACACTTAGTCATTTTTGTTGAAATTATAACGATTAGATCACCCTCTCAAGGCTGGAACATCACCCCATCATCGACTCAATCGACTGTGACAGGAACAACACAGAAGAACCCAACAAGCCATTTCAAGTTGCACTGTCTGCAAGCTCCTCAATCAACCCTCCTGCTGGTCAACCGAAGAGATTAACTGGGTGGTTAGCCCGGGACTGACTCCCCTAAATAATTACACAAAGGCTATAGAACATGCCCGCTCCACTAACTGAGAAAATTGTGTAGACAAGCTAGATAGACACCCAATGCCCGTCCCTGTCTCCCTTAGAAAATTGCCCAGTTTTCCCAGCCAATCACCAATCAGTTGACCAGTTGCTCACCCAGAAAATTGTGTAGATGTCATGAGAAAGCCCTTTGTAGCCCAACAGTTCACTGATCTTAGAAAATGTGCAGAGGTAGTCAGTAGGTCGGCCTCCCAGAAACTGCGCAATTTTTATCGCTAGCATCTCCTACCAGTACGCTTCGAGCTCCCTCCAGGAATTGCGCATTTTTTGCTGCCAAGCTCCTACAGCAAGCTCCATCCAGGAACTGCGTAGTTTTTTCTTCCAAGCTTCTGCTACCCACTCACTCTAGAAATTGCGTAGATCCTACCTGCCCAATCCTCTTACACTCCACACTACTTCTTGTTTGGTCAATTTAGTGTATTTTAAATTGCTATTTAAAATGTCAATCCGGGATTCGTAAACTGATGAAGTGAAGTGTACTATATGTACTAGATAACCATTTCCTTAGTCTTTTGTCGTTTTTGAGTTTTCTAGTTTTTTTTTTGGATTTATCTTTTCCTAATGTGTGATGCCAAAAATGAAAGTTAAGTGTGGATGGTGATGGTGATTTCTACAGTGATTTCCCCAAACTTAAAAGTGATCAAAGAGAAAGCTTTAAAACAACTGTAATGAAATCATTTCTTAAGAGGAAGTAAATGTATCAAACAGTGAACTAATAACAATGGCCCAGTATCCTTGCTGCTGAATGAAAAGAAAGTAAAAACTGAACTTAAAGCAACTCAAATTAAAAGCAAAGCAGCTAATTCACACTACTTCAACTCTTCAGATCCTTTACCCTTCAGCTCAATCTACCTTGTGGGAAGCAATCATGAACAAGTCAAGTAATATGATATCTAAATGGCAAGAAATTAAATTGCATAAAGGAAACTAATCACACTACTTCAACTCTTCTGATCCTTTACCCTTCAGCTCAATCCACCTTATGGGAAGCAATCATGAATAAGTCTAAGCAATATGATAACTAAATGGCAAGAAATTAAATTGCATAAAGGAAACTAATCACACTACTTCAACTCTTCAGATCCTTTACCCTTCAGCTCAATATACCTTGTGGGAAGCAATCATGAACAAGTTTAAGCAATATGATAACTAAATCACATTACAATAAGTAATATTCTGATTCCTTACTAATAGAGTCACTTGACTATAGAAAGAAACCATAAACAAATGAGTAGCATGATGTCTAAGTAGCAGAAAAAGAAATAAGAAAATCACAACTTGAAAAAGGACAGTGCTGGAATTAAATTTCAGAAAATGGAAATTAGCAGGAAGGACAAGATGATCTCATATGTCAATAGTTATCAAAAAGATGAAAATTTGCCCGGGCTGCCTAAGAAAACCTACAGAAAAACGTTGATTAGCTGACAGCTATAAGAAAACAAAAGTGAAAATATAAACAATAGTGAATTAAAAACATCAAAACAACATGTTATATACAAGCTAGTAATTATAAAAACAGAAACATAATAAAATCAAACGACAACTATACAGGGCTTTAGTGCGCAGGGGCCCTCTGCCACCTCAGCCAGTCAACGAACAGTCACAAGAACGAGCTCAAGAAAGTAGTCTTCTCATGTATTAAAGCAGCATCAACATATATAAAACAGAGTACAGTGGGGTGATAATAGAAAACAATTCAAAAATTACATTCCAAAAAGCTTCTTTACAGTGTTCATCAACGCGTTATTTATAATGAAAAAGTACTGAACTGACTAATTGAATCCTATGCTATTAACTGCGTTGCCAAAGACACGTAGATCTCCTCAGCCGAGATCTAGCGTAACTGTCATCATGCCCATTAAATCTTCGGAGTGGTAGTTGTTGGATTCAGGTTACGGGAATGATCTCCAGGTGTGCCGATGTCTCCATGGGCTGAGGACTGTGCCACGTAAACTTTCACGTGCTCCAAGCAGAGACGTGCCATCGCTAAATACCTTGGTTGGCTTTGCCTTTGACCCTTGTTGATCGTGACCTTCTATGGATGATTTGGCAGATTTGAAGGGACACGTTCCATGTACCCGTCACCTGTAGCTTGCCCATGTGGCTCGTTTCTTCATAGGACACCTGTAGCATAGCTTTTAACAAAATCGCTGCGGAATCCTGTGCTGGCTGCGGAAAATGACAAGTTTCCATAGCTGCCTGAACAAAAATCTAAACCAAACAACAGTCATAAGCATAGTTAGAAAACCATGTCAGAAGCTCTTTTTAGACTATAATGCAATGATTTAACAGCTTGATGGATGAAGTAAGTGGGAAAAAGAAGGCTGAGAGGGTGTATAGGAAGATGCAGGTTTGAGGCTCAACATACCCCCACTGTGAAGGTGTTGCATGTCCTCATGCAACCAAAATTTAGTTATTTCCCTCTAATCCATATGCTCTGAGGCTTCTGCTAGGACATCTAGCCCTCTTTTCTTCTTCTTTGATGCTAACATCATCCTTGGTTTCCTAACTAGACATTTGAACTTGAGATTAATCAATGCTCTGCTTAACTTTTTGCACTTCTTCTTCAGTTTCCTGTTTTTCTTTTGCCACAGTCCTAAATGGAGCATAGTGTTATCATGGACAATCTTGTCTACCTTACTCTGCTCTTTGAGTGCTTCATTTTCCTGTTTGATATGCCTATTTAGGACTTCTAATTCAAATACTTCCTGTTTCAAAGACTGAACTTGTGCATCTAGTGGCAGAGTGGTACTTGGTCCTGTAGCTGATTGTTCTAAGGATTCCAGGTAGTTATATGCCTCTTGCTGATTAGGATCTACCTCAGGTGTCTTTCTCAGACTAGGCTCAAAATCTGGTGGAGGAGGAGGACTGCTCTCTCTTTCCGGCCGCAAAGGGCTTTCATCATGTGGAGGACTTGATTCAATGCTTGGCTGGGCTGGAGATTTCTCAAGTGTCTTTTCACCTAAATCAATAAAGTGAGACTGTTTTTCTTGGGTTTTATTCACTTTTCCTTTTAGCCTAGTGCTCCTCCTAAAGTATGGACTAATACTCTTCTCTTATGCACTCTGTTTTCCTTTTTGCTTTTTCTTTGCTATAGCAACAGCTTGAAGATGTACTAATATTTCTGACAGAGGTTGATAATCCTCCTCTATGGATTGCTCAAGGGATGGATAGACTTCTTGAATGGTTCTTTTGCCTTTTTCTTTCTTCTGTTTCTTATTTTTAGCTCTATCTTCTTCTTCTTTTTGGACAGTTTCTTGAATTTCTATTGTAGGGGAGTCTTGGACTGTAATGTTCTTTTCTTTCCTCCTACTTTTCCTTGGAATCTTTGGTGGACTGCTTCCAGAGGCCTCAGATGGCTCTTGGAAGTAGTTTCTTGTCAAAAATTGCTCCCAAGTATCCTTAGTTTTCTTTAACTGGTCCTCAATAAGAATTTTTATGAATCCATGATGGTAGAGATGAGATTCAATGTTGCCTATGTGTCTGTGAACTGTAAAACTCATCTTTTTCAAACTCAATAACAGAAAATGAGGCAAATTAAGAGTGTGACCCTCTAGGAAATTCATCATAAGTCTAGCATGATACATATACATAGAACCAAAACGACCTTCACATGTGATAAATTTCTGGATGACTAACAGTAGACTAGACCATTCCTCTTTTAGTGCATGAACAGGGATGCCTCTTGTAAATACGGTGGTATCCATACCTTGGTTTTGTAGCATGATTCTCCATATTTGATCGTCCACACTTCTATTTTTAAACCACTTTTCACCTTCTTGAGGTAGGCCTGTGGCAGCTGCTACTGTGGCCTCAGTCACTATAAACTTTAAGTCTCCAATCTCCACTATTTGTCCATCAAAAGACCGCACAAAAGCTTTGGTCACCTCCTTGTTATGGCCTTTAAACTTTTGGACAAGTCGTAGCCATCTGGCTTTCTTCAGCAATTCCTTAGTTTGAGGATAACCCTCCAAGTATTTCGGTCCTTCTGGCTCGGCTCTCAGTAATTTTCCCATCCGTTGTTTTAAATTCCAATTGAGAGTTCTTCTGCGTGTGAGGGTTCAGAAAAAAACGGCTCTGTTACAGGGTTTAGGATAGACTGTAGTGACTGCAGTCAGGGTTTAGGATGACTGTAGTGACTGTAGTCGGAAATGGAGAACAAACTGTAATGGCTGCAGTCGGAAATGGAGAACAGGGAATGGAAGTACCCGAATTACCGGAGGAACAGAGGGTGAGCAGCAGTGAACAAGTTCAAAATAAAATGCGGATGCATGCGAGGAGTATGGTATTAGTGGAGTGGTAAATGAATGGAATCGGATGACTGTGTATGAAATTTTTACACGTCTCAATAGACGGCTGCGGAAATTACGGCTAAGAAGAACCGTAACACAATAGGTCACGTCTCAAGAGTACGGGTAATAAATGGAAGTGCAGTCAGTCTTGAGTTTAAACTCGGAATAATCATGAGACCGTTGGAGAAATGAATGCAAGGTGTGTGGAGTGATATCGTGGAATAGGAGTGGTAGTGGAGCTATCGTATCAAATCATTGCACATAGTAGAACTTATTATGGTTTGATAACTATGCGTAATTATGACTTGAATTGTTATTTGATAAAGATTTTTTATCATACCTTTGGAAACTTTGCCTTTTTTTTTTTGCTCAAGGATTCTAACCAATTGCTTTTCCTTGATGTCTTGGAGATGCCCCATGTCTTTAGCTCAATTACACTTGAATTTCATGATTATGGCACTAACAGTTGACTGTAAATTTGAAAACAGAGTGATGCTGGCTGCGGAAATCGTTTCTGGCTGCGGAAACGGTGTCCAGCTGCGGAAACTGAGACAGCACCCCCTTAACTGCACAAAGATAGTTAGAGAAGAACTAGCTGAATGAAAATAGTCTTGAAAGGGAATTTTATTGATGAAGTGAAATGGAATGAGTGGAATGAAATGAAAATGAAGTGGAGTGAAGTGAAATGGTAATGAGAGTGAGATGGAGGTGAAGTGAGATGGAAAGAGAAGGAGAGGAGATTTTTTTTTGGAAAATATAGAGTGTCAGGTGTCCCTGATTTTCACTCTACATTTTCTGTATAAGACTGCCAATCTATGATTGGTTTTCAGGCTTATAGGATTTTTTTTTTTTTTTTTTACTGAAATAAACAAAGACTAGGCTGATGGGGGAGAAGGATTCTTCTCCACCAACCTTATTGCAGAATTCTCCTGGAACATTTTGAAAAATTCCTCTTTTGAGAGTGGCTTATGATAAATTTTCAATCGGTGGCCATTCACAATGAGAGGAGTTTGAAATTCATCAATAGTTTTGATTCTTACCGCTCCATTGTTAAAGACTTTATCAATCTCACATGGCCCAAGCCAATGAGTCTGAAATTTT
Organism: Pinus tabuliformis; assembly: GCA_031772625.1. Lineage (NCBI taxonomy): Eukaryota > Viridiplantae > Streptophyta > Pinopsida > Pinales > Pinaceae > Pinus > Pinus tabuliformis. The sequence continues at coordinate 777,515,415 of CM062808.1, read as the reverse complement.
CCTTTGAAGTCTTTAAACTTGGAATCAAACAGTAACGCCCAATCTCCTTCTTGAAACTTTCTCTCTTTGATGTATCTGTCATGCCACTTAGCTCTTTGATGTTGAACTAGATCAGTCCTTAAAATTGCATCTTGTCTGATCTCATCTAGCTCATTCAGCTGCTCCATTCTGTGCTTTTGGGCTTCTGATAGATTCATCTCCAACTGGACTGCCATCTTGAAAGTCTTGATTTGAAACTCAATGGGGAGCAGGGCCTCCTTCCCATAAACAAGTTCATAGGGAGAATGTCCTGTTGTATTCCTCCATGTAGTTCTGTAGGCCCATAAGGCTTCTAGAAGCCTTTTTGCCCAATCTTTTCTGTGTAGATGAACAATTTTGGTGATGATGCTTTCAAGAACTTTGTTTGTAGATTCCACTTAGCCATTTGCTTGCGGATGGTAAGGAGTAGATTTTCTATGCTTGATTTTATATTCTTCCATCAGCGTCTCCATCAAGTTAGATGTAAATTGACTTCCCTGATCTATCACAATTTCTCTTGGGACACCAAAACGAGTAAAAATATCCTCAAAAAGAAATTGAACAACTGAATTTTCAGTGGCAGAAGGCAATGCTTTGGCTTCTACCCATTTAGTGACATAATCAGTGCATACCAATATATACTTCTTTTGTTTAGATGATGGATTAATGGGTCCAATGAAATCTAAAGCCCATTTTTCAAAGGGTTCGATGAGTACTTGTGGTTGTAATGGCATTTCATTTGAAAGAGTCGGTCTCCCAACTCTTTGGCAGCTGTCACACCTTCTGACATATTGTTTTGCATCTTTGAAAAGGGAAGGCCAATAATATCCTAAAGAAAGGATTTTATAGGCTGTCCTTTTGTCAGCAAAGTGTCCACCGCATGGTTCATCATGACATGCCTTGAGGATGTCAGGCATTTCATCTTCCCGAACACATCTTCTGATCACACAATCTAGCCCTATTTTAAACAATTCATTAGAAATCCATGAATAACTTGAGCTCTCCTGAATAATTTTTCTTTTTTCACCAGGAAATAGATGTGGAGGTAGCTTCCCTGTAACCAAGTAGTTAGCAATATCTGCATACCAAGGAGTCTTAGTAGTTACTGCAAACAAATATTCATCTGGAAACTTATCCTTTACAGGAGAATCTTCGTTAGTATTTTGGATTCTAGACAAGAAATCAGCTACTGTATTTTGTTTCCCTGGTCTATCCAACACAATGATATTGAATTCTTGTAAAAGTAAGAGCCATCTTGTAACTCTGCCATTAGTAACAGGTTTATTCATAAGATATCTAATCGCAGAATGATCAGTATGGACAAAGGTTTCATAGCCAGTTATATAGTGTCTAAACTTATTGATTGCATGAACAACAGCTAAGAACTCTTTCTCAGTCACAGTATAGTTTAACTCAGTGGGAGTCAAATTTTTACTGGAGTAGTAAATGGCATAAGGAACTAAATCCTTTTGTCCTAACACAGCTCCTAGAGTTGTATCTGAAGCATCTATGGAAATATGGAAAGGAAGTTTCCAATTTGGACCTCTCAAAATGGGTGCTTCAGATATTCTTGTTTTCAAAGTTTCAAATGCAGATTGACAATCAGGATCCCATTTGAATTCACAATCTTTTGTAAGTAATTTGAAGAGTGGAGATGCTATTTTGGTGAAGTTTTCAATAAATCTTCTATAGTATCCAGTAAATCCAAGAAAACTTCTAACATCTTTTTGACAATTTGGAATAGGAAACTTGGAGATGTCTTCAACTTTTGATCTATCAACTTTAATCCCATCTCCTGAAATATGATGTCCTAAAACAATCCCTTTAGTAAACATCATAAAGCATTTTTCATGACTTAATGATAGGTTTGTTTCCTTACATCTTATAAGTACTTTTTCCAAATTCTCTAATGCCTCTTCAAATGAATTACCATAAACTGTAAAATCATCCATATACACCTCTACACAATCATGGATTAGATCGGAAAAGATTCCTAGTACTGCCCTTTGAAATGTTGCGGGTGCATTGCATAATCCAAAAGGAAGTGCTTGATAAGCAAAAGTTCCCCATGGACAGGTAAATGTGGTCTTGTCCTAATCTTCAGGTGCTACCTGAATCTGATTGTAACCACTAAAACCATCCAAAAATGAAAAATACTTTTTGCCTGCTAAAGTATCTAATACCTGATCGATAAAGGGTAAAGGAAAGTGATCCTTCAAAGTTGCTTTGTTCAATTCTCTGTAATCAATGCATACCCTCCGTTTACCATTCTTTTTAGGTGCTATAACCAAAGGAGAAACCCATCGGCTATCTGAAATTGGATAAATGAAGTTCACATTAAGTAACTTTTGGAGCTCTTCTTTCACTATCTCCCTAAGGTTTGGATTCATCCTTCTCTGAGGTTGTCTGATTGGTCTACTGTTTTCCTCAATATAGATGTGATGAATGCAAGTCTTAGGGTCAATACCTTTCATATCGGTATACTCCCATGCAAATGCAGTAGAATGTTTTTGCAAGATTTTGGTTAGTTCTTCCTGTTGTGATCTTTCCAAATTTTTGTTGATATTCAATGTTTTTCCTGGAAAGATCTCAATGGTGGAACTACCAAATTCTTCCATAGAGAAAAGAGACATTTGTCTAGATGATAGATACTCAATGTCAGAATCTAACTGAAATTGTGTGTGGTCATATTCTGAAGATGTTTCAAAATTTTCTAATGTGTTCAGAATTTGACTATCTTCACTAACTTCAGAGATGGTAAAGACAGGTTGTATAGTATCTTCATCATCAATCCATTCATTATCTCCTATTTCTGTGATTGCTTTTGCTGGAGGATACAGATTGAATTTCTTTGTCGAATTACCATCAGAAATATACATATCCCCAAACCTACAATTGATGAAAGCATCGGCTGTGGCTAGCCAAGGTCTTCCTAAAATGAGAGGATGTCCTCCTAAATTACTCTTGGGAGTTAAAATCATGAAATCCACTGGATATTCCCAAGAGTCTAAGGAGACTGAAATGTCTTCTAATACACCATCTGGTTTAATAATTGATCGATCTGCAAGTTGCAGTAAAGTAGGTGTAAAGAGAAGATTAGGAAGTTTCAGCTGTTCCATAGTCTGTCTACTCATAATGTTGATAGCAGCCCCTAAATCAATCAAAGTATTTGGAATTTCAACCCCATTGATATGTGTTTTGACAATTGGACTACCGGGATCTACATACTTCTACATAGTAATTTTTCCCATCATGATGTCTGCAATTTTCCCTACCAGGTGGATTCTTCTTGTGTCTCTAGGTTTCCTTCCTGGTCTTTTAAGACTCAACTCCTTTATTGTTTTTGCTAGAATAGGAATCTCTTTAATGGCTTGTAACAAGGGAATCTTGATACAGACATTCTTCAATTCATCTAGAAAATCATAGTCAGGCAACAAGATTTGTTTTTCCACCCCTTTGTCAATTTGTGATCTTTCAGGAAAAGGAGGTGTGGATGGAGATACAGGTTGCTCAACTATAGGAGTTGTAGGGGTTAGTTCTTCTTTTTCTTTCTAAGTGTTTGGGTTTTGAAGAGATGCTTCAGAACCCTTATTTGCTTCAAGAGATTCTTCCTCAGAAATTCTTTGATTTTGGGCATCTATAGAAGGTTTATCTAGAACTCTACCAGATCTGAGTTGTACATCATTGAGATGAACAATCATATAGGCAGGAAATTGTTGACCTTCTATCATGAAAGAATTTTGAGGGTTTTTATTATTGGGGTTTGGCAATGGCTGAGAAGGAAGTTGATTTGACTTCTGTTGGAATGGAAGCAAGAGTTGAGAATTTGGGTTTTGTTGAGAAGGTTGTTGTTGTTGAAATGGCAATGATAGTTGTGGGTTTTGATTTGGAAGTTGTGGAGCTTGTTGGTTTTGAAAAGATGGAGGATATTGATAAAATTGAGCAAATCTCCCATAAGGATTTTGCATACCTTGTACCCATGATTGAAAAGGATTTTGAGGTTGGGACCAAGGTTGTTGCCAAGGATTCCAATTTGGTGAGGGTTGAAAGTTCATAGAGTTGTTAAACCCTTGATTTTGTTGCCCCTGCCAAGGTCTCCTTGCAACAAAACAGAGAGACTCAATTGTATTTGGATCTTCTTGAAAGACAGCATTGAGCCCAGGAATTGAAGGACAATCCTTGGTCTCATGATTCTCTGAACAGATCACACATGTTTCTACAACTTTTGCGTCCAAGGGACATTCCCTGAGAGCATGTTTTTTTCTACATTTTGGGCAAAAGATGGCTAAAGCTTCAGCTTCTGCTTTCTGCTTATTGTGGATCTTAAGAGTGTCTAGTTGCTCACTAAGACTCCCTAAGATATCAGTTTTGAATTCATCAAGCATATTGCCAATCTCAGCCCTACTTACTGATCCAGTTGTAGATTTGTTTGCTCTGATGAGAGAAGGATCTCTAGGCCCTTTTCCAGTTTTAGATTTTCCTCTTGAGAGATTGACACATAGTTCTGCTATGTCATGAAGTGGAAGTTGAGATATGTCTCCTTTTCCCATCATGTTCAAAATATCTATCCATTCATCTCTAATGGCTTTTAATAGAAGGGCTTTCAAGGTCTCCTCATCTAAGTTACTCATCTTTGCTCTCTTCAGATTGTATTGGAATCCTTCAAGTAAATCCTCCAAGTTTTCATCTTCTTTTTGTACCATTTTAAATACTTCATCCTTGTGGTTGGTAGGCATACAATAATCCATGTATCTATCCAAGAATGTTTGTTTCATATCATTCCAAGTCCTAATGGATTGAGTGAGTAATCCCATGAACCATTTCAAAGCAGCTCCTTTCAATGTTGAAGGAAACAATTTGAGTTTTTTAGAGTCTTCCAGATAATCATAGGTTCGACACACGACCTCAAACTCAAATAGAAATGTTTTAGGATCTTCATTTCTTAACCCATGAAAGTTTGGGAGGACAGATGGTGAAATATTTTTCATTGTTGCTCGAGAATCCTCATCGACTATAGGAAATCCAAATGAGTTATCTCCATCTCTATTTCCCCCATTGTTACCTCTACCTCCTCCATTATTTCCTCCTCCTCCTCCTCTACCTCTACCTCTACCAAATCCGTTAACTCCCTCTTCTGTCATGGTAGTTTTCTCAGAGATTTCAGAGTCCTCTGGTTCTTCTACTAATGGCGATCGAGGAAGAATTTCTCCCTCTTCTTCCTCAGGTGATTCTACTTCTTCAATTACAATGTGTCTCCCTGTAGAAGAAAAGAAAGAATCTTTTCCTAATTCAGATTCAATGGATGGTGAGGAAGAGTCTCCTAACTCAACTATTGTCTCTTGAATTCCAGGAATCCTAGGGCTAGGAGTGTAGGTTGGAGATGATGGAGGTGTCTCTTGTCTATTCCTTAAGGTAGAAGGAGTTGTAAAAATCGAACTCTTGGCTCTAGCTAAAAACCTTCCCCTAGAATCTCTTGCTCTATGCATGTCATTTTTTTTATTTTTCTTCAAGTCAGGCTAATAATTCTCTTTCTGATCTTCCAGATCACTCTAGGTGCAAGAAGAGAGCATACTCAAGAAACTATTAAACCAATAACTTTCTCTTTTCTGATCCTCCAGATCACACTAAGTGCAAGAGGAGAGCATACTTTGAGAGGTTATCAATTTTCCTTCCTTGAAATTTTCTTGTTTTTTTTTTAAGAAATTGGCTACCTAATTTCACTTCCCCGGCAACGGCGCCAAAATGTTTGGTCAATTTAGTGTATTCTAAATTGCTATTTAAAATGTCAATCCGGGATTCGTAAACTGACGAAGTGAAGTGTACTATATGTACTAGATAACCATTTCCTTAGTCTTTTGTCATTTTTGAGTTTTCTAGTTTGTTTTTTGGATTTATCTTTTCCTAATGTGTGATGGCGAAAATGAAAGTTAAGTGTGGATGGTGATGGTGATTTCTACAGTGATTTCCCCAAACTTAAAAGTGATCAAAGAGAAAGCATTAAAACAACTGTAATGAAATCAATTCTTAAGAGGAAATAAATGTATCAAACAGTGAACTAATGACAATGGCCCAGTATCCTTGCTGCTGAATGAAAAGAAAGTAAAAACTGAATTTAAAGCAACTCAAATTAAAAGTAAAGCAGCTAATTCACACTACTTCAACTCTTCAGATCCTTTACCCTTCAGCTCAATCTACCTTGTGGGAAGCAATCATGAACAAGTCAAGTAATATGATATCTAAATGGTAGGAAATTAAATTGCATAAAGGAAACTAATCACACTACTTCAACTCTTCTGATCCTTTACCCTTCAGCTCAATCTACCTTATGGGAAGCAATCATGAATAAGTCTAAGCAATATGATAACTAAATGGCAAGAAATTAAATTGCATAAAGGAAACTAATCACACTACTTCAACTCTTCAGATCCTTTACCCTTCAGCTCAATCTACCTTGTGGGAAGCAATCATGAACAAGTTTAAGCAATATGATAACTAAATCACACTACAATAAGTAATATTCTGATTCCTTACTAATAGAGTCACTTGACTATAGAAAGAAACCATAAACAAATGAGTAGCATGATGTCTAAGTAGCAGAAAAAGAAATAAGCAAATCACAACTTGAAAAAGGATAGTGCTGGAATTAAATTTCAGAAAATGGAAATTAGCAGGAAGGACAAGATGATCTCATATGTCAATAGTTATCAAAAAGATGAAAATTTGCCCGGGCTGCCTAAGAAAACCTGCAGAAAAATGTTGATCAGCTGACAGCTATAAGAAAACAAAAGTGAAAATATAAACAGCAGTGAATTAAAAACATCAAAACAACATGTTATATACAAGCTAGTAATTATAAAAACAGAAACATAATAAAATCAAACGACAACTATACAGGGCTTTAGTGCGCAGGGGCCCTCTGCCACCTCAGCCAGTCAATGAACAGTCACAAGAACGAGCTCAAGAAAGTAGTCTTCTCATGTATTAAAGCAGCAGAAACATATATAAAACAGAGTACAGTGGGGTGATAATAGAAAACAGTTCAAAAATTACATTCCAAAAAGCTTCTTTACAGTGTTCATCAACGCGTTATTTATAATGAAAAAGTGCTGAACTGACTAACTGAATCCTATGCTATTAACTGTGTTTCCAAAGACACGTAGATCTCCTCAGCCGAGATCTAGTGTAACTGTCATCATGCCCATTAAATCTTCGGAGTGGTAGCTGTTGGATTCAGGTTACGGGAATGATCTCCAGGTGTGCCGATGTCTCCGTGGGCTGAGGACTGGGCCACGTAAACTTTCACGTGCTCCAAACAGAGACGTGCCACCGCTAAATACCTTGGTTGGCTTTGCCTTTGACCCTTGTTGACCGTGACCTTCTATGGATGATTTGGAAAATTTGAAGGGACACGTTCCATGTACCCGTCACCTGTAGCTTGCCCATGTGGCTCGTTTCTTCATAGGACACCTGTAGCATAGCTTTTAACAAAATAGCTGCAGAATCATGTGCTGGCTGCGGAAACCTGTGCTGGCTGCGGAAACTGACAAGTTTCCGCAGCTGCCTGAACAAAAATCTAAACCAAACAACAGTCATAAGCATAGTTAGAAAACCATGTCAGAAGCTCTTTTTAGATTATAATGCAATGATTTAACAGCTTGATGGATGAAGTAAGTGGGAAAAAGAAGGCTGAGAGGGTGTATAGGAAGATGCAGGTTTGAGGCTCAACACTTCTCCCAAAAATTGCGCAGATTTGTCCTCCAGTCGAGCCAGATCCCGCGGACAGTCACTGCTGATCCAGAATGTCCTACTCCGTCTCCCAGTGACTTCTATGTAGTTTTCATCAGCAGTGATCGGAGCTCGCATCCTAGTTCGAAACTCACATCACGCAGTTTTGCAACCCTGTCCGCTCTCCCGGTCACCTACATCCGAAAATGATCATGCATCATGGTAGACTAGGAGATTTATGGATTTGATGTTGTCTCGTCATGAGTGACTGCATATATAGGTACATGAAGAAACACGACGCGATGATAGATGGGATGAACAAAGGGAGTGCATGAAAAAGGACATGTTCACGAATAAACGAATAAACAATGCATGTGAAGAGATGTGTTCACAAACAGACGACCATACAAAGATGTGTTTGTGAATGGACGAATGGATGGACACACATTTTCATGAACGGATGAACATGTCAAGCATGCCAAAGTACAAGAAAGGAAAAACGTGTGAATGCAACATCAAGTGAACCCAACGACCATCGAAGACTTCGCACACCTTGCTAGTGGAGGTGAAGCTATGACACACCATGAGGACATCTATCACTCAATAGCACTGCAGCTCAATATGCACACCAACAACATGAACATACCAACACTTTCATGTCAATTTGTGTCATGAGTCATGTCGGCCACATCACTACTGTGGGCCATACTATTGTAAATCAATGTAATGTAACGTGGAAGTCCAAGAGACCCACTTGTCATCTGAAGAGTCATGTAAATTTGAAAGTTCATGAAAGTCAAACAGTGATGAGGGAAGTCAAACAGTCACAAGGGTCAGTCTTACCCTTCTCTATAGATAGCCCTCATTTGTACATGCAAAGGAATTTTCACCGTGGCTCCTCCCACATAGCCTTGAGAGTCTATAATCTTTTCTTTGAGGAGTAAGTAATGGCTCCAATGTCCTGTCCACGGGGTTAGTAATGTATGGTGTATCGATGTGTCTTGGAACTTTCGCTTAATTCAGAAGTCTGCTAACAAGCCAACACATTTTCACACGTGTTGTAATTGTTTGTAAGGCTATTCTTGAACACTTGTAATACTTGTTGCTTTAACCTATGTTTAACACTTGAACTCATTCGTTTGTTCTAATACATATATATTAATGAAAATGTGTTGTATGAGCTATTAATGTTGTCCTTCCCGTGTTGGTTAACTCCCTCGACATCAGACAAACCTTTCACGTAAACTTGCTATAATAATCTTCGCACTCGCGCGGACTCATCCTCTCAGTGTTGTACATGTCACCTTCCCTTGTGTGTTGTGACTGCCACATTTGTGTGGACTGCTCCTCTAGATGGTGCAAACATCCTGTTGTGTTGTGTGTTCCTAACAAATTTTGGGTTTCCCCCATCCAAATTGGGACTTACTCCCACCCTCTCCCTCTGCGGTGAAAGAACCTTGACACAAGTAACACTTACAATCACCACGCACGCGAACCTCACTATTTGAAGAAAAAGAAGACCACTCTCCTGTGCTAACTAGCAAGAGATAAGGCAAACATTAAGATAATGGCAACTGGGCCATCATATTAGATGGGACTCCCACACCAAACGGTGTGAGGTCTAGTTGAGACTTCATACCAGGGTGATCCCCTGAATTTTGGTAGATCCAAGACCGTCAACAGGTACAAGGCATATGATTTTGCTGGCATCCTTCACTGGAGTGCCTCCATAGAGAGACTTGCCATAGTGTCCAATTGGCTCTCTTTTTCATGTACATGCCTCCTCAGCTATGTGTTCTCAACCTCTAGTTGAGATTTCATCACTTTTTCCCTATCTCTTATCTCACTCAACCTTTGCCCATATCTAACAGCTTTTCTTCCATATGGACCACATCCTCTACATTTTTTGATTTAGAAATTTGTATCCAGTGATGTGTCCTTTCCCTCTCCTTCTCAAGCTCAAAGAATAGAGGGATGGAAAATTTCTGTGGTATTACTCTGCCTCCCTCAATGAATCTGTAATAGGAGTTGAGATTGGACTGTGGGCTAGGTTCCTGCAGCTCTTGGGATTATCCCTTTATTCTCTTTAGAGTATTTGTCTCCCCGTGTACTTGTGTTGCTGCTTCCTTTCCTTTCCTTTGTCCCTATTGTCCCTCCTGCTCCTTTTTCTATGTTTCCTGTAGTGCTGATAGAGTTTCCTGTAGGACTGTTTGTATTTCCTATAGGAGACTTTTACCTTTTTGAAATGGGGTCAAAGGTTATTTGATTTTCTTTGCTGAGGTTTACCTGGTGATAGGCCTCCTAACATAGGTGATTGGTGACTTTGGGGAAGCCTGTTTTGATGTGCCTTCTTCACCTTTCATTCCTGGGAGGCTAGCTTTTCTTGTCCTCTTGGTGAGTCTTCAATGATGATAGGAGTATTGGTAGGTTTTTGTGGTCTCCCTTGTTTTATCCTGGTTCTCCTCCTTGTTTTGAAGTATAGGAGAGTCCGCCTTTGCCTTTTTCCTGTTGACTTTATGGGTGTACTTAAGGTAGTCAAGGCAGCAACTACCTCCTTCTCTATGGGTTCAGGAGACACTCTTGGGGATTCCTCCCCTTCCTTCCTATGTATTCAAGGTTGGTCTCATCCTTTTGTGCTTCTTCCCCATTGTTCTTCTCTTCCTTTGTTTCATTTATCTCTGCCTCCTCTTCTTCTTCTGGCTCATCTACTTCTTCTTCATGTTCCTCTTCTCCTTCTTCAGGTTCTTCCTCTTCTTCAGGCTCTTCTTCTTTTGGTTCTTATTCCTCTTCTTCTTCTTTTGAATCACCACTGATGGTTGGGTCTCTTTCATACTCAATTACTTGAATTACATATTATCTATCTAAATTACATAGAATAGGGATTCTTAATTGGTTTAGGGCATCTTCTAGTATGAGCTTGATTAGTCCATGATGTGCCAGCTACTGATGATTTCCTTCCTGTACCTTAATGCTTGTAGGTTTTAACCCCGTACATAAATTATCTGCATACAAATTCTAAAACACATAATATAAACAATGTGAGAGATAACACATAAAACACATATACACGAAGATTTCCCTTGGATCCAAAAACCAAGACTACTAGCTTGATTTTTCATTATGTTCCTTTCAATGTTATAATACATATTTATACATGCCGAAGCATCCAATACCATGGATCGAAAACCATTGCGTCCAAAACCATGGACCGAAAAACCATCGTGTCCAAAAATATGTGCAAAAATCATGCACAAAACCATAGGTGGGTTTGCCCAAGCTAACATAGGTTAGAAAACCAAAATTTTCCAGGTTGCTACCCTAGACCCCATATAGTGGGGTTACCTGCACCCCTCAAACCCCTTGTGACCCCCCTGCTACGCAATCGGTGCAACGAGGGGGGGGGGGTGGGGGGGCGGGCTTCGCCCCCCCTCTAACCCCTTGGTTAACTATGTGGGCTAGTCGTGGAAAGAATATAACACAACCCAACATTCTCCCACTTGTTGTTTTCTTTCCACAGGGGACCACAAGAGAGCTTAGTCATTTATCCAACCCTGCAATGCTCATTGTTTCTCTACACCAAGAGAACTTCTTAGAGCTCACATATTTTGTCAATGCATTTGCAGTATTCTTCAAAGTGTCCACCTTTACCAGCAAAACCTTTTTGTCTTCTATCATAACCCTCACAAAGTGATACTGAACATCAATGTGCTTTGTATTTGAATGATATGAAGGGTTCTTTGCCAAGAAAATTGCACTTTGGCTGTCATAGTCTATCTTTATATCTCCCTGTACTAACCCCATACTTGAACACAATCTCTGCAACCAAACTGCTTCCTTGCTTGCAAGAGTGGCTGCCATGTATTCTGCCTCTGTAGTTGATAGTGCCACTACAGATTGTTTCTTACTCATCCAACTGACTGCACCTCCAAATAGGTTAAACGCATACCAACTTGCAGATCTTCTCTGATCCAGATCTCCAGCCCAGTCTGCATCAACAAAGCCACGAATATCCAACACTCTGTCCAATTCTGGTCTTCCTTGGTAGCACAAACCATAATCACTAGTGCCACACAAATACCTGAAAACCTGCTTCACTACTGCCCAATGCTCCTTTCCTGGTTTTGACATAAACCTGCTCAATACTCCCACTGCATGTACAATGTCTGGTCTAGTATATACCATTACATACATCAGGCTATCAACTACACTTGCATATGGAACATGGGACATGTCCTCTTCCTCTTCTTGTGTCTTGGAACATTGTTTAGCAGATAACTTTACACCTACAGGAATAGGAACCTTCATCGGTTTACTATCGTGCATATTAAATCTTTCCAATATTGTCTCGACATACTTCCTCTGGTTTAACCAGAGCTTCCTCTTTGCCCGATCTCTTTTACTTTCCATGCCCAAAATATAGTTTGCAGCACCAAGATCTTTCACGTCGAATCTGGAGGACAATTGGGTCTTCAAATCCTGGATAATTTCTTTGTCATTTCCAACCAGCAACATATCATCCACATATAAGACCAAATAAATAACACGGTCACCAATTAATTTAAAATACACACAATGATCTTCTTTGCTTCTGGTGAAGCCAAGTCCCCATATAAATGTATCAAATTTCTGATACCACATCCTTGGCGACTGTTTTAACCCATACAGAGACTTCTTTAACTTGCATACCAGTTCTTTCTTACCCTTCACTGCAAAGCCTTCAGGTTGCTTCATGTAGATTTCCTCTTTCAAATCCCCGTGAAGAAATGATGTCTTCACATCCATCTGTTCTACCTCAAGATCAAAAGAAATAGCAACAGATAAAAGTAATCTAATAGAAGTTACCTTGGCAACAGGAGAAAAAATATCACCAAATCAATTTTTGGCACCTGGGAATAACCTTTTGCTACCAACCGAGCTTTGTATTTCTCCACCTTTCTTTCTACATTTGTCTTCTTCTTGAACACCCATTTGCTACCAATGGGTTTCCTTCCAGTGGGCAACTCCACCAGATTCCAAGCCTCATTTTTGTGCAAAGATGCCATTTCATCAACCATGGCCTCTTTCTAGAGTTTTCCATCCTCTGAATCTATTGCTTCCTTCACAGTTCTGGGAACATCATCAGTAATAGATAAAGCAAAATTTGAACAGAAAGCAGATGGACTATATCTTCTTAGCTACCTTCTTTCTCGAACTGATCTTCTCACCCCCGGAGTTTGTGGCTCTTCATCTTCTGATTCCTCCTCTGCTGTAGAGTTTGATTCTTCCTCCTTTAGCTCAAACTCTATCTTCTCAGGTTCCTTTGGTTGGACTTCATATTTAATAACAACTTTCACCTCTCTGAACACCACATCTCGATTGTACACAACCTTCCTTGCTACTGGGTTCCAAAACTTATAACCTTTTAAACCATCCTTATACCCAATAAAGATGCACTTTTCATATTTACTATCCAACTTGGTTCATTTATCCTTTGGAACATGTACATATGCATCACATCCAAATACCCTCAGATGTGAAAGAGAGGGTTTCTTACCAGTCCATACCTCTTGTGGAGTTTTATACTCCAACACTGATGAAGGTGATCTGTTGACCAAGTAACATGTTGTCTCCACCGCCTCTGCCCAAAATTCCTGTCTTAACCCGGCACCACTGAGCATGCTTCTTGCCCTTTCCATCAACGTCTTGTTCATTCTTTTTGCAACTTCATTTTGTTGAGGTGTATATGGAGTATTCTTTTGTCGTGCTATACCACACTTCTTACAGAATTCTTCAAATTCCTTACTGCAAAACTCTCCAACGTTATCTGTCCTTAGCACCTTTATCTTCTTTTCTGTCTGGTTTTCCACTAGGGCCTTGAATTCTTTAAACCTATCAAAGACTTCAAATTTCTTCTTAAGGAAATATATCCATGTATTCCTTGAGAAGTCATCTATAAATGATACATAGTACATAGACTTACCTAGTGATGGAACCTTCACAGATCCAAACACATCACTATGCACAAGCTCTAATATATGTTTCACCCTCTTACCACCAAAGGGGAAACTCACCCGATTCTGCTTCCCATATACACAATTTTCATAGAAATCAGAATCCAGAGAGCTATTACTCATACCTTCTACCATACCTTTACAATGAAGTATTCTAAGACCCTTCTCTCTAATATGTCCAAGCCTTTGATGCCACAACATGGTGTTTTCTCCAGAGACCACTAGATTCTTTGCTCCACTTTCAGGAACCACAGAACTGTTGCACCCATCAACAACCGTTCTACCTTGAAGCTTGTACAGAGTTCCAATCCGAACTCCCCACACCAATACCAGTACTCCCCAAACCATCTTGCAGGTATCCTTCTCGAACACTGTTTTTACACCTGCATCATCCAACTTGCTTACAGAAATTAGATTTCTGGCCAATGCAGGAATATGCAGAACACCTAGAAGTGTTCTAACTCTTCCACCTTACAACTTCAACTTTAATTTTCCTCAACCAACGATTCTAGACGTCCTATCATTCCCTAAGAAGACATCACCACCATCGTATTTCTCATACTCACAGAACTACTCTCTATGGGAAGTGAAGTGAAAGGATCCACCTGAGTCAATCAACCATGCCTCATGATCTACATGTGTACTTGAAGAAGCCAAGTACACATCCCCACCTTTATCTGAGGTGGTTTTCAGCTCTGTAGAAGGAGCATCATCAAATCCCTTTCCTTTATCAGGAGCTTTAGATTTACAGTCCCTTTTGTAGTGCCCTTCCTTTCCGCATTTCTAGCACACCACCTTTACAGGTTTTCTTAGAGATTTAGATCTGCCTCTAGATTTAGATCTCCCACTCGATGACCTATTTTTGTTTCTGCTCTGGGTACGTCCTCGTACAGAAAAGCCATCACCATTTTGGCTCTCCATATTTTTCCGTCTCATCTCCTCTGTTAGCAAGGATGAGACTATTTCATCAAACTGCAAGGCAGTTGCGTTGCTACCTATTGCAATAACCAGACTGTCCCACAAATCTAGAAGAGAACACAACAAACTGATACACTTATCTTCATCTGAAATTTTAAATATCAACAGATGCTAACTGACTTACCATAGTATTAAATGCATTCAAATGCTCTGTCACCGAGTCTCCATCTTTCATCCTCAGGTTATACAGCTTTTTCCGTAGGAACAATTTATTCACCTGAGACTTAGATTGGTACAAAGTCCCTAACTTGTCCCAAAAAGCCTTTGCCGTAGCTTCCCTTGATACATTCAGCAATACTGAATCTAAGACACACAATCGTATTGTGCTCTTTGCCTTCTGATCCAACTTCTTCCATTCTTCATCGAACACTCTTGTTGGTTTAGTACTCAGATCTACCACGAACCATTGATCTTTATCCACCAACAGATCCTCCATCTTGAGTTTCCACAACTCAAAAATATGACCATTAAATTTCTCGATCTCTATCTTTCCACTGATCGCCATCGTCTTTCACCACTAGAATTGATTTTGCAGATCTCCTATTGAACAGGGTCTACCACAGGCCCAAACGAAACCCCTCAACAACAAAGGCGTCCCCTTGAAGCCAAAAACAGCTCCGATACCAAATGTAGGTTTTAACCCCGTACAAAAATTACCTGCATACGAATTCTAAAACACATAAAATAAACAATGCGAGAGCATAACACATAAAACACATATACACAGAGATTTTCCTCTGGATCCCAAAACCGGGACTACTAGCTTGATTTTTCATTATGTTCCTTTCAATGTTATAATACATATTTATACATGCCGAAGCATCCAATACCATGGACCGAAAACCATTGCGTCCAAAACCATGGACCGAAAACCATCGCTTCTAAAAACATGTGCGAAAATCATTCAAAAAACCATAGGTGGGTTCGCCCAACCTAACATAGGTTCCAAAACCAAAATTTTCCGAAGCACTACCCGGGACCCCATAGAGTGGGGTTACCTACACCCCTCAAACCCCCTGTGACCCCCTGTTATGCAATCGGCACAATGAAGGGGGGGTTTCACCCCCTCTCTAACCCCCTGGTTAACTACGTGGGCTACTCGTGGAAAGAATATAACACAACCCAACAATGCTCATGTCTATTATTGATTACAACAAGAAGTAGGGCACGCTAAGTCTTCTATTAGGAGGTGACTCTTCTTCAAACCTCAACTCATAGTGGAGTCTAAACTGGTAACCATAGACTATATTGAGTCTCCCTCACAAGAAATATACTTGAGAATGTGATAGATTACTTCATCCCAAGGATATTGAATTCTCTCCCTTCTAATCCCATTTTTTTCCTCGAGTAGTTCCTCATCTTCCAAGATAAAGTTCTTCTTTGCATAAGTGCTACTATCTTTATCTTTTTTTCTCCATTGTCAACCTAGAGGAAATGTAGTGATTCTGCTGATTCTTTTAGAGGTAACTGTTACTGACAATCCTCTCACTACAGTAGTGGCACTGACTCTAGCTTGAGGTGTGAGTGACATTGTGAATTCCTGAGCTACATTATCATCATATTCTTTAAGTAGCTCGAAGAATCCCAACCATTGATGCCTTCTAAATATATCTACCACAGGGGGATGGAGATGTATTCTAGATGTTCTTGTGGACTCCCTTCTGTTGAAACCTCATATCATATTCTCTCTCTGTCAATCTGATTGTATGTAGTTTGGTGGCTTTGGCTTAAGAGCTTTCCCAGTTGACTAAGGGTTTAGAGTTTAGGAGGGTGATGGCTACAATTCTCCCTTCATCTCCACACAAATTATGTCTATCTCTATGCACACTGTAATTACTAGAAAAAATGACAATTTCTTTTCCTTTCCTCTTTACAAATGAAAACACATGGATATGGGCCACCTACCTTTCACTGTAATGCCTTTCTTTAGGAAAATTCTTGAATAACTGGGCCTTAGGCACCCCCTCGTAGAATTTTTGACAATTTTCACTATTTCTTGTAGTTTTCCTGTGTTTCCTGTAGGTGCTCACTGTAGGATGGCTGAGACTAGTTTTCTTCTTAGATGGCTCCTCTAGGTGGTCTCATCTCTCAAAATCTTGAAATGGATGATGTATTGCATGAAAGTTAGGGAATAATTATATTTATGGTCAATTCCTTTGAGCGATGTGCTGGCTGGCTAGGTATGTAATTTTTCCTTTTGGACCATTGGCCCATTATTTATTATCATGCATCCCTTTCTCGTAATCATCACCCACTCCTGTACAACTTAACTCGACCACCTTTCCGATTTATTTCCTTTGATGTGACCTTGCCACATGTCCAACTGACTAGAACTTAAGTTTTTGTTTCCAGGCTTAGGGCAGCTAAGTTAACTAGCCACCGTCAACTTATAAAACCAACTTTTTCATATTCCTATAGTTTTGATCTTATTCGTACTTAGGAGAGAGTGTGGGTGAGGTGTCATACATGTGACTTTGTTTTCTTGGTTGATGGATGTTGGAGGGTGGCTCTACTGTGCTGCTTCTTGTTCAGGTACATCTACTCTTTTTCTCTTGTTTTGTTGATTTTATCCTTCTAATAGGTTGTCATCTTTGTTGTGATGTGCATGTGCTAGCCTCTTTTGTTGTAGCTAAACTTGGGATAGGTGGCATACTAGCTACATGGGTGTTGATATTCTTCCTTTGCAAGGATGCTAAAGGAGGAGCTTGGAGACTGTTGTTGTTACAATATAGGCTGCTACAGGGTTTCCTGTAGTACTACAAGAAATCCTGTAGTTGCCTCTTTCTGAATTTTTGTTTTTCTTTTGCTTGGAGGAGGAATAGGTGTTGAAGTAGGAGTGTAAGGGGTGGAAATGGGGAGATGGAGTGGTAGGTATGGTAGGTACTGATGGTATGGCCCTTGGACTTCTCTTTGTTTCCTCTCCTTTTTTTTAATGTATTTTTTCCTTTCTCTAAGTGGATTTTTTTGATGGACCTAGAGGGTGACATGGTCATGAAATGGATTTGGTTGAGATGTGGTGAGATCAATGGATTCCTCCTTCAACCCAAAACAAGCCTACAGTATGATTTCTCAACTGGGATTTCATTCCTATAGATTTTCAGGACTTCCTGTAATACTACATGAAACTCCTATAGTAACTACAGGAAATCCTGTAGAAGTCAGAAAATTGCCTGAAAATTAGATTTTTTATGGTTAGAGATGAGTATATATGCATGAGACATGGTGGTCATGGAAGATATGAAATGAATGAAGGAAGGATGGGGTTTTGCATGGCTTGCTTCCCTCTGAATTTGGTGTCCATCATTTTCTTGAAATCCTGCAAAAACCAGGAACTGTTATGAGTGGGTAGGTTTGAGGTCCCTACCATTACATTTTTGTGTTTTTTTTCTCTCCTTTTTTTTGAAAGACAACCAAGTTGCCTCAAAGGAGGTTTTCAACTTGTCTGCGTTAGGCGCCTTAAGGGAGGTTTTTAGCCACGAATCTTTTTCTTTTCTTTCACTCTTGGGCTGCCTCGAGGAGGTTTCAACCCAAAAGTGGGCCTTAGGTGCCTCATGGAGGGTTTCACCTAGGTATCTTATTGTCTTTTTTATTTTTTTCATTTTTTTAAAAAATTCAATAGTCTTCAAGAATTTGGTGAGGTGGAATCTGAGACTCCTTCAATCACCATTACTGCCTTACTGATACTACTGACAAACTCTTCCTTTGATAAAGGTTTTTTGTAGGCTTTCATTCTATACCCTTTGACAAGCAAGGGGATACCTTCTTCATCAATGGTTCTTATCTGAACAACCCCATTCTCATGGCACTTTTATATCACATATGGGCCAAACCATATGGTCATCAACTTGCCTTTGAAATCCTTGAACCTGGAGTCATACATCAGAGCCCAATCACCTTCTTGAAATGATATTTTTGTCATGCCAAACCTTTCTTTGTACTTGAGTCACCTCTGTGTGTAGGAGGGCCTGCATCCTGAATTCATCTAACCCATTGAGCTAGAGTAGCCTCTCTTATTGTGCCCTTGTAACATCCAAATCCAACTGTGATTCCATTCTTAAAGTGTTGTACTCGAACTCAATGGAGAGTGGAGCTTTCTTCCCATAGACAAAATCATAAGGGGTGAAGCCAATGGTTGTCTTCCAAGTTGTATTGTAGGCCCAAGTGGCCTCCACCAGTCTGTTAGCCCAATCCTTTCTGCTACTGCTCACCACCTTTGTGAGAAAGCTTTCCAATGCTCTATTGGTAACTTCTACTTGCCCATTGGCCCGAGGGTGGTAAGGAGTTGATTTCTTGTGCTTGATCTTATGATGGCTTAACAGTTTCTCAATCATGAGTGAGGTGAATTGAGTGCCCTGATCAATGACTAGCTCTCTAGGGCATCCAAACTTGTAGAACAAATTTTCCCTCAAGAACTCAACCACTTTCTCTTCTGTGGCTATATTGACAGCCTTGGTTTCAACCCACTTTGTCAAGTAGTCAGTGCACACAATTATGTACTTTTTATGTCCTGATGGTGGATCAATGGGTCCATTGAAATCCATTCCCCACTTCTCAAATGGCTCAAAAGTCACTTGAGGTTGCAAAGGAATTTCATCCCTAGGAGTAGGTTTCCCCATTCTTTGGCACTGGTCACATTAGATGGTATATCTTCTTGCATCTTGCTGGAGTGTGGGATAATAGTAGCCAACTTGTATTATCTTGAATTTTGTCCTTTTGGCTACAAAGTGACCTCCACAAGGCCCATGATGACATGCGAGAAGGATGTCAAAAACTTCCTCCTCCCTGAAACATCTTCTCAGAATTTGATATGGGCCCAGCTTGAAGAGATTTCCCCCAATCCAAGTGAATGGGGCACTTCTCCTTATAATTTTGCGCTTTTCGTGGGAGGACATATTTGGAGGGAATTTTGCAGCTACTAATTAGTTGGCTATGTCAGAAAACCACAAAGAGAGAACTGAATTAGTGAATAAATGCTCATCTGGGAGTTGGTCATCAACCATTCCTTCCTCACCTGCAAGCAAAGCCAATCTCGATAGAAAATTTGCAACTACATTTTCTCTAGCAGGGTTATCAATGATAGTTAGTCAAACTATTGTAACAAAAGCAACCACCTAATAATTCAGGCATTCACATCAAGCTTGTTCATCAGATATTTAACAGTAGCATGGTTAGTATGTACAAAGGTCTTGTAACCAGTGATATAATTTCTAAATTTATTCAAGGAATGGACAATAGCTAGGAGCTCTTTTTCAATCACAGTATAGTTCAATTCAGCCTTGGATAGATTTTTGTTGATGAAGTAAATGGCATAAGGCAGCTTGTCATCTATCTGGCCTAGAGCTACTCCTATAGCTTTGTCAGAGGCATCGACATGGATGTGGAAAGGAAGAGCCCAATTTAGGCCTCGAAGTATAGGTGTAGTAGTCAACTTGTCCTTTAGGGTTTCAAGGGCCTCTTGGGAGCTTTCTGATCATAAAAATTCAGAGTCCTTGGCCAATAGTCCAAAAAAAGGTGAGGCTACCTTGCTGAAGTCTTTTATGATTCTCCTATTGTATCCAACTAAACCTAAGAAACTTCTGACATCCCTCTAATTCTGAGGATTAGGGACCCTCTTTATGATAACTATCTTATTTGGGTCCACTTGCAGTCCTTCCTAGGATATTGAGTGACCTAGAAAAATCCCTACAGTCATCAAGAACTCACACTTCTCAGGACTAAGGGATAATTTTATTGCAATGCATTTGTTTAATACTTTTCCCAAGTTAGAGAGAGCCTCTAGGAAATCACACCCGTAGGGGGTGAAATCATCCATATAAATTTCCACGGAGTCATGGACTAGCTCTACAAAGATGCTCAATACTGCCCTATGAAAAGTGGGAGGGGCATTGCATAACCCAAAAGGAAGGACCCTATAAACAAAGGTACCCCAAGGGAAGGTGAAAGTGGTTTTATCCTGGTCCTTTGGGATGATCTGGATTTGATTGTAACCACTGAATCCATCCTGGAAAGAGAAGAACTTCTTTCCTGCCAAACCATCTAATACTTGGTCAATGAAGGGTAGAGGGAAATGGTCCTTTTCTGTGTCTTTGTTCAGCTCTTTGTAGTCCACACATATCCTCCGCTTCCCATTTTTATTTGGAACCAGCACCAGAGGAGACACCCACTCACTATTTGAGATGGGCTAAATGAACCCTGCATCCAATAACTTCTGCATTTCTTCTTTGACTATATCCTTGAGGGCTGGGTTCATTCTCCTCTGAGGTTGGCGCACTAGCTTGCAGCATTCCTTGATGTAAATGTGGTGAGTACACACCTAAGGGTGCACTCCCTTCATTTCCTTATACTCTAGGCAAAGTCATCCAGATGCTTTCTTAGCATGTCACATAACTCCTCTTCCTGAAGTGTAGAGAGAGAGGGGTTGATTTTCGATGTTCTTTCAGGACCAAATTCTATCATATTGACATGAGTAGGACTTGAGCCATCTAGGCACAAATAATTCCAAGGGTTATATTTAGCTTTCTTCACTAACTCCTCAAGCGACATGGTGTTGGGGGAATAATTTTGGATTATTTGCTCAATCAAGTCATCTTCATCAGGTTTCCCCCCTCCTATAGTAGCATCTAGGGTACATACTGAGGAAGATTAGACTTCATCTTACTCCTCCTCTTCTAACCATAAAGGTAATTCATGCTCCAGAGATGGTTGAGCAGGAGGGTACAAGACCAATTGTTTGGACAAATGCCCATTTTTAATGGTCATATTCCTAGCCCTGCAACTTATGTAAGCATCAACAGTGGCTAACCATGGCCTTCCAAGGATGATAGGATAACCATTGAAATTGGTCTTAGGTTGGAGAACTAATAAGTCAACAGGGTATTCCTAGGAATCAATGGAGACCATCACATCCTCGACAACTCCCTCAGGAGCTACTGTGGACCTGTCTACAAGCTGCAAGACTATTGTGGTATATCTTAATGATCCTTGGAGATTTCGTTTAAGAATAGTCTCCTTAGTCATCACATTGATGGAAACCCAAATATTGATCAAGATATGGGGGACAATGATACCATCAATGTGCACATCTACCATAGGACTTCCAGGATCTAGATACTTCAGGAAAATCACCAGCCCCAACATTAAGTTAGACAGTTGTCCAATGACATTAATGGTAGGGGTGTCTTTCTTTCGCCTCCCAGGACGTTTAAAACATTTCTCCTTGATTAACTTGTTGTAAATGGGAACATCCTTGATAGCTTGGAGGATAGAATGGATTAATCTCTTAGGAAAAGGAAGTGGATTTTCTTGAGGGACACTCTCCTCCTTTTCCTCTTCAAGCTCCTGAGGTGGAGATGGAGGTTGATTACCTGGAAGCACTCTTCCAGACCTGAGGTTGATTTCTTGAATTTCCACAGCATAGGCAGGGTAAGATGCTTCCCCACTATAGACCTATTGTGCATGTTTGTTGTCCGAGTTCGGATTTGGTTTAGCATGCATCTGAGGTTGCTTATGTGGAGCAGGGTGAAGGAGGTGTGGTTGAGATGGAGGTGGACGCAACAAGGATGGAGATTGGTTGTATGGGGGCCTCCACCTCTAGGATGGTACATTCCATTGAGGTTGTGGAGGAGCATATGGCTGAAATGGTTGGTTGGTAGGTTGGGAATGGTATTGAGGTGCAAAATACTAGGGAGAAGGTGTGGACCATGAAGGATGAGCAGGAGGGAACCAAGGGGGAATGGATGTATTTTGGTTAGGGTTGTAATATGAATAGGATGCCCCTTACATGCCTTGCTGGTATGGTCGAGGTCCTTGAGGCCTCCTTTGGTTGATATAGAAGAGTTGTTTAGTCACCCCTTCAGTTCTTTGATACACCACTTTTAATCTAGGCAGAGAAGGGAACTTTTCTGTGGAGTGGTTCTTCTCACAAACTGAGTAGATTTCTATAAGATTCAATGGATATTCATTCCTAGGGTGCCTTCTGGTGCATTTAGCGCAGAAGACAGATAAGACTCTTTCTTCTTCCTCCTACTTCCTCTTAAATTGCATGGTATCTATTTGTAGAGCAAGGGTATGCAACATTTCACTCTTGAAGTCTTCTAACATGTTCCCAATTTCACTTTTTATGGATCTGTTGGAGGAGAATGAACTAGCCAAAGCTTGACTAGCCCTACCCTTCTTTCTGGATGCCCTAGAATGATTTTTGAAAACTGTCTTGATATCATCATAGGGTAACTAATAGATGTCCCCTCTTGACAAAAGGTTTAGGGTTTCTAGGATATCTTCCTTGATCCCTCTAAGAAGGAATAGCTTAAATGATTTAGGATCGAGGGTGCACCTGGTCCTTTTGTAGCTGAGTTGGAACCTTTCCTCATAATCTTCAAAAGATTCATCAGTTCCCAAGGTCATTCTAAAAATTTCCTCTTTGGTATCTTTGAACCTGCAATAGTCCCTATACTTATTGTTGAAGTTTTTTTGCATTTGAGCCCAGGTGGTGATGTTGTCCCCACGTAAACCCATGAACCAGCGCAAGGTTGCATCTTTGAGGGTGGATGGGAACAATTTCAAATTCTGGTCATTAGAGGTGTAATCATAAGTTCTATATATGACAACAAACTCGAACAAATAGGTATCCGAGCCCTTTGAGGTCAGGCCATGGAAGTGAGGAAGGGAAGAGGGGCTTATTTTTTTCATCCTAGCATCTCCATTAGTTTCTATGATGGGAAAAGCACCCTCAGCTCTATTCTCATCTCCTTCTTTGTCTCCAATCCCATTTCTATTTTCAGCCATGGTGTAGGTCAATGGAATGGTCTCTTCTTTTTCCCCAATAGGCTCTTCAAAGATCTCTAGTTGTTTTCCTAATGGGCCCTCTAGCTCACAACCATCGAAGAAGTGGGAAGGTTGGTTGTTCGATGCGGTGGGGGTATTTGGTAAAAAAAATCCTAAGTTGTCTTTACTCCTACGAGGCATGAAAGGAGTTTCAATTTTTTTCTTTTTCTTTTTTTCTAGGGCGTTTTTCAAAATTACTCGCATAATTGGAAAGAAAGCAAAGATTGCAACTATTTTTTGAATGGAACTACTTGCAGAATTGGAAAGAAAGAAAAGATTTCAACTATTTGTTGAATGTAACTACTTGCAGAATTAGAAAGAAAGCAAAGGTTGCAACTATTTGCTGAATGGAACTACTTGCAGAATTGGAAAGAAAGAAAGAAAGCAAAAATCACATCCACTTAGACACCTCCCCGGCAACGGCACCAAAAAGTGATGAGCACCAGTATTGCAACAAGAATGCTACAAATCCTAGGGCTACCAACTTTACTTCATCAACCCGGGGTTCGTACAAACTTGGAGGTGACAGTGTTGTATACACAGTAGATGTAATGGTCTACTCTTGTTACTTTTCAACTGGGGAAATAGAGCATTAGGGTTTTTCAAACCAGTCTTCTATTGACTAGAAGGATTTTGACTACCAATATGAAAAAGGTAAAATTATCCTTAATGCAAAAAGGGAATGCTGCCTACTCTAGGAAATGAAAGTGCTGAATTAGAAGGTGCTACAAAGTGACATGAAATCATCTAGCTAAGCATCTACACATTTTGCTTGCAAAAGAGACCTACTTTAACCTTGTTTATAACATTTAGTGACATGGAATAAATAAGCATGGAATTTTATCTAAGAACTATTATGACCACTGAATGCATGTGCTAACTTAGAAATTGTAGAAAAAACCTTTTTTGGATTTTTAGTTTATGAATGTGAATGCTAATTTCCAACTTGTTCTTTCGCGGGGAAGACAGGTATGGAGGAAAAGTTCTGGACTAGTTTCAAGGGTATGGACGCCAAGTGGAGGCCTAACCTAAGCTCAGATGACTATTTATGCTCAATTCAATCTTAAAGTAAGCTGCTACAGGGTTTCTTGTAGTACTACAGGATGCCCTAGTTCTACTACAAGATGCCTTGTTTTACTATAGGAAACATGTTGAAAGCTTATAAGGAGGTAAGAAAGGTAGAATGAAGTGTGGGAAGGGTGTCTGGTGGAGAAATAAGGCATGGAGGAGGTGCACACTATGCAAAGCTCGGTTAAATGCTTCAATATGGTTGGATTTGCTTAAAGAAAATGCCCATTTTGATTACAAAACAAGGATTTGGATTAGGGTTTGGTGGACTTTGGCAGCGTAGGTGGAGAAGACTTGGATGAGCTGAATGAGACTAGGTATTCATGTCGATTAGAAGCTCCTGCAATAACATACACTATTTTCTTCATTTATGCACAATTTCATTTATACATGGAAAAGATGAGTTGAATGGGGGAAAAACAGAGTGATTAATAGCTAATGGCTAAGTTTATGAATGGAATTGCTTCTAGACCATATAAAACTCAATAGATCAAAATGACAAGTGCAGATACTTCTAAGAAATTTAGAGACAATGATATTATTCAACAAGAAACCCTAGGTTATGAAGTGATCAAACAATAAATCTATTTTTTTTGGCCTATGAATGGAACCCTCCAATCATGATCCCATAAGGGAGATGAGGTGAAGGCCACTATCACAAGATTTTCAGAAGTGTTTACGATCACTATGATACCACTGATCTATCTATCCACAAATGGAAGCAAACTAAGTAATCATCAAATACTTGCAGATTAAAAAAACCAAAATCACTTTAGCAACTAACTATGAATGTAATCTAAGCATACATGTACAGAAAGAGGAACCTCTGCTGCTAGGGTTGGGCCCTAACCCAAGAGCTTCAACCCTATGAGTCAACTTAGTGCTAGATCAAGGGAATGCTTTTCATTTTCATTAAAATATCAAAAATACATCAAAGTTATCTGTCACAATGTCTTAGCTCGAAAATTCCTCTTGGCTATAACAAAAAAAAGTCGAATCCTAATGAGGCTCTAGGCCTTCTTATTTATAAAACTGAAGCTACCAACAACTTCCTTAAATTTAGGGGGGCTTGGCTCCCAACTCAAGATCAAATTGTCTTCAACTATCACTGGCTTGGCTCCCAATGACCTTAGTGGCTTGGCTGCTTGTAACTCCGAGTTGATGAAACCTTGTGGAGGAATCTTCGAGTGAGTGAGGAGTTAAGCAGGGAGATCCAATCTCATAAAATCCCTATTTCTTGTCTACTTTGAGTTCTTGCACTTTAATTAGCCAAAATTTCTCCAAATCTTATAGTTAATGCACATTAGGCCACAAGACAACATCTCATTTTTACCCTTCTCACTAAGCAAAATATAACAAAACATGTAAAGAAATGTGAAAAACGTTGATTTTAATAAGCTGGAGAGTGGCATTAAGGTCCATATAATTTACCCATTGATGAGACTCATCAGAAGATGCTCCATTAACTTCTCGTACTAGGCTTGCAGTGGTTGCTTGAGGCCATACAAGGATTTTACAAGCTTGCATACTTTATGTTCTTGACCCTTCACAACAAATCATTTTGACTTGGACATAAAAACATTCTCTTTCAGATCTCCATTCAAGAAAGAAGTTTTTACGTCCATTTGATGGAATTTCCAACCATTATGCGCTACCAAGGAAAAGAGTGTTCGGATGGTAGCCCATTTTGATGTGGGGGAAAAAGTCTGCTCATAGTTGATCCCTTCTTTTTTGTGTAAAACCTTTTTCAACAAGCTTGGATTTGTGCTTGTCAAGTGAGCCATCAACTTTATACTTGTTCTTGTAGACCCACTTGCAGCCTATTGGTTTGGTTCCAATGGAGGATACACCAGCTTCCAAGTGCCATTCTTTATCAAGGTACCATACTCTTTATGCATCGCTTCTTTCCATTCATCATGAGAAGAGGCTTCTTTGAAGGAAGTTGGTTCAAAATCTATAGACAAATTTAGTTCACAATCATAAGAAACATCCATATCAACAGGTGAATCAGAATCATTTACATCACGTCCATTTTTCCTGCTTGAATTTATTGTTCCTGTTTTTCGAACCTCATCAGGATGAACACTTTCAAGTGTCTTTGACAACGATTTTGGAGGACATTTCTGAGATGGCCCAGACTACTTAGTTGACTGAGTTAGAGCTGAATAAAGATTGAGTCTCCCATTTTTGTCAATCACATCACTCAAAGTGCCATCAATGGCTGGAGCTTCATGTGGGGAAGAGAGTGCTTCAGAAGAAGATTCCACAGAGTGATCTAGTATAGGAACCCCCCCTTAAATATGTGGAATCTCATTATCAAATTCTTGAAAGGACTTGACATGTCTGAATATATCCAAGTGATCAAGTTGTCGCTCAACAACATTGTCAGCCTTGGAAGATTCAATAAAGATCACATCACTAGACACTACAAACTTCTTGTTAACTTCATCATAGAGATGGTATGCTTTGGAGGCGTTTGATTACCCCAAGAAGATATAATTACGACTCCTTGCACCAAATTTTTTTCTTTGTTCCTTTGGTATCAAGGCATAACTGGTGGAACCAAAGACCCTGATATGTTTTACCAAAGGAATGTGGCCATACCACATTTCATGAGTCTTGTTTCTAATAACATTAGATGGACACATATTCTTTACATACACAACACATAGAACTGCATCAACCCAAAACATCAATTTTACATTCTTGAAAAACATCATGGAACATACCATATTTAAGATTATCCTATTCATTCTTTCAGCTACTTCATTCTGTTGGGGATTATAAGGCACATTTGTTTGATGTTTGATCCCATGCTAGAGAATATAGTTTTCAAATTCATTTGAAGTGTATTATTTTCCATTACCAGTGCGAATAGAGCCAATATGAGATTGCGCATCATTTCCAATCCATCCATGAAAGTTCTTGAATGTTTGAAAATCATCAAATTTGTTATTTAATAAATAAACCCAACACATTTTGGTGTATTCATCAATAAATGTCATCATATATTTATTTCCATTTATAGAAGGAATAGGCATCGAGCCACATAAGTCTGAATGAATATGTTAAATTTTTCTATGTGCTCTAGAATGTGAATCATGAAAAGACTGTTTGTTGTGCTCTCCTAAGATACAAGCATCACATTGCTTAAGTTTCCTAGGAATTGTAGGCAAACTAATAACACCACTTTTCTTCAACATTCGAAGGCTTTCTTAATTCAAGTGCCAAAATATAGCATGCCATAAAAGACTTGATGGAAATGTACCTTCATCATAATGAGAACTATATGAGAAGTTTTGTGCACAAGCATAGGTACCTTACAACTTCAGAAGTCTTTCTTCTTCTATACCCGTCATGACAAGTGAGCGATCTGATGCTTTTTTGACCTCAACCTTGCCATCAAACATATGAATGGGGTGTCCTTATGTAGTGCCCCGCTCTAGTTGACTGAAAATGATATGTCATTAACATTTATTTAGCCCTAAGGCCCACACTTTATTCTTTGGGGACCTCAGGTCGGGGATCCAAACACTTAACTCTACTATTAGTGGACGTGATGGATGTGTTTATTTCCTATTCGATATTATGATGATGATATCTTTGATGTATATGTATTATTTCTACTGATGTTATGTTGATGATATCTATGATGGACGTGCTCCTTATGTTGGCTACTTATATTAGCTCTAGTTCACGATGAACAATGATGTGAATGACTAGGAGTTGTTAATAATGCTATTATGACAATGACTAACACTGAAAAACCTGGTTACTGATTATTATTGAGTATGGCAGGAAACCACTAGAGGCACTCGCACATGATGAGTTGACGACACCGGTTTGATGAAAAAATATATTATTTTATCTTTGAAATTCGAATCGATTTTGAAACCTGCTATATATGTTTATCTATATTCTGATGATATGGTAATGGTTGCAGGCACATATGAGTTGCTTGACCGAATGACTCACATATGGGTGATGGGGTTGTACAGGTGGATGGAACTACATGGGAGGGGTGGGACAGTGTCCCTGATCTCACCCACTAGCACTCCCACCGTGACTTGGGCTGGAAGGGTTGAAACACCTTCGCCTTGAAGATCACGATGCCATGAGGGCAGGTCCCAAAGTTGGGTCACTCATGAGGACTTTATCGGGGGGCGCGCATCAAGGTGGATTCCTTAATCCCCGACACCATTAGTCTCACTATAGCAGGCAACATAGGAGATGATATTGGTCTATGACGTTGCACTATACTTTCCCCTCATAGTCACTGGATGCTTGAAGGGCAAGTGGTGTGGCACCCTTGGAACTTCAGGGGAATTTCTTGAAGGGCACGACCAACTTGGCACCCTTGGCATCACAAATAAACTACTAGATGTGGCACCCTTGGAACTTCTAGGGAAGTTCTTGAAGGGCACAACCAAACTGGCACCCTTGGCATCACAAATAAACTACTAGATGTGGCACCCTTGGAACTTCTAGGGAAGTTCTTGAAGGGCACAACCAAACTGGCACCCTTGGCATCACAAATAAACTATTAGGTGTGGCACCCTTGGAACTTCTAGGGAAGTTCTTGAAGGGCACAACCAAACTTGGCATCCTTGGAATCATTAAAAATAAATAATAATAAATAAATATAAGCAAGGAATGAAAACTAGGTAAATTTACATCAAGGGTAAATGATGATTAGAAACCAATGTAATTAAATCAAAAATAAAACATGGAATAAGGAGGATCATACGAAGAATTAAAATAGTGTACCTTAAAAACTCTACCCTTCCCATGTTGGAAAATACTAGAAAGATTATGTGGTTTAATTAGGAAAAAGGAGAAAGACAAACATAATTGTAAGGATAAAGATTAATCCTAAAAACTAATTTAAACCTAATTAAGAAAAGAGGAAGGTGAATTAAAATGAGAATAATAAATTAAATTTAGAGAAATGTAGAGAAGCTCCATGTGTCAACAACCATCATAAGAATATCCATCTAGGAGATAACCTGAGTTAAATTAGGGAGTAGATTGGGGATAAAATCTTGACTCATTAATTGACTTCAAGTAATGAACACAAATTAAGGAATAAAAGGGGGGAATAAAGAGACAACTAGGAGGAGAAATAGGAATCTTGTTGAGGTGAGGAAAATATTAGTTTTAAATAAAAATTTAAGTAAATAATTTTGGGAGACCCTTGATGTGAGAATGACACATGGGTGGGTGAATAATCAAGCTACTGAATTATAAAAAAAATAATTAATTATGCATGACATGACAAGTGTCACCTATGAGGACTCCTATAAAAGAAGGGGTAAGCCATGGGAGAAGGGACTTTTGGGAACCCTATTGTTGGATGGATGAGATGATGTCAGAGCAGTGATTACGAAGCTATAGTGAGTTTGGTGAGGTAGAGGATTTTAGAGAGGGGACTCTTGAGCCAAGGTGTGCTCTCCTCTACCAGCTAGTGTTTTCCTCCATTGTACAACCCCATTGCAGCTCGGGGGTCCGTGGGGAAGAAGAGTACCCAAGGAGTAGGCTGGGAGGTTAACCGGTGGGTCTTCGTATTCTGATCAAGTGCGTCATCATTCACTCGCGGAGGTGACCGGCTACAAGGGAATACCAGTAACAGCAGAGCAAGCGGAGTCTCGCCTTCTGGTGAACGGTACACATGTATTTCATTACTATTGATCTTAGTTAAACGTATGTAAATGTTATGATATGTTTTCCTGAAATGAGTGTCAGGAATGTGTGTGCTAAATAAATTTGAAATTTCAATGTGTTTCTTTTCTGGTTGTATTTGCTGTTAACAAAAAAAATAAAAAATGTAAATAGTCTGAATCTGGTCCTTACACTTGGTATCAGAGCACAAGTTGAACCCTTGAGGCCTATGGGCCCATGCATGCATGACTAGTTTTGTTTGCTATATGTGGGTATTTTTCTAAAATCAAATTACTCAAGTTTCAAAAAAGAAAGAAAAAAGAACAGTTTCTTTCCAACTGACCATTTCCGAACGACACATAATATTCAATCTCGAGGATTTGTCAATTATAAAATTTGATACCACCTTTCCTTTTTATAGAGGCTTTCCATAGCTCTAGAAAATTGCAGATTAATTGCTGTACATCTGTCTATTCAACCAACTTGCCAATTATAAAATTTTGTATTGATACGACTTTCCTTTTTACTCTAGCTTTTCCATAGACCTCGAAAATTGAAGGCTAATGGCTTTTCTAAAGGACTGGCTGCCGGACATTATGATTACGTGTAACCTCAATAATTTCAATGAGTGACTAAACTCTGTCATTGTCCTAGTTACCTATATTTACAGCAAAGCACGCAACATGCATGGTAAGTATCCTTCGGTACAATTTTGGTGGCATGCGCAAAATTGTTGATTCTCATTTACAGTATAAAACCAACGTAAAGGATATGGTGTACACTGGGGCTGGACCATTGCCCTGTTTTATATTAACTGTTGAGTAGACATAAGAGGTGGAGTTAGAATACAGTTCAAAGTCGAAGCGAATAATCTGTGTGGTCTTTTCTCAATGAATAAGGAGCATGGAATATGCGGGACCATTCGTTCCGAGATTGCGACAGGTCCTGCCAAATCCCTTGTCGGTAATCCATGGTTACGCTGTAGTGGTTTTGTAAGAACTCGTTAATCTCCAGCCTGGTCCTCTTAAACGGGTCTCTAAAAATCTGAAATTGAGAGGACACACTGATTGTGACTGTATACTGTGAGTATATACTGTGCATTTCGTAAATAGTCCGAAATTGTAAAATAACATTGGGGCAGAGGCCTATATATTTCCACTTGTGCTGCTGGTTAGCAGCGTAGTGCATAAGCTGTTGTTGACATGGCTTGTTTAAGATTGCAGAGCTGCTGCTTTTTCGTTCGGGTTTTTGCTTCTGGGTACTAAATTGAGCTATTTTACATGAATCTCAGGGATGTAAACCGTTGAATAAATTCTTATAATTAGAACTTCCATACAAGCATACTTTCAACTTATGGACTGATCCAAGCACTAAAACTGACTATTGTGTTCGTACTGAAGTGTTCATAGGCATGGTCATAGCAAACTCTCCTGCCTGATGACATGTGTATTGTTTTATAGTTTGAAATCTCAACAAAGAATTCTCATTCCTTACTCGTAGTTCGAGGAGATTCTTAAATTGCGGAAGATTATTGCAGTTTTTAGCCCTTTCCCATCAATCGTGTGCAGTTTTCCCCTGAGGAAGAGATCAACCTTGACGCAGCAGCAGCTTTATTAGTTTTAAGAACACTCCCAATTCACCTTAGATAAGTAATACAATCTAATGAATAAAGCCCTTTATATGAATCAGAATCAAGACTGTTAATAATCCGGGAAGATTTCTATTCTCTGAATTAGAAAAACGCAGATCTAACATAAAACCTTCATAACAGTGTTGAACGCTGTTAATCAATAGATATTATATATATCGCTACCACAGGTCTGGTTCCGCCAGCTAAATTCGTTCACACCTGGAGATTCAGTATGCGCCCAAGTTTATGTTTTAACTATTCCAATGCAATATCACACCAACTCGGTATACGCTCCCTTCAATCTGCGCTGATATGGTGTCAATCATCGATTTTCCCAAATCGCTATTTTCAAAATATAACACTATGGATAGTCACCAGATCTGGTTGTCCAATATCGAATCAACCATTTAACTCGATATGCCACAATAATTTGGCGTTTTCTATGCTTCAAAGCGAAACTGCCGGAGTTGCTAATCGCAAAACTAGTGAATATCCAATCTCATCTGTTACCACAGATCTGTTGAGTTCTCAACTGCAGTTGGAATCGCCTTATTAATATTACAACTGACAATTGACAATATCCAGAACTTTGATGCGAGAATTCAGGAATCGGCAATTTCCATAATTCGGTGTTGTCCCTAATAATCCGCGCAGTCTCTTCTAAGCTGTTCTCTGTGGGATGAGATTTCACTCACAAAATTTAACACGTACAATTTGTCATACACAGATAAGTTCAAATATAAGGGTGCAGAGTTTAGTAAAGACCAGTGAGCACTGAAATTGAAGGGTTTATGGTTTAAACACGACGACCAGAGGAGCACGAAACTTTTAAGGGAATGGATGATTATCTCGAACAGCATGAGCAAGATCGCCTAAAGGAAGCGGGCAAAGGTCTTACGCCATGGGAACAGCACGCCACTGTAATCCACATGCCTCGGTTCGATTACCACGCGCCCTCTGCTATTCTACAGCGTTCCCTTTCAGGGTTTCTTATCACATGTACCTTTAGTATGTGTTCCTGCCCCCGTTTGTTCATTATTTCGTGTTTTTACAGCTTTCAATGGGTTTCTCAACTATCTCTTCTGTTCTTAATTACCCATAAAACACTCAGGCTGCAAGTATGGTCAGTCGAAAATTAATGTGGCGCTTTATACCTCTATTAATCAGAATTATTAAGTTCCCGTCCTGCAGCACATGGACTTAGGGGGTTATCCACTAGAATGTTGCTTTTGAGGTTTACACCAAAAGTGTTTTCACCTAGCCAGGAGAGCACTCGATCTTTTAGTCTCTTAGTTTTGATTCAGGGACGAATAGATGGCTCAGTTTGGGTGGTTGCTTGATGCCCTTATATATACAAGGTTGTTAATCTTAATCGGCATGATGACTAAATTGTTCTGTGCACAAAATATGGGGAGTTGGTTTTTTTTTCTAAACAGAAGTGGAACGTACTACATAGGAGCAGGAGTGTATGCACTTGGAGGATAACACGTAGCCCTAAATGCGCTTGGAACTATGTGATAGCGATAGACATCTTGGATGTTGGACACTTGACACGCACGTTGGTTGGTTGGTTGGACATAGACACGTTGCATAGTTGTGAGCCTTTGTAAAGCTGCAGTTTTTCTATCCCTCCATCTTTTGCCAAATGCAAATTTCAGATCATCTTCTAAGTCACTGCCACTGTCGATAACTTGAAACTCGAAATCCTTAATTTCACCATTGTTTTCATTGGGCAGATTCGGCTCTAGCGGCTTTTGCAAGCTTTCAACCTCGACAATGTTCTCACAATGGCTTACTGCCTCAATCCAATTTGGATTAGAGGCCACCTTGAACGAACGATAGATTCGAATAACAGTGCAAATCTCGTCCCACTTTCCACTTGTCAGTTCTCTGAGCTTTGGACGCAATCATAATTTCTGGCATGGATTTCTTTCACATATGCTTATTATCTGTTTTGCGTTACTTATTTCACGTGTCACGAAGCTGCTGGGGAGCCTTTCTGACTACAACACGTCGACAGACAAGTGTAGATTGTTGCCATTTAACGCGTCGGTGGCAGTGAACAGTGTGGCCCTATGTAAAACCTTTGCAGGCCAGCTGTTCTTTTATTGGCTCGGGGACTAACTTGGCCGCAAGAAAGTCAAATGAAGGTTATGAATTGCCAGTTGCCTGTGGAGAGGGTTGGATCCCTCTCTACTGTAGATTAAACTGAAAATGCCAATTTAGAGTGGTCGTATTAAACTGTTGTGTTGCTGAAGTCACCATGTTGGTGTGTCATTGACAGAAAAGTCTAACTGCAACTTGTGTATGGAAGAAGAGAGGCCAGTGTAATGAGTCTAAGTGTAACTTGTCCATGGACTGTTGGATGGTTTTCTAAATGGTCAAAGATATTGGAAGATTGGAGAAACTATTCTTCATTGGACTTATTAGACATACTTGTGGTGATTACTTTTACTATTGTTACAAGACATTTCAAGTGTTACTGTTACAAGACGTTACAAGACAAGTGTTAATAGTGTCTAATGGTTCTGAAAAAAAAAAATGACGTTATAGTCTAGAGACTCTATCTTTCATAAAAATACGTGACAACCTAATGCAGTTTGAAATTTGCCATATTTTGAAATAGCTGGAGATGTTGATCAAAACAATTAACTAATTAGACAGCAAGTATTTATAATGATGAGGGGTGCTAGAGATATTAACTCACTCTTGTTTTATTGTTAATGGGATTATTCATCATACCCAAAGGTGTTGGTTGGTTTATTAATATCGTAAGGTAGAGATGATCTCTTTGCATGAGTTCTTGTTAGATCATGTTGGACATGAAAGATTTTCATCTAATTAACTTTTGGAGTGGTGTGTGTGGTTGACTCATTTTCTCAACAGATTATTGATGTGGTTAAGATATGGTATGAGGTTTTAGACAAAAAGTTTATATACATTTATATTGTATTAGTTCATGATTGAATAATATAATCATGATTCAAGTTGGTGTGTAAAGAAAAACATGTCTTCTCCTATTTTCTATCACAAGATGGATGACACAAGGGCCTAATTTTTTTTTAAGGTTAATGATCAAACCAAATCTTTTCCAAATTTACAATCCACGTAAGTGTGCTAAAGAGTTACATCTAGTATGTTAAAGAGAGTTTAAAAGCCAAGTATAAGTGTATAAAAATGGAATTGCACAAACATGCCCAAGAGGTAAAATAAGACTGCTTATAATTAATCAATAAGATCACATGGTGAGGTGATATAAATTAAAGCTTGATTTGTGTATTTATACACAACTCAAGTGAGGCATCCTTCCATAGGAGTTAAAGACTGCTTAAAAAAATGATGTGGAAGAAATATCGTTGGACAATATAATATTGCTATATGTCTATTCCAAGCATATGGTAATACACTTATGATATACTTCAATACACTTATGATATAATTCAAAAAAGAGTAACGATATTTAATATAATGAGGGTTTCGCATATAATATTTTATAAAATAGGAATTATAGTCTTTTCAATATAATTTATCTCTATGTTACAAATGTGATGTCGTATTACTATAATTTGTTTATTTGGAGTGGATGGAAGTTAACTTCTATCTAACTTAATCAATTAAACTAAGATTTTGTAATCCTGAGTAAAATATTCTTGATTTTGCCTTTCTACCATAGAATATTTGAAACATATACCTTGACATCTATGCTAGAAGGTGTCAACACTTAGAATTGTATTTTCTTATAAAAACTTTTCAGTTTTGTTTAGTTAAGACTTTTTGACTTTTGATATATTGTTTCTATTGTTGGGTGATTATATTATAACAATTTTATAAATTCTCAAGATTTAACAAGTCTTTTGTGTGTTATGGCCATTTTGGTTTTCTTCTCTATAATATATATATATATATATATATATATATATATATATATATATATATATATATATATGTTATTGAAGAGTAATTTTTGCAAATGGCTAGATAATGTTGCAGGCACATTACAAGGTTTTGAGCAATGCGTGAAAAAAAAAAAAAAAAAAAAAACACACACATACTCTTCGAATACAATTTTGGTGCAGCTTTTGTGTTTCTTTTCGGAATTTTGTAATAAATTTTAGTTGAAATTGTGAGTTGTTATTAAAAACGAAACATGGTGAAAGAAACGAAGAAGACCGGATGAGGAGAGGTGGAGATATCAATATATCTCTAGATATTTTGCATTTGCATTCATGTAAGTGTATTCATGTACTCATGCAACCATATATTGAACTTTAGGTCTAGATAATGTTAAAAATAGAAAAAGAGATTTTAGCGTGTCCATATAATTACTTTTGAAGTGCTTGTCTTTCAGTATGTAGTGCAGAATCCCTAATGTGGTCAACGAAATTTTTATTTAGCCCAAATTGTATTTAAAGGAAGCTTCCATGAAGGTTGTTAAATGTTTATTTAAAGTTTATATGAAAGTTGTTGAAAATGATGGCTTGGAAGTATTTGCCAAAGTTATAGAAATTTAAGGAATATATTTGTTAGTTTAAATGCTTATTTAATGAAAGTTTACATGAACATTGTTGAACGAGAGTTGGAAGTTTATGAGCAAAAGTTATGGAAGTTTAAGAGCAAAAGTTATGTTTATGAAATATTTTGTTAGTATGTACTGAGTAGTATGTTTAATTTTATTGAATGAGGATAAATAAAGTGATACATGGTTATGTTTTTTTTTTTGTGTAATGTAATAGGAATATTGTTAAGTAATATGCTTTTTTTTGTTTAAAATGTAATAGGAATATTGTTAAGTAATATGGTTAATTTTATTGAATGATGGTTTGGAGTTTTATATGTAAAAGTAATTTTATGAAATATTTTAGTATGTAAATTAATAGAAATATTGTTGATTAATATGGTTAATTTTTAAAAGTCAATAAAAAGTTAAACTAAAATAATAAAACATGTTTGTTTCATTTAGATTTAAAATGAAACTAAAATTCTAAGAGCAACCATGTTAGAAGCATTAAATAGACAAAAGTAAAAGGAAAATGATATATAAAAAAAAGAAAAAGAAAAAAAAATAGAGTATTCATTAGCAAGAGAAAATTCTTGGTAAGAGGTCACATTTGAGTATTTCTTGTCTAAGAAACACTAATATTGACTTGGTGGAAGACTAGTAAGTTACAAGTGAAAATGTAATTCCTTACTATGAATATCTTTGGTTTACACAAAGGCGCTGCATTGATAGCCAAATATGAGGGGTGGGGAATTTTTCTTTTTAAAAGAGAATCACTAGTATGGATAATGAAGGAAGAATCATTTCAAACTAATTGTTAGTGATTCATAATTAGCATGATTCACCAACATGAATCCTAAAACTATTTTTAAGATATAACCTGTTTTTTTGTGCTTATTACTATTATGTGATTACCAATCATTGTAAATTCAAATTCAAACAAGCTTGGTGCTGCAAATGACCAAAGTCAATAACATGCGAAGGATCTGAAATATAATGACGTAAAACAGAAACATGAAAAGCATCATGCATACGTGCTAAAGATGGAGGTAAGGCAAGCCTATATGCCACCGACCCTTTCCTTTCTAAGATTTCAAAAGGTCCCACAAACCGTCCCATTAATACTCGATCCTCTAGTCGGTCCCAACTGAGAGGTGTTCTGCAGAATCTTCCATATAAGAACCCAAATGGTGCCCTCTTGATGGAATTCTGATAACTACTTTGGAGGACACCAAAGAGATGCGTCACTGTTTTCCTTACCTATTCCAAGGACTTCGAGACGAAGTCCATTATTAAGAGGGGGTGTATGTAGTGCCCCGCTCTAGTTGACTGACAATGATATGTCATTAACATTTATTTAGCCCTAAGGCCCACACTTTATTCTTTGGGGACCTCAGGTCAGGGATCCAAACACTTAACTCTACTATTAGTGGACGTGATGGATGTGTTTATTTCCTATTCGATATTATGATGATGATATCTTTGATGTATATGTATTATTTCTACTGATGTTATGTTGATGATATCTATGATGGACGTGCTCCTTATGTTGGCTACTTATATTAGTTCTAGTTCACGATGAACAATGATGTGAATGACTAGGAGTTGTTAATAATGCTATTATGACAATGACTAACACTGAAAAACCTGGTTACTGATTATTATTGAGTATGGCAGGAAACCACCAGAGGCACTCACACATGACGAGTTGACGACACCGGTTTGATGAAAAATTATATTATTTTATCTTTGAAATTCTAATCGATTTTGAAACCTGCTATATATGTTTATCTATATTCTGATGATATGGTAATGGTTGCAGGCACATATGAGTTGCTTGACCGAATGACTCACATATGGGTGATGGGGTTGTACAGGTGGATGGAACTACATGGGAGGGGTGGGACAGTGTCCCTGATCTCACCCACTAGCACTCCCACCGTGACTTGGGCTGGAAGGGTTGAAACACCTTCGCCTTGAAGATCACGATGCCATGAGGGCAGGTCCCAAAGTTGGGTTGCTCATGAGGACTTTATCGGGGGGCGCGCATCAAGGCGGATTCCTTGATCCCCGACACCATTAGTCTCACTATAGCAGGCAACATAGGAGATGATAGTGGTCTATGACGTTGCACTATACTTTCCCCTCGTAGTCACTGGATGCTTGAAGGGCAAGTGGTGTGGCACCCTTGGAACTTCAGGGGAATTTCTTGAAGGGCACGACCAACTTGGCACCCTTGGCATCACAAATAAACTACTAGATGTGGCACCCTTGGAACTTCTAGGGAAGTTCTTGAAGGGCACAACCAAACTGGCACCCTTGGCATCACAAATAAACTACTAGATGTGGCACCCTTGGAACTTCTAGGGAAGTTCTTAGGGCACAACCAAACTGGCACCCTTGGCATCACAAATAAACTATTAGGTGTGGCACCCTTGGAACTTCTAGGGAAGTTCTTGAAGGGCACAACCAAACTTGGCATCCTTGGAATCATTAAAAATAAATAATAATAAATAAATATAAGCAAGGAATGAAAACTAGGTAAATTTACATCAAGGGTAAATGATGATTAGAAACCAATGTAATTAAATCAAAAATAAAACTTGGAATAAGGAGGATCATAGGAAGAATTAAAATAGTGTACCTTAAAAACTCTACCCTTCCCATGTTGGAAAATACTAGAAAGATTATGTGGTTTAATTAGGAAAAAGGAGAAAGACAAACATAATTGTAAGGATAAAGATTAATCCTAAAAACTAATTTAAACCTAATTAAGAAAAGAGGAAGGTGAATTAAAATGAGAATAATAAATTAAATTTAGAGAAATGTAGAGAAGCTCCATGTGTCAACAACCATCATAAGAATATCCATCTAGGAGATAACCTGAGTTAAATTAGGGAGTAGATTGGGGATAAAATCTTGACTCATTAATTGACTTCAAGTAATGAACACAAATTAAGGAATAAAAGGGGGGGAATAAAGAGACAACTAGGAGGAGAAATAGGAATCTTGTTGAGGTGAGGAAAATATTAGTTTTAAATAAAAATTTAAGTAAATAATTTTGGGAGACCCTTGATGTGAGAATGACACATGGGTGGTGAATAATCAAGCTACTGAATTATAAAAAAAATAATTAATTATGCATGACATGACAAGTGTCACCTATGAGGACTCCTATAAAAGAAGGGGCAAGCCATGGGAGAAGGGACTTTTGGGAACCCTATTGTTGGATGGATGAGATGATGTCAGAGCAGTGATTACGAAGCTATAGTGAGTTTGGTGAGGTAGAGGATTTTAGAGAGGGGACTCTTGAGCCAAGGTGTGCTCTCCTCTACCAGCTAGTGTTTTCCTCCATTGTACAACCCCATTGCAGCTCGGGGGTCCGCGGGGAAGAAGAGTACCCAAGGAGTAGGCTGGGAGGTTAACCGGTGGGTCTTCGCATTCGGATCAAGTGCATCATCATTCACTCGCGGAGGTGACCGGCTACAAGGGAATACCAGTAACAGCAGAGCAAGCGGAGTCTCGCCTTCTGGTGAACGGTACACATGTATTTCGTTACTATTGATCTTAGTTAAACATATGTAAATGTTATGATATGTTTTCCTGAAATGAGTGTCAAGAATGTGTGTGCTAAATAAATTTGAAATTTCAATGCGTTTCTTTTCTGGTTGTATTTGCTGTTAACAAAAAAAAAAAACGTAAATAGTCTGAATCTGGTCCTTACACCTTATTGGCAAATGTGGACTGTTGGGAAAAATACTGAGATGGGGTGGTGAATCAGTATTTTTATATTTTTGTGAGATGGTTTCATAACATTTGGTATCAGAGCTTTGGATTCTATGGTTCTGTTGCTCCAAACAAATCATTGTGGAAATTTCACAATAAATTTTTTTCTACGACGTTTCAAAAGCTAAAATTAAAACCCAATTGAGCTGAAATATTGATAAATTTTGGGTCCGAATATCAGACCTTGTCTCGCTACATTTTCGGAGATATGATCCAAGGAATTTAGGGTTTTTATAGACTCCCGAATTACATCCCAAACATGTGACCTTGGGAAAATCGTGATAACTTTCTCTCTGAGCATCAGATTGAAATTTTGTAAAAATTTACAGAAAGAGGATAGTCTGTAATTTTCTTTGCATTGTTTTCAGGTCCGAAGGTCGAAACAGTGACACATGGCACTTCGTAAAAGTTCGCTCTACTAAAAAAGTATATAATCAGGTCATCTTGGGATATTAGGCATAACACTTTCTTCGAGAATCCAATTTTGATCATACTAGTGGAATTGCAAAGAGGACATAGAGGGCTACCACAAGTATTAATTTCAAACCTTGGAGATCCGAAATTTTAGAGATACAACGGATTCAAGATCGACCTCCTAAAAAAAAGAATGACTTGAATCGAGAAAATAGAAACACCTAGTAAGCAAAATTGGAGGGATGATTTGAAGAATGTGATCGAAGATATGATCAATACAATAAATGGTATAGAAGAAAAATTGAATGGCAACATGGAATATTTGAATAAATACATGGAAGGTTTGAAGAAAGGTGGGACAAAGTCACTACAAGAAAGGCTTCCTAATGCTGAAAAGGTAGTAGAGGAAACTCATGATGAGAACAAACGAAATGTTAATCAGGATTTCATAGACTCTAATGTTGGATTGAGGACCCACCATATTCCAAATATAGATATGAGGAAATTTGATGGAAAGATCCGGTAACTTGGATACTACAGATGGAGCAATATTTTGAGCTACATGATGTGCAACCGCCACAAAAGGTACGTATTGCATCTTTGTATTTAAAACTGAATCAGTTTGTATGGTATAGAGGGATTTGTTGTCGTAAACAACTTGTCACCTAGTCAATTTTCATGGAGGAAATCATAGCACATTATGAGGATACAAAGAGAAACACCTTCTTTAGCCA
This sequence comes from Pinus tabuliformis, assembly GCA_031772625.1. NCBI lineage: Eukaryota > Viridiplantae > Streptophyta > Pinopsida > Pinales > Pinaceae > Pinus > Pinus tabuliformis. The sequence goes on along the minus strand of CM062808.1, from coordinate 777,474,093 downwards.
ATTGATAAATCTCAAACAAAAGGATTCAATGGCAGAGCACAGTGAGGACTTCCAAAAATTGAATTTAAGGGTAAATGATATTCCAAAGAAGCATAGGATTGCAGTCTTCATAGGGAATTTAAATGATAACATCCAACAAGAGGTTTGCCTTTGGGAACCTGATTCATTGGAGAAGGCATACAAGTTGGCAAGAAATATTGGAATCAAAATTATGGCAACAAGGAAACCTACCACTAATAACTATAAAGATGGAAGTGTTGTTGCTCCTAGTCTTTCAAAACCTATAAAGTTGACACCACAACAAATGGAAGAAAAAAGAGAAAAAGGACTTTGTTACAATTGTGATAGAAAATACACTATCAAGAAGAAAAAGGTAATAGTGTTGATTGATTCGGGTAGTACCCATAATTTTATTCATTTTAATATAGCCAAGGCATTAAATTGCTTCCTATATCCATCACCAGAGTGTCAAGTAATGGTTTCAAATGGAGGAGCCATAAATTGATCCAGAAAGTGCCATAATATCAAGCTATCCATGGGAGAATATGTCTTGAATAGTCCAGTGCTTTCCATTCCAATGGGTGGTGCAGATGTTGTACTAGGAGTCCAATGGATACAATCTTTGGGTACGATAGCTTTTAATTTTAAATAACTTTTCTTGAAATGTTTGGGAAGGAAAGTAAGTTTAATTAATGGGTATTGCAGGAAAATCGGGAAATATAATCAACTTTGACATCTTGACAAATCTTCTAAATGAATAACAACTATCCATGGGATAATATGTCTTGAATAGTCCAATGCTTTCCATTCCAATGGGTGGTGCAGATGTTGTACTAGGAGTCCAATGGCTACAATCTTTGGGTACAATAGCTTTTAATTTTAAATAACTTTTCTTGAAATGTTTTGGGAAGGAAAGTAAGTTTAATTAATGGGTATTGCAGGCAAACCGGGAAATATAATCAACTCTAACATCATGACAAAGCTTCTAAAGAAATAACAATGGGGCCTAATTTCACAATTATGTTCACTAGAGGTTTCCACATCAAAATAATCTATTTCTCCAGATTTCCAAAAAGTTTTGGACAATCAATTCCAAGGTATTTGAGAGTCCCAAAGGCCTCCCACCTATTTGTGATCATGATCATGCTATTCATTTGATTCCAGGAAGTGTCCCCCCAAACATCACCTTACAGATATCCATATGCCCAAAAGAGTGAAATTGAACGTGTGGTTTCAGAAATGCTAGAGGTTGGTATAATTCAACATAGTGAAATTTATTTCTTTGCTTTAGTGGTATTGGTACACAAGAAGGATGGACCATGGAACATGTGTTCGGATTATAGGGAGATCAACAAGATTACTATTTAAGATAAATTTTCCATTTTTGTCATTGATGAATTATTAGATGAATTACATGGAGCAAATTTACTTCACCAAGTTGGATCTTTGTTCATAATATCATCAAATCAGAATGAAGACTGAAGACATTCCAAAAACATCATTTAGAACTCATGACGGTCATTATGAATTTTTGGTCATGCATTTTGGCCTTACAATGCACCTTCTACATTTCAAGGTTTGATGAATTCCTTTTTCAAACCCACCCTTAGAAAATTTGTGTTAGTATTTTTTGATGATATACTAATCTACAACAAGTCTTGGAAGGATCATATTCAAAATGTTGACAAGGTGCTCAAACTATTGGAGGAGAAACAGTTATATGCAAAAATATCCAAATGTTTCTTTGGAGTACAAGGGGTGGAATATTTGGCTACTCAGTTACCTCATAGCTCATCTTATCATCCTCAATCTGATGGGAAAACTGAGATAGTAAACAAATGTTTGGAAGGATATCTTCGTTGCTTTGTATTTGATAAACAAACACAATGGTTCAAGTGGTTGCCTCCAGCTAAATGGTTGTGTAACACTTCCTTCCATACTCCAGCAAAAATGACCCCATTTATGGCACTTTATGGATATCATCCAATGTCCATCACATCATCTTTAAAATAAAATTATAAGGTTCAAGCAATGGAACATCACATCGAGCATCAACAACAAGTTATCAAACTCTTAAAGGATAACCTCACTTTGGTGTGGAATAGAATGAAACAATAAGTAGATCAACATCACATCGAAAGAAGTTTTGATGTAGGTGATTGGGTATTTATACGACTACAACCATACAAACAGATGTCCCTCAAGCAAGTTAAGAAGGATAATAAATTATCACCAAAGTATTATGGTTTGTACAAGGTGTTACAAAAGATTGGTACTATGGCATTGTTGGCTTGCATGGGCCTGACCCAGGTTCAGAGGTGATTTAGCCAAGCAAATCCCAGTACTACTGGCCCTTTCGGCAACAGTCCGCGTAGCACAGACTAAGGTCTCACCCGAAGTAGTATGGGAGGGTGCTAGAACCAGGTTTCTGCACCCTATGATGTCTAATGGGCTTCTAGAGGTGCACGGTCCAACCCATCGCTACGCGCACTTTCTATGCCTTCACAACCTCTGATGTTGCTTTCGCACAGCCTACCCAGGGCACAACCCGTATAATACCCAAGTTTCTCACTGTTAATCTGTTTTTACTCGATTACTTAACTTGTGTATATGAGATTAATAATTATTACAGCATATTCAACAATCATATTAGAGCGCGCGATAAAATAAACCAATATAAATGTAAAGAAGACAATGCACAACAGATACACCAAAATAGGAATCAACTTCTCTTTATTAATCTTCGATCCAGATTATAGACTCGACACCACCATGCGCACTCAACTGTAGGGGTCCACGCACTTAGCTACAGACACTACTAGGCCTCTGCCCACTCAGTTGCAGAGCCTCTTCCTACCACTACGACCCAGTATACTTAGACTCTTCTTCTAAGCTTTAACCATTCCTATTCTTCTCAAAAACACATCCCTCCCTTTACTCTTAGAGCCTCGCTCTATTTATACAATACCATGGTGGGCGAATCATGGGTAGGCCAACATAACTTCACATTACATTACAATATTTTAGGGCGGACAACCCTATCACTCATCTATACCTCGTGCTCTGCGCCCATAATTCGCAGAGTCTTACAACAACCTTTGACAAAAACTTGGGCTTTGAGCCCCAAAACATGTTGTGGGGGGGATTCGATGCCCAACAGGCCCCCAACACAATCAATGTGACTCATCCCGAGTCACTCTGCTAATGCGGTGATCTTGGCATGGAGCCCCTCCAACTGGTCTCGTACTGCTTGGAGGTCCGCGACACACTGTTCTGTTGTTTGTTGGACTTGCTGCATGCGCTCTTCCGTTGCTTCTCTGTAAGGCTCTGCTATATGTCTTAGTGCATTTAGTCCCTACATCTGTGCGAGCTTTCCCTCAATCTCAGCTGTAATGGTGAAGGCTTCATCAATCCAAGATTGGACGCGTGCTTTGAGAAGTGCCTCTTTCTGTCTTGCAGCATCCACCTGCTCTTTTAGTGCCCTTGCTTGCTGCATCTTTGCCTGCTGTTGGGTGAGGACGACTATCTGTGACGTTCCCCTGACACTGTCATACTAATGTTGCAGTTCACATGCCTCTATTTCCAGGCACTGTATGTTGGGGTCCTCCTGCAAGGATGTGAGGATGCCAAACGCTTGGTCCAACATACCGATGCAGTCCTACACCGCCCTTCCAATTTCTTCCAATCATGTCTGAATCACATTAACACACTGTTCTTTAACTTTTGGAGGAGTCGAAGGATGTGCCTTCAACCGCAACTCAACAATCTGGAGGTTCAGCTCTAGTTGTACGCGTTTCACTTCCTCGCGCGCACTTTGGACTCCGCTTGCCAGGCAATGGATCCACATCTCGGTTGGTAGGTCTGCAGCGATGGATAATTCTGGAATGTGTTGGCACGATTCATCCACTGTTTGTGCAATCTGCCGATTCTGTGACACTAGCTCGTCATGCTGCAGGCTGAGCTGTTCGATGTTGATCTTCTACTCACTCAATACCTAGATCGCGCGGCCTTCCCGGGCACGTAGCTCTGCTGTTATGCTGTCCTACAACTGGTACAATGTGTCCTGCAGAAGGGCAACCAAATTGAGGCCAAATCCCTTGATCCTTCACACCGCGGCTCTGTCTTCCTTGCTCTTTGATGTTAGTGCTCTGCCCGATAGCACTATTGTGTTATCCATCTTTGCATGCAGCAACTGCTCTGCTGCTGATGTACCTGCGACATCGTAGGTGGCTTTTACTCCTTCCTGTGGGGGCCACACTTGAAATTCCTACAGTTGTGCCCTTAGGGCCCCTAACACAATCTGTTTCTTTGTCATGGCTTCCTGGAGCGCTTCCTTGGTGACCTCGTGAACTGTGTCGCCGATGTTGTAGAGGTCACCCTTTGTCAATGTAATTGGTTCGATGTCCAGCTTCGATGCCATGGACTTCTTTCGTGGACCTAATCGCTCTGTGACGCACGACCATTTCAGTTGGGTGGACGTTATGCTCGGGTCCACGCCTTCTGTTGTATCTGGTCCCTCTCCTATAGACATGTTCTAGCCCACTTCCTCCTGCGTCGCGGTGGCCCCTGTTGCCTGTGTTGTTACTGCTCTTTCAGCGGTCTTTGCCTATTCTGCAGATGCCTTTGCTGCTTCATGGGCAACCCTTACCTCCGTGTCCACTTGCTCATTGTGCCTCTACTGGGCCAACTTTGTGACACGCAACTTGGTTGCATCCTTCTACTTTTGTGCTACTGTTTTATCCCTCTCCACCAGATCCGGGGCATGCCACTCGGGAGGCCATGATTCCAGCACGGAGAAGATTACATCATCAATAGTGATGAAGGGGAGCTTGTTCCAGTTCTGCGTCGGATATTTACTCGCCTTGATAGACACATTATGCATATCCACCTTGAAGTCTGCAAAGCTCCGCGGACTATTGTACACGGTGGGGGATAGGGGCGACCTCCTGTTGATCCACATCCAGATGCTCACCTCCATGAGCACCCAGAAGATCTTTGTTTCGCGGATCCACTTGGCATCCTCCGTAACCTAGAGCGATGCATACTTTGCGGCCTCTGGTAAGTCATGTTTAATATTAGGGAACTAACTGTCCTTAGGCAGTTCCCCTGTTACCAGTAAAATCGACAAGAGAAACCATGCGTAGTGGAAGGTCTTGCCCTGCTCTTGAGATTCCTTGAAGTTAGTGAGGAACTCTTCGTAGAGGAACTCGATCCTGTTGAATTGGACCCCCTTAGCGCATTTTTCCACCAACGCAACTACCGGCATTGGTATCTCGTCTCCGCGGCATTTTCTCATCACCTTCCCAGCCTAGAGTTGGGTGGCTACGCGCACCCCTTTATCTTTAATGCTACTGACTGCGTAACCCCTATTCTTCTTTTCCAGTTTTTACTTCTTCTTCATGGCCTCTGCGAGCGCCAAATCTCCACTTTTGTTGGCTATCTCTGCAGGGTCCTTTCCCTTACAGGCGAGCTGGGAAATCCTATGGATAAGATCCTCCGTGATGGGAATAGGCTCCTCTAGCCATAAGTATCCATCATGCACCAGGCAAAGCGGCTGCCTGATGACAAAAATTGTGATAGGTGCACGGTGAAAGTGTGGAATCCATAGTAGATGAAGCAGTCTGGCCTTCTCTACTCCGCGCAGCCATTTCCGTGGCTCTAGTGTTGTAACTAACTCCTTCATGCTCTGCTTCATGAGGTTGTCAGTCTCTAAATGTGGGAACTTCTCACTATCCATGAGGTCCCAATCTTCAAACTTCATTGTGGGCATGTGGCCTAGGGGCGAGCCCTCAAACACTATTCCATCGAGGAGGAGCGGGGTTTGGAGAGCACTCTTAGTGGCATCCAAATCCTTGGGTACCTTAACTTTCCCTTTCCGTGGAGGGACGTACTCAGGGAATTTTGCTGTAGCACACACTGGCTAGATGTCTTCTTCCATTTCTTCATCTGAATTTATCTCATCTACGAGAGCCTATAGGTCCTCCTCCTCATCATCTGTCTCGATGGTGACAACCTTGCCCTTTTCTTCCATGGAAAGTTTACCACACCGCGGATTTCGCGGGGACATGCTCACTAGTCTCGCTGCCTGTTTATCCTTCTTGGGCCTCGGCATCCGAGGTGATTTTGGAATTTCTGGCGCATCCCCAGCATCTTTGGGGACATTCTGCACCATAGGGTTCTACGTGGCTTCTTTGGTGGTACTCTCTACAAGTCCCACACCTCTCCTGGTAGTTGTCATCCTATTCGAACTATCTGTGGTTGTTCGCGAACTTGGGGGCTCAAATATTGCTTGGTGCTCAACACTCTGTGCGCTACGAAATATCTCAAATCTCAGATGAACAAGTGTTGTCTCGTGGCTAGCCCCTAGCATTTTATAGCGCCTTTTGAATTTGAATTCGACTGTTCCCCCCACTTCTGAGTCATTAATGCTTTCTTGGCCGTAGATCGTCCCAAATTTTCCTTAATTTGTGTCTTAAATGCCCGCTGCCCGCTCCTTTTTGCCTTAAATCGGACATCCTATCGTGAACAGTGACACCAGTGGTCACTTCCCAGTCTACCCACGCAGTAGCACAGCCCCCCATGCGCGGTCGCGATCCTTATGACATGCTAATTCTGCGTGCATCTCCCTTATCGCGCAACTCCCCCACAGACTCTTTTATAGTCCCACGCTCTCTTTCAACTGCCTAGAGCACTGAGACTATGCTCCCTATGGCTAGTGAGGTGGTCGCACCATCTGTGTGAGACTTCAATTCGCCTTCCAGTATCGTCCGTGGACACTCCTCAATTTCCCTTGCGATAGCCGCTGCCACGTGTTCTACCTTATGTGGTGCACTCCCCTGGTTATGGCGTTTGGTAAGTTGCGGTTGCAGCCATGGTAGCAGAGTCATAACTTCTTGGTGACAATCTTCTAATGAAGTGGTATGACCATCCGTATCTTGCCTTGTCATCCTTGGTTTATCGACGAGACATGCTTGCGTGATCTCGTTTTCTAGTCTTTTGATCTCAGTGTCCATCAACATGCTTTTCTTCCTCAATCGTACCCGATCTTCTTCGAGTTCGTGAAGTCTAAGGTTCCCTTGCCAAATGGCTTCCTCAATCCTTATATCTCCGTCCTCGCGTAGCTGTGTGATTCCTCTGTCTTAATCTTCGCGCACTATCACAACTGAGGGAGCCATTACGTGTGGATTCCTTTTGTACTCTCTTCAGAAATTATGGTTTCTACTCTGTTCTGCACCTTTGGAATCATCTCCGTGCTCAGGTTTTTTCACATGGTCCTGTAGGCCCATCGAACCATTGGCACACACAAGTCCCAATCAGTTCGTCTCTCTTGGTGGATCTTGTTCAGTACTTTGCACACCCTATCGAATGCTTCCCCGTGGATAATTGGTAGTGCGCGTCACCTTTCCTGCTGCTACGATTTGTTCTTATTCTCTCTTCTAGGGCTGGTGTGCGCTTGTGTGAGTTGTACAACATATGTCTGTACCCATCGATAAAGGTGGGCACGCAAGTTGTTTTTCCCTTGCTGACTAAATTTTATTCAAAGCTGGGGTTTTCCAAAATGTAGGTGCATCATCCTTTTGCATCCGTGCTAGTCCTCAAAACTTCCTTGATGCATACCCCACCATCGTGCGGGTGTTGTGTGCAGTGCCCACTTCAACGTATCGAACCATTGTTGCTCTGGGACTACGCTTTCAAATTGGCTTAGAAATTCATCCACTGCTGACAATCCATCATATGTCAGCAGCTCCCTTGCCTCTGTTGTCATGCAACGCAATGACCTGATCATCATGTTGCAGTTAAGCGTCGTTACTTCATGTAGTCGATTCTGCCATCGCTCTACTTCTTCCTCTGAGTTTGAAGTGCAGGAGCTTTCGTGCTCCCACAAGATTCTCCCATCTGCAGTCGGATTTACCCAATCCTGGTCTCACGCAGTTATCTTTTAAATACAATCAAGATCATCATCACTATTGTCGTCGTGCACCGGTTCAGTGTATCGCACTCCTTCGGCTGGATCTGGTGGTACTACCACGTGTAGTGACCTTTTCTCAAAGATCATTTTATGCTTTTTCAGATTTATGACTCCGTTCATATCGGTGGCCCAATCTATTCCTAATAGCAGGGGATAGGGATGGCTATCATTGAAAATCTCTATCACTTCAAAATCCACCTACGCATTCACACCTACAATATCGACTGTTACCCCTTGTAATCTTCCAATGGGAAAAATATTTTGTTGGTTTTCCATTTGTAACTGAATAGGGGACCATTGTAGCGCGGATCTGCCCATGCATTCCCATGTTTGCTTTGGTAGTACATTTGTGTCTGAACCCAGATCCAGGATAACTGATCCATTTCATACTCACCGATTTTTGCAGTCAACCTCATTTCCCTTCTGGTCCGCAATGCATGCTTTCCCAATTTCTGGACCACACGCGGTTCTCCTAACCTCACACACCTAGTAATAAGTTCTTGTAATCCTTTGACTGCCTTGCTGTCACGCAGCAATTTAATGCATGTCTCCAAAAAGGTAGTGAGCATTGAAGGATCCATTCCTGGTTCTAGTTGATCCTTACTACCTAAAGTGGAGGCCTCCATGAAGCTCTTCTTAGCTTCCATGAATGTCTCCTTCGTGCGTTCAAAATCAAACTCGGGTTCCTTTGTAGGAGCCTTGCAAAGCCACGCGCTTTCTTCTAGCTTCTTCCCTTTATCATCTCCTATGGTCATACTCTCCTAAGCATCATGTTTACATTTGGGTCTTCTTCGCACGGTTCAGACCTCATCATTTGTACATTCTGGGTCAGAGGGGGCTAGAGTACCCCCTTTTTGCACATCCTCGCTTTCAGCGAAGGGCAATATTCTGCCTCATGATCAAACTGGTTACAGTACCAACATGATATCCTAGTCGGGTTTGTACAATCGTGGGCATAATGCCCTAGCCCTCCGCAATTGAAACAAATTATTTGGCCACGACTCCTTCTTGGTCCCATTTCACCTCGACCCCGACCGTGCCCCTGAAACCCAGCGCACGCCATCCTTGCATTTGGTTTGAGGGCTCACGTTTTGGCATGCACCTTGTAGGTAGGAGTCTGATCCATCATTAGTTCATAGCTTCGACAGGTGAGTTCGCCATGGCCTACCGACCTGCAGAAATTACAGAACAATTGTTGGGATGTCTGCGTATACATCTGCAAGAGATGACAATTATCCGTGGTGTGTTTTCCTCCTATCTGGAAAATCGCACACCATAATGTAGATGCCACGCTCGACCCTGCCTGTGCCTCCAGTCTTATCGGCATTGGCCCTCCTCCTTCCAAGTAGTTCGCAAACACTGGACAGTGGTCCTTGTCGTGCCCTTGGCCTTTGCATTTTATGCACCATACTTCCTCGTACACCTCCGCCCGAGGTGTCCTGTCCTGTTTCAAACTTTGCATCTCCAGACACAGATTTTGTATTTGAGTGTAGATTTGTTGGACTCCCAACCCAGGGTCTTGTATAGGGGTCTCATGCAATCCCATTGCTATCTCCAACGCTTCGGCCTGGGTGGAAAGTTTTTGTTGTGACAATGTCATCCTGAAGTGTGGCATAAGTGAGGCCACAAACCATGCGCGATGTTGTGCATATGTTAATGTCATATTGGCTTCGCGGATCGTACTCTTTACCCTTTGGTCCAGATCCCAAGGGGTCTCGCCCGAGAGCATCGCGATCTCTTTAAACCCAATGATTGATTGTGTTTTTTATTTTGGCTTGCTAAATTCCCTGTTTAAAGCAGCCTGGATCTCTACAATTCTTGCGTTCGGGTGGTCATTAGAATTCTTTATATACCACGTTAATGCGCGATCCTGTAGCGCGCTCACTAGCATAGCCTTTTTAATATCATCATCCACGAAGCCCTGTGCTTCCCATACTGCTCTTACCACGAACAAGCATTGGTCCGAATCTTCATTTCCTACTCCTCTGAACACTGGCAGTTTGATCACACTCGCCATACTGAACTGCGGTGGAGGCGGAGGTGGAATGGGTGGAGATGGAGGTGAAGGGGGTGAAATGAGTGGAAGTGTGGGTAGAGGTGGTAAACCCAGAATTCTATATCTTATCAAACTGACCACGCTTCTGAGAGAAACTTTCGCGAGCTCCTCCTCGCTTTCCTGGGAGGGGGAAATTAAGGAACTGGTTTCCAACTCTTCACTACTTCCGCTTCTGTAGATCTTCCCACTTCACGTAGTCCCAAAAATTAATTTATTCATATAACCCGCTTTTCACACAATAGCATCTTAATCCAAGTGTTCAAAGATTTAATATAGTTACCTCGCAGTCCCTTGAGAAAATGTCACTCTGCCTCACTGTAGCTGACGGTCGTGTCTATCGTGAACTCAGTGATAAATCCTCCTATTATTCGGTCGAGCCAATGGTCCACAACTCGCACTATCTTATCTTTTGATGCTTCTAGTCTACACACTAATTCTGGAGCCCACACTATTGGTTTGTCGAGCCTACACCTTCCCTGGTTGTCTGCTAACTTCGTGATCCACTCATACAACTCAGAAGGAAAAGATGCAAAGAAGATTTCATGGATTTCCATAGACAAATAGCGCTCGAACCACTGTTCCTTAGATACTCTCGGATTTCTATTTTTCTGCATTGCGAACTCGTGAATCTTCTTGTCCAACCACTCTTCAATTTCTTTCTTTGTTGGATTCCAGTGGCACGACATCAGACATCCTTTATGCAGATCCCGGTCTCGGCAATGGAACCATTTGTTGGCTTGTATGGGCCTAACCCAGGTTCAAAGGTGATTTAGCCAAGAAAATCCTGGTACCACTGGCCATTTCAGCAATAGCTCGCGAAGCGCGGACTGAGGCCTCACCCAAAGTAGTATGGGAGGGTGCTAGAACCAAGTTTCTACACCCTGGGGATGTCTAATGGGCTTCTAGAGGTGTGCGGTCCGACCCGTCGCTATGCGCACTTGCTATGCCTTCATTGCCTGTGATGCTGATTCCGCGCAGCCCTACCCGGGGCGCAACCTGTATAATACCCAAGTTTCTCACTGTTAATATGCTTTTACCTGATTACTTAACTTGTATGTATGAGATTAATTATTATTACAGCATATTCAGCAATCATATTAGAGCGCGTGATAAAATAAACCAATATAAATGTAAATAAGACAATGCACAACAGATACACCAAAATAGGAATCAACTTCTCTTTATTAATCTTCGATCCAGATTACAAACTTGACATCGCCCTGCGTACTCAGCTGCAGGGGTCCGTGCACTTAGCTGCGGACTCTACTAGGCCTTTGTGCACTCAACTGTAGAGCCTCTTCCTACCACTACGACCTAGTACACTTAGACTCTTCTTCTAAGCTTTAACCATTCCTATTCTTCTCCAAAAATACATCCCTCCCTTTACACTTAGAGCCTCACTCTATTTATACAATTCCATTGTCCGCGAACCATGTGTAGGCCAACATAACTTCGCATTACATTACAATATTTTAGGGTGGACAACCTTATGACTCATCTATACCTCGCACTCCGTACCTAGAATTCGCGGAGTCTTACAAAAACCTTTGACCAAACTTGGGCTTTGAGTCCCAAAACATGCTGTGGGGGGGATTCCATGCCCAACAAGCATACAAATTGGAGCTTCCTGCATCTTCCCGAGTGCACCCAGTTTTCCATGTTTCATGCTTAAAGAAGGTTATAGGTGAGAAGATCCCAGTTCAAACAATATTTCTAGAAATTTACGAGGAAGGAAAAATCATATTGGAACCGGAAGCAGTCACAAAAAAAAGAAAATTGATAGCTACGAAATCAATCAATTTTAGAGTATCTCGTCAAGTGGAACAACTTACCCGCTAAAGATTCCACGTGTTAGGAGATTTTTATATAGAAGCATCCAGAACTACTCAAGCATTGAGGACAACACTTTTTAAAGGAGAGAGGCATGTTAGGTCCCTATACTATTAGTGTAACCCCTTATTGTATTATTGTGCCCATATAGTCCACAGGTTGTTATTATTATGCCCCATAGAAGCCCACTATTTTTTTTGTTGTGCCCCTACAATATTATTGTTATGTAAGCTCTGATTGTATTGGGACCCCTTAGACTCCTATATATAGAAAGGAGGTCTTGTCATTTGCATCATCCAAGAATTGTTCATTTGTATAATTTAAAAGAGGTTGCCCCCTCGAAGAGGCTGATTTTGAAGTCGTTGATCTATCTTTTCTATATTTTTGTGAGCTAGTTTCATAATGCTGAAGTAGAGTGCTAAAGAGTTCCTGTGAAATAAAAGGTCGAGAGAATAATATATGTGGTTGTGAGCAGAGGATAGGGTGTTATTTTGTGAGACCAAGAGAGCCTGTGGAACAACAGAGGACTGAGAGCAGAAGTATGATATCGCAGTGAACTAGATTGATATTTCTCTATATATGTAATCATTAGAGGAAAATTTAGCCTAAAAGTGCCCATGAGATTTTCATGTAATTTCCATGTCATAATATGTAAACCAATCAAAATCCTTTAAATTTAAAAAGAGGTACATGTAAATATTTTGGAGGGAAATGAAGATTTTTTTATTTTTTATTTTTATTTTTTTGTCTTATCTCCTTATAGGTTTACTCAAACTTCATGTTTAGACACTTGTTGGATTTGGAATTAAATTCTGCATCCAACGAGTACCCGTCATGCACACTTTTGAGAAGACCCACAATGATAAAAATTAAAGATACATTAGAAAAGCATGTTGAACATGATTTTTTAATCTATATTCAATTTTTATTAATGTTGGCCTTCTCAAAAGTATGAATGGTCGATACTCATTGGATGTGGAATTTAATTCCACATCCAACGACTATCTACACTTGAAATTTGAGTAAATATATAAGGAGATAAGCTAAAAATACAATTAAAAAAGTAGTTTTCTTCTTTTCCCTCCAAAATTCATAACTCTTATTTTATTATTTTAACTATTATTTTATTATTTTTCCTCAGGAGACCACTTTTAGGCTGAAATTTCCTCTAATGTGCCTCTATTTTCAATTTAAAAATTGTATGAAAGGTAGAACAATGGCTAGAGCAGGTGGTGGCCTGCGTTCATAAGAGGTTGGTGCCTCCTGGAAAGTAGGTTCTTGCTATATTAAGGTGTTCAATGCCTCCTGTGAGTGGGTGCTCACCAAAAAATTGATGTAATTAAGTAGGTGCTTAATTTACATCATAATAACAAACAGATTGGTGGGCTTTTACCTTTGGGTTTCCACATAAAAGTATTTGTGCCAATATATGTATGTTTCTCATGTGATAGATTGCTTGTACATGTGAATGCCTTATCTTGGTTATTATTTGTATTGTGTATGAAAGCTCTCACAAGTAATTGACCATAGTGAAAAGAGTTAAAGATTCATATTTAAAATTGAAATAACTTCAGTATTATTGATTCACCCCCCTCCCAGTAATTCCTTACTCCAACATGACATTATTCATGTGCATGGTTAAACTATTAATGTGGTAAATGCCAATATAACACATAATTATCTAATGAATAAACCAATGTGTTTTTCTCTTGGGAAATGTGAACATAAACAATGTAATAGAACAAATACTCCAAGAGGTAGACCCTCAAAAAATATCATAGAATAGTAGAGTTCCTTACAAAATAGAGACAATTGAGTTGAGACACTATGAGATGAGAGTCAAGCTGAAAAACTAAATGGTGTATGCCAAGGCGATTATCCTCGATCAAGAGCTCAATGATAACATTTTATTTGACCACATTGTTGGTAACAGGGCGAAGACAAATGCCCCCTTAACTCACAAGCTCATTAGTGGAAGAAAAGATAACCCAAGCGACAGAAGAAGCGTTCCAAATGTAACCACTTGCACCATTCACAAAGCTTGTATAAGGGAGCAAGGATGTTGACATTTTTTCACGAAAGACTAGACACACAAAAACTATGGTAAAAAACAAAATAGGTAAAGAGACATAGCACACTCACACCCATATACAATATGTACAAGCGACCATCCAAAGAAACTAAGAATCGTATCATTTCAGATAGAGCCCATTATGTGGCTCTGACAACAGATTCCCATCACAATCAACTAACTCATAGGCACTTTTATTGAGAAAACATATAACAATGTAGGGACCATGCCACAAGGGTTCGAGTTTATCGATTCGTAACTTTTCGTGGTCTTGGTCATAAACCAAAATGAGATCACCTTCATAAAAGACATGAGGTCGAACTAATTTGTCATATTGGGCCTTGACTCATGTCTTATGAGTGTCGTTATTGACTAGGGCGAGAAGGTTTTGTTCATCTAGATGGGAAAGTTGTAAGAGGCATTCTTCCTCGGCCAAATTGTCAAGAAGAAATTTGATAGTTAGTTGAAGGGAAGAGATTTCACACTAGATAGGAATAATTGACTCCACTTCATAAACTAGTTGGAAAGGAGTAAATTCAGTAGCAAATTTCATTGAGGTTCAATATGCCCATAAGGTGGAAAATAACATAAGATGCCAATTTGACTTGTGATTCCCTACCATCCTTCATAACATGGTTTTTAATGTGTGATTAACAACTTCGACTTGACCATTAGCTTGAGGATAATAGGGGGTTGAGGTTTCATGACAAAAACCTAACTTGTTAGCTAGTTCCTGCATTAGATGGTTTTCAAAGTGTTTACCATGATTGGCCATGATGTATTTAGGCACACCAAACATGGCAATGACTTGATTGAAAAGGGGTAAAGCAACAGTGGATGGCTCTATCCCACTTGGTAAAATAGTCAAGAACCACGATGATGTATTTATGACCTTGGGATGAAGGTGTGTTGTATTGCATAAATTCAGTACCCCATTGCGCAAAAGGTTTGACAATGGCCACTGGGTGTAACAGGGCAAGATGAGCATGCATTTTACGAGAAAATATCTTACATGGATGGAACTTTTGGACCGTTGAGATACAATATTTAAAAAGTGAAGGCCAAAAGTACCCAACATGCAAGATTTTTTTAGCAATGGAAAGCGCAAAGAGATGACCACCACATGCCCCAACATGGAAATCATTCAAGACGTGTCCATCTTTGTCATGAGAAAGGAATCGATGTAACATAATGTCAACACTACGACAGTATAAAGTATCGTCAATAATAATATAGTGTCAAGATTGATGGCATATGCACTGATGGTCATCATGATAAAGTTTTGGCCAAAAACTCTTGGTTTGGAGATACAAAAGAATGTCTCTATACCAATGGTCAGAAGTACTAATGAGGAATAAGGACTCATCAGGTAAAGGATCCATGGACACAAATTCTGCCTCATCCCGAGGCAATTCATAAAGAAGCTTAGAGAAAGCTAAGGATTTTTTGGATTTAGCAATAGCAAACTCCAAATCAAAATCTTGAAGGATAACAATCCTCTTGGATTACTTACCCCCAATGATCTGACGACTGAGAATATGTTTCATAGGATTGGATTCAACAATGATGATAGTATTCTACAATAAAATATAATGCACAATAATAATAGTTGCAAGGGCCATTTTCTCAACATCAGGGTAACGAAGCTCAGGACCTAAGAGGCCTTTACTAAGATAATAAATAGGGTGTTCATTGTGCATGTCATCATCCTGGACCAGAATCATACCAAGGGAAGACTTTGAGGTTGTGAGATATAACAAGAAATCTCGGTTGAAACCAAGGGGACTTAGTAAAGGTGCAAACAACACAGCCTGCTTCAGGGCATTGAAATAACGTTGGGCTTGGTCATCCCAAATGAAAGGTACTCCTTTCTTCAATAGGCCCATGAAGACTTGGGTAATATGAGTGTAATTGACAATGAATTTCCACAAGAAATTGGATTTTAATTTAATTTTATGAAGTTTGCAAATAGTACAAGGAGGAGCCAGGTTACTGATGGCCTCAACCTTTGAGGGATCAACACGAAACCCTTCTTATGAGACAATGAAGCCTAGCAATCACCTAGAGCGTACAAATAAAACACACTTGTATGGATTAAGCAAGATTTTATAATAACGACATCGGAGAAAAACTTCTCGAAGGTGAGCAGGATCATCCTCATGAAGCGTAGAACAGGAAATAATTTCATCAAGATAGACCTCAATGATGTGCTTGTTATCATGAAACACATAAGACATTGCCCACTAGAAATTGGCACCAGTGTTTTTGGGACCAAAGGGAAATTTATGATAGGAAAATGTTCCCCATGGGAAGATAAAAGCAATTTTGTGTTGTTCTTCAGGTTTGATTTCAATGTGGTTATAGTCAGAAAAACCATCCATAAAAGCGAAGATAGCATTGCCAGCGCTTGCATGAAGAATCTGATCAATAAAAGGTGAAGGATAATTATCTTTCGGAGAAGCCATATTCAAATCACGGTATTCAACACAAAATCGAATAGTTCCTTACTTCTTATGAACTAGAACAGGGTTTGAAATCCACTCCGTCAAGGGTACAAGATAAATAAAACTAGCATCTAAAAGATTTTGAACTTCAGCTGTAATAGCAGCTGCCTTATGTGGGTTTACCGACCAGAGTTTCTATTGAAACTACTTGGCTTCAGGATAAGTCTTAATCTTGTGTTGTACAGTTTAGGGATCGATTCTAAGAATTTCGTCATAAGACCAAGAAAAGGAATCCGAGAATTCTTTGAAAAGGGTGGTGTAAATTTCAATCTCATGAGGTGTACAATCCACCCCTATCAAAATATTTTCCACGAGACCGGGCTTCATGGCTATATTATAGGAATTATAGCGGAGATATTTACCAAGTTTCCTTCAGAAGAAACATCAAAAATCCAATTGAGGTTTGGGGAAACATTGGCATTGCCAGAGGAAACCAAGATTTGACGAGACTCGTTCAAACAATCTACCTGGCGAATAAAAGAAGAGTGATGGTGAAGACCCCACCAACGATGTCGGAAACCAACATTACTTCTCAAATAGCTTCATCAAATGGGAGTGGGAAGTCAAGAAAGTCACAAGAGAGAGGATGGTTAAAGGCCCAAGAAGGCATATGGTAATTTTCAAGTGGCACCGAAATGGCATCACCTGACAAATAGGATCCATAATCCATCTATATAGTTTGATACGAAAGGTATGATATACTTAAAGGCATATGCTCACTATATTAATCAATATCATATTCAAAAGGCACCACCCATGGATCATAAAGAAGTTGGGGTCCATAGGTGCGAGAAGTGATCATATGCACACGTGCAACAGTAGATGTGGAAGGAGTGCTAGGTGGCGGTAATTTTGAAAATGCACCAATAAGAGATAAGCTTTTAAATAGGCCCGCACCAAAACTCTAATACTAACCAGGGTTATCTCCCACAAGTGGGATTGAGTTCCCCATAGTAGAAATTTGGGTTGATGGCATGCAATAATCAAGCTGGTAAATGGTAAGAATCTTTCCTTCACGAGGAAACCAAAGGACACATAATATAGATGAGACTACTATGGTCATGGAATAGAGCCAACTATGGCCAAGGAACAATTTATAATATAAAGTAGCGTCGATGACTTCAACATCGGTATAGACAATTTTACCTCCTCATTCAATGTAAAACTTGGGAAGAACCCCTATTGGGACGCAATTATGTCCATCGAATGCCTATAGAGTGGTATTAGACATAGTGAGTGCTATAAATCCAAGATCTTTCAAGCATGATGTTGACATGACACAAGTGGAAGAGCCTTCATCCACCAAAGTGCAATGAATATTCTTGTTAAATACGCGCAGGGTAATCTGAAAGGAAATATGTTGCAGGAGAATCCTGCTCAGAAAAACCATTGTATTTTAGTAAGCATAGGGTCTTGTGTTTCAAGGGACCTGATTCCCTAAAGAGTGATTAATTATTTATTTTCCTATGTTTTTATGAGGGTTGTATAATAGTGAGGATATTGTAATGAAATCTTCTCGTTAAGAGAGATTTCAAGAATAGTGTGTGAGTTAGAGGAACTAGGAGTTAGTTTCATGATTTTAGGGATTAGATTAGGATATTTAGGATTCAAGTGAAATTATTTAGGATCTGAACCAAAATTGGTTAACATAATCCTTTTGTGTATAATTTGTAAGCCTCGAAGGCTTAAAAGAGAGAGTTAGTGAGAGAGTTAGCAGACAGGAGGGTTGGATTGTGAGCCTATGGGCATTGAAACGAGAAAGGCCAACTAAATGTAAATCAGGCCATTGATTTTATGTATATACAGATTTTAATTAGCAAATAGAAGTTTCATATCTTCTGAGTTAATATTGGTTGAGGGTCTGTATATGATCTGTCTGTATGTATGGTTATCCGAAGGATTTGTCCATGTATTTGTGAATAAGGAGGAAATCCCATAATGACTGTGTGTATATATCACAACGCTTGTGACTATGCTTGAATATGGTTCTGTAATAGTGGATGTGAGTGTTTTGACATATAAATGAATGTGTATGCAACAATGATAATGGTGGAGAATCGATTAAGAGTTTATTGGGTTTGGTTCAGGAAGTAATGTGAACTTGATTATGTAAGAAGGGCTATTTGAGATTGGTGTGATTCTGTTGGAAGGAGTTTGAAAACTAAAAGTAGAGTGGATTCAAAGATCTATATGCACTATCAAATGTTGGATAATCAGATATAGTTGCAAGGCAGAGTAAAGAAATCAGAGAAGTCTCGGCACACTGTTTCTAAGCGGAGAAAGGAGTTGGCAGAGTTGAACTTGGTAACAAGTCGATCTGGAGGTGAGAAGGAAATTTAGTGGAAGCACCAAGTTTGGTGGAAGAGTGGAACCATGACGAAGTGGAATTGTGATTAAGTGGATTTCAGAGTAAGCGGAATCTTGAGTAGTGGAATGGTGAGTTGGTGATGGAACTGGGTGATCAGTAACTACGGAGGTTAGGAGTGTATGGATGTTTTGATCGTGGCTGAAGGCCCGCACTAAATCCTAGCCGTTGATCTCATTTTCAAATGCTTACGTCACAGTCAACTGTGGAGGTTAAGTTGTTTTTAACCTGTGTGCTAGTTGAAGAACCGCAGGCCGTAGATTTGATGACCTCATATAGCCAACGGGTATCGGGTCATAAAGTGATCAAACTTTAATCTCAGAACAGACCCAAACTTTTATAGACCAAGGATTATATTCCTTATCAGCTCCGTAAGGGTGGTTAAACGTCGTGCAATTCGTCCGTGTGATATCGTTGTTGACCGTTGGATCAAGTGGGCTTTGATCAATGACAAAGATTGAAGCCAATAAGACTTGGGCCTGAGCAGACCCGAAAAGTTTATGGACGCGAGTTTATTTTATTTGGGGTCTGGTTTTGTGCGCTTGGAGTGGGAAGAGCGTTCATTGGTGGATTATGAGTTAGTTGTTGTTTGGTGATTGGTCGGGTTTTTGTTAAAACCCACCAATGTAAACACTTCCGATTTGTAGAGGTGGGTCATAACCCACAGGTTTAGATAAGGTTATTATGAAAATCAGGGAAATTTCCTTTAGGCGATGTTTTTCCTACATCAAAATATGGTGGCAAAAGTTGAACAGTAGCCTTGTCAACATTAAACGAAATAAGGTTCAAGAATGAAGGGTTCACTCCATCGATCGTAGACAATAAGGCCTTGTGCTTCTGAGGATAGCTTTTCAAAACCTCCAAGGAAGACATAGCACAAGGATCCTAGGTAAGATCTTCAACAATGCTATAGTATTGAGTAGCTCAAGCAGATGGGTTTTGTATTGTCTTACGAATGACACCCTTAGGTGGGCAGTAAACAAGTTCCAAAGGCTTATCTAACGTAAGAGGTCTAGTGGAAGGAGGTGGAGTGGATGAGTCCTTAGGAGAAGAAATCGACTCGGGAACGTCATAAGACTTAGCATGCATGGTCACATTGACATTTTCTTAACACATAAGGATGGACAAGTTATTTACAGGATTAAAATAGGGCCCCTAATTGCCCCTTTGTGGAGGTGGAGGAGGTTGTGCAAACATTTGTTGTTGCATTTTTGTGTAGGGAAAGGATGAATTAAAACAACAAGTTGTTGGGTAGCTGGTGGTGGAGCAAGAATCCTATGAACTTCATCCATTCAAGGGAACCCATGAGTTAGATGTTCACCTTAACAAATTTTATAAGGGAACTTAATCTTTCAACATCATTCACTCATTCCCCCTCCCTGATTTTGTGGGTTTAGTTGAGATTTCTAAACAATTTGATTGTTCTGTTTATTTTTATTATTATTTTAACCATTTGTTTGTTGGTTGTTCTTAGGTGTTGTGGACTTCACCTTAAATACATTAATGGACTTCTCAAAAGAAATTTCCTTTATAGAACCCCACACACTTGTTGGGGCTTGCAGTGTAATGATTAATTGCCCAATTTGGGCAATAAGTTGGCTCACAAGGTCAGAAACAGATGCAATCACACCATCAGCGTGTGGGCCATGAGTAGGTTTTAGTGGGTCAATGCAAGGCCTAGAATAATCAGGAATTACCTCATAAATTGTGCCCAACTATGAATAAATCAAATCTACTTGCTAGGAAACTAAGATAGCTTGCTCCTCAATAATGGCTCGAAACATAGACACATCTTTGGAAATTTTAGGTCTTAAGGATCGAATGAACCATTTAAAAAATATCTCATCATGAAGCTTGGTTCTAACCAACCTCTTGTGATGGCGCCGACCATGAATGCAATTGGAAATAAAGGTGGCATCATCTTGTTTAAAGTTATAAAAGAGGTCGAAATCGATGTAGTAACTCGTAGGCAACTAAACGTGTTTCAAAAGGTTTGAGATAAGGATGAAAACTCACTATAGGATGTTGTGTCCAATTCAATGTACCATTTGGCATCATCCCCAGTTAAAATGTGTTGGAACAAGTGGAATTTAATTAAATCATCCACTAAAGAGTTGGACAAACACCACAAGTAATATGTGGTAATATGAGTGGATGGATTCTCTCCAGGATTTCCTTCAAATTTGGGGATATTGGAGGGTAATTTTGTAGGCATAGGTGGCCACCAAGGATCATGTTTAATGGGGTCATTTGTCAACTTTTCCAGGTCCACTAAATCAAGAGAGGATATAAATGGATTGTGAAGTTTACTAACTAGATTATATGTAGGAGAATTACATGACCAATCTTGAGGTCCCCCATATAAGGAGTATGATGTAATGGTTGTTGGATATGGTAAGGGTTCGTCCTGAGATATAAATGATGCGGGCCAAGATGACTGGTGGAAGGATTTTCCCCTGCAGGGTAAGTGCTCCCAGAGAGAAATGGACCCGCAAGAGCATGACTACTAATGGGGTTGTACCCGACGGGAAAGGATGGTCTGGCTTGAGCAATACCACCAAAATAAGGAGGGTAACTCACAAAAGTTACAGTACTAGTAGGAGGGTTTCCCCCTGGTAAACTAGCCATTCCAAGAAAAGTATTGGAAGTTGGAATCTATCCAAACAACAAACTGTACCAAGCTTGTGACATACTTGAAGCATATTTTACCCTAGGCTGGCCAGGAGCAACTGATGAAACAACACATTTCTAGAAGTTACCATGCATTACTGAGGAACAAAAATCATAGGTTGGGAAAAGTTAGGGGTGAATATTCCCAAATCTATAGGCTGACTTGGATTAAAAACTATAGTCATTGTAGATGAAGGAGTGGACATGGAGGCACTAGGAAATTTGTGGGAGTTATAGATGACACTGGTGGAATGGCCCAAGAAGATGTGAGAGGCGTAGACGGATGAGTAGGTACAACCACACTAAGTGGTGGAAATTATCACATGGCAGTTGAAACTGTCGATGCAAAATTTAAAGATGACTCAGAATCTACCATAAGATATGATACTGACAAAGGAATCTAAGTATAGGTAGCCATAGAACCGTTAGGGTTCAGCCACAATAACTCAGGTCCTAGAGGATCAGTCAAAGGTGGATTAGTAGGATAGGTTGAGTCATCTATCAATGTTTCAATGGAAATAATATCTCTACCAGAAGGACTAGGCCCTAGACTCCACAACCATGGGTTGATCAGTGACTTGAGCACCGACAAGAACTCTCAGCGGAGGAGTAGAAATTCCACCTCGTTTAGGAGGAAAACTATGAATACGATGTGACTAAAGACGACTATGTTTAGCGAGGGTGAATAATTGTAAATTAACAAAATTATGTTAGGACTAACACCCTAAGGCCAAGATTACTAACTCAGACCAAATAGCATGCACTAGAAAAGTCATAGAAGGTAAACACACACCCAAACCAATCCTAGTACTATGTTTCAAATATCCTTCCAAGAGACTTCTTACTTGTGGGATCCCAATTTTGTAAGCATACTTGTTTAGAGGAAGGTAAGGAAGAGGTATGGTTGCATCCCAAAACCACCACCTATAGAGTAGTTTTCCTAAGAATGGTCATTATGGTACCTTCGTCCCATGGGGGCACATGGATCTTAAGCTTCTTGGTGATTAGCCATAACACAAGATTTCCTACCACGAGTTGGGTGTCCTCGGAGAGAACCGCTTGCACTGTGACCTAGCCTAACCTCCTATGAACCAGGTTTCTAGTGTGTTATGGAATTGTAGTGGGATGATGAAGGAATTTTCATTCCTTAACTCAGGTTGTTAAGTTTTTTTGTAGTCTTGCAACAGTTGACTCACACACATATCTCCAAGAACCTAGCCTAAGCTAATGTTGGTGTGCTACTAGTAAAAATAAAAGACAATTATAGTTTCTTTTATTATCATGTTAATTGTAAGTGGATGTTGTTTACATAGTTGGGATGCAGCGTGAAACTTGGATGGTATGAATGACTCTTGTTAGTAACCCTAATGCATCTATATGCAACTTTTTCTTTTCACTTTTATGAACTCTAACTACAGGATGGTAAGAGTTTTTCACAACACATCAATGGATATGATAATGCACCTCTCACTAAATTCTCAAATGCAATTCCCCAAATTTAAAAAAAAAATTGACCCAAACACAAACCAAAAAGACAAATCAACCGAAAAAGAGGCCAAGAAAGTTCCCAAACCACAATGCAAAGCACTTCAAAAGCATCAAATATAGGAATTCAAAGCTAAATAAACAAGTACACTCAAGCAATAAAAAGGAAAGCTAAAAGAGAAAAGGGAAGGAAATGTCAAAAAGATAGGGTTGTAGCACAATGACTTAACAAGGGCCAGTGTTCTACAAAGGTAAAAACTAGATTCCAAAGGTAGGAAGGCCTAAATAATATTAAGTGGGAGTGATAATAGACAATCAAGACACACCCAAATAAAATTGTATACATGAAAACTGCATAACCAAACAAAAAACCACCAATTGTGATAAAAACAACTAAAGACAAAGGAAATCACTCAAGCACAAGTGATGAAATCCAATCAAAAGCAACAAGGTTACAAAGATGATATAAAAAATAGATTTAAACTATCACTCAAGCAGCCAAACAGATTTAAAAAGATGAGATCTCAAGATGAGGACACCAACCCCAACCCAAGCACAAAATATCCTCAAGGAAAACATTGAAGAACAAAAACAATGGAAGACCCCAAACACACCAAGCAATGTGGCTTCAGACTGAAGATGTACCAGCAACAAAAAGTGACATAAATCATAGATATAGTAGATCATTAGAGATCAAAAAGAAAAAGAAAGGTGGAAATCCAAGACACAATTAAAAACCCTTTTCAACAATGAAATGTCTAATCCAAGCAAACCAGTCAACAAACCTAGATTTGGAACAGAACCAGACTATAGATAGAAGACCAAACATAGGATAAAATGTGAGACAACGGGTATCAGAGAGCAATTTTGAGTCTCTAGGGTTACAAGAACAACGACAAATATGAGTTGCGTTGAGTGCAGTTACAACTGCACACTTGATACATGAAAATCTCGGTTGTAGACTCACACTGCATGAATGTAGTTCAGTGCATGCGGTTGGGGAAAAACTCATTTTTTTATGAAACTCCTATGCAAAAGATGAAACAAAAAAATAATATTCAGAAAAATAAATCCCAAAAATAGCTGCAAACAATTAGAAAAATTCAGGAGAGCCCCAGAAACTAGACTAAGACAAAATCAAAGAAATCCCAAAGTGAAGCGGGTAAAGAAAAAGATTTTTCTCATTGAAAGCACCAATTTTGTTGTTGTAAGTGATGAGCCTAGGTATTGCAGCAAGAATGTTGCAACTCCCAGGGCTACCAACTTTACTTATCAACCCAGGGTTCGTACAAACTTGGAGGTGAATGTGCTATATACACAAGTAGAAGTGAAGGTACTGCTTGTTGTCACTTCTCATCTGATAAGAGAGCCGAGGGGTTCCAAGCCAGACTTCTATAGGGTCAGAAGAAGCTTGATTTTGATGGAAGGAGAGCAAACCTATTTTAGGGGAGAGCTATTCTACTGCAGAAATGAAGAAAGTAATCATGTAATGCTAAACTCACACCAAACCCTAGTTAATCAATTAAACAACTATGCTAACCAGAATTACTAGGTCAATCACTAATCTAATGCTAATTATCTAAGTTGAAAAAGTAAGAACATCAAAACTAGACTAAGGGGTAAACAATGGAAAGTATATGAGTCTGTGTCTAAGCGGAAGAAGCAGTCAGAGGTCAAATTGGTGAAAACAAGACATGAGAGAGCAACAACGCCTAAGAACCATTGGATCAGGCAGTTGAAAGGCAAACGAATGACTGAGATCGTATCGCCTCCCCGGCCGACATAGTTTCCTAAAATTTTATGCGATTAGCCTCCCCGACTGACATGTAGCACAGGGAAACCACCCATTTCATATGCCCTTGAGCGGATAACAATCAGACAGAAATCCACGAGATATCGCGCGATGGTCGTCGGATTTGGCGAGGTAGATCAACGGTGAAGGTTTGACCGAGATGGTTGGTGAGCGTGTGCATGATAGCCATCGGATCTAACAAGGCAGATCGACGGTTTGGATTTCAAGTGCACAAAGTCAAACGCTAAAAGTGAATTCAGGAGGTGATTGGTCAATTTTTCTGTGTGAGGTGATCTACGGTTAAAAACCATTTAGACATGGATTAACAGCTTCCACTCAGCTTTCATGCTGAAGGAGAATGAAAGGGATGTGAGGGAGATCAAATGGCTGGAAGAGAGAGAAGGAGCAGATGACCATTAAAGGAACAGAGTGATATGAAATGAGCTCAGTGACTGTGTTAAACAACAAACTCCTGGTGAAAACCAAAACCCTATGTTTTTGGGGTTGCTGCAGGGTTTCTTCCTCACATCATGGTCCTAGAGGGAGGAGGTGAGGCCGAGACACCTGTGGACAACCTTGTGGATCTTTCCTTTGCCACCATTCTAATTGAATGAAAGCATAAATGAAGAAAATTGAAACACAACTAATATGTTCTACCTTGTTGTAATGGAAATGTAGCTACTTAAACAAATAAATAGAAAAGCAGGAAACTGCTTAAGTAAATGAACAGAACCAGAAATCTATGCTATCATGTTGTAATGCGAATGAACTTATGGAAGAAAATGAACAATCAAACCATGCATCTATGCTACTACTGTAATGGAAATGAACTATTTCAACGGATGAATAGAAAGCTATGCTACTTAACAATACAATAAAGAGGAGCTTTGGCTGCTAGTGTCGGGCCCTAACCCAAGAGCTTCAGCCCTCTGAGTTAACTCAGTGCTGGCTTAGAAGAAAAATCATATTCATTATAAAAACATTGTATTACATCAAGAACTATTATAGGTCTAGTTCTATAATCAAAATTTCGAATTCTTGCTAACTCTTGGTAACTGACTACTGGTGACTAAAAAAATTGAGGTCATAAGCCTCTCTATTTATACATCTGAAGTCTCTAATGACTTCCCTCAAAATTAGGGAGGTATAGCTCCCAGCTTAATGATAAACTTGTGCTTTCGCTTTCCCTAGCTCGGTTGCCTTCTAGTAGGGAGACTTGGCTCCAAAATCAAGATAAACTCGTACTTTCACTTGCTTGGTTGTCTTATAGTACACCTGGTTTGGCTGTTTGCACCTTTACTTGCTTGGCTGCCTTCTAGTACTCCTGATTTGGCTGTGGGTACTTTTAGCTTATGGAGGGATATTCAAATGAAGGGGCAGTAAATGAGGAGGATTTACCTCCTATAATTCCTCTCCCTTGTCCCATCTGGGTTTTTACCAAGGTCTTTTACCATAGTTCCTTGCTTTTACCTTTTATCCTTGCATTTCCATTGCTCTTATCCTTTATTCCTGCATTACATGCACATTAGACCACAAGGCAAAATATCCAACTCTAACTCATCTCATAAGCAAAATATAATCAAAAGTATGCAATAAGTTGTGAGAATAGTTAGTTTTACTAAGCTAAGAGGTGAATTAAGGTCAATTAAGGCCCATATAATTACTCAATGATGAGGCTCATCATCACCCCCCTACTAAAAGTGTTTCTCATCCTCTAAGCAACTTAGTGGCTCTGGTAGCCTCTCTGACATTTTATGCTTCTGCTGTGGTCTTTTCTTCTTGTTTATAGCAACCTGCTTTCGTTTCTCCTTCTTCCCATTGATATTCTCTGATCTTCAAGCTATGTGGCAATGTTTTCCATCTCCTTTAGCAAGCATGTATATTATCATTTCTTAGTAGCCTAAACATATCCTCAAAATGTGTACTTTCTTTCCCTTGGGTGGCAAGATATCTAAGTGTCAGCTAAGGATCATTTGCAATTAGATTATGGGTACTGATTAGGGCCATGGGATTTGATTATTTAGCTACTTCTCTATCCTTGAAGCCACTTAGTTCTTTTGTTTCTTTCTTCTCTTTCTTTTTCGTTTCAATGCCTTCTTCCTCTTCTGTTTCAGCATCATGTTTCTTTGTATTAGTGTCTTCTTTATCCATTTCATCCCCATCTAGCTCTGTATCTTCTTCTTCTTGTTTTTCCTCCTCCTCACTGACAGAAGGACTAACACCATAGATGAAGGTTTTGATGTCATCCTCTACTGGTAAGTCATTGAAGATTGTCCATGTTATAGGGATCCTGAGGTTTGGAGGGCATCCTCAATGAGGATTCTGATCAACCCATGGTGAGCTAATTGTTGGGAATTTCCTTTATTTTCTTTGCTGCTGGAGTCCATCACTGATTGCATCAGAAAATAGGGTATGCTAAGGCTTTGATGAACTGGTGTTTCTATCCCAAATCTTATCTCTTTAAGCATTCTAAAGTGGTAGTCATAAACACACTGTATCTACCCTCACATGAGATATACTTGATGAGCATATTACTTGTGAGGCTTGAAGAGGAAATGAGCAAAATATTGAGAAAACAGAGTTTCTTGTGCATGTAATCCACTAGCTTTTTAGAGGAAACTAGCCACCTTTTTACTTACAAACTAACTACCTCTTAACCTTTACAAATTTTGATCAGATGATGCATATGAGTGAGTGAGTAGGATAGTTCCCTGTGGCCTTAATGCCACACCGGAGTTGTCAAAGATTAGAGGTGTTGCTGATGGTCATTTTTCTTCCTCCTCCATTGTCTGTTGATGGTGTTTGTGACTACAGATTAGATGCTCCTGCTTCTGTGTAGTCATCTTTCTTCCTCCCCTGCTGTCTATTGATGGTGTCTGTGATTGAAGATCAGATGTTACTGAATGGACAGAGGGAGTAGGAGTGTGTGTGGATGCAGGGATGATGGTAATGGATGAGGTGATTCTGTAGAAAACACAATCTTCTCCTGAATTGAAGCAATGAAGTGAAAAACAATGGAACTGATGAAGGGATGCATGGTAAGGAGTGGAGGAGATGAATATATGTGAGGCAGGGTTCCCTTTGGATCTTCTCCTTGCTCCCTGCTTTTCTTTCTCATCCACCTGCAAATAACAATTACTTTTTTCTTTTATTATATTATTATATATTATATATATATATATATATATATATATATATATATATATAGATATATATATATATATATGTATATATGTATATATATATATGTATATATATATATATATATATATATATATATATATATATATATATATATATATATATATATATATATATGTATAGATATTAAAAAACACCTAGGTTGCCTCAGAGAGGTTTTCACCCTAGATATTTGCCCTGGATGCCTCAAGGAAGGTTTTCTTTCCATTTTTTCATATCCTTGGGCCACCTCATGGAGGTTTTCAAACCAAAGATGGGACTCAGGTGCCTCATGGAGGTTTTCACCTGAATCCTTATACTGTTTTCTTTCTTTTTCAGTGACCTGATGAGGGAGGAGTTGAAACTTTCTCCACCATCATTGCTATCTTATTAATGCTAACAATGAACTCTTGTTTAGATAAATGCCTCTTGTACATTTTCAATCTGTGTCCATTAACTAGTAATGGAATGGCTTCTTCATCTATAGTTCTGATTCGCACTAAGCCATTGTCATGTCATCTTTCCAACACATATGGTCCGAGCCATCTAGTCCTTAGCTTGCCCTTGAAGTCTTTGTACCGTGAATTATATAATAATGCCCAGTCTCCTTCTTGAAATAACTTCTCCTTAATATGTTTGTCATGCCAGATCTTCCTCTGAAGCTGAACTATCTCTGTATGAAGGAGGGCCTGCATTTTGAATTCATCCAAGCCATTCAAATCGAACAATCTCTATTTTTGTGCATGGTTGAGATCGAGATCTTGTTGGGTTTCCATCCTCAATGTGTTATATTCAAATTCAATGGATAGCAAAGCCTTTTTCCCATATACCAACTCATAGGGTGTAAACCTAGTGGTGGTCTTCCATGTTGTATTATAGGCCCAGGTGGCCTCAACTAGTCTCTCAGCCCAATCCTTTCTGTTGGTGTTCACTACCTTGGTTAGGGTGTTTTCTAGTGCTCTATTGGTCACCTCCATTTTCCCATTAGCTTGTGGATGATAAGGAGTGGAGGTCCTATGCTTGATTTTGTGATGCTTGAGCAGTTCTTCAATCATGCTGTTGGGCTCCAAAAATGGCACTCATTACCATACATTTTTCACCTATGCTTCCATTATTTCACTCACTATTCATCACCTTGTCACTGCATTTTTCCTACTATTCACCATTAATGGGTCTCATTCATATTTTCCAAATATTGTTTATTTTTAAGCATTTTTGAGAGAAATTCTTGATTAAATATTAGAAAATAATATATTTTACTTTATATATGGAAAGTGGGTTGTTTTGGTGACATGTGTAGGTTGCAAGGAAGCTTCCAAGACACCTTTATGTGGCCTTGAATGATCAAATTCGAATTTGATAAGATAAACCTCATGGAAAAGATCATGGAGAAGATCATGGACCTCATGGAGGAAATCATGGAGGATAGGGTTATGTGTCTAGATGGTTGAGAAATGTATGGAACTAAAAGAGAGATTAATGGATCATCATTATGAGTTTGTTATCTCCTCTCATTGTATAAATAGGAGTACCTCCTCCATTCCAAAAGGAGGACTCTTAGAGCATTGTATCCAATTGATGATGGAATAGAATAAGGCTTCATTTTTCATATATTTCCATTATGTAGTTTTAGATATAAATTGTGTGAATGTAGGATATGAATTTATGTAGTTTTAGATATAAGTTTTCTTAATGTAGTATATGGAATAATTTGTCTTGTTCTTAAGAGAATTGAGCTCACTCTAAAAGGATGAGAGAAACATTTTATTTCATATTAGATCTTGTTTCATTTCATTGTTTAGATGTTTAAGGATTTGATTGGTGAATGAGTTTTGAATTAAAATCTTATCAGCATGTGAGAGAACAACCAAGGGTCTAAGTTAGGCTCTCTCTATTTGATTTGCATGATAATTGAAATTCATTCTTTTGCTTTTATGTTTCAAGTATCATATGAGGAGATACCAAGAGTCTAAGTTAGGCTCTCTCTCCAATGATTTATATGGTAATTGAAATTCATCATTTTGCTTTCATGTTTCAAGATTAATTCATTTCTTATGCTTGTGAATGAATCTTAGTTTAGTTTGGATTAGTACATGAGAGGACAATCAAGAGACTAAGTTAGTCTCTCTCTCTACTTGAATCTAAACAATAATTAAGTTCATTCTCATGTCTTCATTTCAAGTTTTTTTAGTTTTATGTAATCAATGATTTCTTTATGATACTGTAGGGAAGGACAACCAGAACCTCCTCAGTTAGGAGCCTCTTCCCTTACATATTGTATTGAATCCTAAATAATTTAGTTAGACATAGAGTTAGTTGCCTACTCCTGCATATATATTGTTGGCACCATCACAAGCTTACGAGTTTCCCTGGTTGATAATTTAATGCAGCAATTTAAGCCCAATAAATTGCCCAACACATGCTGGAGGTGAACTGGCTGCCTTGGTTTGTGACTAGTTCTCTAGGGTACCCAAATTTGTAGAATATATTCTCTCTTAGGAACTCAACCACCTTTCCTTCTTGGTGTTGCCTTGATTGATTTGGTTTCAGCCCACTTAGTCAGATAATTAGTGCACACAATGATGTATTGTTTTTGCTTTGAAGGAGGGTTGATAGGCCCAATGAAGTCCATGCCCCACTTGTCAAATGGCTCGAAAGTCACTTGAGGTTGTAGGGGCATTTCATCTCTTGGAGTCAACTTTCCCGTCCTCTGGTGCCAATCATACTGACTATCATACTTCTTCATATCCTGATGAAGAATAGGCCAATAATAGCCTGCTTGCAGCACTTTGAATGTTGTCCTCTTTGCTGCAAAGTGACCTCCACAAGGCCCATCATGACAGGTCAGAAGGATGTCAAAGACTTCCTCTTCCCTTACACACCTTCTCAAGATTTGATTTGGGCCAAGTTTGAACAGATTTCCCCCAATCCAGGTGAAGGGGGCACTTTTCCTGATTATCTTGTTCTTTTCTCTGGAGGGCAGGTTTGGTGGGAACTGTGTTGACACTAGATAGTTTTCTATATCAACAAACCATGGGGAGAGCACTGAAATAGAAAACAAATGATCATCTAGTAACTGATCATCCACCATTCCTTCTTCACCTGCAGGCAGATTCATTCTAGACAGAAAGTCAGCAACAACATTTTCCTTACCAGGCTTATCAACGATAGTTAGATCAAACTATTGTAATAAAAGTAACCATCTTATGATTCTAGTGTTTACATTTGGTTTGTTCATTAAATATTTAATTGCAGCATGATCAGTATGCACAAATGTCTGATAGTTTGTAATGTAATGCCTAAACTTGTTCAATGAATGCACAATAGCCAGGAGTTCCTTTTCTGTCACGGTATAGTTTAGCTGAGCCTTTGACAGGTTTTTGCTGGTAAAATAGATGGCGTAAGGCAATTTCTCTTCTACCTAACCTAAGGCTGCTCCTATGGCTTTATGTGAGGCATCAACATGAATATGAAAAGAGAGGGCCCAGTTTGGACCTCTATGGATTGGTGCAGTGGTTAACATAAGCTTTATAATGTCTAGGGCCTCTTGACAGCTCTTTGACCATATAAACTCAGAATA
Source organism: Pinus tabuliformis (assembly GCA_031772625.1). Lineage (NCBI taxonomy): Eukaryota > Viridiplantae > Streptophyta > Pinopsida > Pinales > Pinaceae > Pinus > Pinus tabuliformis. The sequence continues at coordinate 777,442,591 of CM062808.1, read as the reverse complement.
TTTGGCTAATAATCCAAACAAAGGAGAGGCCAACTTGCTGAAGTCCTTTATGAACCTTTTGTAGTATCCAACTAACCCCAAGAAACTCTTAATATCTCTCTGCTTTTGTGGAAGTGGGACCCTTTGGATGATGGCTATTTTGTTTGGGTCCACCTGCAATCCTTGCTGAGATATGGAATGACCTAGCACAGTCCCTTCAGTCATTAAGAATTCACATTTTTCTGGACTAAGAGACAAGTTCATTTCAATGCATTTGCATAATACTTTGCCTAGGTTAGTCAGGGATTCTTGGAAATCACAGCCATAAGGTGTAAAATCATCCATATAGATTTCCACAACGTCATGCACTAGTTCAGCAAAAATACTCAAGACTACTCTCTGGAAAGTGGCAGGAGCATTGCATAAGCCAAAAGGAAGGACCCTATAGGCAAAAGTACCCCAAGGACAGGTGAATGTGGTCTTATCCTAGTCTTCTAGGCAGATTTGGATTTGGTTGTACCCACTGAATCCATCTAGGAAAGAAAATAACTTCTTCCCTGCCAGGCCACCTAGCACTTGATCAATGAAGGGTAGGGGAAAATGATCCTTCTTTGTGGCTTTGTTCAACTGCCTATAATTGACACAAATCCTCCACTTACCATTCTTCTCAGGAACTAACACTATAGGAGAGACCCACTCACTGTCAGAGATAGGGTAAATTAACCCTACATCTAACTGTTTTTGCAGTTATTCTTTGACAATGTCTTTAAGGGCTGGATTCATTCTCCTTTGTGGTTGCCTGACTAGCTTGCAACCTTCCTTGATGTATATGTGGTGAGTACACATTGAGGGGTGTACTCCCTTCATTTCCTTATAGCTCCAGGCGAAGGCTTCTAGGTTCTCTTTCAACAATTTGCATAGCCATTCCTCTTCTAAAGTAGAGAGAGATGGATTAATCTTCAAGGTTTTCTTTGGGCCAAATTCTATGGTTTTGACTCAGGGTGGGTTGGAATCGGCCAACCATAAGTCAATTTGATGATTGTTCAATGTTTCCTTTACTTCTTCTTCTAAGGGTAATGAACTAGGAGTTGGACTTTGGAGCAGGTGTTCAATTAAGTCATCCTACTCTTATTGTCCTCCTCCTATGATTGCTTCCATAGCGTAAAGTTGGGCAAAATAAATCTCATCTTCTTCCTCCTCCTCCAACCATAGGGGTAAATCATGTTCTAGGGAGGGTTGAGCAGGAAGGTATAAGACTAACTGTTTGGACATATGCCCATTCCTGATGGTCATATTCCCAGCTCTGCAGCTAATGTAGGCATCAGTTGTGGCCAACCATGGCCTCCCAAGGATGATAGGGTAACTAGTAAGCTTAGCCTTAGGCTGGAGAACTAGGAAATCTACAGGGTACTCCCAGGAATCAATGGAGAACATCACATCCTCCAAAATTCCCTCAGGGGTGACTGTGGAATGGTCAGAAAGTTGTAGCACTATTGTAGTCTTCCTTAATGACCCTTGGAGGTTAAGCTTGAGCATGGTGTCCTTGGTCATCCCATTAATGGCAGCCCCAAGATCAATCAGAGTGTGTGGGACAATGGTGCCATTGATGTGCACATCAACTACAGGGCTTCCAGGGTCTAAGTGTTTTGGACATATTGCCTGCCCTAGCATTAAGTCAAATAACTACCCAATGACATTAATGGTAGGGGCATCCCTTTTTCTTCTTCCTGGATGCTTAAAGCACTTCTCCTTAATCAATTTATTGTAAATAGGAACATTTTTTATTGCCTAGAGAAGGGGAATATTTACACATAGGTTTTTCAACTCTCCCAGAAATTCAGTTTCTTCTGGGGTAGGCTGGAGTGGTTGGGCTAATCTTTCAGGAAAGGGTGGATTTACCTTAAGGTTGCTTTCCTCTCTATCTTCTTCAACCTCCTTATGTGAAGAGGGAGGTTGGTTATCTGGGAGAATTCTCCCAAATCTTAGGTTGATCTCCTGGATTTCAACAGCATAAGCTAGGTATGATGTCTCCCCGCTGTATGTTTGTTGAGCCTACCTATTGTTTGGGTTTGGATTTGGTTGGGCAGGCATCTGGGGTTGCCTATGTGGAGAAAAGTTCAAGAGTTGCGGTTGGGTAGGTGATGGAGGCAATAGAGCTGGAACATTGCTAAATTGGGGCCTCCACCCGTAGGGTGGGGTATTCCACTGATGTTGTGGTTGAATGTAAGGTTGAAATGACTGGCTAGGTGGCTAGGAATGATACTGAGGTGCATAGGATCAAGGAGGGGGTGTAAACTAAGACGCTTGATCAAGGGGTCCCCAAGAAGGTGTAGTCGTGGTTTGGTTGGTCTGTAATATGCATGGCATGATCCTTGCATACCCTGCTAGTATGGTCTAGGCCCAAGAGGTCTCCTTTGGTTGATGTAGCAAAGTTTCTCAATGACTCCTTCAACTCCTTGATATACATCTTTGAATCCAGGTAAAGAAGGGCACTTGTCTTTGGAGTGGCTTTCTTCATACACTGAGCAAATATCAATATAGTTTAATGGGCATTCATTCCTAGGATGCCTCCTGGTGCATCTAGAAAAAATATGGCCAAGGCTCTCTCTACTTCCTCTTGTTTTATTTTGATGTTCATGGTGTCTAATTGCAAGGCAAGGGTTTGCAGCATCTCACCTTTGAAGTCCTTCGGCATATGTCCAATTTCACCCTTGATGGATGAGTTTGAAGATGATGTACTAGCCATAGGTTGACTACTCCTACCCTTGTTTCTGGCTTCCGTAGAATGGTTTCTAAAGACAATCTTGATGTACTCATAGGGTAGTTGGTAGGTATCTCCTCTTGCTAACAAATGCAAGGTATCTAGGATATCCTTCGTTACTCCTCTAAGCAGGACCAGCTTCGATGACTCAGGGTCAAGTGTGCACCTGGCCCTTTTGTAACTGAGCTGGAATTTTTCTTCATAGTCTTCTAAGGATTCATTCTGGCCTATGGTAATCCTAAAAATCTCTTCTTTAGTGTCTTTTGACCTACAGTAGTCCCTATATTTTTTGTTGAAGGCCTGCTGCATATGAGCACAAGTTATGATGCTATTTCCAGGTAAACCCATGAACCTGTTGGGCTATGTTATATTCTTTCCACAACTAACCTACGTAGTGAACCGGGGGGTTAGAGGGGGGGTAGAACCCCCCTTCGTTGCGCCGATTTCGCAACGAGGAGATCACAGGGGGGGTGGCAGCCCCCCTGTTCGAGGCGTTTGAGGGGGGAGGGTAGCCCCCCTTTACAGGGTTCGGGGCAGCGCCCAGGGAATTTTTTTTTTGTGGACCCTATATTAGGTTGGGTGAACCTACCTATGGTTTTCGGTCCATGGTATTGGATTCTTCGGCATGTATAAATATGTATTGTAACATTGAAAGGAACATAATGAAAAATCAAACCGGTAGTCCCGGTTTTGGGATCCAGTGGGAAAATCTCTGTGTATATGTGTTTTATGTGTTATGCTCTCACATTGTTTATTTTTCTGTGTTTTAGAATTCGTATGTAGGTAATTTCTGTACGGGGTTAAAACCTACATTTGGTATCAGAGTTGTTTTGGCTTCAAGGGGACACTTTTGTTGCTGAGGGGTTTCGCTCGGGCCTGTGGTAGACCCTGTTCAGTGGGAGATCTGCAAGATCGATTTTGGTGGTGAAAGAAGATGGCGAGCAGTGGAAATATAGAGATCAAGAAATTTAATGGTCAGAGTTTTGAGTTGTGGAAACTCAAGATGGAGGATCTGTTGGTGGATAAAGATCAGTGGATCGCAGTAGATCCGGGTGCTAAACCAACGGGAGTGTCTGATGAAGAATGGAAGAAGTTGGATTGGAAGGTAAAGAGCACAATACGATTGTGTGTCTCAGATTCAGTATTGCTGAATGTATCAGGGGAAGCTACGTCGAAGGCTTTGTGGGACAAGTTAGGGACTTTGTACCAATCTAAATCTTTGGTGAATAAATTGTTCCTGCGGAAAAAGTTGTATAACTTGAGGATGAAAGATGGAGACTCGGTGACAGAGCATCTGAATGCGTTTAATATTGTGGTAAGTCAATTATCGTCTGTTGATATCAAAATTTCAGATGAAGATAAGTGCATTAGTTTGTTTTGTTCTCTACCAGATTCATGGGATAGCCTGGTTATTGTAATAGGTAGCAATGCAATTGCCTTGCAGTTTGATGAAATAGTTTCATCCTTACTGACGGAGGAGATGAGACGAAAAAATATGGAGAGCTAGAATGGTGATGCCTTGTCTGTACGAGGACGGTCCTAGAACAAAAACAAAAATAAGTCATCAAGTGGGAGATCTAAATCTACAGGGAGATCTAAATCTCCAGGAAAACCTATAAAGGTGGTGCGCTAGAAATGCAGAAAGGAAGGCCACTACAAAAGGGACTGTAAATCTAAAGCTCCTGATAAAGGAAAGGGATCTAATGATGCTCCTTCTACAGAGGTGAAAACCACCTCAGATGAAGGTGGGGATGTGTACTTAGCTTCTTCAAGTACACATGTAGATCATGAGGCATGGTTGATTGACTTAGGTACATCCTTTCACTTCACTCCCCATAGAGAGTGGTTCTGCGAGTATGAGAAATACGATGGTTGTGATGTCTTCTTAAGGGATGATAGGAAGGCTAGAATCGTTGGTCGCGGAAAACTAAAGTTGAAGTTGCAAGGTGGAAGGGTTAGAACACTTTCGGGCAGGGAAAATTTTAAGAACCACCCTAAATTTATATGTATAATAAATGGGCTAATCCCCATGATACATAGGAAAAATGGGAGGTGATTTTATCAGTAATATAATATGTATATATAATTTTTTTGGCGAATCTCTCACTAGATTATATTATCTTGTACAGTGATGGAGAATCTTTCACTGAATTATAAAATCTTGTAAGATCTTGGCAAATCCTTTACTGAATAATAAAACATTGTGAATTGTTGGCGAATGTTTTTTTAAAGTATGAAACCATATATGATAATAAGAAAACATATTCATTAAACTGTAATATACTAACATACATGTTTGGAAAAAGAAACATAATTTTCTCTTCCTACAAATAATGTTCCAAGTTTCAGTGGCCGTGTTTGTCAAGTTTCTTACAATACACTCTTTCATATCCTTCTATTAATTTTGATAATATTCCAAACAAAGTTCTTGTAGGTGTTGATATTGACAACGAGTTCTGTCAAGGTAGGAGAGATTAATATTTTCTCTACAACTTTTGTCAAGCTACCACTTTTTTCAAGTTATCAAATTTCTTTCTTATTCCATGGACTCCAACTGCGAGATAAAAAAAAACACATCAAGTTTGTTTACCCCAACACACCAACAAGTAGCAAGCCCCATCTATATTATATAAGAAAGTATTAGGTATCCCAAGGGCTTGAAGGGGATCTAATTGAAAGAAGTGACCATTGTGAGAATCCTTCCAATCAATATATGAATATATAAATGTAGACTTATTATTATTTTAATTGGAAATCTTCAATTAAATAATAAAATTTAATTATGTCTCTCCCAATCTAAATTGCTTATTAGCATAATTCACTACCCTCATAGGTCTTGCATTTTTTAACAACGTTGTAACATGTAGATTAATTTCCTTTTTGGTGAACAATCTCCACCTTTTAGGAAAATATGGTGCAATGGCTCCAACCCCTACAAATCATTAGGACAAACTAAGAATAGCACAGAAGATAAATGGTTGTACAAACCAACTTATTTTTCAAACAACTAATCCAACATCAGTACGTAAACTTTTTCATGAAGATATCATATTGAGAATGTTTGAAAAATGGTGAGAAATCTTCTACAAGGGTGATGTAGAAAGAGTGATAAGGTTTCATTGTTTTGAATTTTTTTTTTGTTAAATCAGAAAAATTTAAAAACCAATATTAATGGAGATATTGGTATTTTTTACTAAATTTTGTGAAGTGACTAAATGTAGCTTTAACCATTCACTTTAAGATGTTTTTACAATATAATTTCCTAAGTCTATTTAATATCTTCATTATCATAAAAACCAACCTATATCCATCTTAACTCCACATCTACCGGAGGATGGCAGAGGAGGGTTTCGTTCCTGAAGCCCTAGGCCCTAGGCCTAGGTAGAGCAGGCTTCCGCAGGCGACACGCAGGTACGGCGAAGGCAGCGCTGGCGAAAGTACAGTACTCAGCGTGGTGGGAAGCCGATGGCGACAGCTAGGAAGGAAAAACCCCTTTTCAAACGGCGGTTTGTTGATTTTGCTTTACCTGGTCACGGGGGCGGTTTCAATACTTTTAACCTTTCAGTAATTTTCGTGGAAGTTTTCACTGTTCTGGCCAGCTGCAACCCTAAGAGCATAAGCTGTAAGCGGTTTACCAAGCGACTGTCTCGGGCTGTGGTTGGAAGGCTATATTCCCGGTCAAAACCAAAACAATGGTAAACTCGAGCGAAGCGTTGGAGCTGGAACCCTCTCCGGAAGACCTGATAACCGTTTGGGGAAGGGAGTTTGCTGCACAGGCTCTGGGAGAGTCGTTTGGCAAGAAGAAAGAAGGGTCAGGAGTTGCTGCGGGCGTGGGGGATACAACCAGAGCCACAAGTTATGTCAAAGTTCTGTCGGAAGCAAGTTGGGACCTGTCGGGGTTGTTGGGAACTCCTGGGAAAGAAGCTGTAAAAGGCTCCACCTTTGACACGAAGCCATCATGGGAAGACGAGGGCACTCATCCGCAGTCTGGTAAGTTACCATCCCCTTCAAAAATTTTCTCCCCATCTGGGGGTTTAGAAGATATTATAAACTCGGTTCAAAATGTCGGTGTCTGGAGACCTGTTGGGGGTATAAAATCCTCTGGAATCGAATCTGGGAAGAGTTCACAGCAGTGTGCGGTCAATAGGGACCTGTTCCCTAAAAATTTGGATCAGGGTTTTTTGGGGCCGAAAGTAGGGGAAGCGGCCAGAGAAGTCAGGCATATTTTGGGTGAAAGCCCCGGTTTGCCTCATGTTCTTGCCGGGGAAGGGAATAGTGGCAGTCCGATTGAAGGGCTTGTCGAGACCCAGACAAGTAATAGGATCGAGCATGCAGAAGGAGCGGATAATGGAGACCGAAGGAGGTATGAAGAACAATCTCAGGAGCCTGGAGACAAGTTCGAGACATCTGATGTTAGAAGATTAGGGGGGAAACGCAAGAAATCAAAACCTTTAAAGACAAGGGAGTTTGAAGAGGTGGTTCTGGGGATGGATATGCAGGTTGAGGATGTTTTAGATGTGGATGGGGTCACGCTGGTGGGCAGAATTAGAGGTCAGCCTGTTTCAGGTGTAGCCTTTAGGCGTTGGGCGGAGAATCAGTGGGCGGGTTCGATGGCGGCCACCTTCAAATCAAATGCGCTGGTCAAGGGTTGGTTTATGGTCAAATTCGACTGTAAGGAGGCTATGGAGTGGGTCGAAGGTCAGAATTGGGCATATGGGAATAGGCCGGTATTTTTCAAGAGATGGACGCCTCTGTTTGATGCTGAAACAGAAAGGATGGACGAATTTCCGGTTTGGGTAAGAATACCAAATCTTCCCCCATACCTCTGGGCGGACTCGGTCTTCAGGTCGATTGGGAATGTGTTGGGGACTTATCTGGATGCAGATAGATCCTACCTACAAACCTTTGAGAAAAGGGTGGCACGGATTCTGGTTAAACTCAATCCAAAGGAGGGCCTAGCAAAATCTATTCCTCTTCGTTATAAGGATTACAGAATTGAGCAGAAACTCGATTACGAACATCTCCCGTTTCGCTGTCACTGTTGCCACGAATATGGTCATTTGGCGCGTGATTGCCCGCTGGGAAGACGAAGGAGGAGGTTTCAAAAGGAGACAGAGGGCTGGGAAGAGCCTATAGGGCAGGATGAGACTCAGGTAGAGGAGCCTGTGCGCGCGGGGACTCACGGGGAGGACCATTCTCATCAGACAGAGGCAGTTTTTTCCAAGGAGGAAGGAGAGCCGATGGATCTTGCAAACAATCAGCCGATGGAGGACACCACCATGGAGCCGAATGTCGAAACAAACTGCAATCAATCGGGTATGCCGTCCACAGCTTTAAAGCATTCCTCTATTATATCTGATTCTTGTATTGGGGGGCTTTCTGTTTTGAACACATGTAACGATGTGATGAAAAAAATTGATAACCTTTCTATTGAGTCAGTCTCCATAAATCTGGGTGGTGAGGACTTTCCCCCTTTGAAGACTGGTGGTGAACCTAGCTCTGTATCACGGCCCTATAACCTGAGATCCTCTAGCAAAAAACCGATTGTCCCGAATGAGGTCATGGAACCGGTAGGAGGATTAGGGTTAGAAACTCCAAAATGCCACACAAAAAAGAGCAGAGGTAGAAAATCGAGATTACACATTACTCAGGAAAAAGCAATTTTTGATGTTGCTGATGGGAAACAGATGACAATCCCTGGGGCGCTTAGAGCAGCAAAACCCCCTGAGACGGTTATCAAATGATCTGCCTCTCTTGGAACTGTAGGGGTTTAGCTAGTAAACCTAAAAAACTAGCTCTAAAAGACCTTATTTCTCGCTGCAACCCTGATATTGTTTTCCTCCAGGAGACTTTAGGAAAGAGTATGGAAGTTGAAGCAGCTCTCTGCTCCCTTCTCCCGGGATGGGTTTTCATGGCTGCAGATGCCTCTGGTCACTCGGGAGGTATTGCTATGGGTTTCAAAAAAGGAAAGTTGAAAGTGCTATCCTCATGGGGACTCCAAAATGTCCTGGGAATGGAGGTTGTATCATCAGAGTTTGATTTCCCTCTGACAATTGTAAATGTCTATGGACCATGTCAAGGAAGGGCAACGTTCTGGAATGAGTTTCTCTCCAAAAGTTTGGTACAGGACAAGAATCTCATCATTGGAGGAGACCTTAATTTTTCCATGGGAACTTCGGAAGCCTGGGGACCTCTTGCAAGGGAGGATCCTTTGACGGATTTCTTTACAAATGCTCTTTTGTCTCATCAGCTGATTGATGTAAACATCATAAAAGCTAAACCTACTTGGAGAAACAGGAGGACTGGGGAGCATAGAATTGCTAAAAGGTTGGATAGGTTCCTCATCAGCGAGAGATTGGCATCTCTGGTTCCGTTATTCAGGCAGTGGGTAGGGGAAGGTGGAATTTCAGATCACTTCCCCATTCTCCTTGAGTTCTCAAAGCCCCCTCATAAGCCGGCCTCGCCTTTCAAATTCAATGCTCTCTGGCTCCAGGAGGAATCTTACATAAAGCTTTTCCATGAAACTTGGAGGCACCCGAGACCTGACCTTGAGGGGAGCAAAGCTGGGAGGTTCATGGAAAATTTAAAAAGGTTGAAGAAAGCAACCATTGTCTGGGCCTCTGAAAGGAGGAGGAAACAATCTGAAGATTTAGTAAGCATTGATGAAGCCCTGAGGGTTCTGGAAGAACCAGAGGCTGACGCCTATGCATCTTTGGAATCTAAAGAGAAAATTTTGGAGTTGGAAAAGAAGAGGGCGAAGATTTTATTGGATAAAGAAGAAGAGTGGAGGTTGAAAAGCAGAGCTATCTGGCTAAAAGCAGGGGATGAAAATACAAAATTTTTCCACAACTATGCAAAAGGGAGGAGGAATGCAAACACTATTTGGAAGCTGAGGGACTCGGAAGGTAGGGAGGCATCTTCGTTCGAAGATCTGTCTGCTATGGGGAAAGATCACTTTCAGTCCCTCTTTGCTGATCCGGGGGATATTAATCTACCAGAAATCATCAGAACTGCTCAGGCCTTTCCTCGTTTTGTGGAGGAGGAGGAGGCAGAAGACCTCTTTAGAGAGGTGACAAAAGAGGAGGTTGAGAGTGTTATAAAGTCCATGGCAAAAGACAAAAGTCCTGGACCTGATGGCTGGTCCATAGAACTTTTCACTCATTTCTTTGAATCCATTGGGGCAGAACTTTCTGAGGTGGTGGAGGAGTCTAGAATTAAAGGAGAAATATATGGGCCGTTCAATGCAACTTTCATTGCCCTCATTCCGAAAAAAGAGGATCCTGGCTCCTTTGAAGATTTCAGGCCTATCTCTCTATGCAATACCATCTACAAGATTATAGCAAAGATTATTGCGGTACGCCTGAAACCTATCCTATCCTGCTATATCTCAAAGGAACAATTTGGCTTCCTAAACGGGAGGCAGATCCATGAGGCTATTGGAGTAGCACAAGAAACAATACACAGTCTCAGGCAGGCAAATAAGAAGGGGGCAGTGCTTAAAATTGATCTAGCCAAAGCTTATGACAGGGTCAATTGGACATATCTCAAGATGCTTTTGATGCACCTTGGTTTTCAAGCAGGTTTCATTAGATGGATCATGGGATGCATCACAAATGTAAATTTTGCTGTTCTGATAAATGGAGCTGCTTCCCATTTCTTCAAGAGCCAAAGAGGACTTCGCCAAGGGTGCCCGCTTTCCCCTCTGCTCTTCCTCCTTGCGGCAGAAGGTCTAAGTAGGCTTATCTCAAAGGCTAAAAGTTCAGGTTTGATCAAAGGTTTGGAAGTTGCTGTTAACCTTTTCATCACCCATCTGCTTTTCGTTGATGACATTCTGTTGTTTACAAATGGGAATATATCTGAAATATTAGAGCTAAAGTCTATACTTGATCTGTTTCTAAAAGCAACAGGACTTAAAATAAATGACAGAAAGTCTCAGCTGATTTTTGAGGGTTTCAGTAGGCAAGAGGAGACAGCAATTGAGACTCAGCTGCCCTTTGGAACATGTAATATGGAGCAGCCCTTTAAATACCTTGGGTTTTGGCTCAAGCCAACCTCCTACAGGAAGCAGGACTGGAATTGGTTAGTAGCAAAGATTGAACAAAAAATTGCCCATTGGAGTTTCAAATGGCTGTCGAGGGCTGGAAGACTCACTTTGGTGAATTCAGTACTGCAGGCTATACCAGTTTTCTGGGCAGCCTTGACATGGATACCCAAAGGAATCCTCCACAAAATAAAGCAGCTTTGCAGTAGATTTCTTTGGTCGGGGTCCAAGGAAGAGTCTGTTCTCCCATGGGTGGCATGGGACAAAATCGCAAGGCCAAAAGATTGGGGAGGTTGGGGGCTAAAAAATCTTGTAGATTTTAGCCAGGCTCTAGCTGCTAAATCAGGATGGAGAATCATAACAATGGAGAATCTTTGGACGAAGGTGGTAAAAAGGAAATACATTGATCCCATCCCGATTGAAGATTGGATAAGAAGGCCTAATAAGAAAGGGAGGAATTGCTCAGTCATTTGGAAAGCCACTTCGGAGGCTTTTAAGGTAATTGAACAAGGTTTGGCATGGAGAGTTGGGAATGGAGAAAGTCTGAGGATTGGCAGAGACCCTTGGGTAGGTTGCAGTGAAGATTTTGCCCTTTCCCCGGAACTGATTACTCATCTGGAGGGCATGGGTATAAAAAGTTTAAATCAGATAGCTAGTATGGAGCAGACTTCTATTTGGGGCCAGGCCTGGAAGACTGGAGAGGATATTGGTCTAAATGTCTTTTGGCGAGATGATTGGCAGCGTTATATTCAGGAGTTGAGAAGATCAAATGTCAGAATTATGGATAGGCCAGATTCTCTGGTTTGGGCACATGCTGAATCAGGACTCTACTCCCCAAAGGCTGGCTATATCTTCTTGGTGAAGAATAAAGGATGGACTCCTCCTGTTTGGTGGTCAAAACCTTTGTTTAAGCTAAAATGCCCAAAAAAATCTAGGATTTTTTTCTGGTGTGCTTTAAACCATAAAATCCCTTCCTGGGATGTTCTGCAAGCTCGGTTTAAACAGGGACCAGGCAGATGCCCTCTGTGTTTCGCGGATGAAGAAACCATTGACCATCTTTTCTTGCTATGTCCGTTCACAAAACAGATTTGGATAGAGGCAGAAAGGCTCCTGAATGTAAAACTAAGATGGGAAGGGGTCGATTTAAATGCAACCTGGGAATACTGGTGGAATCATTTTCAGGAGAGGAACTTGAGGAATTTGCCCCCCATCATCTGCTGGGGTGTTTGGCTTGCAAGAAATCGTAGCATTTTTAGAGAAAAGTTATCTCCCGTGGCTGCAGTGGCCATTCAAAGCATCGCCATTTTTGATAGCATTCCCTTGAATGAGGAGCAAAACAATCGAAATCAGAGAACAGCACCAAATATTCGGGAAGGGATCCCGTGGGCTTTTTTCGACGGTGCTGCTCAAAATAACATTACGGGTGCTGGGATATGCATTCACATTAATAACGCTCACACTCTCAAGGCTGCGGTTGGAACTGGAACGGGATCAAATAACTTTGCCGAACTCTCTGCCTTAAAACTTCTGCTCTGTTGGCTCATCCAAAAAAACATCCACACCATTCAGATTTATGGAGACTCTTTGAATGTTATAAACTGGGTCATTGGGAAATTCAGATGTCAGAATTATATGTTGTTGCCCCTTTTAGAAGAAATACAATCTTTAAAACAACAGTTTAATGTCTTCTCCATTGAACATATATACAGGGAATTCAATGAGGTCGCAGATGGGCTTTCTAAGGCAGGTCTACAACAAGATCTGGGCTCGTGGAGAATAACTGAGCAGATCCAGGAACAGATCCGTGTGTCGGATCTCCCTCCATATGCATAGCTTTTCCTTTTGCTAGTTGCTCTAGAGTTCTTTTTGTTGTTTTTTCATGGAAATCTAGTAGCACTAGTCTAAAAAACTCCTGTTTATTTTACTACTTTCAGATACATTGATGCTCCGTTTTTGTTGAGCTGTTGTGTTTATGATACTTGGGTATGGATCAGCTGGGTTGTTTTCCTTTTGAAAGGAGGCCCAGCTGGATCTGGGTCATCTGGACTATGTTTTCATCCTTTGGTTTCGGCTGTCTAGGCCGAGGGCTTGTGTTTTTACTTCTGGGCAGCACGAGGTAGGTGTGCTGAGGATCCTCTCTAGAGGAGGCTGGCCTTTTATTAGGCAGACATTTCAGAATGTTAACTCATCTGCATGTAACTTTTTTTATTTCTTATAAAAAAAGTTCGTTTTTTCTTTGGAAAAAAAAAAAAAAAAAAAAACTCCACATCTACCACTCTTAGGGGGATGAAATCTATTTATCCCTCTAAGCACTTGGTAGACCCAAAATTAAGATGGATCTAAGATGATAAAATTTCCCCTTTAAATAGTCTATGCTCACATGAATACCATGGGTTATCATAAACCTGGAACTTAAAAATTACTATTAGTAATTTATAAAAATTAATAAAATTAATAATTGATTTTTATTTTAACCAAGTTAAAATGTTTAACATACATTAAATTACAACATCCATTTTTACTCTTGATTCACCAAGCCCTGAGAGGGATCAAATATTTTTTCACTCTATGCTAGTTTGCATATCACGATATTTGATACCTCTCGGGGCTTAGTAGATCCAGAGTAAAGATGGATCTATGTTGGTTTAATTCCCCCATTTAAATAGGCTACATTCCACGTGAATACCATGGGTCAATACCATGTGCCATTTTCATTTTTATTAATACTAATATTAGGGTTAATAATGTTTTTTTGCATGGTATTAATAATAATCTAGCCCATGGTATTTGGCCCATAGTATTTTTTCCATAGGTTTCACCTAAATATAACGCATTTTTTGAGTGTTTGTAAATACAAGGTGACTTATGGAGTAAATATAAAAAAATGTTTTATTTGTTTACCATACCTCTTTTACAAATATGGTATTTGGCCCATAGGATTCACTTAAATAAAACTTTTTTTTTGAGCCTTCATAAATAGAAAGAGGGTTATGGACCAAATATAAAAAGAGGCTTTATTTATTTACCATACGTCTAGTTTATTTATATTCTTATTTATTTACCATACTTCCACTTTATATTTTTATTTGTTTAAACCCTTACATGTATATAAGGTGACTTATGGAGTAAATATAAAAAATGTTTTATTTATTTACCATAACTCTCATTTATTTATATTTTTATTAATTTACCATACCTCCTTTATAAATATGGTATTTGGTCCATAGGCTTCACTTAAATAAAACCTATTCTTGAAAATTAGGGCAAATGGAAGGTTGTAACTCCTAATTTCAAGGGCTAAATTTACCTTTTTTACCCTCTCCCTTAAAATAAGGTGGGCTATTTGAGGCGATTTATAAAAATGTACTATGATACAAGATATTCGCCAACTAAAAATTTAAAACCCCTTAATTTCGCCAAAGGGTGAACATTCGCCCCTAAAATTTTCCATGCTTCCGGGTGTTCTGCATATTCCCGCATTAGCGAGAAATCTGATTTTTGTAAGCAAACTGGATGATGCAGGTGTTAAAACAGTGTTCGAGAAGGATACCTACAAGATGGTTCGGGGAGCACTAGTATTGATGCGGGGAGTTCAGACTGGAACTCTGTACAAGCTGCAAGGTAGCACTATTGTTGATGGGTGCAACAGTTCTATGGTTCTTGAAAATGGAGCAGAAAATCTAGTGGTCTCTGGAGAGAAGACCATGTTGTGGCATCAAAGGCTTGGACATATTGGAGAGAAGGGCCTTCGAATACTTCATGGTAAAAGTATGGTAGAAGGTATGAGTAATAGCTCTCTGGATTTTGATTTCTGTGAAAATTGTGTATATGGGAAGCATAATCGGATGAGTTTCCCCTCTGGTGGTAAGAGGGCAAAACAGATATTAGAGCTCGTGGATAGTGATGTGTTTGAACCTGTGAACGTTCCATCACTAGGTAAGTCTATGTACTATGTATCATTTATAGATGACTTCTCAAGGAATACATGGATATATTTCCTTAAGAAGAAATCTGAATTCTTTGACAGGTTTAAAGAATTTAAGGCTTTGGTGGAAAACCAGACAGAGAAGAAGATAAAGGTGCTAATGAAAAATAACGGTGGAGAGTTTTGTAGTAAGGAATTTGAAGAATTCTGTAAGAAGTGTGGTATAGCACGGCAGAAGACTACTCCATATACACTTCAGCAAAATGGAGTTGCAGAAAGAATGAATAAGACGTTGATGGAAAGGGCAAGAAGCATGCTCAGTGGTGTCGAGTTAGGACAAGAATTCTGGGTAGAGGCGGTGGAGACAGCATGTTACCTGGTCAACAGATCAACTTCATTAGCATTGGAGGATAAGACTCCACAAGAGCTATGGACTGGTAAGAAACCCTCTCTTTCACATCTGAGGGTATTTGGATGTGATGCATATATACATGTTCCAAAGGAGAAACGAACCAAGTTGGATAGTAAATCTGAAAAGTGTATCTTTATTGGGTATAAGGATGGTTTAAAGGGTTATAAGCTTTGGAACCTAGCAACAAGGAAGGTTGTGTATAGCTGAGATGTGGTGTTCAAAGAGGTGAAAGATGTTATTAAACATGAAGTCCAACCAAAGGAACCTAAGAAGATAGAGTTTGAGGTAAAGGAGGAAGAATCAGACTCTACAGCAGAGGGGGAAATCAGAAGATGAAGAGCCACAAACTCTGGGTGTAAGAAGATCAGTTCGAGAAAGAAGGCAGCCAGAAAGGTATAGTCCATCTGCTTTCTCTTCAAATTTTGCTTTATCTATTACTGATGATGATCCCAGAACTGTGAAGGAAGCAGTAGATTCAAAAGATGGAAAAATCTGGAAAGAGGCCATGGTTGATGAAATGGAATCTTTGCACAAAAATGAGGCTTGGGATCTGGTGGAGTTGTCGGCTGGAAGGAAACCCATTGGCAGCAAATGGATGTTCAAGAAGAAGACAAATGCAAAAGGAAAGGTGGAGAAATACAAAGCTCGGTTGGTAGCAAAATGTTATTCCCAGGTGCCGGGACTTGATTTTGGTGATATTTTTTCTCCTATTGCCAAGGTAACTTCTATTAGATTAATTTTATCTGTTGCTACTGCTTTTGATTTTGAGGTAGAACAGATGGATGTGAAAACAACATTTCTTCACGGGGATTTGGATGAGGAGATCTACATGAAGCAACCTGAAGGCTTTGCAGTGAAGGGTAAGAAAGAACTAGTATGCAAGTTAAAGAAGTCTCTGTATGGATTAAAACAGCCACCAAGGATGTGGTATCAGAAATTTGATACATTTATATGGGGAGTTGGCTTCACCAGAAGCAAAGAAGATCACTGTGTGTATTTTAAATTAATTGGTGACTGTGTTATTTATCTGGTCTTGTATGTGGATGATATGTTGCTGGTTGGAAATGACAAAGAAATTATCCAGGATTTGAAAACCCAATTGTCCTCCAAATTTAACATGAAAGATATTGGTGTTGCAAACTATATTTTGGGTATGGAAATTAAAAGAAATCGGGCAAAGAGGAAGCTCTGGTTAAACCAGAGGAAGTATGTCGAGACAATATTATAGAGGTTTAATATGCAGGATAGTAAACCGGTGAAGGTTCCTATTCCTGTAGGTGTAAAGCTATCTGCTGAACAATGTCCCAAGACACAAGAAGAGGAAGAGGATATGTCTCGTGTTCCATATGCAAGTGCAGTTGGTAGCCTAATTTATGCAATGGTCTGTACTAGACCAGACATTGCACATGCAGTGGGAGTATTGAGCAGGTTTATGTCAAAACCAAGGAAGGAGCATTGGACAATAGTGAAGCGGGTTTTCAGGTATTTGCGTGGCACTAGTGATTATGGTTTGTGCTACCAAGGAAGACCAGAATTAGACAGAGTTACCCTATATGCTATCAATTAAACTACTTTCTTATACCCCCTACCTGGTTACGAATCTCAACAAATGATGGCAACACTCATGTTTCCAAACATGGCTCTAGAAATACGCATATAGTCTTTGGCACCTCCTACCACAGTGGCTACGTCAATGGACACCTTCATCAAATAGGTTATCTCAAGTCCCACCATAGAGGCTTTACCACCTTTGGGCACAATGCATCTTTCAAAAACACGAGAGAGTAAAACAATAAAGAAAAAGAAAAAATCAAAGAAGAAATATCATGCCAATGCAACCTCTCATAAGGTAACTCCTCCATCTGCCCTTTGTGACATGGAAGGTCTTCCTACCAACCAAGTCTTAGCATTGGATTAGGTAAAGTTCATTCTTCATGCCCCTCAGACACACCTCCCCCTTTCTTTTCCATCTAGAGAAAAGGTTTATTCGTCACATAGTAAAGGCTTAGACACCAACCATCCATGTTCCATTTGTGCACATCATGGACATTACACCCATCATTGTCCTTATCTCCCTAGATTAGGTAAAGTTCATTCTTCATGCCCCTCAAACACGCCTCCCCCTTTCTTTTCCATCTGGTGAAAAGGTTTATTCATCACATAATAAAGGCTTAGACACCAACCATCCATGTGGCATTCGTGCACATTGTGGACATTACACCCATCATTGTCCTTATCTCCCTAGATCTTGGGATGTGTTGGTCACCTTATGTCACGATAACATGGTGGCACCTCTTCTTCCACCCACTCCAAATGAAAATGATGTCCCTCACACTATTTATTATGTCTCCTTTATGGTTAATCAAATCCAAGTGCCCCCATGTGCTCTTTGCATTGAAACTAGTTATCATACACATTTATGCCACTCATCATCACATATTGATGTAATTACCCATCTTTGGTAATGTAACCCAAAACATCAAAAATATCTCTATCAACGAGAAAACCATCCTGCCAAGGTCCCCACAATTTGACCTAAACCACATAAGGGATACTTCAAGGTTTTTTATTCCTTACCCATAATAAGTTATTAATATTCCTCTCGCACAATCCCCATGACACCGAAACAATTATTGGAACTCTCTCTTGATTCATCAATCACTATCAGACAGGAGATACTTCTTCCCCCAGTAATAGTGACACACATGAACAAATATATAATATTGTTCATCTATAGGAACTGTGATTAAAGTCATATGCTCATCATTCCATGATGTTGATATCACTTAACCCATGGAAAAGGAAGCATCATCAAGGAAAGCATGGACAAAAATATTCTATGCTTTGTCCATATCTCTTGGTCCTATGGTATCTAGTGCAATATCATACCCTTGCATGTCTACTAGTACTTCCATGAGCCAACCACAACTTCATGACCCAACAATTCCACCATCTCCTTTCTTGAGTAAATTCCATTCTGATGAAGACATCATGGAGGCCATGAGGGCACCTAAATTTCTATGGGATGTCATGCATCATTTCTCTTTCTTCCTCATGGGAAATTATTTTACATAGTGCACATCATCTGCATTCAACGTGTATGCAGTGGAAACAAAGGATTTCATTCTTATAGGCCACATCCATTTATTCATGTTGGCTTATGGGGGCTTGACTCAGGTTTGAAGTTATTTAGCCAAACAAATCCCTACACTATTGGACCTTTCGACATCAGCCCGTGGAGCGCGGACTAAAGTCTCACCCAGAGTAGTATGGGGGGATGCTGGAACCAAGTTTCTGCACCCTTGAAATGTCTGTGATGTCGGTATAGTCCAACTATGTCTTCCTTTGCGCAGGTCGTTTCACGCACTGTTCTAACCTTCAATGCAATCTGTTATAATCATCTTTCGTGCAACCCTAACCAAGGGCTAAGATGCTTTCGCGCTACTATGGCAGTGACCTGCGCTATTTCCCCAAACTACATCGTGTATCTTACTTATCTTCTTAACATACCTTAATTATCTTCACGTAAACAGTTACTCTATCTTGCATTCACTTAATCAACACAGTTATACACATTTTCACATCCTATAAGAATTAAAAGTGCAATTTATATCCAATGTAACAGATGCATAAAACAGGTAATAAATACGCAAAAATGATAGGAAACTTCTCTTTATTAACAGTTCCAATTGTTATAGACTCGACTCACACTGCACACTCAGTTGTAGGTGTCCGCGCACTTAGCTACAGACTACTAGTCCTCTGCACACTTAGCGGCAGAGCCTTCTCCTACTATATGACCCAAAACTAGGCTTTACTCCAAAGATATGACTCAACTCTTCATCTTTGACTATTCATTGATTGATCTCTTAACTACTTAGAGCCTTGCTCTATTATACAATCCCATGGTCCGCAGACAATGGGTAGATCTCTACACCCAACATTACAATAACAAAATTAAGGGCAGACAACCCTATGACTCTTTTACAAACTACATGCTCCATGCCCACAAAATGCGGAGTCTTTACATCGAAATTACAATCTTTGACCAAAATCTGGACTCTAAGCCTCAAAACGTCCCTTGGGGGATCCCGTGCCAAACATGCCCCCAACAAAAACATCGTGACTCACCCTCGAGTCACTCTATTGGTGCGAAGATCTTTGCGAGAAGACCTCCCAACTCTGACTGGATCGTTGCAAGTTTGGCAGTGTTGGTTTGTATGGGCCTGACCCAGGTTCAGAGGTGATTTAGCCAAGAAAATCCTGAAACTACTGGCCCTTTCAGCGACAGTCTGCGGAGCACGGACTGAAGTCTCACCCGAAGTAGTATGGGAGGGTGCTAGAACCAGGTTTCTGCACCCTGGGGATGTCAGATGAGCTTCTACATGTCCATAGTTTGACCCTACGCACACCTATTAGTCCCTCGCAAGCTGTGATGCTGCCTCCGCATAGACTTACTCGTGGCACGATCCGTATTATAGCCAAGTTCCTTTCTATTTAACCTATTATTACCCGATTACTTAACTTATTTGTGTAAGAGTAGTGATAATTAGTAGTATATCCAGTACACATATAAGTGCGTGCGATAAACAAAACAGTCTAAATGTAAAGAAGGCAATACACAAGCAGATGCACAGAAATTGGAATCAACTTCTCTTTATTATTCTTTGTTCTAGATTACAGACTCAACACTATCCTGCGCACTCAGCTGCAGGGGTGTGCGCACTCAGCTACGGACTCTACTTAGGCCTCTACGCACTTAGCTGCAGAGCCTCTTCCTACTACTACAACCCAATACAATTAGACTCTTACTTTATGCTTGAACCATTTGTATTCACCTATCTCTCTAATTCGCTATCTTTACAACATAGATCCCACTCTATTTATATAATCCCATGGTCCGCGAACCATGGGTAAGCCAACATGACATTACATTACTTTACAATACTTAGGGTGGACAACTCTATGACTAAACCTATACTTTGCGCTCCACTCCCACAATTCGCGGAGTCTTACAATACATTTGACCAAAACTTGGGCTTTGAGCCCCAAAACATCTTGTGGGGGGATTCCATGCCCAACAGGCCCGCAACACAATCATCGTGACTCATCCCCGAGTCACTCTGTTGGCGCAGAGTCCCTCCAACTGGTCCCGATGGCCTAAATGTCGGCAGCGCACTGAGCCACTGCCTATTGTACCTGCTGCATTCTTGCTTCTGAATCATCCATGTCTGAATTGTGTCCTTACCTTGGTATCGGCATCTGTTGCATGTGTTTATAGTCCTGCGCCCTCGTCCGGCACCTCAGGTCGCAAAAACTATGCTTTGGTTGGTTAGTCAGAGAGTTGGCCCACTCGTGTAGGGTTTCAAGCGACTACCATTTACTTTGCCTGGGAAGGGTTCTCCATTTAGTTTGACTAGCTGGACTGCGCCTCCGTCTGTGACCTCCTTAACCATGTATGGTCCCAACTAGTGCATTCTGAATTTTCCCGGAATTTTTTCAAAGTTGTTCTCATACAGCAACACTAATTCATTTACCTTGAAGGTGCACAACTTGATATGGCAGTCGTGCCAGACCTTTTCTCACTGCTTTTGTACCTGCTGATGAAATCCAGCCAGAAACCGTTCTTCTAATTACAGAAGCCTTCCAGAGCTTCACCGTCCGTCATGCTTGTGAGCACTTCTATTCACAGACTAGGTACGATGTATTCCATCGGCATGACAGCTTCTGTGCCATAAACTAACTGGAAAGGTGTCTGTCCCATCAATTTCTTGCACATTGTCCTGTATGCCCATAATACGGCAGGTATGCGCAGGTCCCAGTCATTTCACTACGCATTACATACTTTGGTCAGCCCAGTATCTAGTATTTTGTTGAATGCCTCTACTGTCCCATTGGCTTGTGGGTGGTACGATGTACTTTTCTGATGATAGACATAGAAATATTCTGTGAGCATGCTAATGGTTTCATCTAGGAAATGTGTTCCACGAAATTAAGATTTTCAGACAGCCAAACCGTGTCAACAGGTTTTCGAACAAAAAATTCGCAGCCGTAGCGGTTGTGCAGTCCTTGACCAGCTGCGCTTCCGTCCATCGTGTCAGGTACTCCATTGCGGTGATGATGTAGAGTGCATCCGTCTTTCCTTGAGGTTTGATTGGGCCCACAAATTCAATTGCCCATTTTTCAAACGGCTGTAGTTTCATTTGTGGATTTAGTGGCATCTCGTCCCTTCATGATGGTTTTCCAGTCCTTTGACATATATCGCAGGCCTTACAATGCACTTTCGAATCCTTATGTAGGGTCGGCCACCATAACCCTGCATGAAGAATCTTTTGTGCAGTCGTGTGTCCTACATAGTGTCCTCCTGCAGCGCCCCCATGTGCTTCCGCAAGGATATGACCTCGTTCAAATTCAAGTACGTATCTTCGCAATATCTCATCATTGCCCATTTTGTAGAGTTGCCCCACGATGACAGAAAAGTCCTCCACACGCACCACCAATTCCTTCTTCTATTGGACTGAGTATTCCGATGCAGTCCCTATTGTTAGAAAATTGATTATGTCTTCGAAGTGTCCATCCGCGATGCACACTGCAAAGAGCTGTGCATCAGGTAATCCCTCTTCCAAATTCGTTGGTTCCTCGCCCGTCTCAATTTGTGACAAGTGATCTGGTCCTGCGCTTAGGCGTCCTGGCTTGACTATGACCTCAAAATCCTATTCTTGAAACAATAAGACTCATCTGCATATACACCCCCCCAACACAGGCTTGTTCACCAAGTATTTCAATGTGGAATGGTCGGTGTACATCATGAAATGTCCCAGGAGTAAATAGTGTCAGTATTTTTGGAGCACGTATACCATTGCCAAACCCCTCGCATTCGGTGGTGGAATAGTTCTTTTATGCTTTGGACAATCTCCGACTTGCAAATGCAGTCGGGTGATCCACGCCCTCCGCGCCCTCCTGTGTGAGTACGGCTCCCAGTGCAATACACGACTCATCGACATGTACATGAAATTCCACATCCCATTTTGGGAAGACCCGGATTGGAGCGGAGGCCAGTTTCCCCTTCAGGACATCCAAACTCTTCATGCAATCATCATTTTAGCAATATGTAACATCCTTTTTCAATAGCTTTTCCATCAGCGCTGTTATTTGGGCATAAGTTTTGATGAATTTCCTATAGTATCTAGTGTAGTGCGCAATTGTTTAACACTTTGCGGTGCTTCCAAATTTAGAATAACAACAATATTTGCAGGTTCCACCATTAGGCCTTGTTTGCAGACCACATGTCCCAGTAGGTTTCCAAAGGGAACGAGGAATGTGCACTTCCTAAGGTTCAGCGCAATTTGGTGTCGGTGGCAAGTATCCAACATCAAGCGTAAGCTCACGACATGGTGCTTAACTAATCCAAAGATAGTCTAATCATCCAGATAGACCTTCAAGAACTTGTGGATGTATTCTTTGAACGCGGCCACCACGATGCGTGAAAATATAGCTGGTGTGTTCTTCAGTCCAAACAGCATAACGGTGTATTGAAAACATCCCCATTTTGTTGCGAAGGTCGTTTTTCTCCTATCTTCTGGTGCGATATTGATTTGATGGTACCCTGAGAACCCATCCGTGAACGAGTATGCTTCTTAACCACCAACATTCTCCAGTACTTCATCTATGAATGGTGTTGGGAATGGATCATGTACACAGGCGTCGTTCAGCTTTCTGAGCACCACGTATATTCTTATTTCACCCTTCTGTTTTTTCTCCTGTACTGCCATAGGACTCACCTAGTCAGATTCTTCCACCGGTTCAATAATTCTAGTTGCGAGCATTTTTTCTAACTCATTGTAGACCTTTTCTTTATACTTTGGATTCAAGCGGTAAGGCTGCTGCTTAACTAGCTTCGTGTCAGGTTTCGGGGTGATCTTCATCATCCCTAAGTCGCCAACGATCCCTTTCAAGTTCATAATTTTTGTCGAGAACAAGTCTTGGTATTCGTGGAGTAACTCAGTGACCTTATCCACTGTGGCATCATCCCAATAGTCTCCAAGTGTTGCGTACTTTGGCTCCGCCTCCATTCCAATGTTAACCTGCTTTGTCTTTAGTGGCACGGTGATGTCGGGGTCTTCAAGTGATGGTCCTTGAATCTCACGATAGCCTTCTGTTTCTTAAATGTTAATATTTCGTGGGTCCTCATCATCCTCCTCAACATTTACATTATAACACTCTAGTGCGTAGCTCAACTGTGTCGCCCATTCTGGATGAAGTACTTCCATTGGCTCCTGGGGTATTTTGAAGATAGCTGCTTTTACTGCCTGTGCTGCATCATCAACAATATCTGACCAATGATCTATGTTAATAGAAATCCCTCGCTCAAGACATCCCATTCATCTGTACCATGGCGGAGCTCCGTTTCAGTATACCAATTCATGGGTATGACATCCAGGGTATGATAGAATAAATGTACCCATTTAGGTTGTGGCTCTTCCCTGTAGACCTTGGTCCATTTCGCGAGGTGTGTGTGTGGATCATCTCATCTGTGATATTTATCTACTAGCCGTATCTGCGGTTTCCCAAATCGTAGGTGCATCATTCTTCTACATCCGTGCTAGTTCTCAAAACTTCCCTGATGCGTACCCCACCTTCGTGCGGGTCTTGCGCACAGTGTCCACTTTAGCGCATCGAACTGCTGTTGTTCTAGTACTGCACTTTCAAATTTTCTCAGGAATTCATCCATCGTTGTCAACCCATCATATGTTGGCAAATCCCTTGCTTTTGTTGTCATGTAGCGGAGTGATCTAACCATCATGTTGCAATTAAGAGTTGTTACTTCGTGTAGCCAATTCTGCCATTGCTCTATCTCTTCGTCTGAATCCGAAATGCAAGATCTTACCTGCTCCCATGAAATCCTTCCATCTACAGTTAGATTTGCCCAATCCTTTTCTTGTGCAGTTATCTTGTAAATACAATCGAGATTGTCATCACTATCGTTGTCGCGCACCGGTTCAGTGTATCGCGCTCCTTCAGCTGGATCTAGCGGTACTACTACGCATAGTGATATTTTCTCAAAGATCATTTTGTGCTTCTTAAGATTTATGACTCTCTTCATATTGGTGGCCCAATCTATTCCTAGTAGCACAAGATAGGGATTATTGTCATCGACAATCCTTATCACTTCAAAATCTGCCTATGCACTTGCACCTTCAATATCTACTGTTACCCCTTGCAATCTTCCCATGTGCAAGATCTTCTGTTGGTTCGTCATTCGTAACTGAATAGGATACCCTTGTAGCACGGGTTTGCCCATGCGTTCCCATGTTTGTTTTGGCAGTACATTCACGTCTGATCCGAGATCCAAGATTACCTGATCCATTTCATATTCACCGATTTTCACAGTCAACCTCATTTCCCTTCCTGTGTGTAATGCATGCTTTCCTAGTTTCCAAAGCACACGCGGTTCTCCTGACCCCACGCACCTAGTGATAAGTTCCTGTAGTCCTTTTACTGCCTTGTTGTCGCGTAGCAGTTTCATGCATGTCTCCAGAAGGTTAGTGAGCATTGAAGGATCCATTCCTGGTTCTAATTGATCCTTACTACCTGAAGTGGAGGCATCCATGAAGCTCTTCTTAGCTTCCATGAATGTCTCCTTCACGCGTTCTAAATCAAATTCAGGTTCCTTTGTAGGAGCCTTGCGAACCCACAGACTTTCTTTTGGCTGCTTCACTTTATCATTACCGGTGGTCACACCACTCCTGAGTATCATGTTTACATTCGGGTCTTCTTTGCGCGGTTCAAACCTCATCATCTACAGATTTTGAGTCAGAGGGGGCTGAAGTACCCCTTTTTCATGCAGTATCGCTATCAATGTAAGTTAGTCTTCTGCCTCATGATCAAACTGAGTACAATCAAACATGATGGCCTTGTCGGGTTTGCACAATCACAAGCATAGTGCCCTGGCCCTCCGCAATTATAACAAATTAACTATCTGTGACCCCTTCCTGGTCCCATTCCACCTTGACCTCGACCGCGCCCCTAAAATCAAATGTGCGCCATTCCCGCATTTGGGTCGAGGGCTCACGTTTCTGCCTGCACCCTGTAGGTAGGAGTCTGATCCATCATTAGTTCATAGCTTCTGCAGGGGCATTCATCATGGACTACCGACCTGCAGAAGTTACAAAACAATTGTTGGGACGTTTGCGTGTACTTCTGCAATAGATGACAATTATCTATAGTGTGTTTTCCTCCTATCTAACAGATCGTGCACCATAATGCAGGCACCACACTTGGCCCTGCCTGTGCCTCAGGTCTTAACAACATCGGCCCTCCTCCTGCCAAGTAGTTTACGAACAATGGACAGTGGTCATTGTCATGCCCCTGGCCTTTGCATTTTATGCACCATACCTCCTCCCACGCCTCTAGCCGAGGTGTCCTGTCCTGTTTCAAACTTTTCATTTCCAAACACAGATTTTGCAGTTGCACGTGGATTTGTTAGACTCCCAAACCAGGCTCTTTTATAGGGGTCTCATGCAATCTCATCGCCATTTCTAAAGCTTTGTCCTGGGTGGAAAGTTTTTTTTGTGATAGTGTCGTCCTTAAGTGTGGTGTTAGTGATGCTTCAAACCATGCGCAGTGTTGTCCATTCGTCAATGTCATGTTGGCTTTGCGAATCATGCCCTTCAGTCTTTGGTTCAGATCCCAGGGGTTCTACCTGGGAGCATCGTGATCTCGTTAAACCTAATGATTGATTGTGTTTCCAACTTTTGCCTACTAAATTCCCTATTCAGCGCGGCCTGGATTTCTGCGATTCCTGTGATTGGATGGTCAATAGAATGCTTGATGTACCATGTTAATGCACAATCCTGCAACACGCTCACCAGCGTAGCCTTCTTGATATTGTCATCCATGACCCCTTGTGCTTCCCATACTGCTCTTACCACGAACCATAATTGGTCCGGATCTTCATTCCCTACTCCTCTGAATACTGGTAGTTTGATCGCACTTGACATACTGAACTGTGGTGGTGGCGGAGGCGGGGTGAGTGGAGATGTAGGTGAGGAGGCTGAAATAGGTGGTGGTGTAAGTGAACATGGTAAATGCGGAATGCGCTACCTTATCAGACTAACCACGCTTTTCGGAGAAACTTTCGCTAGCTCCTTATCGCTTTCCTACGTGGGGAAAATTAAGGGACTAGTTTCCAATTCTTCACTACTTCCGCTTCTATAGATCTTCCCACTTCGCATAGTCCCAAACATTAAGTTATTCTCATAACCTGCTTTTCACACAATAGCATCTTAATCCAAGTGTTCAAAGATTTAATATACTTACCTCGTGGTCCCTTGAGGAAATGTCACTCCACCTCACTATAGCTGACGATCATATTTATCGCGAATTCAGTGATAAATCCTCCTATAATTCGGTTGAGCCAATGGTCCACAGCTCACGCAATCTTATCTCCTGACGCTTCTAGTCTGTGCACTAATTCCGGAGTCCACATAATTGGTTTGTCGAGCCTACACCTTCCCTGACTGTCTGCTAGCTTTGCGATCCACTCATATAGCTCAGAAGGAAAGGATGCACAGAAAATTTCATGGATTTCCATATACAAGTAGCGCTCCAGTCACTGTTCCTTAGATAATCGCAGATTTTTGTTTTCCTGCACCGTGAACTCGTGAATCTTCTTGTCCAACCACTCTTCAATTTCTTTCTTTGTGGGATTCCAGTGGCACGACATCAGACATCCCTTATGCAGATCCCAGTCCTAGCAATGGAACCATTTGTTGGCTTGTATGGGCCTAACCCAAGTTCAAAGGTGATTTAGCCAAGCAAATCCTGGTACTACTGGCCCTTTCGGCAACAGTCTGCAGAGCACGGACTGAGGTCTCACCCGAAGTAGTATGGGAGGGTGCTAGAACCAGGTTTCTGCACCCTGGGGATGTCTGATGAGCTTCTGGAGGTCGGCAGTTTGATCCTGCGCGCACATTGCTATGCGCACCTATTAGTCCCTCACAACCTGTGATGCTACCTCCACACAGCCTTACTCGGGGTGCGATTTGTATTATACCCAAGTTCCTTTCTATTTAACCTATTATTACCCAATTACTTAACTTATTTTTGTAAGAGTAGTGATAATTAGTAGTATATCCAATACTCATATAAGTGCGTGCGATAAACAAAACAATATAAATGTAAAGAAGGCAATACATGCAGATGCACAGAAATTGAAATCAACTTCTCTTTATTATTCTTTGTTCCATATTACATACTTGACACCACCCTACGCACTTAGCTTCAGACTCTACTTAGCCCTCTACACACTCATCTGCAAAGCCTCTTCCTACTACTATGACCCAATACACTTAGACTCTTACTCTATGCTCGAACCATTCATATTCATCTATCTCTCTAATTCGTTATCTTTACAACTTAGAGCCTCACTCTATTTATACAATCCCATGGTCCACGGACCATGGGTAGGCCAACATGACATTACATTACTTTACAATACTTAGGGTGGACAACTCTAAGACTCAACACATATTTTGCGCTCCGCGCCCGCAATTCGCGGAGTCTTATAATACATTTGACCAAAACTTGGGCTTTGAGCCCCAAAATATGTTGTGGGAGGATTCCATGCCCAACAAGTAGCACATTGTGCGGCTCCTACTTTACTTCCTCTATGCGTTGTTTAGTGACCGCTGTGGCTAAACTGCTGCCCTGAATCCTTTCCTATGTTGCTTGCAGCTGTGTGAGTTTTTCTTTAATGGAGGCTATAATGGTATATGCCTCATCAATCCACAGCTGTAAGTGGGCCTTCAAAACTGCTTCCTTATGCCGAGTAACATCCACTTGCTCCTTGAGCGCTTTAGCCTACTACATCCTGGTGAGCCTCTGTGTGTGGGAAACTGTCTACGCAGTCCATTTTACTTCATCATATCTTTGTTATAGCTCACGCACCTCTGTCTCTAGGCATTGTATGTTTGGGTCCTCCTGCAGGGTGGTGAGGACCTCGAACGACTGCTTGAACAACTTTGTGCAGTTTGTCATTGCACTGTTGACCACCGCTATTGCTGTCGTGATTGCGGTGGTGCGTTGTTCCTTAACCTCTAGCGGAATTGAAGGCTGTGCCTTAAACTACAGTTCTGCTATCTGAAGGTTCAGCTCCAACTGAACCCTAGCCATTTCTTCCTTTGCCTCGAACACCCCTACTGCTAATTTTCGAACATGCACCTCCACTAGTTCTTCCGCTTGGATGGCCAACTCCAGGACCATTTGGCAGGCTTCCTCCACCACCTGCATTATTTATCGATTCTGTGACACTACCTAGTCGCGCTGCAGGCTCAATTGTTCAATGTTGATGCACTGCTTGCTCATTACCTAGAGCGCACGACCCTCTTGATTCATGAATGTTTGTGTGCGCAACAACTCAGTCCTCAAATTGCCAAGTTTTGTTTGCTAAACAACCCTTTGTAATTTATAGCGCCTTTTAAATTTGAATTTGACTATTCCCCCCACATTTGGTCCATTAATGCTCGATTGGCAACATATTTTCAAGAATCTAGCCCATAAAGTTCACCTTAAATGCCTGTCGCCCACTCCATTTGGTCTCAAACCAAGCATCACATCGTGAATAGTGACTATAGCGGTCACTTTCCAGCCGACCTACGTGGTAGCGCAACTACCCTCGCACTGTCATGAACCCTATGACACTGTGCTACTGCATGCAGTCCTGACATCACACAGTCCCTAGACAGAGTAGTTTATAGTCTTGTGCTTCCTTTCAGCTGCCTAGAGTGCTAAGACTATGCTTCTGTCAGCTAGTCAGATGGCCAAGCCCCGTGTGTATGGCTTCAAACAACTGCCATTGATTTCTCCTTAGCAGAGTTCTCCATTCAACTTTACCACCTACACCACGCCACCATCTGTGATCTCCTTAATAACATACAACCTCAGCCAATGCATTTTGGGCTTCCCTGGACCTGCTGGTGAAATCCGGCCAAAAATCATTCTTCCTCGAGCTCCTCCAACTGCGCAAGCCTATCCTCCAAGGCTCTACGATCTGTCATACCTGTGAGTGTTGTTATGCGCAGACTAGGCACAATGTATTCCATAGGCATTATGGCTTCCACTCCATAGACAAGCATAAAAGGTGTTTGTCCCGTTAGTTTCTTGCATGTCGTCCTATAAGCCCATAATACTACTGATACGTGCAAGTCCTAATCACTTTGCTACGCATTACATACCTTGTTCAGCGCGTTGCACACCTTGTTGATCGCCTCTGCGCGTAGAATCTTTTGTGTTATAGCTCCTCCAGTATAATTTCTTCCCAAAATTAAGAGCCATTTGCATCTTTGTCCCCCCAACACACGCTTATTGACTAGTCTTTCAGTGCAGAGTACATGTGCATCCGCACAGGTTGGGGCTCTTTTCCATAGGCCTACATCCTCCTAGCCAGATGCCCACACGAACCATCCTTTCCATTATACTTATCTTTCAGTCACACCCTAGGCTTCCCAAATCATGTGTGCATCATTCTCCTACATTCGTGCCAGTCGTTGAAGCTCCCTTTGTGCGTACCCCACCATCTTACGGGCATAGCATGTAGTACCTAGTACAATGCCTAGATTCGTTGCTTTTACTACACTTCTCTTTCAAATTTATCTAATAAGGTATCTATCTCACTTAAACCATCATAAGTAGGTAGGTCTCTTACTTATGTCGATATGCAGCGCAACGACCTTGTCATCATATTACAATTCAGTGTAGTTACCTCATGTAACCGATTCTGTCATCGCTTCATTTCCTCATTCGAATCCGAAGTACAGGAGCTTTCACACTCCCATGCAATCCACCCATCTGTGGTGGGATTCACCCAGTCCTTGTCTAACGTTGTTATCTTATAGATGCAGTCCAAATCATCATCACTTTCATAGTCGCGCACCGGCTCCATATAGCGTGATCCTTCAGCAGGGTCTAGGGGTACAATTACACGCAGTGACTTCTTTTCAAAAATCATTTTGCGCTTCTTCAGATTGATTACCCTGTTCATGTCAGTGGCCCAGTAAATTCCTAAGAGCGTGGGGTAGGGATTGCTATCATCAACAATCTCTATCACTTCAAAATCTGCTAGCGTGCTTGCTCCCTCAATATCCACAGTTGTTCCCTGTAATCGCCCCATGGGTATTATTTTATGCTGGTTTGTCATCCTCAGTTGAATTGGAGACCACTAAAGCATAGGTCTTCCCATTCACTCCCATGTCTGTTTCGGTAGAACATTCGCATATGATCCCAAATCTAGGATGACTTGATCAATCTCATATTCTTCCATCTGCGTGGTTAGCCTCATTTCTCATCCCGTCCTTATCTTATGCTTTCCAATCTTCCGGACTATGCGCGGTTCTCTTGGAACGGTCCCAGTGCATCTATTGATGCGTTCCTGTAACCCTTTCATAGCCTTACTGTCACGCAGTAACATCATACAGGTTTCCAGGAACGTTGTGAACATAGATGGGTCCATTTCCGGCTCTGATTTATCTTTGCTTCCTGAAGTGGAGGGATCAGTGAAGCTCTTCTTAGCTTCCATGAAGGTTTCCTAAGTGTGCTACAAATCAAACTCTATTTATTTTTCCAGAGCTTTGCGAACACAAGTACTATCTTTTGGTTGTTTGCCTTTGTCATCTCCCATCGTGATTCCACTTTGGAGCGCAATGTTCCTCGCACAACTCAGACCTCATCATCTGCAGGTTTTGAGTTGGGGGAGGCGGTAGCACTCCTTTGTCATGTATCCTAGATATCAGCGTAGGACAGTCTTTTGTCTCATGATCAAACAGTGTGAAATACAAACACAATGGGCACATAGGATTCATGCAATCACGGGCGTAATTTCCTGGCACTCCGTAATTATAGCAAATCAATTGTCTGCGACCTCTTCCAAGTCCTCCTCCACCTTGGCCTCGTCTGCACCCTTGAAATCTTGTTCATGCCATTCCTACATTTTAGTCAAGGGGCCACGTTTCGGCCTAAACTCTGTAGGTGGGAGTTCTCTCCATCATCAACTCATAGCTTCTGCAAGTGTGCTCATCATGTCCCACTGTCGATAGTGAATGAATCTGCCACTGATGACTGCAAACCCCAAGGTACTACTAAATGGACCATAGATCTTTGTCCAAGAGCAATGAGCCGTAATCGATAGGAAAATATCCGCTAGAAGGAAGGCATTAAGGCATCCTTCATCAATATAGTGCGAGTGTAACCCGTGTGCCAATAATGTGGAAGGAATCGGACGAAAAAGATGTAGTAACCCAACCGAAGCATGTTTCCGGTGTACACAAGATGTAGCTAGAACACGATAGAAACCCTCTGAACCAACCAATAATGAAAGCTGACACAGAGGTGAGGAATCCACCAATAGGGTCAAA
The DNA here is from genome assembly GCA_031772625.1 of Pinus tabuliformis. Lineage (NCBI taxonomy): Eukaryota > Viridiplantae > Streptophyta > Pinopsida > Pinales > Pinaceae > Pinus > Pinus tabuliformis. Next base: position 777,411,064 of record CM062808.1, on the reverse strand, counting down.
TGGAAACCAAGGCATTGCATGAATCCCAATGTGTGATAATGAAAGCTGATGTTGAACACAAGGGAAACCACTCAGTTAAAGACCCATGATACTGATCGACGCTAAGCACAAGGTGACCTATCAATAATGAAAATAGGGCTAGGGTGCGGCTCTAGGCCTGCCCTCAGAGCAATATGTCGTTGTCAATAAGGACAAGACCCACCAGCAAGAAGTCAATGGAGACCTTCTCAAACTGGCACGAGCAAAGGACCAATATAACTTATGTGATGACAAACACAACACTGACAACCAGGGATGGCCGACTGAAAAATAGGTCAAGAGACACCGCAGAGAGGCCGACTCAAGCTTACGTCCCTTGAACAAAAGCACAACTCAATGATTACTATATGGCAGCATATGATAACTCCGTATAAGTTCGTCATGCAGGATGCAAAAGCTAACTCTCCATATGATTGGAAGAGATAACCAATCATATGGGAACTAACTCAATAGCCAGTTTAAGGCGTACCTAAGTCAAACTAAATCCTGCCCAAAATGGAGGAGAGACTTTATTTTGAGTGCTTTGTTCAAGGGCGACACGACTGACTCTAGCTACCAAAAATATATGGAAATGTTGTCTCGTCCCCGCTCTTTTTGGAATATGTACTTTTTCTGTCTTTTTCTTTAAGCTGGAAAAAGAATAAAAGAATGCTATAGTACAGTGGAAAGAACAAGTGTCAAAAAAACAGATGATCTAGTTCTTGGGATGGGAACAATCCTATGCTCAATGCAGGGAGGCGAAACTGGTCAAGGACACTCAAAGGGATGTTCCTTCTACGGGTCAATGGGTGTGTCAAGTTGCAGAAGCTAAGTGATTGCACGGTTGATTTTGCAGAAGACATGGTCAAATAAGTGGCTTAAACACGATTCCAAGTGAAGTTGGCTCAAGGCCAATAGGTGCAAATAGTCAAAATGCAATGCAGCAGTACAACTCAACACAAAGGAGCCTCTAGGGTATAAGGCCAGAAATAAGCATAGAAGCAAGGAGAATGTGTCTTCAATGCACAAGTCATGGCAGGACTAAAGAGGACTCCCGAGCCTACTTAGTATAACAGCATGGGAAACCAATGTCAGTGAGGTTCTAACTAAGATGCCCATGTAAAGGATGGCTCTACCATCGCATCATGATTTAAAAAATCGACGAGTGAACATGGTTTGCTAACCAAGACACGATGGGATCGACCCTATGGCTAATGTATCACTGAACGGAGGCTAGTATGCAAGATGCAATGGAAAAAATGGTTTTCTCTAACCTATATGCCAGTAAGTGAACCATGACAGGTCAGCAGTCATGGGACCGAAATAGGATATCGAAGAAGTGTCCAAAATGTCCTGAAATAATAACCCATTCTCGACAATCCAAGCCCACAAGTCATAAAATTCATGAGACGAAAAATCAAGTTTTGGGAAAAACTTTGAAATTTCAAAGCTATATATTGACTTTTAGACTCACAAATTTTTCATTTCTATTTGGAAAAAAATTGTGGATCAAAAAAGGGAGCAAACTTTCCTCTAAAGAAATTGAGCATTCAAATCGTGCCAAAGTCACCAAGTAACCCTCAAATCATGCCTGCAATGTTTTGTGATAGTTTTTAGAAATTTTTATTAAGATTTGACCGTGGGAATTCATGTCAAAAAATCCAACTCTGCATGCACGCGGGTTGGTTGTGACCAACCCGCGTATATGACGAACCTACACGCGACTATGTGTAAAGGGAACCCACGTGTACGCAAGTTGAAGTTCAAACATAAAATCTAACGGTTGAAACTCATTTTTTTCAGGATGACCATCACATGGAGAGAGAGAGAGAGCATACCACAATTGACAATGAGGTAATGAATGACCAAAATGCACTAGATGCATTGAGAGGGTGCAACTTGTTGAAATTCTTCAAAATTCCAAACATGAAAGCCAACACACGCCTGCTCAAATTACTGATCCACTACTGGAGTGTAGAGGATGATGCCTTCATGATAGATCATATGCCTCTCAGGATTGAGGTGGAAGACATCTACTTTATTACAAGTCTCTCCCGAAGAGGGGAGATTGTGCATTCGACTGGCATGACAAGGAGTAGTCTTCCAGTAGAATACTATGTACATATATATTGTCTTGGGAATCGAGAAAAGATTGGAAGCCAGATTCCAATCAAACACATGGATAGTTTATCTCTGAGAATTCTGATGTTTACCATTGCAAGGGTAAATGGATCAGCTTCACTACATCAGGCTTCACGAGTGTCCATTAGCCTGGCAGTGGAATGCCTAACCACAGTTTTTTATTGGTGCACACCTCTTCTAAACAACATGAAGAGCCAGCTGACCTCCATTCAGAAAGGTCAGACAAAGAACTTTGGATATGGGACTATTTTATGCTCCTTTTTCTTCAAGAAGGTACTTGGGCTTCATCCCAAAGTATCTGTCTCCATCAGCAACCCGCGAGATCCACGGAAGGGTAGATGGGCTGACTTGATGAAATGCCTTGGAGGCGGGGACGTGCCAAGGCCGACTTTCGATGATGAGTTTTTCACCTAGTGGGACCAACAGATCATCGTAGTCGATGACTACCCGTATGCTGGCATGGATTTTCGAGGAGATACAGACTTGGTGTTTCCACTGAACGTAGCATGGGGAGACATAGGTAACAATTTTTTAAGTTTTTGTAAATTTTTAAGATTTTTTTTCTTTTAAATATGAAATGAACTTAGAAATATTTTTGATGGGAAAAAATATTGACAAAATGATCATGCTCCAGATGTGGGTCCAGTGAGACCAAATGGATTCCCTAGGCACAGGCATCGTGGAAGAGGTGTCGAAGAGGCAGCAGCTGAGACAGAGAGGGTCCTATATGCAGTCCAAAGAAACTTGGCGAGATTGACTCACTAGGTACCGATGATAGCCATAGAGGACCTACCTGAGGAGATGCAGCGCCGCATGGTAGGAGAACCACGGGAATAGGTCCGCATACTTTGGCATGTGGCCAATGCAGTAGTTAACTTCTTAGTCGCTTGTCATGAGCCGGGTCGATAGACAGACTGGACATGATTATGGGCATTTAGTCCCAATTTGTATATTATTTTTTGAACACTTTGTGTATACACAGGCAATTTTATGATATATATACAGATCCAAATTTGTTATGTTTGTTTAATTTGATAAATGATTGATATGCCAATCTAATGCTTGATTAGCGATAGAGTCTGCTAATGAATTCTCAAAACCTAAGAAAAATACTTCTTAAGGTAAAGTCCATATGGGGGCTCCACCAGCTTGTTCCTAGAGATGTTTATAGGTACAGTTCTTGATCTAATTGACATATTACCTTCGGCAGATAATTGTGATGGAGCCAAAGGGTTTGAAACTGTACAAACACCGCTAGTAAGCAGATTGGAGAACCTGGATTTGACTTCCTGCAATGGTGGAAGAAAATATGATCGATGATGTAAATATTCCCAAGGACGATCTACAATCGTCATTGCTTCTAAAATTGCTTCCTCAGATGGTAAAACTATATCTAAGCAATCCAGAGCAGAAGTAGAGTCAAGGGTCCAAGCTGGAGCCACATCACCATCTAACTCCTCTTAAAAAGGAGTGGGATGGTTGTCTATAGAGTTAACGATAGATTGATAGGCAAGTTCTTTTGTAGACATGGGAAATACCATTCCACCAACCTACCCTCCATCTAATGTGGTCGTAGATGAAGGTAAGGTCCAAGGGTCTGAAGGCCCCTTGGAGGATGAAATTGTATCGATTCTAGCTATAGGAGGGGGAAGATCAAATACACCCATCAAGGAAGAGTACATCCCAACTCCTAAATTCTCTATAGGTTGACGGGGATTATCCACCAATGGAATGGTAGAAACCGAAGTTGCTCAAGAGTCACCCGGAGAATAATCTAACTGATCAATTTTAACAATTCTCCCCTCATGAGGAAAACAAAGGATACGGAATAGAGATGAAATTATGGCATCCATCTCATAAATCTAATTACTTCCTAAGAGGAGGTTGTAATCCAGGTTGGCATCAATGATTTCTACCTAAATCAAGGAAAATCTAGGATAATTCCATGTGGCTTATGATAATGACCATCAAATTTTGTTAAGAGAGTCGATGAAGGAACAATTGAAGGTGATCCAATGGCCTTCAAACATGACATAGACATTACGCATGTGGAAGCTCCCTCATGTATAATTGTCCGAAAAATATTGGTTTTTCGATAAGTAGACTTTATCTGGATAGCCATATGGTGAGGAAGTCTCTTTTTGACATTCAGCATATCAAAAGTGAGCACTAAAGAATTTTTTGGATCTACTACTCGATCGCCGAAAGCAAAGCACTTCTCTGAGCAAGACATGACTGCAGTACCTCCCAATGTAGACATAACACAAGGAATTTGAGCCAAATCTTCTACAATCGAGTAGTTATGGGCTTCCCTAGCATTAGGGTTAATATTTGAGCACTTAGCGGCACCTTTTGGTATCTGAGGTATAGACTCAGCAGAGGGTCGCTCAATATGAAGTGGTTCTATGGTTTCGGGAACAAATTTTGCCTTAGATATTTTCGTTTCACCATAATAGTGTGCTCGTGTGGCAACGTCGACATGAGAGTTCATCATATACACATTTGAGGAATTTTCCCCTTCCTGGTTTCCCCCTGCGGAGGTACCAGCGTTCGAGTTCACGCTAGAAGGTAATTGCTGCCCTTGGGGGAAAGGGTTAGTCAGGACAGCTTGGGAGCTAGACGACCCTTACTACACTAACAAGCGTTGAGCATCCTGAATCTTGGGGCAGAGATGAGTCAAATGATCTCCATTACATAACTTGCATGGAAATTTAACCCTTTTCTTAGACTCTTTTCTACCCTCACCGGCACACTTGCCCATCTTGTTCGCATTACCCTTCCCTCCTTGGTTCTTCTTCTTACCTCGTCCCTTCTTCTTCCCATCAGATTGTTGATTTCCTCTGGGTTAGAAGTTTGGATGGCATTTATGGAGGTAGGTTGGGAAGGTGAAGTGTGGACAGTGCTGCCTGATTAGAAGAAGCAGTTTGTAGAGACAAATGTTGCAATTTGTTCAAAAGGTTCACTGTATTTGCGTCAATTGATCCAACTATACCATCAACATGAGGGCTTGGCTTTGGTTTAGCTAAATCAACCTTGGATCTAGGAGCATCAGGTAGGATTTTCTGAAGAGTCCCAGACTGAGAATATATTAATTCTAATTGCTGGGCTCGAAAAATAACCTGCTCTTCTAAATAAACACCGGAAAGAGAAATGTCCTTTGAGATCTCAAGTTGTAGAGATTTGAGAAACCATTCGAGACAGAATTCTGGTGGAATTCTGGCTTTGATAAGCCGCTTTCTCCGTCTCCATTCCTGGATATGATACGAAATGTGCATTGTCGTGTCTTGATGAAAATTGGCCAGAAGCTCAGTTCCAGCTTCATAGCGGACATGCAACTGAAATGGTTCAAGAAAATATTATCCAAATCAGTGAAAGAAGTAAAGGTGCGCCCTGGCAACTCTATATAACATTTCGCCACATTCCCACTTAGGGTGTGATGAAATAACCTCAACCTGATCGAATCATCTATCAGGGAGTTGGATGAGCACCATAAGTGGAATGTGGTCACATGGTCTCCTGGGTCTTCACCATTCTTCCCTTCGAATTTTGGAATATTCGATGGAAGTTTATTTGGGACTAAAGGCCAAGCTAGATTGTTCCTAATTGGATCATTCATCAATTTAGTCAAGTCTGGAAAATTAATCGTGGCTAGAAAAGGAGGTCGTGGAGGACCTCGGGAATTCCATCTGGACTAGGTAGGATTCCCGTAGGTCTGAAAAGAATGATCTGGATTTTGAAAGGCACCAAGTTGCCCGAAGTAACTTGTAGAACCTACTGAACCAAAGGGTGATCCTTGTGGTCCAACAAAATTCGGAGTTTGACCAACTCCTGTCGAAAATCCTCCATAACCAGCGAAGTTTCCCCCTAACGAAGTATTGAAAGGAGCCGACAGCCCCTAATAAGGATTCCAAGCATTAGCAAAGGGTGAAAAACTTTGAAATGAATTAACCGAGGAATACGGAACATTGCCTTGTTGGCCAAAAATTGATTCCCAACTCCTATCCCACTAACCACAGGGTTTGTCCAACTCTGAAAGGGGTTACTACCTTGACTTGTAAAAGGAAAAGGCATTGACCCTACTGTAGGATTGGAATGTGGTATATGGCCACTTCCAAATGGGAAACCTTGAAAATAAGCTAATCCACTCATCATAGATGTAGAGGCGGTTGATGGTATATTCAAAGGAATTGAAGGAATACCTTGAGAGGGCAATCCAAAAGGGAAAAAAATCCAAAACTAGATGCATTAGCTTGAGAACTTCCACTCGTCGACAGAATGGAAGTAGACCTGAATAAGGATGTGCTAGGTGTTGGGTTGTGTTATATTCTTTCCACGACTAACCCATGTGGTTAACCGGGGGGTGAGAAGGGGGACAAAGCCCCCCTTCGTTGTGTCGATTGTGTAGCGGGGGGAGTCATAGGGGGTTTGAGGCGTGCAGGTAACCCCACTCTATGGGGTCTGAGGCAATGCCCCGGAAAATTTTGGTTTTGGACCCTATGTTAGGTTGGGCGAACCTACCTATGGTTTTGTGCATGATTTTCGCACATGGTTTTGGATGCGATGGTTTTCGGTCCATGTTTTTGGACATGATGGTTTTCGGTCCATGGTATTGGATGCTTCAGCATGTATAAATATGTATTGTAACATTGAAAGGAACATAATGAAAAAATCAAGCTAGTAGTCCCAGTTTTGGGATCCAGGGTAAATCTCTGTGTATATGTGTTTTATGTGTTATTTTCTCGCATTATTTATTTTCTGTGTTTTAGAATTCGTATGCAGGTAATTTTTGTATGGGGTTAAAACCTACGTTTGGTATCAGAGCTGTTTTGGCTTCAAGGAGATGCCTTTGTTGCTGAGGGGTTTCGCTCGAGCCTGTGGTAGACCCTGTTCAGTGGGAGATCTATGGGATCATTTTTGGTGGTGAAAGAAGATGGCGAGCAGTTGAAAGATAGAGATCGAGAAATTTAATGGTTAGAGTTTTGAGTTGTGGAAACTCAAGATGGAGGATTTGTTGGTGGATAAAGATCAGTCGATCATGGTAGATCGGGGTAGTAAACCAACAAGAGTGTCCGATGAAGAATGGAAGAAGTTAGATTGGAAGGCAAAGAGCACAATATGATTGTGTGTCTCAAATTCAGTATTGTTGAATGTATCAGGGGAAGCTACGGCGAAGGCTTTGTGGGACAAGTTAGGGACTTTATACCAATCTAAGTATCTGGTGAATAAACTATTCCTACGGAAAAAGTTGTATAACCTAAGGATGAAAGATGGAGACTCAGTGACAAAGCATCTGAACACATTTAATACTGTGGTAAGTCAGTTAGCATCTGTTCATATTAAAATTTTAGATGAAGGTAAATGCATCAGTTTGTTGTGTTCTCTACCAGATTCATGGGATAGTCTGGTTATTGCAATAGGTAGCAAGGCAACTGCCTTGTAGTTTGATGAAATAGTCTCATCCTTGCTGATGGAGGAGATGAGACGAAAAAATATGGAGAGCCGGAATGGTGATGCCTTGTCTGTATGAGGACGGTCCCGGAATAGAAACAAAAATAAGTCATTGAGTGGGAGATCTAAATCTCCAGGAAAACTTGTAAAGGTGGTGTGCTGCAAATGTGGAAAGGAAGGGCACTACAAAAGGGACTGTAAACCTAAAGCTCCTGATAAAGGAAAGGGATCTGATGATGCTCCTTTTGCAGAGGCGAAAACCACCTCAAATGAAGGTGGGGATGTATACTTGGCTTCTTCAAGTACACATGTAGATCATGAGGCCTGGTTGATTGACTCAGGTGCATCCTTTCACTTCACTCCCCATAGAGAGTGGTTCTGTGAGTATGAGAAATACGATGGTGGTGATGTCTTCTTAGGGGATGATAGCAAGGCTAGAATCGTTGTTTGCAGAAAAGTAAAGTTGAAGTTGAAAGGTGGAAGGGTTAGAACACTTCCAGGTGTTCTACATATTCCTCCATTAGCCAGAAATCTGATTTCTATAAGCAAGTTGGATGATGCAGGTGTAAAAATAGTGTTCGAGAAGGATACATGCAATATGGTTTGGGGAGCACTGGTATTGATGCAGGGAGTTCGGATTGGAATTTTGTACAAGCTGCAAGGTAGCACTATTGTTGATGGGTGCAACAGTTCCGTGGTTCCTGGAAGTGGAGCAAAAATTCTAGTGGTCTCTAGAGAGAAGTCCATGTTGTGGCGTCAAAGGCTTGGACATATTGGAGAGAAGGGCCTTCAAATACTTCATGTTAAAAGTATGGTAAAAGGAATGAGTAATATCTCTCTAGATTTTGATTTCTATGAAATTTGTGTTTATGGGAAGTAGAATCAGGTGAGTTTCCCCTCTGGTGGTAAGAGGGCGAAACAAATATTAGAGCTTGTGTACAGTGATGTGTTTGGACTTGTGAAGGTTCCATCACTGGGTAAGTCTATGTACTATGTATCATTTATAGATCACTTATCAAGGAATACATGGATATATTTCCTCAAGAAGAAATCTGAAATCTTTGACAGGTTTAAAGAATTTAAGGCTCTGGTGGAAAACCAGACACAGAAGAAGATAAAGGTGTTGAGGACAGATAACAGTGGAGAATTTTGCAGTAAGGAATTTGAAGAATTCTGTAAGAAGTGTGGTATAGCACGGCAAAATACTACTCCATACACACCTCAGCAAAATGGAGTTGCAGAAAGAATGAACAAGACGTTGATGGAAAGGGCAAGAAGCATGCTCAGTGGTGCCGGGTTAGGATAGGAATTCTGGGTAGAGGCGGTGGAGACTGCATGTTACCTAGTCAACATGTCACCTTCATCAGCGTTAGAGGATAAGACTCCACAAGAGGTATGGACTGGTAAGAAACCCTCTCTTTCACATCTGAGGGTATTTGGATGTGATTCATATGTACATGTTCCAAAGGAGAAAAGAACAAAGTTGGATAGTAAATCTAAAAAGTGCATCTTTATTGGGTATAAGGATGGTTTAAAGGGTTATAAGCTTTGGAACCCAGTAACAAGGAAGGTTGTGTACAATCGAGATGTGGTGTTCAAAGAGGTAAAATATGTTATTAAACATAAAGTTCAACCAAAGGAACCTGAATAGATAGAGTTTGAGCTTAAGGAGGAAGAATCAAACTCTACAATAGAGCAGGTGTTATAGACATATTTGGGCACATCAACCCCAACTCACATGTCAAAGTATTAGGGTTCATCAACCCCTAAAATAGTTGTTTTATGCCCTAAAGGAACTAAGTCATATGAATGCCTCATTCCCCAAAAGTTCCATCTCAAAAATCATCCAGAAAGTGCCAAAAATGAATCATTATTGAAAGCTATGTGTTAGGGTGCTATGCATCTCATGTGTTGCACTGTCAAAGTGTGATGCATCTCAGTTTGGCCCTCTAGAAGGTGTGATGGGAGAGGTAGGACAAAATTTCGGGAGAGTTTGAGAGTTGGTTGCTCATGGAAACTTCTAGAAATTTCTCCTATGCCACCTGCCACTCTATGTTCGCCCAAGGATGACTAAAGGAATTAGGAAACCACCTCCAATTCCCCTCTTTCATGGAACCAATTCCTAAAAATAGAAAGGCATTCATCATCCCCATTGATGACTCAACCTCCTGCAATCATCTATAAAAGTATCTCTCATCCAAGACATCAGCAGGCTAAATTATTATGAGTTGTAAGGAAGTGTTGTTAGTTTCAATATTGAGGTGAGAGCATTGTGTTATTGTTGGTATGTTCTTGCTAATTCATGAGGTGAAGAAGGCTTGAAACTGGGAGGATGGCGCTAGATCAGACTTCTTATGGGTTGTAATTCTCCTTGTTATCAATAAAGTTCTTCAAGATTTTTCCCAATCGATTGTGTTAACTATAAATGCATTCATTTGTTCATCATATTTCTAATTTTATGATGTTTATGTTGTGATGGATCATTATGCTTTGACAGGTCTTTGTTTCTGTAGCTGTGCAGGTACTCTCCAAGCATGTTAAGTATGGGAGGAGTTACGGGATCGGCCAAAGGAGAGGGAGATCAAGCGAGGATTCAAGCGAAAGTTACAGGTTGGTCTTTCATAATCTCTTTCTTATCTATCACTCATAGGAAAGATAGTGAATTTCTTTGATTGTTGTTTCTAGGTTAGCTACCAAAACTAGAGGACTAGCATTTCTTAGAAATACTAGTTTTCCTAGAAACAACAGCAATCAGAAGATGAAGAGCCACACACTTCGGATGTGAGAAGATCAGTTCGAGTAAGAAGGCAACCAGAAAGGTATAGTCCATCTACTTTCTGTTCAAATTTTTCTTATCTATTACTAACGATGATCCTAGAACTGTGAAGGAAGCAATAGATTCAGAGGATGGAAAACTCTGGAAAGAGGCCATGGTTGATGAAATGGCATCTTTGCACAAAAATGAGGCTTGGGATTTGGTCGAGTTTCCAGCTGGAAGGAAACCCATTGGCAGCAAATGGGTGTTCAAAAAGAAGACAAATGCAGAAGGAAAGGTGGAGAAATAGAAAGCTCGGTTGGTAGCAAAAGGTTATTCCCAGGTGTCGGGAATTTATTTTGGTGATATTTTTTCTCCTATTGCCAAGGTAACTTCTATTACATTACTGTTATCTATTGCTGCTGCTTTTGATTTTGAAGTAGAACAGATAGATGTGAAGACAACATTTCTTCATGGGAATCTGGAAGAGGAGATCTACATGAAGCAACTTGAAGGTTTTGCGGTGAAGGGTAAGAAAGAACTGGTATGCAAGTTAAAGAAGTCTCTATATGGGTTAAAACAGTCACCAAGGATGTGGTATTAGAAGTTTGATACATTTATACGAGGACCTGGCTTCACCAAAAGCAAAGCATATCACTGTCTGTATTTTAAATTAATTAGTGACCATTTTATTTATCTGGTCTTGTATGTGGACGATATGTTGCTGGTTGGAAATGACAAAGAAATTATCTAGGATTTGAAGACCCATTTGTCCTCCAAATTCGACATGAAAAATCTTGGTGCTACAAACTATATTTTGGGCATGGAAATTAAAAGAAATCATACAAAGAGGAAGCTCTGGTTAATCCAAAGGAAGTATGTCGAGACAATATTGCAGAGGTTTAATATGCAGGATAGTAAACTGGTGAAGGTTCCTATTCTTGTAGGTGTAAAGTTATCTGCCGAACAGTGTCCCAAGACACAAGAAGAGGAAGAGGACATGTCCCATGTTCCATATGCAAGTGCAGTCCGTAGCCTGATGTATGCGATGGTTTATACAAGACCATACATTACACATGTAGTGGGAGTATTGAGCAGGTTTATGTCAAAACCAGGGAAGGAGCACTAGATAGCAGTGAAGCGGGTCTTTAGGTATTTGCGTGGCACTAGTGATATGGTGTGTGCTACCAAGGAAGACCAGGATTGGACAGAGTGTTGGATATTCGTGGCTTTGTTGATGTAGACTGGGCTAGAGATCTGGATCAGAGAAGACCTACAAGTGGGTATGTGTTTAACCTATTTGGAGGTGCAGTCAGTTGGATGAGTAAGAAACAATATGTAGTGGCACTATCAACTAGAGAGGTAGAATACATGGCAACCACTCATGCAAGCAAGGAAGCAGTTTGGTTGCAAAGATTGTGTTCAAGTATGGGGTTAGTACAGAGAGCTATAAGGATAGACTGTGACAGCCAAAGTGCAATTTTCTTGGCAAAGAACCCCGCATATCATTCAAAGACAAAGCACATTGATGTTCAATATCACTTTGGGAGGGATATGATAGAAGACAAAAAGGTGTTGTTGGTAAAGGTGGACACTTTGAAGAATACTGCAGATGCATTGAGAAAATCTATGAGCTCTGAGAAGTTATCTTGGTGTAGAGAAACAATGGGCATTGCAGGGCTAGATAAATGACTAATCTCTCTTATGTCCCCCTATCGAAAGAAAACAACAAGTGGGAGAATTTTGGGCTATGTTATATTATTTCCACGACTAACCCACGTAGTTAACCGAGGGGTTAGAAGGGGGGTGGAGCCCCCCCTTCATTGCGCCAATTGCATAGCGGGGGGAGTCACAAGGGGTTTAAGGGGTGCAGGTAACTCCACTTTATGGGGTTCGGGGTAACACCTTGGAAAATTTTGCTTTTGGACCCTATGTTAGGTTTGGCGGACCTACCTATGGTTTTGTGAATGATTTTCACACATGATTTTGGACGCGATGGTTTTCGGTCCATGGTTTTGGACGCGATGGTTTTCGGTCCACGGTATTAGATGCTTCGGCATGTATAAATATGTATTGTAACATTGAAAGGAATATAATGAAAAAATCAAGCTAGTAGTCCCAGTTTTGGAGTCCAGGGGAAAATCTCTATGTATATGTGTTTTATGTGTTATGCTCTCGCATTGTTTATTTTCTGTGTTTTAGAATTGTATGTAGGTAATTTCTGTATGGGGTTAAAACCTACACTGGGGGTGTTATAAGGGATGGAAATAGTCCCTCCCCCTTCCATAGATATGGGAGTCTGCATGCTCGCAACACTCATCGTAGATGCCATGCTTCTAGCAGCGGCCATCGAAGGGATAGATGTATGTGGACCTGGGCTCGAAGGCCTATGAGTGGGAGTTCCAACGTATAAAAAAATGTTTAGATGATTAGGAGGGAGAGGAGAATTCAGAGCCGTTATCGCCTCTAAAAGCTCTTCTACTTCAATACTATCTTCTGACTAGAAGAGTACTCGAGAAAGAATTGGTGTGTTCCTCTCTAACTCTGTAGTAGTACCAGGTCTATCTTGTGAACTAATGTTCCCAAGCGAAGGATCAATCTTCGATGCGCCTGTTGCCACTGGTTGAAAACCACTGGCAGAATCACTCCTACATCTTCTGGGAGAAGGATCTAGACTCGTAGGTGAAAGCCCACGAATTCTCCAAGACTGTCGAGATGGTCAGTCAGCCACTTTGAATTATTTTTATAAAATCTACTCAAAGACTCAAGAAAATTAAAAAGCTAGGCCGACTAAGAGCACAGAAAACTCACTAAAATGTCCCTAAAGATATCAGCAATCAAACAACTTCCAAGTACCACTCCGGGTGATTAGGACCGAACACCAAAATACAAGAAAGTTAATAATAAGGGCCTTCCGAAAATAGACAGGAGTAATTATGCCCCAGGCCTACTAGCGAAGGTATCAGAGGTAGTTACATTAACCTCTAGACAACAGCCTTTGTCGGTGCAAGCCCCCAAGCTTCACAAGGGTTCCTTCCAAAAGTACTATTGAACGTGATACAACGTCAAAGTTTGGTGCCACGGGATTCCCCTCCACAGCCACCTGTGTGGATCCCTAGGATAGGCAACTATGGACACCAACTCGTATCAGAAGTCAGGTGGAATAGTCGTGAGGTAGGATCCAACAAGTAAGAGAGGGGGTATCTCTCGTCCTTATCTTCACGAACCCTTGTGCTTTACTCCCAGTCACAGAGCTTTCCCGGTCTCCCTAACACTATTGGATTTCACTCTTTAATCAGACTTCTATGTTTTACAATTTAGAGCGGCCTTGGAGAGTTTACTCTCCTCTTTCCTAATCCAAGGCCATAAATAAACCTAAACTTGTTGGTGTACTCTGATCACAATACAAAAAGTTCTAGTTTCTTTTATTAAGCACTTGATTTTAAATGGTTGTTATTTTAAGTCAAAGGGATAAATGGAAATGAAAACAATGGTGTTTGTATGACGCAAAAGAAATTAATGAAAAACTAACTTATATGAATGCAATTGTTTGTTCTTTGATGAAAAGAAATTTCTACTTGGGTTCTACGAAACTTCTATAAAGAAAAAACCTTTTATTTTCTTTTCTTAAAGCACACTTCACACTCACAAAAACTCAAAAGACTATTGATGCTTTAATAATGCAAAAATACGCTAATGCAAAGTGTACATGAAGATGCAAGATCCTAGATTACTCTAAAAAGAACGAAAGCAATTGTTTATAACTTATTAATAAGCCAACTCAAGTGTTTGAAAATAATACAAATTTTGAATACAAAATCTTCTCCAAACAAGAAGGACAAATCCAAGAAGATCACAATTCACTTTCAAAAAATCAAAAGAAACCAAAATCAAACTTGGAAAAAGAAGACAAAAACAATGTTTTTTAAGAACCTTTCTTTTTCAAGAAGCAATGAAAACAACCTTTTGAAAGCACTCGAAATGCCACTGAAGACTGAAAGACCAAAAGAAGAGCACAAGGAAACTTTGCAAGTCACAAATTCAACAAAGAATGAAAACTTGAACAAAAAGGGCTTCAACTTGTACTAAACGACCCAAAAGGCAGTGAAGAGCTTTGACAAACCAACCAAGATGTCAGGAAAGAAACACTTTCAAATTTGTCAAAAAGAAACTTTCAAAAAGTGAGAAAAGGTGTAAGGCCATGGAATGACGGAAAGCAAAGCAAGTAGGCCAATAATTGAGCTTGACACTAAGATTGAAAACAATCTACTATTCTGGAGGTACAGAATAATCAAGAACCTCTATCATAAGTCTTGTGTGTCAAAATACAAATCATAAAACTCACTCAAAAGCAAACCTAGGCCAAAACTTTTCAAAGTGAAAGAGGATTCAAAATAGTAAGCTCACTGAATAATAAAATTCTAAAGACAGAAATTGACCACTCAGAGACCAAACAGACCAAGAAACAAATCTTTCTGGGCAGAGAGATTTGAAAAAACAATGCAAAAAATGGTATACGCGACTGTGTTCAAGCACAGAGGCATGTACACATGCTTCTGATAAAGGAAACTCGCGTATACGTGGGTTCACTTCACAGAAACAAGCGTGTTTATGCTACTGTAAACAGACAAAAGTGTGTATACAAAGCTTTGCAATAAAATAAAAAAATAAAGGCAGATCAAAAAGATCAGACTTAAGGTCTGAGATTCTACTGGACCAAACAATATTGTCACAGCAAGCAAACCAAGAACTGAGCCCTGATTGACATTGAACAACCCAAACTAGGAATAACAAGATTGTTATCCCCAGTGCAGTCGCCAATTATGTTACGGGAATAAGTACCCTTAGGCTTTGGGTTGAAATAGAGAAAGAGCAAACTATAGTAAGAAACACTCATACAACTCAGGCAACATGCTTACATAAACAAACTATGTGATAGCGACCATACCCGGATGTCCTTTGTTTGGGTAGTTCCAGTAGGGTTCAGACCCTCTACAACTCCTGATGATCTTCGAATCTGGGTCTTCTTCTTCCGAATCCAACCGGAACCATCCTCCAGATCCGTCTAGTCCCAGTCTTCAATAGCCTCCTTCCATAACCAATACCATGATATCTCAAGCAAGTGGGAGAATATCAACACTCAGGGAAACAAGGGTTTCTTGAAACTTGGGGAAGTGCTTGAAGCACAAGGATACTTCAGACTCAGTCAGGGATAATCTCAGTATAATAATTCTATCTCTTCTCATCCTTAAGGCCTTCCCATAGAAGTCTATTTATACTTCTCCCAATTAGTTTTTTAGTTGGGAAACAGTTGGGCCATGGGCACTAGGAGGTAATAAACAGGTAAAACCCGTGAACTCTACCCATAATTAAGGAAATTTATTTTTTTTAAGTGTCTTAACACATATACGTGGGTTGGGTATTGACTAACCTACGTGTACATGCTTTTATCTCACGGCAAAGTAGCGTATAATGAATGAAACATTGTTTTTTAAATATTTGGACCAAGTCTAGAAGGAGGGGTTGCCCTAGGCCATAAACCAAGCATTACAAATACCAAGGGTGGTAAATGGAGCTATAACAGTCTAGATCCTCACTTCCCAAACCTTTGAACACAGAAAACTTCACTATGCTTTCCATATTGAATCGCGATGGTGGTGGAGGTGGTACAAGTGAAGATGGACGTGATGGTGGTGAAGCTGGTGGTGGTGTGGGTGGAGGTTGTATTCACGGAATTATTTGTCTTATCAGGTAGATCGTACTTTGCGGTGAGACCTTCGTGAGCACTTCCTTGTTCCCTCGCGAAGGTGAAATCAAGGGGCTAGTTTCTGGTCCCTTGTTTCCTTCGTTCCTATAGGCTTTTCCACTTCACATACCCCTGAACATCAAGGTAACTGCATAACCCTCTTTTCACACAATAGCATTTTAATCGAAGTATTCAAAGACTTTACGTTCTTACCTCGTGATCCTTTGAGAAAGCGTCACTCTGCCTCGCTATTGCTAACTGAGGTGTCAACCACGAACTTAGTAACGAATCCCCCTATAATACGATCGAGCCAATGATCAATGGTGCGTGCGATCTTATCCTCTGATGCTTCCAACCTTTGCACTAACTCTGGGGTCCACACAATAGGACCGTCAAGCTTCCATCTTCCTTGGCTATCTGCTAGCTTCATGATCCACTCATATAGCTCAGTAGGGAAGGACACGAAGAATATTTCGTGGATCTCCGTGTACATGTAGCAGTCTAGCCACTCTTCTTTTGACAGTCGCGGGTTCCTGTTCTCCTGTGCTGTGAACTCGTGAATTCTTCTATCCAACCAGCCTTTAATTTCTTTCTTAGTTGGATTCTAATGATACAACATCAAACATATCTATGCAGATTCCAGTCCCGGCAACGGAACCATTTGTTGGCTTATGGGGGCCTGACCCAGGTTTAGAGTTATTTAGCTAAACAAATCCCTACACTACTGGCCCTTTCGGCATCAGCCCGTAGAGCGCGGACTGAAGTCTCACCCGAAGCAGTATGGGGGGATGTTGGAACCAAGTTTCCACACCCTTGAGATGTCTGTGATGTTGGTTTAGTCCAACTATGTCTGCCTTCGTGCAAGTCATTTCGTGCACTGTTCTAACCTTTAATACCTTTGCGATCTGTTATAATCATCTTTCGCGCATCCCTAACCAAGGGTTGAGATGCTTTCATGCTGCTATGGCAGTGACCTATGCTATTTCCCCAAACTACACCACGTATCTTACTTATCTTCTTAACAGACCTTACTTATCTTCGCGTAAATAGTTATTCTATCTTGCGTTCACTTAATCAACATAGTTATACACATTCGTGCATCATATAAGCATTAAAAGTGCAATTTATATCCAATGTAACAGATGCATAAAACAGGTAATAAATACGCAGAAATGATAGGAAAATTCTCTTTATTAATACTTCCAACTGTTTCAGACTCAACTCATTCTACACACTCAACTACAGGGGTCCGCAAACTCAGCTGCAGAGCCTTCTTCTACACTACAATCCAAAACTAGGCTTTACTCCACAGATATGACTCAACTCTTCATATTTGACTATCCATTGATTGATGTCTTAAATACTTAGAGCCTCGCTCTATTTATACAATCCCATGGTCCTCAGACCATGGGTAGATCTCTACAGCCAACATTACAATAACAAAATTAAGGGCGGACAACCCTATGACTCTTTTACAAACTACGCACTCTCTGCCCACAAAATGTAGATTCTTTACATCAGAATTACAATCTTTGACCAAAATCTGGGCTCTAAGCCCTAAAAATGCCCTTGGGGGATCCCTCGCCCAACAATTCAAGAACCCAATTCCCTCAACAAATGCTTTTAAATAAGCTAACTTGGTAAAAAATTCACCCACCATTAAGGTGGACATCTCAACCAAGCCTGACATATTCAAGGAGATATTGTTGGGGGCATAATTCTCTCCAGAATAAGTAGCCACATACAAATCCCTATTCCAATAATATCAGGACATGTTTTCTTGGTCATATTCACAAATTCTTGGCATAGTCCCTACCATAGTAGAACACCATATCGATACATGGCCTGATGCCACACTTGTAAGGAAAAAACAATGACCACTACACCCATCCAAAGTCATAGCTATCAAACTTGAAATTGACAAGTTGCACAAAACATGATTCATATATCCTATTGCTTACACATTTTTGGTTTCCAAACTTGTACCCTTCATGAAAAACTAGGAGACAATACGAGTTTGTACTAATTTTAGGGAATTGAATAATGCATTCCCCAAATACTACTATCCCACACCCTTCATTGATTAAGTCATTGATACTTGTGTGGGGAATGAGGCTTTGTCCTTTATGGATGACTTCTGAAGCTACAACCTAATTCTAATCGGCCATATAAACCAATACAAGTTTTCTTTTACCATCCCTTGGGCCACCTTTTCATATAAGGTTATTCCCTTTGGACTTAAAAATGTTGGCACCACCTTCCAGCAAACCATGAAATATATCTTTCACAATATGGCTCATTCGATATTGGCCTATTTGAGCGACCTTACAGTCCACTCCAAAAATAAATCTCACCACATTAAAAATCTGCTAGTTCTATTTTAGTGTTGACAATAGTAAAACCTATGCTTGAACCCTCTCAAGTGTGTGTTGTGTTAATGCAAGATGCTTGGTGGGATTCATTATGTCCCAGAAAAGAATCATGGCATACCCCTTGAAGGTGCATGCAATTCCTGAGATCCCCCAACCAAAGACCTTACAAAAATTACAAAGTGTTCAAGGCAAGGACAAATTTTTGTGTCACTTCACCCCTGATTATGCCACTCATGTTCATGGATTCCTTCATCTCCTTCATCAAGACATCCCATTCAAATGGGATGAGAAATCTCAATAATATTTTGGCACTCTGAAGGATGCATTATCAAAAGCAGCGTTGATAAGCCCCCCTAACTGCAATAAGTAATACACTCTATAACTCTCAACATCTGAGGTCACCATCATAGGTATACTTGTCTAAGACAAAGATGATAATAGAGAACTTCATCTATTGTATAAGAAAAAAATTGTATGGACCTGCCTTGAATTATGAGCTAGTGAAAAAAACTACCTTAACTCTCATGTACTAAGTACAAAATCTCAATTATTACATTATTCTTCATACTACAATAATAGTGGCAACTACAAATCCCATGAGATACTTTCTCAGCAATAGAATTATGAACCACAAATTCGCCCAATGGATTGTTATCCTACAATAATTTTACCTCAAATTTGCTTCCTCCAAAAGCAAGGAAGGAGTAATCCTTGTACAATTCATCATCGACTTACCTCATGATACTCAAGGATCACCACTAAATGAAACTTTCCCTAACAATCACTTGTTTGTTATATTGACCAAACACCCTTGGTATGGCGACATTATCCTTTACCTTTGAACTCAAAATTTCAACCCTAATCTCTCACGAGATGATCAACATCACATTTTCCATCAGGAACATTGTTACCTCCTCTTAGGAGACATATTTTATTGTAGAGGAATTGACACCATCCATCATCGATGCCTTTCCCTTGAAGAATTCGAATGAGTCTTGAATGACTACCATAGTAGAGCTTGCATTGGTCACCTATCAGGGATGTTCACTACCCAAAAGAATTATGTGCTGACTATTTTTAGCCCACTCTCTTCAGGGACAACACTCATGCATTCAAAAGATGTAATAGGTGTTATCTTTATTCCCATAAGACATGAGCTCCACAAACTCCCTTGCATATTGTCATCACAACAAACCCCTTCTGCAAATGGGGCATCAATTTCATGACATATAACACACCATTTTTGAATGCCCACAAATACATAGTAGTCATACTCAGCTACTTCACCAAGTGGGTATAAGTCATGCCTATGTTCAATAACATGAATGATATTGTAACACGCTTTTTCTTTAATTGCATGATTCTATGTTCCCAAGGAACTTGTCTTTGACCATGGAAAACACTTTGAAAATGAGGTATTTCAAAAATTGTCTTAGCTCCTTGGGTTCACCCATGAATTTTCTTCTCCATACTACCGCCAATCAAATGGCTGGGTGAAGTTGTTAACAACTTCCTCAAGACAATTCTTTAGCATATGGTGAACAAACATAAAGCCAATTGGCACCACATGTTATTTTCACCTTTATGGGCATACCACATGTCAATAAAAATTTTCACATGGTTCACTATATGCATCTTGTTTATGGAATCGAAACCATACTCCTAATTGAGTGCGAGATCACAATGTTTCACACCGCAATAGAACTTCTCCCTGACACATATCCCCTTGAGAAACGCCTCCTAAAATAGGATAAACTTAATGAAGATTGACAACCCTCCCTCCAAAATAATGAGGCCACCAAGAAAAAAACCAAATCCACCTTCAATCACACCATAACCCCTTTGTTCATTTAACGAGGGAGACTTAGTTTTATGATATGATGTCACCAATGAAGTTTTGGGCTCAAGGAATTTAGAGACCTTATGGAAGGGACCTTACATAGTTAAAAATTGCCTCCTCAAGGGTACATACATATTGGTAGAGCTAAATGGCACATGTCTCAAATAACCCATCAACGAACTCTACCTCGAAATATTCCACCCTTAATCTCAGAGTCGAATCTCTCACTATGATGTTGTGATGTAGATGATTTATTGTTTTTGTCATTCCATAGCCCTACCATGTGTATACTAAATTGTGTTTATATCACTGTGTCATGGATGGATCAACCATGTGCTTACTACCTCGGGTTTGTTGATGGCACTTCTTGATGGTCATAAAACCTCTCTTCTGCAACATGGGCCATTTATTCTCCTAATAAAACCATTCTCCACTGCAATGGAGCTTGTATTGGGTCTACCACAAATAATCATGTTGAATATGATGTTTCCATAGGCCTCCTAGTTGATGCCACCGATCTTTAACATTTTTCATTTGCACGTGATCCTTGATTCCTAACTTGTCATTGTGCAATTGAACTAATCATGCCAAGCTCATGATCCTTGCCACTTTCATAAGTACCTACATGCTAAATTGTTAGTATGAGGTTTTGATCATGTCATTTTTTCACACATACCATGGAATCAAAACAAAATCATCAATAGCATAACAAATCATATCCTAGACTGGCCAGCATCACATTAACATATCATCAAGGAGCATACACATACATAATATGATCCATCCAATAAAATCACATAACATCATGAAACATACGAATCCAAAAAATCAAATATATATATATATATATATATATATATATATATATATATATATATATATATATATATATATATATATATATATATATATATATATATATATATATATATATATATATCATAAATACATATTGTGTACAATGTTCTGTCATCGCCACCAAAAAATGAGTCAACATCAAAAGAGGGGAGCATCATCATAATGGGTGTTTATCTTAGTATATCATAACATCTGGAATGGTGTTCGAGAGGGGCCAGCACCCTGGCCCCCTTCATCACCAAAGGAGGTCCCTTCACTTCCTCGAGATCTAGGATCAAAATCAATTATGGCATCATCTGCCACTACCACCCTATAAATATTTGGTTGCCACTCATGATACGGTGTCCCAACCACATACTCTCTTAGCATGGTCCATCCAGCCTCTGCGATACCCAATCGAAACATTAACATCCATTGACACAGTTCCCTCTCTCTCTCTCCTCGATAACAACCACTCAGTATTGTGAGGTCTGGATATCCCCCAAGAGTTCTACGCGGTCCTCCCTCTCAATACAGGGGGGGAACTCCTACAAAATCTAATTACGATCACTATTTTGGTATATATGGCCCCCTTGGCTCCCCCTCTATTGGTCATACTTTTCTAGCACACACACCTTGTGGTCCATGCCAATCCCCATAAGGAGTGTCTCCAACAACGGCCCTATTTGGAACGGGTTCCCCAGGTATAGTTTTGGGGCTAAAAGCCCACGTTTTGGGACAATTTTGTAATAAAGTTGTAAAGTCTCTGCATTGTGTGGTTGCGGAGCGCGAAGGTGTCAAGGGTCATAAAGGGTTATTTTCCCTTATTTTTTAAAGTGTAAAGTCGGTTGTAAAGATCCACCCATGGTTCATGGACGATAGGATTGTATAAAAAGGAGCTAAGAAAGTAAGCTCTAAGAGTTAAAAGTAGGTAGAGAAGAATGAAGTGAGGAGTTAAGCATTGGAGTCTAAGTGTTCTCTGGTCTTAGCGTAGGTAAAGGCTTTGCAGTTGAGTGCGCAGAGGCCTAGGGTGGAAGTCTGCATCTGAGTGCACGGACCCCTGCAGCTGAGTGCGCAGGGCGGATAGAATCTGTATTAACTTAAAGATATCAATAAAGAGAAGTATTCTGCATTTGTTGTGTATTTAGTTCTTGTTAATGCATTTGCATATATTGCATTTTGGGTTTAATTTACAATGTTTATTTGATGCGAGAATATATGTGATTATATCGGTTAATTGAATGCAAGTAAGAATATCAGTTTACACGATGCTAAATGTGATTAATTAGTGAGATAAGTAGAACACTTAAGATAACTTGAGAACCTATACAATACGTTGTCATAGCTGCGCAGAAATACCTGGGTCACGGGTTAAGGTTGCGTGAAGGTCAATCGTACACCTTCACGGAGGTACTGAACGACGGAATAAAGGCGTAGACTGATAGAGACCTAAGGCTTAGCGACCTACACAAAAGTAGGGGCTGAGGGTAAAAATTGACATCATGACCATCTCAGGGTGTGAAAACTTGGTTCTAGCATCCCCCCATACTACTTTGGGTGAGACTTCAGTTTGCATTCCGCGGGCTGACGCCGAAAGGGCCAGTAGTGTAGGGATTTGTTTGGCTAACTAATGTTGAACCTAGGTCAGGCCCCACAAAGCAAAAAAATGGTTCGTTGCCAAGACTAGAATCTGCATAAGAGATGTCTGATGTCATATTACTGGAATCCAAGTAAGAAAGAGGTCGAAGACTGGTTAGATAGGAAGATCCATGAATTCGCGGCACAGGAGAATAGAAATCCACTCATGATAAAGGAACAGTGGATGGACAGGTACCTGTATACAGAAATCCACGAGATCTTTTTCTGTTCCTTTCCAGGTGAGTTATATGAGTGGATCGTGAAGCTAACAGATAGCCAAGGAAGGTGGAGACTTGACGGTCCTATTGTCTGGACCCCAGAGTTAGTACAGAGACTAAAACCCTCTAAGGATAAGATCGCTTGTGTTGTTAATCATTGGCTCGATTGCATCATAGGAGGATTTGTAACTAAATTCATGGTCGATACCTCAGTTAGTTACAGTGAGGCAGAGAGACGCTTTTTCAAAGGTCCGCAAGGTAATTACTTGAAGTCTTTAAATACCTGGATTAATATGCTATTGTGTGAAAATCGGGTTATACAGCTACCTTGATGTTCGGAGCTACACGAAGTGGAAAGACTTACCGAAACGAAGGAAGAAAGGGTCCTAAATATAGCCCACTGATTTCACCATCATTGGGTGACGATTCGAGAGTAGCATAGGCTTCTCTGTGAAGTGCAGTTCAGTTAATAAGATAGGGATTCCCGCGACTACCACCTCAACCTACACCACCTCCAACTTCACCACTGTCACCTGCGACTTCGCCCATAGCACCACCACCTCCACCGTAGTTCAACATGGAAAATTCAGTGATGTTGCCTTTGTTTAAGGGCTTGGGAAATGAGGACCCGGACCAGTTTTGGTTCATCGTGAAAGTTGTATGGGAAGCTCAAGGCATCACAGATGATCACATGAAGAAGGCAACATTGGTTAGTGTTTTACAGGATCACACACTAACTTGGTACATCAAGTACTCTAATGATAACCCAAACACTGGGTTGGCAGATATCCAAACCGCGTCGAATAAAGAGTTTAGTAGGCCTAAATCTGAGGCACAGTCATTTGTGGGGTTCAAGGAAATCGTGATGAAACCAGGTGAGACACCTTGGGAATTGGATCAGAGATTGAAGTGTAAAATCTGTGAAGCTAATATGAACTTAACAAATGGAAAACATCGCGAATGATTCGTGGCTTTGCTCCTGCCTAACCTAAGGTTTGCACTGTCACAACAGAAGATTACGACTCAATCATAGGCCTAGGAGATTGCCATAAGACCGCATGAAACACTGATGCAAGATCTGAATTTAGGTTTTCAACAGATCCATGTGCAGTTGCAAAATCTTTGCCTCGAAATGCAAAGTTTGAAGCAGGATAGAACAGTTCAACCATAGGTGCGTGAAGAGATATGGTGCCTTGAAATGTAAAGGTCAGGGGCATGACAAATACCACTACTCGGTCTTTGCAAACTATATTGCAGGAGGAGGACCAATGCCTTTGAGGCTGGAAGCCCAAGCAGGACTGAGCGCAGGGCCTTCGTTGTGGTGCACAATATGTCAGGTAGCAGGGAAACATACAACTGATAATTTCCATTTACTGCAGAAATTTGTACAAACACCGCAACAACTATTCTGTAACTTCTCCAGGTTGGTAGGGCATGATGAGTGCAATTGTCGAAGTTATGAATTGATGATGGACAGAACACCCGCCTATAAAGTTCAGGCAGAAACACGGCCCCTTGACCAAACCACTGGGATGGTGCAAATAGGCTTTCAAGGGCGTGGAAGAGTCTGAAGCGGAGGAGGACCTGACAGAGGTCTGGGATAGCTGATATGTTACAACTGTGGAGGACCAGGACACTGTGCCTGTGAATGTACTAGCCCAATGAGTCTGTCGCACAAATATTGTACTCAGTTTGATCATGAGACAGAGAATTGTCCTACGCTGATAACGAGGATACGCGGAAAAGGGGTGCTACCACCTCAGCCGACTCAGAACCTGCAAATGATAAGGGTTGAGCGTCACGAAGAGGATCTGAATGTGAATATAGTGCTTCGAAGTGGAATTGCAACAGGAAATGATAAGGGGAAACAGTCGAAGACAGCGCATGGGTTCGCAAAGCTCCGGCAAAGGAGTTTGAATTTGATATGGAGCGCGCACACAAAACGTTCATGGAAGCAAAGAAGAGCTTCACTGAGGCCTCTACCTCGGGGAGCAAGGATAATCCTAATCAGGAAATGGACCCTTCTATGTTTATGACCTTTCTAGAGACTTGCATGAAGTTGTTGTGCGATAGCAAGGCTGTGAAGGGGTTACAGGAGCTTATAAATAGATGTGTCGGAAACACTCTGGGTGAACCACGTGTTGTACGGAATCTTGGTAAGAATAAAGCAAGGCAGGACGAGAGATGAGACTGAGCACGTAGATAGGAGAATAGAAATGGATCAGGTTATTCTGGATCTGGGGTCAGACGCGAATGTTTTACCAAAGCAGACTTGGGAGCAAATGGGAAGACCTGTGCTACAGTGATCTCTGATTCAGTTAAGGATGGAAAATCAGCAGAAGATCATCCCCATGGGATAGCTATAAGGAGTAATTGTAGATATTGAAGGTGTGAGCACATTGGCTAACTTCGAAGTCATAGAAATTGTGGATGACAATAACCCCTACCCTGCGCTCCTTGGCATTAATTGGGCTATTCACATGAATGGGGTAATCAACCTAAAGAAGCAAAAGATGATATTTGAGAAGAAATCGCTTCGTGTAATAGTACCCCTAGATCCTGCTGAAGGATCTCGTTATACTGAACCGGTACGCGATTATGAAAGCGATGATGATTTGGATTGCATATATAAAATAGCAGCGTGAGACCAAGATTGGGTGAATCCGACAGTGGATGGACAAATTATATGGAATCGCGAGAGTTCCAGCACCTCAGACTCTGATGAAGAATTAGAGCGCTAGCATATTCGAATATATGAAGTAACCACACTGAGCTGTAACATGATGACCCGGTCACTACACTGTGTATCGTCAAAGGTAATAAATCTGCCCACTTACAATGGCTTGAATAATGTAGATGTATTTTTGGATGCATTTGAGAGGGAAGTACCAGAGAAGCAGTGCTTCCAAGCTTTGGACTGGGCACTAAGCGATACACCTACGAGATGTTGGGGTATGCACAAGGGCAGCTTTGACAATTGGTGTGAGTGTAGGAGGATGATGCGAACACACTTTGGGAAGCCGAAGGTACGAGTGATAGAAAATATGATGGGAAGGATGATCCACATGCACACTTGGCCATATGGGCTAAGGCTTATGGAGCGAAGCCCCAACCTAAATGGGTGCACTTGTTCTGTCACACCTTGGATGTCATCTCGATGAACTGGTACTTGGAAACGGAGCTTCGCCATGGTACAGGTGAATGGGATATCCTGCGCGAAGGATTCATAATGATGTTCAGCTTTGAAGACGGGTTTGACTATATTGACGAAGCACTACAAGAAGTTAAAGCAGCAATCTTTAGGATATCATAGGATCCTTTGGATCTGATTCAACCTGATTGGACCACTCAGCCAAGCCACATGTTGGAATGCTATAACATGACTATTGAAGAAGAAGACGAGGATCCACAAAAGATTAATATCCCTGAAACCGAGGGTCACCGCAAGGTCGAGTGTTACAAATCCATTTGGGCACATCAATCCCATCATCCAGATCAGTGTTTTAGGGCTCATCAAACCCTAATTTCAGTTGCTACATGCCCTAAACAAGTCACCCCTTTGAATGCCTCCTTCCCAGATAGTTTCATGACTTGAAGACATCTAGAAATAGCCTCTAGAGGGACCAGCGCAGGTAGGCCCATGTAAGGGTGCACTGCAGAGCAGTTAAGTCCATGCCAGGGTGCTCTGCAGAGCACTTAGGCTTCCTTTCACCTACACTGGGTGAGATTGAGCAAAATTCACATAGGGTTTGGGGAATATTCTTATCTTTCAGAGTCATCTAGATGGTTCCCTCACTTATTAAATCCTATGAGCTCGAAAATGGATGAGGAATGAGTTAAGGAGCATCCTATCCTCTCATTCCTTCCTCCATGGAACTAATTCTAAGTATGGAAGGCCATTCAATGCCACCATTTATGACAAAACCTCCTTCATCTTCCTATAAATTGACCACTCATCTAAGTGATCAAGGGCTGGATTATGTTGAATTGTAAGGAGATAATGTTGCTATGAGATTTGGCTTTGAAGCAAGTATTGTAATGTTAAAAGTTTGTCATGCTTTTGATGTGATGTGGATGGGATCCAAGCTGGAGGAATGGCTTTGAATCAGACACCAATGGTTGTATTTCCTTCTTCTATTCAATAAAGTGTTTGAACCTTTCTCCCATATGTTTGTATTGTTTTATAATGCTTATATGTGTGAATTGTATCTGATTCCTTTCACTTATATTCAATAGATCTTTTGCTTTGATCAATTCTTTGTTTTCTATTGTGTTTATAGGTACTTCTCAAGTGTATTAAGTATGGGAAGGAGCGACAGGATTGATACAAATGAGATGAGAGGAAAGTGGAACTACAAGTAGGTCTTCTCATCTTCTCATCTTGTCTATTTCTTATAGGAAAAGACTAAAACACTTTAAACAGTTGTTCTAGATATAGCTACTTATCTAGGGAATTAGTATTTATCCATAGATACCAAATTCTCCAAAAAAAATTGGTGACTCCACTGGGGAATATCCTCTTTCCTAGTAGCTTATCTACCTCCTAGGACATCCTTGCAGACCTTGATTATGTTCATAGATTGTAATTAAACTCTTTGCATTGAAAATTTGGTCTAAATTGTGTTAAATTGCCCCTTGAAATGGCTCACTATCACCAACGTAGGCTTGTGAGGGATACAGTGTGCTACAGAGCACCCTTGGCTTAGGGACATTGCTTTGAAGCACACTGTCTCCCATTCAGGGCTACGTTGATCCTCCTAGGGCTAGTTTCCCACCTTTGGAATGTGTTTTGCCAACTTTTCTCTGTTTGTTTGTTTGCTGATTGATCAATGAATGTTATGTCTCAGAGAACAAGTTTCTATCTCCTTGTCTAGCCCTACTTTGATTTGATTGATTAATGTTTCTTTAATGTTTTGTTTGTCATTATCAATCCATAGTCAAAGTTAGAATATAGTTAATTAATCTTCTTTCGAAAGAAAGTGTCGTAAAGTCTTATTTTCCTTCCAATCAAAACTGTCGTAAAATTCTTCGTTCTTATGAAATATTGATTGATTCTATGTGCATGTTTCCATTTGTTCATATTCACATTAAGGAAATCAAAAAGAAATACATGCATGTTGCATTGAAAAAAAAAATGTGTGCTCATAGGAATAGTGTAGGGAAATTTCATTAGATTGTGCTCTTTTCTCTTTGATCGAAAGAAATCTAATTGCTCTATCCCTATGTAGCTAGGATTTTCATCATTAAATTGAATGGAAAGAATGCTTATCATGATAGTTGTATTCCTATGAATTTCAAAATACATCATGTGGTGAACCTTGAAAGGCAAATTCTAAAGAAGATCAACTTAAAATTTATCTAAATTTACCTGATGGAGCATTGTCACCTAACGAAAAACATTTAGAGGTCTAGGCTAGAGACGTGTTCTGGCATCGTAAAAAATAGTAGTTGTCGCTAACTTGTCTGCGATACATCCCGAGTGTGATACCTCATTCCACATACATGAGTATATCATATCTCGTCCACATACCTTCGGGTATATAGGGCGGTGTTACAGTACATAAAGTATATGGGAATGCTCTCACTATGCGGTTTTGCATTAGACAACGCTAATATGGATTGGGCCTCCACGTACTTTTGGGTATATATGGGAGGACAATACTAGGTTTCTATCCATCCTTAGGTAATTGAATCAGACATCTTGTACATTGTGATACACCAAACACAACATTCGGGGAGATTGCCTGCCGGTACTTCTCGGTTCGCCGGGAGGTATTCTGCAGTTCACAGTTGCTTGGTAATCATTTTCCTAGATTATCCCTCTTTTGTTTTGTTATGTTACTTTGATTAAAATAAAATTAATTGACAACGGATAACATCCTCCACGCTCGCTCCTTAGTTGATCTTAGGTTGAGACATATGGCGACAAATCTAGAGTCCATTGATCAAGGAATTCCTTTTGATAGGAATCCTAGTCCTTTTCCTCCTTTCGGAAATATTGGTACTCCTTATATGGCTACATTGTCCCTTCTGGGATTTACC
This sequence comes from Pinus tabuliformis, assembly GCA_031772625.1. Taxonomy (NCBI): domain Eukaryota; kingdom Viridiplantae; phylum Streptophyta; class Pinopsida; order Pinales; family Pinaceae; genus Pinus; species Pinus tabuliformis. Next base: position 777,382,008 of record CM062808.1, on the reverse strand, counting down.
ATTGGCTTGCCAGTATGGTTGTTTTCAACCTCCTTGGTTCAAAATGTCGTGATTTCTTCGCAATCATGTACTCCTCCAACTGGACAAAATCAACCACCATTTGATCCTAAAGTTGACCCTTTGCCTTCTTCCTCGGTTGTTTCTTCCTACCCTTCTTCCTCTTCGCCTAGTAAAAGTATTGGTACTAGTAACCAGGTGGCTAAGAAGAAGAAAGCGAAGAAGAAGAAGAAGAAGAAGAAGAAGCAAATTCAGCAGAGGGGCAACCAAGCAACCATTGCTTTGAATGCAACATCTGATGAGAAACCATTCGTCAAGCCTCACAAAGTTCGATATCCATGCAAAATTTGTGCGGGAGACCATATTCTTCGAAATTGTCTTGATATTCCTCATATCTTAGAAGAATGATCTTCTCGTTCACATCATCCTGTGTCATCAACTTCTGGATATCATGATGGTGACACACCATCAACTAGTGGTAGTAAAGTTCATGAAAAGAAGGGTAAAGTTAAGTTTTCCTGTAGGTTATGTGAAGGGAATCACCCCATTCACCTTTGTCCCTATCTAGATGAAGCCCAAAAAGTGTTGAATAATCGTCCTGCTTCACCGCAGCGACTTCCATATGGTTATAGGAGAGTCTCCCTTAATCCTTCATTAGTTGATGAATTGACTGACCAAAATCAACCGTCAGTCAAACCCACTCTCTCTGAAAGTGAATCCTATGAGTCTATACCCGACCCAAATCAACAGGTCAAGGAAACAATTGACTCCATTTCACCTTCAGTTAATCATACCTTTCCCATAGAGAGTGAGTATTAATCCACTCAAGTTATTTTTGTTTCTTCAGATTCCAAAAAGATTGGGGGCAATCCTCCTGTTCCATCAAGACAGGAGGAAAATCCTCCTGCTCTCATAACTCAAGGGGTCAATTCTCCCGTTTCTACGATACCCCCTCCAAGTAGTCTAGTCACTTCCTTTGATTGGAATCGACTGGTAGGATTTCGTCTTCCTTCTTATGTGCCTTTCCAGATCATAGTGCAGGTTTGTAATATGATTGTATCAGGCACTATTATAGATGAATGTTGGCTTGTTGGGGCTTGACCTAGGTTCGGAGTTAATTAGCCAAACAAATCCTGGTACTACTGGCCCTTTCGGCAACAATCCGCGAGGCACAGACTGAGGTCTCACCTGAAGTAGTATGGGAGGGTGCTAGAACCAGGTTTCCACACCCTGGAGATGTCTGATGAGTTCGACTGGTCCATGGTTTGTCCCCGCGCACAGGTTTCTTCGTGCACTTTCCCGTTCCTCGCAACCTGATATACTACCTTCGTGCAACCCTACTCAGGGGTTGAGTGCCACACTTCGCGTTATTACCCAAGACTTTCTTATATTCCAATGTTAGTTAATTATCTTTGCCTACTTGAGTGCTTTAAGTTATACTTAACAACATAAAATATTCATATAAGTGCATGCAGTAAATAGACAGTATATTTGCAAATTATATCAATCATGCATTAACCCAAGAATAGATACATAGAATTATAACCAAACTTCTCTTTATTGATTCTTTCCACTGTTACAGACTCGACTTTCCCTACGCACTCGGCTACAAACTATTATGCCTCTGTGCACACAGTTGCAGAGCCTTCTCCTACCCTACGACCCAAAGACACACTTTACACTATGACTCAATCACTTAGACTTCTCATACTCATCTTCTATTATTATCTATTGTCTCTTTTAGACTTAGATCCTCACTCTATTTATACAATCCCATGGTCTGTGGACCATGGCTAGGTCTATCCAGCCGACATTACATTACAAAACTAGGGCGGACAATCCTGTGACTCTTTCATACTTTCGCGCCCCATGCCCACAATTTGCATATCTTTACAACAAGATTCGGTCAAAACTTGGGCTTTAAGCCCCAAAACATGCCTTGGGGGGGTTCCATGCCCAACAGGCCCCCAACACAAACATCGTGACTCGCCCTCGAGTCAACTATTGGCGCGGCGATCTTTGCGCGGATTCCCTCCAACTGTTCTCAAACTGCACAAAGGTCAACAGCGCACTGAGCTGCTGCTTGTTGGATCTGTTGCATATGTTGTTCCAAGACCTCTGTGTCAGGAGTGCTTCTCTACATCAATGCGTGCATCCCTTGCATGTGCGCGAGCTTTCCTTTTATTTCTATCGTGATGGTTAAGGCCTCATTGATCCAAGGCTGAATGCACACCTTCAGGACTGCGTCCTTATATTGTCATCTATGACACCCTGTGCTTCCCATATAGCTTTTATCACGAACCAAAATTGGTCCAGATATTCATTCCCTACACCCTTGAACACTGGTAGTTTTATCGTGTTGGCCATACTGTTTTGCAGTGGTGGCAGAGGTGGTATTGGCAAAGTCGGGGGCAAAGATGGTGAAACTGGTGGTTGTATGGGTGGGGGTGGTATGCGCGGAATTCTCTTTTTTATTAGATTGATCACACTTCTTGCTGAAACCTTCACGAGTTCCTCTTCACCTCCACACAAAGGTGAAATCAAGGAGCTAGCTTCTAGTTCTCTGCTACGTTCGTTTATGTAGATCCTCCCACTCTGCGTAGCCCCAAACATCAATTTATTAGCATAACTTGCTTTTCACACAGTAGCATTTTAATCCAAGTGTTCAAAGATTTAACGTACTTACCTTGTGGTCCCTTGAGGAAGCGTCATTCTGCCTCGATGTAGCTGACTGAAGTATCTACCGTAAATTCAGTGATGAATCCTCCTATGACTCGATCCAACTAGTGATCGACAGCGCGCGTGATCCTATCTTCCAATGCTTCCAGTCTGCACGCCAATTTTGGAGTCCACACAATAGGTTTGTCAAGTTTACACCTTCCTTGGCTATCTGCTAGCCTCGCGTTCCACTCGTACAACTCAATAGGGAAGGATGCAAAGAAAATTTCGTGGATTTCCGTATATAGGTAGCAATATAACCACTCTTCCTTTGATAGTCACGGATTCCTATTTTCTTGCGCCGCGAACTCGTGATTCTTTCTATCCATCCAACCACTCTTCAATTCTTTTCTTGGTCAAATTCCAGTGATATGACATAAGACATCTCTATGCAGATCTTGGTCCTGGCAACGGAACCATTTGTTGGCTTGTTGGGGCCTGACCCAAGTTCAGAGTTAATTAGCCAAACAAATCCCGGTACTATTGGCGGATTAAGGTCTCACACGAAGTAGTATGGGAGGGTTCTAGAACTAGGTTTCCGCACCCTGGATATGTCTAAGGAGTTTCACTGGTCCGCGTTTGTCCTTGCAGGCAAGTTTCTTCACGCACTTTCCCATTCCTCGCGGCCTGATATACTGCCTTCGCACACCCCTAACCAGGGGCTGAGCACCGTGCTCCACGTGATTACCCAAGACCTTGCTTATATTCCAATTTTAGTTAATTACCTTTGCCTACTTGAGTGCTTTAAGTTATACTTAACAACATAAAATATTCATACAAGTGCGCACAGTAAATAGATAGTATATTTGCAAATTATATCGATCATGCATTAACCCAAGAACAGATACATAGAATTATAACCAAGCTTCTCTTTATTGATTCTTTCCACAGTTACAGACTCAACTCACCTTGCGCACTCAGCTGTAGGGATCCGCGCACTCAGCTGCAAAATATTAGACCTTTGCGCACACAACTATAGAGCCTTCTCCTACCCTATGACCCAAAGACACACTTTACACTGTGACTCAATCATGTAGACTTCTCATCCTCATCTTCTATTATTATCTATTGTCTTGTCTACACTTAGAGCCTCGCTCTATTTATACAATCCCATGGTCCACAGACCATGGGTAGATCTATCCAGCGAACATTACATTACAAAACTGGGGTGGACAACCCTGTGACTCTATTATACTTTCGCGCCCCGCACTCACAATTCGCGGAGCTTTACAGTAAGATTCGGTCAAAACTTGGGCTTTGAGCCCCAAAACATGCCTTGGGAGGATTCCATGCCCAACAATGAACGTGCATCTGTGAGTATCATTTCCTTAATTGCTTGGCAAGCGCTCGGTTCACTGCCACTTGTGCCTGTTACCCAGAATCTGTTGGCTTTTAACAGAGGAACCAGTCAACCATTAGGGATCCTTCCTCAGTTGCCTATTACTTTAGGAGGAAAAATCGTTTATCTGAATGTGATGGTAGTCCCAGGCCCTTTAGATTACAATTTAATTCTTGGGCACGACTATGTTTATGACATGGGAGCTATTGTTTCAACACTCTTTCGAGTGATGTGTTTCCCGCATGAAGGCAGAATTGTCACCATTGACCAGCTTTCATTTCCTAGTCCAAATATGGCTTCAAGTCAACCGTCTTCTCTAAATGGTCCTTTTGTACCAATGGTATCGTCCCCGCCACGGGTTAATTATGTGGCAACCCATTCCATGCCTACATCAACTGACGATCAATTCAGTGATGTTGTACATTATGTACTGGGGGCATTGGAACTAGATCTCTCTAATGGATCCCTTGCTACGAATACCTTCCAGAGCATTGTTCTCCCATCTGATGAGAACCTCTTAGAAGTCATGACCTCTTATGAGTCATGATCAAGGAATATGATGATGGTTCTTTTACTGTGTCAACCTCATTAAAAAATTAAACAAGTTCATGAGGATAGTTCCTTTTTTGTGTCAACCTCATTAAAAAATGAAACAAGGAATATGAGGATAGTTCTTTTACTCTGTCAACCTCATTAAAAAAATGAAATAGCTCCCATGAGGACAGTTCCTAGTCTTGTTTCAACCTCGTCAGAAAATGAAACAAAGAATATGAGCATAGTTCCTTGTCTTATGTAAACCTCGTTAAAAAATGAAACAAGGAATATGAGGACAGTTCCTGGTCTTGTATCAACCTCGTTAAAAAGTTAAACCAGGAATACGAGGATAGTTCCTTGTCTTGTGTCAAGCTAGTTAAAAAATGAAACAAGGAATATGAGGATAGTTCTTTTACTATGTCAACCTCGTTAAAAACTGAAACAGGTCAATGAGGACAGTTCCTTGTCTTGTGTCAACCTTGTTAAAAAATGAAACAAGGAGTATGAGGATAGTTCCTTGTCTTGTGTCAACCTTGTTAAAAAATGAAACAAGGAGTATGAGCATAGTTCCTTGTCTTGTGTCAAGCTCATTAAAAAATGAAACAAGTAATCTTAGCAGAGTTCCTTGTCTTGTGTCAAGCTCATTAAAAAATGAAACAAGGTCCCCTGGAGCAAAGTTCCAATTAGAGTCTTTGATTAGATCTCGCAATATCCCAGTTGAGTCTTTCACTTGATCTTGTAAACGAACCTTCATTCCATCCACCTAATAGCCACGAGTAGTCTACTTAGGTGAATGTAATGAAGCTTGGGGGGCATGCACCTAGTGGTAAAGTTAAGTTTCCATGTAGGTTATGTGAAGGGAATCACCCCATTCACCTTTGTCCCTATCTAGACGAAGCCAAGAAGGTGTTGGATAACTATCCTGCTTCACAGTAGCGACTTCCATCTGGTTACAAGAGACTCTCCCTTTCATCATTCTCGGGGCATGTAAACCAATCTCAATCATAGTTCTTCATTTCAAGCTTGTGTAAAAATGAAACTGAATCCAAGCATAGTTTTTCATTTCAAGCTTGTGTAAACATGAAACTGAATCCAAGCATAGTTCCCTATGGTTCAAGCTTGTCTAAAAATGAACCCACTTCCATTTTTAACCCTCGTGATTTCCATTCTATCAGCCTTTTCCGTCAGATGAGCCTTGGTTTTTCTCCTTCCATCGTGACTATCTGCTTGGTCAATCAAACGCTTTCACTTGGTTTTTTTACCCTTTTTGAGGAACAGTTTGAATGAGGGGTCTTATTAGCGAGCCTCTTCACATAAATCAACGTGTTTTTAGAAGTTCCAACATCACCGGAACCAATTTCTATGCTAGACAACACTCGTTCCTCAAAGCGGAGTCCTCTTTAAGATCTTTTCAGGCTCTTGAAATATGAAAAGATTGTTGAGCACTTGTCCTTTTCAGCTCTTTAACGGATTGGAAATGACATCTACTCAGTATAATTTTAACCCTTTTTTAGGCTGAGATAGATTATTTATGAAAAAGGAATACGTTGACCAAACATGGTCAATAAGTCCTCTCCCGTATTGTTTTACACTTTTTCGGGCTTAAGAGAAAAATATAAGAAAAATATCTTGTGGAGTTTTCTTTTTTTCCCTTTTCAAACTTCCTAAACATGAAAAGGACTGAATTATCTTTGTCGTTAAACTCGTTAAAAATATCAAATAGCGACAAACTTGTCCATCTAGGAAATACCGAGTTTCACCTTTGCTAGAGTTGTTAAAACATCAAATAGCAATGGATTCACCTGAAGGGTGGAATTATACAACATGCATATGATATCCTCCTCAAGCTTGATAAAAATAAAGAGGTACTGGTCAGCAATGACTAGGGAAAATTGGAAAAAGGGGAAAACCACTTTATGGTAGCAGGTCGCTCTTGAACATGACACTTTCACTCCATCACCGTGACTATCTGGGTTGGGTTATTAGCTTAATGGTTATCACACCATTGGTCTATCATACCATCCAACACTTTGTTTTGGGTCAATGCTACCAATTCATAATAGTGTCGCTGACATGTTCAAGAGAAGTCATTCAGTGAAAATTCATCCTTTGCAATACCATATACCTTCATTTTCATGACCGCCATTCCTGAACCTTGTGTCGTCATTCAAATTCCATCTCAAAAATCACTACACTTGTTTCGTGTCATTGATGTGGGATACATCAAGGCCCTCCGGCGACAAGTTGCTTCTTGTCAACATCAGCACATTATCTAAGAAGTTGACTTAGAAACACCCTTCCAGTACCTTGAGGCTTGCATGCATCAATGGTAGGTTTCTCACTTCCGACGATAAGTTGACATCAATGGCCTTCGACTGAAATACTTTGTATGGTGTTCGACATCAAATCATCCATTCACACCATGCAGAATGTACTACAGTACCTTGAGGATCATTATCATTATCAGTGATTTCTCTCGCATCTGTTAGCAGCTTACATCATTGGCTGGTAATCAAATGGTGTCTTCCCATGTTCGACTTCAAATCACATATTCACATGGTTAGACTCATACCTGAGCGAATGATTAAACAAGATAGAAGACCCCAGATCTGGTATCATCCATCTGGGCTGCAATTTCAGGAGTACTAAATCATATGTACAATGGCTTTACATTGATGGTCATTTCGATCATGGGTTTATATCTGTAGATGACTGTTTATGTACATGTAATTAAAGTTTATACATTGATCATGGGTATGCCTTCCCTTAGCAATTCATGTAAAATCAAATATCATGATATATGTATTGTAATTAATGCAGGTCACCTTCCACTTCTATACCTCCTCATCACATCGTAAAGCATTTCATTCGACATTGGAATTTTTCCAACTTCATGCTTTAGAGGATAACTGTTACAGATCCATTTTGGCACATAAATACCATCATCCATATCAGTGTTTTAGGGCTCATAAAACCCTAATTTCAGTTGCTACATGCCCTAAACAAGTCACCCTTTGAATGCCTCCTTCCCATACAGTTTCATGACTTGAAGTCATCCAGAAATACCCTCTAGAGGGACCAGCACAGGTAGGCCCATGTAAGGGTGCACTACAGAGCAGTTAAGTCCATGCCAAGGTGCTCTGTGATGCAGGAAAGTGTTCCCTCTGCGGACAAAGGCAACCCCTCTAGCCCTAGAGTGGGTCTAGTTACAAACGAGGACAAATCAACAATAGCTTTCCTTAAACAGTCATAGTTGGAGGCCTACCTCAACCGGTGATTGATGGAGTTCCATTGTGCTGCTCTAGCTTCCGCTTCCTTCTCCTAATGAGTAATCAACCTGAAACAATGAAAAGGAAATACAACAAAGCACGTAACCAGAACAACAATGATCTATTTACTCACAAAGTCAATAAGTCATGAGCTATCAGGTACGTTACATACAAGACATAGGAAAACATCATTGATTGCATTAATAATGAAATGAGAGTAAGCTTACAACCAAAGTCTTGATGTCACAAGCCTTCTCAGAGGGATCCAGCTAGCATGTTCCTCAAGCATTCACTCTTTGAAGATAGATCTCCCAACATGCAAGTCTCTCTCACTCACAAGTTTTACACAAGATTAAGGGCACTTGACAACCTTCCACAAGCTATCAACAATCCCACACTTGTCACACTCACACCAGCTATCTAGCAAACTCACAAACACTAACAACACTACTCAACTAGCCAACTATCAGAAACTATCCAAAAACTAGCAGTGCATAGCAATGGTGGGAGTTTAAATAGGGGAAGGAGTCTCCATGAAAGGTGGAAGAGTGAGCTTATCTCCAAGGAAGGCAGCACAAATGACAGAACATCCATGCCAGAGAAAGGAGGGCGATACAAACTATGCCAACAACCAGGTCTGGAGTCATCTGTAAGGCCGACTGTTGGAACAAATTCGCCCAATCTGGATCATCGCGGGGGCATAACTGATCTTCTGTGCTAACATCGCTATTGAATAATGTAGCTAGTCATGTCATCGCTGAAGATCACAAGCAACCTCGCGCTGGCACATAAAATCGGACCATCGTGGGAATCAGGTGTACTTCCGTGATGGCAACACTTCTGGACTGTTTAGGAGTGCCCTTCAGCGCGTTTATTTAGCCAACAGACGCTATGAGGCAAATAACTTAGGAAAAAGTGGGTCATTTGGCAACATCAAAAAGCATTTGTCTAACATGATCATGTATGACTTGGACACATGACATAGTAGGAAGACTAGAGTGAAGACAGTGACAAATTACTATGTAACAGATGCCACCTAAAGTATGAAGCCCGAGAGAGTGGGAGGGGTGAAATGCTTTACGAAACTAGCTGAGCTGTAACACCATCGGTAAGAACCTGCATGCAAGTACAACTCATATCTCTAATAATGAAGTACATGTAGTCTAGGCATAGGCGTAGCCATCCGAAAGACATACAAAATAGGTCTGTGGTATGGACGCAGCCATCCAGCTAATGAGACCATGATGACGATAAAGGTATGGTCGTAGCCATCCATGAAGACTCATGTATGGTCACAGCCATCCATCAATGAGTCATGTAATCATAAACCAATCCACGCAGCCCGAACATATGTAATCTGAGTTTAGGGTCTTGAACCCATCCGATCATAGTACAAATCCTAACATGCGAATAAATGTGCTGAAGTCGAGCATGATAGAAAATCGCTTGATTACCGGTCAATGAGAAAAACCGTTAACAAACGCAAGAGAAACCACCAATAATGCCAATGGTTTTCAAGGTATTGTCTAGCACAATCCATGAAGTGTGAAAAAGGAGCTGGAGTCGAACACTCGTGGAATCACCCAATCGACGACCAATGATGAAAGTCGACCGTCAGGTGCGAAGAACTTGCCATTGAGGCATGCAAGCTCTATGGTACCAAAGGGGATCTATAGATCAATCTCCTGGATAATGAGTTGATGTCGACAGGAGAAGACCCGTCGCAAGAGAGCCATAATGTTTCCCCCATCAACAACACGAGATAAGGAACAAGTGGTAGATGGTGAAACAAAGTATCAGAGGAGAGGGCGAGGGTGTAAACCGCAGAAGAATTATACTCTTGAACATGTCAGCGACACGACTCCGGAGGGTGGCAGCATTCAGATACCAAGGGATCAGAGGCTCTATGGAGATGACATGAATCAGATGGAATGAGGCTAAATGACAACCCAAACCGATGGAAGGCCAAATGACGATGTATGGATGTCCCAACCCAACAAGAAGCAAAAGTGTCGATGTTCAAGAGTGACTAGTTGCCATAGACAATCAATGATAAACCTATTGTTGAGTCCAACCTAGTAATAATTTAACGAGCCCTAGGAAGGAGAAGCTCGAGTCTCATCATAGTGACGAGTCTAATGTCGTCAGGGTTTAACGAGTCTGACATAGGTGAAACTCGAAGTCTTTTTCATGTTTAGAGAGTTTGAAAAAGACACGGAAAAGTAAACTCCAGGGGGGTCACTTTTCATAAATTTGTGTCTCTCAAGCCCAAAAAAGTATAAAACGATACTGGAAAGAACCGCCTGACCATTACGATCGAGGAGGACTTTTCGTAACTAGTGACTGCGACCCGAAAAAGTAGAAAAGCGGTCGGAATCACGTCATTTCGTAACTGATAATGAGCTTGAAATGACAAAGGCCCGGCAATCTTTTCGTTTTTACACGGTCGGAAAAGAGCTTAAAGGCGACTGCCCCGTATTGCTTTTAACGATTCAAGAAGAAAAACTCGGCTATCTTTTCATTTTTCAAGTCGGAAACGAGCTTAAAGACGACTTTTCGGATCAAGTGTACAGGGAGCTGACATAATTCCACTACTTGTAGCTCTGCACAAAGCATGTCAAACGTAAACCCATTCGATATAAAATGAACAATAAGTGTAGAAACATAGTTAAAAACCATATTTTGACTAACCATGTGACAAAAAATGAGAAAACCCCACATTTATAAAATATAATTTTTTAATTTCCAAAAATTACTATAAAAAGGGGTTAATCCAACCATTTTTACCATTGTTACTGTTCATCTCTCTGTGGATCATTTTGGTGCACCAAAGTTGGCGAGCTAATTTTGGCCTTGTTCGTCCATCATTCACCCCGAAACTTGTCCCAGGTAGTTAGTCTTTGTTTTGCGCTTCAATTCCATACCTTTTTCATGCATTTTGAATGTTAAATGTGTTAGTTTAGGCGGATTTTTGGACCGAGATCCACCGCTTGGTCATCGCGGGTATAGCCTTCGGGTCTACCATGACCGAAAAAATTGACACATAACGTGTTCCGATCATCACGGAAAAGTGATGTACTTCCGCGATGACCACAAAAAAAATACAACTAACGACCTCATGTCATCGCGTTTGTTTTAAAAACAGACGCGATGACGACGCGAACTTATTTTTTTATGCAAATTACGCGTTGAATTTGGTGAACGAAGTGCTAATCCATTTTTTCTCGTCATGCAGGTGACAATGGCATTTGTCTGGCAAGAACGAATGCATGATGACAATGATGTGGAGGCTTTCGCCGACATGGGGTGTCGAAATGCATTACAAGCATGCGGATTGCTCATATTCTTCCTTACTCCGCACCTTCGGTCATAGCCTGATTTACTGGAGCTACTGATCCGAGCTTGGAATCCCACAGGTGGGAAATTCATCATCTGAGGCTAGGATATCGAGTTTGATGCAACAGACATATATTTTTTGACCGGGCTATCCCATTGTGGTGAGAGGCCCATTCTGGAGGGGCAGTGACCCGGGGGTGATTCCTTAGAGATGTTGATGGCTCAAGTGTGCCCACGGGCGCGCAAGACGAGGAGTGGGAAGGTGGAAATCCCAACAGTGGACAACGTAGTCCTTCGTGCTATGCTTTTCATGGTGACATGGGTAGCGGGCTCTCAAGCCCAACATGAGGCTTCAAAGACCCATCTCCGGCTCGCTCTCGAATGTCTCAATCCAACCATGTTTAACTGGGCAGAAACGGTGACGGCGAACATGAAGAGGCAACTCACCAACTGCCATCAAGGGGAGACGAAGAAGTTTGGTTAAGGATCCATCTTAGTCCCGCTCATGCTAGAGCAGGTGCTAGCACTGCAGTTACAGGACATGGAATTGGATTTTCCCAGACCACGTGAGCCTAGGGCCACACGGTGGGCGCACGTCATGCCGCGAGGAGGTGGCGGATGACCAGTGTCATGGGGGACACTGTTTTGAGAGTGGCTGGAGCGCCAGATGATCTTCGTGGAGGATTGGCCATATGCCGGCATGGACTTCTGTGGATATTCTGACATGCAGCTGCCCGCTAGAGAGCAGTGGGTGATGGTGGTAAGACACTTGATCACATTTTTTGCATTTTATTTTTTATGATGTTTTTTTATTTTTCATGTATATGTCCTAATAACAAACGCTATGGTATGCAGATGTAGGACTAGTGAGACTCGTCAGGCTAGATCCAGAGGCGCGGAGGGATGCGCAAGGCATTGCAGCAATAGCCTTGGCTCCCCCAGCTGATGATACGGTGGAGACAGTAGCCCGGAACCTTGAGGGCCTAACAACAGGGATTCCAGATTACATGGGGATCGAGGAGGTCCCCATAGCATTCCAGATCCACACAGTAGGAGTGGAACCCAGGGTGCACCGCTTGTTGAGGCGGGTGGCACGGGCGGTGGTATGCTATAGGGAGCATAACCCACCGTAGTAGACACCTAGGTTTTTATTTCCTGCTGGTGATTTTTTGAGAGACATGTGTCTCAGATGTATGGAGAACACAGACTCTATTTGGACATGTACACTTATTTTTTGAGCGCCTCAGTGTGCCACACAATATATATATATATATATATACATATTTCTATGGTTCATTATTGTGTTTTACATGCTTCTTGTATGCTATTTTGATTACATGTTACGCAAATGTCTGTCTAATACATGATTAGCCAATGCATCAGTTAACGTGTTTAATCTTCGTGAAATATGCTGATATGTGATGAAATCAAAATTCCTCTCTAACAATTTAACACGTAAATACAACCTTAAAATCCGATGATCTCTGATGGAATATCACCCATTGAGTTGGTGGACGACAAGCTGAGATTCTAGGTTCACAACTAATGTACGAATACCAAGATTGATCGCCTCGGCCAGTAACTCAATAGCAGTGCTATATTCAGCGACATTGTTCGTGGTACAACCTAAACAAACACCTTGGAGGTCTATCAACTCACCATGAGGATCGTAGATCACCCATGCCACAGAGGACAAGTTGCGGGTACTGTGGCGGGCACCATCAGCGAAACGAACATAAGGTGCACCAGACATCTGCACAAGAAGCAAAAGGCACAATAAGCGGCAATTACACCTACACACCAAGCCAAAACATGAAAACACACACACAACACACTTGCTAAAAACACACATATGTACAAACCAAAGTGCATGAAATTCACGCATAATAATTTTTCAAGTAAATCCCATTTCGAGGCTTATCGAGAGGATTCCCTTCATAATCAATAAGCTCGTAGGCCCCTTTTTGCAAAACTCGCTTCACAATATAAGGCCCGTGCCACATGGGCTTGAATTTGCCTGCCCCTAGCTTATCATTCGCTTGATCATAGAGCAGGACTAAATTTCCTTCAACAAAAGAACGAGGATGGATAGTATGATCAAAGTGAGTTTTCACTCTCTTCTTCTATGCTTCAATAGCTAGAGAGGCTAGCCGATGAGTCTCGTCCAGCCATTCTAGGCAAAGAAGGCGTTCTTCTATCGGAGTAGTGTTGGGGAGTAATTAGACAGTTAATTTCAAAGAAGGGATCTCGCACTCGATGGGAAGGGTGGCCTCCAGTCCGTAAACTAATTGAAATGGAGTGAATCTAGTGGTATCCTTCACAAAAGTTCGGTAGGCCCATAAGGCAGAGAACAACATCAAGTGCCAGTTATACTTGTGCATGCCAATGGTACGTTGAAGCATCATAACTAGAACCTTGTTGACGGCTTCTACTTGGCCATTGGCCTGAGGATAGTATGGAGTCGAGCTATCATGCCGCAAGCCTAGTTGGGTTGTTAGCTCAGTCATCATGTGATTACAGAAATGCTTACCGTGATCAGTGACGATAGCCTGAGGGACTCTGAACCGTGAGATAACATGATTAAACAAAAATTGCGCCGCTGTGTGACCGTCTTTAGATAGTGTGGGCATCGCCTCAGGCCATTTTGTGAAGTAATCAATGGCAATGATGATATGCCCATGCCCCCCGGCCCCCGGCCAAGCGAGGGTTACAAGTCATATAATCAATGCCCCATTCTGCAAAAGGGTCGACGGTAACAACAGGGTGTAATGGAGTGGGAGGCACGCGCATCTTCCGCTGGATCTGCTCGACAATCCCTGGAGTGCAAGAGATGTCGATCGGCTGGGTTTCTATAATGTTTCCCATATTCCCTTCAGAAGACACTTGATAAACTTGAACAGGTGTCTAAAGGGGTTGGGATGGAAGACAAGAAGCAAACCGCTCGAGACAAGTAAGCATTTCTTGGTGGGTAGGGAGAAACGAGGAACGATGGTGATGATCAAACCAAGGGGGTTCCGCGAGAGACATGGTCTCGATAATAGCTTCATCAGAAGGAAAAATTTCCTTTAAAGGGTCTGAAGAAGCGTCATCTCCAAGCCAAGGGGAATGAGCGTATGAGTCGTGAGCTCTGCTCGAAAGAGCAGTTTCAGAAGGTGGAGCCGATGCAGTAACAATTTCGACGTAGTTGAGCTCGGCAGGACTCAACGGCATCTCATCGCCCCATGAGTCTATCTGATCAGTGGGGGGAAGAATCTAGGGATCAGAGCAAATAGAGATCATATTAATAGGAGTGACGTTAGGAGGTGGGAGTGGAAAAACACCCATAAGGGCAGGATCTTTAGAATGTCCAACTCCCACACTCTCACATGTGATAGAGGTATGCTCCACGAAGGGCACGTTGCCTTTAGAAGAGGAGGCGAAGAAAGACAGCTGGTCTACTGTGACAATCTTCCCCTGATGAGGGAAACGAATGTCACGAAATAGAGATAAAGCCACGGCTCGCATGGCGTATGTCTAACTGCGTCCCAAAAGGAGGTTGTAAGTAAGATTGGCATCAACAACTTCAACTTCCACTTCGAGCGTCTTCCCTTCCAAAGTAATGGGCAAACGTTGGAGTATACCGTAAGGGCGAGACTCTCTCCCATCAAAGGCTTCCAAAGTCGTAGGAGACTGACTCAAATTTGGAGAACCAATAGCCTTCCAACAAGCAACAAACATGATGCAAGTTGAAGCGCCTTCATCAATGACTATACGATGAATCATTTTGGAATTGATGATGACCTGAATAAGAGAGGCAATTTGGTGAGGCAGTCCTGATATATGGCTCTCTAGGTCAAAATTAATCAAATCCGAGTCGGTCGGGTCTATGGCACCGATGGCCGATAGCAAGGACTTCCTCTGAGAGGGGCAGCTCTGGAGCACTTCTAGAGCAGACATAGCAGATGGAGCCTGGGCAAAGTCCTCAACGATGCTATAGTGCTGAGCAGCACGAGCATTAGGGTTGTAAGAAGATTTCCGGAGTACACCTTTAGGAGGGGGTCGGACAGGCGCCTCAGTGCTAGGTCTCTCAATATGGAGCAGACCAGAACTGGGCAGAGGAGCACTAGAGGGAACCTCAGGCTCTTTCCCGACAGGCGACGGATACTCTTTTGCCTGAGTACTAATGTGGACGGGAATCGTCCCAGCCATAAATACTTGAGAACCAAAGGGAGAAGAGGATTGGGATGGATCAGCCACCATTTGCGTTTGGTGCGAGGGAAAAGGCGCTTTGAGCACGATAGGAGTCCTGGGAGCACCTTTTAACAAATGACTAACTTCAGACCACCTCGGGTAGTCTTTGGTATAGTGATCCTCATCACAGATAAGGCAAGGATACTTGGGCTTATGTTTGGCACCTTCCTCGGGTGGAGGTTTAGGGGAATCCTGCTTAGGTTGATCAGATTTATTCTTTCCTTTTCCCTTCTTCTTTCCTTTCGAGGCTTTGTCTGCCGTGGTGGACTGGACGGCGTTAACCTTAGAAGTATTACCAGAATTGGATACAGCTTGAGAAGTATTTTCATTCGGAGCATTCGACTTTTGCTTCCCAGGGTTCGCGGAAGTTTTCTTAGAAGGCGGATTAACAGAACCAATGACACCATCAACAGATGGTGTTGGCAGGGCTTTGGAAGTTCCAGGTCTCGGGGCATCAGGAAAATAATCATATAGCGTACCGGACTGGGAGTAAACCAAGTCAAGGTACTGAGCGCACACAATAGCCTGCTCTTCAGTTACACATGCCCCCATAGCAATGTCCCGCACTATCGGACCGACAAACGAGGTTGTAAACCAGTCGGTGAGAAGCTAATCGGGAATCCAAAACTTAATCAAACGGCGACGCCATCTCCATTCATGGATATGATCAGAGATATGCGTAGCCATTATTTGTTTTAAGGATGTCAAGAGGTGTGTGCTCGTTTCATATCGAATCGGCAACTGAAAATGAGTTAAAAATGCCATTGCCAATGAGTTAAAATCTTGAAAAGATCCGCGAGCTAACTCAATATACCATTTAGCAGCAGAGCCAGTGAGGGTCCTTTGAAAAAGGCGAAGCCGGATTGAATCATCAAGCCATGAATTCGACGAACACCATAGATGATAAGTCATGACGTGGGCTTGGGGATCTTCTCCAGCTTTACCATCGAATTTGGGACAATCACCGGGAATCTTAGTTGGAACCGGGGGCCAATACGGATTATGAAGAATAGGATCATTTGTCAGTTTGGACACATCCGGTAATTCCAACGTTGCTAAAAATGGTAATTTAGGGTTAAAGGACATCTGAGGCCGTGGGTAAGAGGTAGTACCAGAGTTCCAGCCAGCTGTTGGTTGCCCCCATTGATTTTGTCTGGACGAATTTGGCCCAGGAGGGTTTTCTCCGTAGGGATTTTGTCCATTGGGGTTATAGGATGGCTGACCCTGGATTTTCCCCCCAACATTCCATTGATTACCAACTTGGCCTGCAAGAGCAACATATGGTTACTGGTAATTCTGATAAGGACTCACCTGCAGTTGTTGATAATTTTGGTACGGGACAAATTGAGTTTTCCCTTGGGATTGCTGGAAACCATAAAGCGGCTAGGCTCCAAACTGAGCCTGGGAGCCAGGCTGCATTTGATAGGCAGGTTGAGATGGAGATCCAACCTGCATTTGAAAACCAGATTGGGTCTGAAGCCTAGACTGGGGCTGAAAACCGGGTTGAGCTTGAGAAGCAACAATCATTTGAGTGCCCGATTGAGCAGGCCCAGATGGATGTCCTTGAGAGAATTGAGGCTGAGCCATATGGCCAAAGGGTTGACCTAGTTGAGATTGAGATTGACCCATTTGCCCAGAAGGTTGAGCTTGCTGGGTATTGGGTTGTCCTTGCACAACTGAGGGCTGTCCTAATAGACCAGATGGCTGAGAAAATTAGACAGTTGGTTGACCTAGTTGGATTTGAGGCTGACCAACTTGTCCAGATGATTAACCAGACTGGACAATGGGTTGGCCTTGTTGAACATAAGGTTGACTGACTTGCCCAGAAGAGTAGCCTTGATGGACACCAAGTTGGCCTTGTTGGATGTAAGGTTGTCCCGGATTACCAGAAGGTTGCGCGAAATAGGTAAAAGATAGACCACCAGAAGCCGAAGGTTATCCCTGGAAGGGTTGTCCTTGTGGGCATCCAGGTTGCCCTGGATAAGACTGTCCGTAATATTACTGCCCATAGGAGGGTTGCGTGTAAGACAGCTGCCCCTTATAAGGTGGTCCTTTAAAATTCGCAGGAGATACTTGGCCACCGCCATAACCAGTGGTGCCCCAAGCAACAGATAACGGGACCGTAACCTCAACCGTAGGCTGAGAGGGTAAAGGTCCGCAGTGATAGATATGAGCCCCTCTAGAATCATAATAATGAAATGGATTTTGAGGATCCGGATTCTAAAGAGCATACAGATATTAATCGTATGCCCCCCCTATTGGAATGGAACCAGAAGAAGGTGGGGCACTTAGTGTAAGATCAACAACTCCAGATACAGATGCCGATGGGCCACTATTTGCCGACCCGGAAGAAGGTCCAGCAACAGTGGTCACAACTAAGGATGCAGTAACGGCACCAATAACGGTCGTTGAAGAAGCCACACAGACAGTTGGAATAGTCGGGACGGAAGTAACAGACACATTGTGAATTTGAGGCCTAAAAGACTCCGAGGTCAGAGTGACAGTGTGAGACCACATAGAACTCGTAAGGGAGGTCCTAGAACCCATCACATCCCTCAAAACCTTATAAATAGCATAAAGGCCATGTGACACCAAGAGGGGTGATACGAAAAGGTGTAGTTTCTGTTGAGACGGGAATTTCACCACTCGTCACAACAGATTCTTCACTTGTGACAAGGGATGTGTCCTCCATATCAGAAGAAGACATTGGGACCGAAAAACTAGGAGGAGTACCGGGAATATCTTCTTCGGAAGGCTCCTAAACGAGGTTCTAGTGAATATCGTAAGTCTCGTCCTCTGGAGCGCGAGAGTTAATCAGTTGGATACTCGGAATAACAGGGAGAGTATCACTGACAACCGGTACCTCAGGAGCAACAGAAGGAGGAGACCCTTGGTCACTTGGAACAGGAGAGGGGACCGGTGATTCCGCCAGGATTATGATTCAAAAACCCTAGGAAAACTAACGAGAAAGGACCCTACTCAAGCTAACGCAAACAAGATCTAACAGGGTAAATGTGAATCATGGCCAAATAAATTTTAAGACATAGGAACAGAACTTGACCTTTTCATCTTTAAAGAGTCGAGAAAAGGACAAAAAGATGACTCTAGTCACCTTTGAATATTTAATGAGCCTAAAGTGACAAGTGCTCAAATGTACATTTTCTTTTAAGGAGTTCGAAAAGGAATGAAAGTGGCTACTCTGGAGAACTAGGCAAAAGGTTTACCAGACAAATCCGTAAAACTGCATATACACCTTGGCAGTCATATGAAAACCAAGGACTTTCCATACGGCAGTCAATCTTCCCGAATGTTGTGTTCGATGTGTTACGGCTTGTAAGGTGGTAGACACGACTTCCTATGGATAAAGGATGATAACCTAGTGGGGTCTCCCAGCATATACTCGATGGTACATGGGAGCACAATTCTGTGCTAGACCACTATTGAGTCACAGAAGGAGGAATCACCCAACCTTGAGTGGAAACAAAAGTGACTAGGTTTAATGACACCACAGCACGTCTCTAGCCTAGACCTCTAAATAGTGTGCGTTATGTTCCAATGTGTTGTTAGATTTATTCAGTTCATTTTAGAGTTGATCTTGGATTATGTTCCAGTTTTCAGGCCTTACCATATGTATATAACAAATCCTAGGATGTAGCTAGAATGAATAAAATATCCTTTTTCTTCAATGAACACCTACCTACAGGAGGGTAGAGAGATCATTTCCAGACCAAGAAAACCAAGACAACAAAGGCAGTCACTCAATGCAAGTAGACATCAATTCCTAAAGTGCATGGATACTACTAATGAGAGATTTAAACATTCGCTTTCCAATATGTAAACTTGAAATGCAAATTCACTTTCACTTTCGTATACTAAATGAATGCAATTATTTTGATTTTGATGTCTTTTAAATCTAGAAGAAACAAATAAGAAACAAGAAAGTGTGGAAAAACGGTTGATCCAAACAATTGTGATCTATGTCCAGTAGTGAAGAGAAATCGAATCAATGCCAAAGATTGGTTCAATAACAGTTACTAAACAATCAACCAAAAACAAGTAAAGGGGAAGGCTCAACCAAACCGACAAGAAGCTGCAAACGAACCTTGAGCAATCAAGCAACCAAGCCAAACTAATCCAAGAGACTTGAAACAATGAGCTAGGTCACATAAGCAAAAAAGCAAGATTCATTCAACAAAGCTCACAAGAGAGTGCCTCAAACTATAAACAGTGAAAAACAAGTTATCAAACAAGTGAGAACAACAAGGGACCAGCAGGACTGATGGACTCAGGAGGCAGAATTGAGAAAATCAATTCTACAGCAATCAGCACGGGTAATACACAAGCAACAAGCGCTGATAAAGAACACACCGCAGCAACAGAGCGATGTCAACACGGAAGTACACGACTTTTCCGCGATGGTTTGATTTTCAAAACCGTCGCGACTGTTAGGCGTAATAACACGATGAACAGGATATCACAAAAGGGTGGACGCGATGACAACGCGATTGTTAAATTTAAAGCCGCGATGATGTTCAAAACAGTAACGGGCAAACCAAAACTCCCAAATCAAAAACAATCAAATCTTCAATCAAATAAGGGCATTTCCCAGATCAGGCCAGGAAACTCAGAAGACCAGTAACTAATCCCCAAAACTTCAAAGAGACCAAAACAAAAAATCAAGACAAGAGTAAACAAGAAGAGAAAAAAGGCCAAATATTCCCAGTGGAGTCGCCAATTTGTGATGTAGGAAAGTGTTCCCTCTGTGGACAGAGGCAACCCCTCTAGCCCTAGAGTGGGTCTAGTCACAAACGAGGACAAATCAACAATAATTTTCCTTAAACAATCATAGTTGGAGGCCTATCTCAACCGGTGGTTGATGGATTTCCATTGCGCTGCTCCAGCTTCCACTTCCTTCTCCTAATGAGTAATCAACCTGAAACAATGCAAAGGAAATACAACAAAGCACGTAACCGGAACAACAATGATCTATTTACTCACAAAATCAAGAAGTCATGAGCTATCAGGTACATTACATACAAGACATAGGAAAACATCATTGATTGCATTAATAATGAAATGAGAGTAAGCTTACAACCAAAGTCTTGACGTCACAAGCCTTCTCAGAGGGATCCAGCTAGCATGTTCCTCAAGCATTCACTCTTTGAAGATGGATCTCCCAACATGCAAGTCTCTCTCACTCACAATTTTTACACAAGATTAAGGGCACTTGACAACTTTCCACAAGCTATCAACAATCCCACACTTGTCACACTCACACCAGCTATCTAGCAAACTCACAAACACTAACAACACTGCTCAACTAGCCAACTATCAGAAACTATCCAAAAACTAGCAGTGCATAGCAATGGTGAGAGTTTAAATAGGAGAAGGAGTCTCCATGAAAGGTGGATGAGTGAGCTTATCTCCAAAGAAGGTAGCACAAATGACGGAACAGCCATGCCAGAGAAAGGAGGGCGATACAAACTATGCCAACAACCAGGTCTGGAGTCATCTGGAAGGCTGACTGTTGGAACAAATTCACCCAATCTGGATCATCACAGGGGCATAACTGATCTTCTCCGCTGACATTGCTATTGAATAACGTAGCTAGTCAGGTCATTGTTGAAGATCACAAGCAACCTCGCACTGGCACATAAAATCGGCCCATCGTGGGAATCAAGTGTACTTCCGTGATGGCAGCGCTTCTGGACTGTTTAGGAGCGCCCTTTAGCATGTTTATTTAGCCAACAAACGCGATGAGGCAGATAACTTAGGAAAAAGTGGGTCATTTGGCAACATCAGAGAACATTTGTCTAATATGAGCATGTATGACTTGGACACATGACACAGTAGGAAGACTGGAGTGAAGACAGTGACAAATTACTGTGTAACATGCTCTATAGAGCACTTAGGCTTCCTTTCACATGCACTAGGCGAGATTGAGCAAAATTCACATAGGGTTTAGGGAATATTCTTATCTTTTGGAGTCATCTAGAAGATTCCCTCACTTATCAACTCCTATGAGCTCGAAAATGGATGAGGAATGAGTTAAGGAGCATCCTATCCTCTCATCCCTTCCTCCATGGAACTAATTCTAAGTATGGAAGGCCATTCAATGCCACCGTTTATGACAAAACCTCCTTCATCTTCCTATAAATTGACCACTCATCTACGTGATCAAGGGCTGGATTATGTTGAATTGTAAGGAGATAATGTTGCTATGAGATTTGGCTTTGAAGCAAGTATTGTAATGCTACAAGTTTTTCATGTTTTTGATGTGATGTGGATGGGATCCAAGCTGGAGGAATGGCTTTGAATCACACACTAATGGTTGTAATTCCTTCTTCTATTCAACAAAGTGTTTGAACCTTTCTCCCATATGTTTGTATTGTTTTATAATGCTTATATGTGTGAATTGTATTTGATTCCTTTCACTTATATTCAATAGATATTTTTTTTTTATCGATTCTTTGTTTTCTATTGTGTTTACAGGTACTTCTCAAGCATATTAAGTACGGGAAGGAATGACAGGATCGATACAAAGGAGATGAGAGGAAAGCGGAACTACAAGTAGGTATTCTCATCTTCTCATCTTATCTATTGCTTATAGGAAAAGACTAAAACACTTTAAATTGTTGTTCTAGATATAGCTACTTATCTAGGGAATTAGTATTTATCCATAGATACCAAATTCTCCAAAACATCGAGGGACTGCAGATTGAGAATCCTGATATAATCACCACTGAAAGCGAAATAGGTAAATATTGGTACGGAGGCAGAGCCCAAATTTGTGAATATTGGAGATTACTAGGATGATGCGACGGTAGATAAGGTCGCCGAATTTCTCCGCGAATACCAAGATTTGTTCCCTACCAATTTCACGGAGTTAAAGGGGATACTAGGAGACCTGGGCATTATGAAGATCACGTTAAAACCTGACGCAAAGCCGGTTAAGAAAAGACCTTACAATCTCAAACCGAAATATAAGGAGAAGGTTCGCTTAGAGCTAGACAAGATGCTCACGGAAAGCATCATTGAGCCTGTAGAAGAATTTGATTGGGTAAGCCCAATGGTGATGCAGGAAAAGAAGAAGAAGGATGAAAAAAGGATATGCATAGATCTCAGGAAGTTGAATGACGCTTGCGTACATGATCCATTTCCGACTCCATTCACTAATGAGGTATTGGATAATGTAGGTGGCCAGGAAACGTACTCCTTCACTGATGGGTTCTCTAGGTACCATCAGATCAAAATCACGCCTAAGGATAGAAGCAAGACGACCTTCGTGACTGAGTGGGGATGTTTTTAGTGCACTGTACTACCTTTCAAATTGAAGAATGTACCTGCGATTTTTTCGTGCGTAGTCATTGCTGAATTCAAAGAATTCATTCATAAGTTTCTGGAGGTGTACTTTGATGACTAGACTGTGTTTGGGCTGGTAAAACGCCATGTGGAAATTTTGCGTCTGATGCTATATACTTTTCGAGGATACCAGATTGCACTCAATCTGAAGAAATGCTTGTTTTGTGTTCCTTTTGGGACTCTGCTGGGTCATGTGGTTTGTAGACAGGGACTAATGATAGATCTTGTGAAGCTCGCAGTGATACTTAACTTGGAGGCGCCAAGGAGTGTGAAACAGTTGCGCGCAACATTAGTACATACTGTGTATTATAGGAAGTTTATCAAGGGCTATGCCAAGATCACCGCGCCTATGGAGAAGTTGTTGAAAAAGGGTGTCACGTTCTATTGGAACGAGGACTGCCATAAAAGCTTGGATGTATTAAAAGGAAAAATTCTCCCCCACCGATTTTAGTCTTCCTAGATTGGAAGAAGGAGTTTCATGTACATGTAGACACGTCATGTATAGTACTGGGAGTAGTGCTGACACAGGCTGGTGGAGGAGAATTGGACCATCCTATAGCATTCACAATCAGGAGGTTATCCAAAGCTGAGAAGAACTATTCCACCATCGAGCGCGAAGGGTTAGCCATGGTATACGTGCTCCAAAAGTTTAGACACTATTTGCTGGGTGCACATTTTAAGATGTATACGGATCATTCTGCATTGAAATACCTGATCAATAAGCCTGTGTTGGTGGGGAGAAACTCTAGCTAGTGTTATTGTTCTAGGAATATGATTTTGAGCTTATTGTGAATCCTAGATGACTGAACATGGGACCAAACCATCTATCACGCATCCAATCGGGGGAAGAGCCCACTAATTTGGAGGAAGGATTGCCTGACATGCATCTATTTGTAGTGCGCATCACGGATGGTCACTTTGAAGACGTCATAAACTTCCTAACAACGGGAACCGCCCTGGAAGGCTACACCGTCCAGCATAAGAAGGAGTTAGTGATGCACGCGGCAGACTTTTCTGTCATTGCCAGACATCTGTACAAAATGGGATCTGATGAAGTATTATAACTTTTGACACCTAATCATAGGGATTGGGTGAACAGATGTAATTAGTGTAAATAACAAATAGAGGAAATGGAGAGTCATCGAGAGATGAACTGAAAAGTCTCCCCTCTTGTATATAATAATGAACAACCTGAATGAATAGAATAATTACATTTGAGGAGTTACCTCCTGTTCTGACATGGTATTAGAGCCAACCCCATTTTTAGCATTTTCTACCCAGTAACTCCTATCTACTTCCATATTCCTTGCTCTATTCTTTATCCATTGAATGCATCCTGTTGTTAGTCATGAAGCTGGAAGCATTGAAGTGCTATGTGTTGGAATGGTTTGTAAACCATCTCTTGAAATCAGTGTGTTATTGAGCGAAAGATGTGAATGTCACGCTGGAGGATGATATGGCCATAGCCTCAACACTGCTTTGAGATCCTTTGAAGATCGATCAATGTGTTGAAGTGACGGAAAATTTTGATGCTACATGTGAAGCCCTATAAACCATGACTCTTGGGACTGCATTTGATAGAATTTTCATTTGCATTAGAGTGGTTGGTGAATCTGTTTGGATTGGGCTTGTTTGAGTCGCTTTGGGTGACGTTTTCTTAGCTGCGGCTTTATCCTTAGTCATTGAGCTTGCACTCTTTGGCTTAGGAGTAGGCTGAGGAGGATCGAGTTTATTTCTACTTCTAGTAATGACCAGCGATGCCTCTTGATCCTCTTCATCTGGTAGGATGAAATCCCACATACCTTGTACTTCTACGACTTCTTCTTCATCGATAGGCTCTTCATTAGAGATTTCCTCTTCTTCTTCTTCTAATTCAGCATTAGTAATATCATTGGGGGGATTTGAATCAGTTGAAGGGTTTCTTCTATAAGGCTTGTAAGGCTTTTTAGAAGAAGTCTCTGCTACTTGTTTCTTTATGTCAACCATTTTGTTAGACATGGTTTTCAAAACTTTCTGCAATCCCTCTAAATCAAATGGGTATTTGGGTTGTTTTTTCTTTGGATCTTCTTTGAAAGGAACCTTCTTAGATTTATGTTCTTCAACGGTGTTTTTCTTTTCTGAGGCTATGATACGTTTCTCTATGGCTATTGCTTCCTTCATATTGTCAGCTAAAGTTGTTTTGTTAGCTCTATCAATGAAGATTGCTATGTTTGATGGTAAAGCAGAGATGTACCATTCACTTCACACTTTTTCACTAGGTTTGGAAGTGGTGGGGATTTTTTTCAACAGTTTATTAAAACGCGAGTTAAAATCTTTGATAGGTTCCTTTGACTCAGCCCTAAGGTTAGACAGGTCATTGATTAGTGTCGCAGTGGACCTGTAATCACCAAACTTAGTCAAGAATTGTTCTTGGAAAATATCCCAACTAGTAATAGACCCAGATGGTAATGAGAAATACCATGATCTGGCTGTTCCTTGCAAAGTGTAAGGAAAAATCCAAATGACAACGTCTTCATTAGTAACTCCATTGAGATTTATAGATAACATAAATTTGTTTATATGTTCTTCTGCTAGCATGCCTGCTTCAGGATTAAACTTAGGCAGCCATTTTTCAGGATGGGCCGGTAATTGACTCAAGGACGTAGGCATTAAGACTACCCCTGGGTTATTCCATGGCATTTGGACCATCGTTGAACTGCTAACAGAGGAAAGCGCAGAAGATGATCCCTGCGGTTGGGAAGATGAGGATATTACAGTTCCAGATGATTGAGAAGGAGATGTTGAAGTTCGATTGGTCTGGTGGACAATAATCTGAAGTGGAGGGGTGGATGGTTGACTTCGCGGTGGAGAGGTTGAGATGGATGATGATGATGAAAGAGTATCGCTATCAGACCCTTTAGGTGATTTCCTTGCTCTCTTCCTTGTAGGTAGAGGTAACTCGGTTCGCTCAATACCAAACTTTTCGCTCTTTAATCTAGTGAGAGGATGAGCACGGTTATATTGCGAAGTCACACTGCCTTGAGATTTATCAGATCTTTGAGGTGATATAGAAAACCGCTGAAGTTTATAAATCAAATATTCAACTTCAGGAGGTTCAATAGTAGATTTCTCTGAAATGTCAGGGTTTGTGGGATTGGTTGTTGTTCTTTCAACTTCTTGCTCAAGATTTAAAGATTCTAAGTGCAATGGAGAAGTCGGGGGAGATGGTGAGGGTTATTTACTCTCATAATGGTATTTAGATTTAGACTTACTTGTCATTCATAGTTTGGGGCCCTCCTTCTAGCGCCAAATATGTTGAAGCCCCGAAAATTGGGTCTACAACAAGGGGGATACCCACCCAGTCCGGACCTTGGTTAGCAGCTCCTTTTCTGTTTGTTATAGTGGGTCCGACTAGGGATATGGGACCAGTTTCCCAATATGTCTGTGTGTGTGTTGAGAATTGATATTTCCTTTCTAATAACTTCTAAGTAAATGCTTTTATTCTAAATCTAATTTAACGACATGCAATTGTATTCTAATAAACAAAAATATCTAATTCTAAAACTACCCCGGGATTTGATCTTTCAATTATGCGATCTAAAATAGTTTCTACAACAATTGGTAATAAAGTTCATTCAATCGCTATAAGAAAAGAATTCAATAAAGATGAACTATTTTTTATAAAAAGTTAGCCAAAAATTTGTGAAAAACATATCGCATAATAAGTGACTCATATATTAAGCATAAATAAATATTTATCACCGTACAAAAGTGCCAAATGGTAACTCAAGCATTTAAGCATTCATACATAAATAGCTAAACATGAATATCACCATAACACATAAGCAGAATTTGTTAAGAGATAAAAGTACCATTTATAACTAGTTCTACTCATGAGATCCAGCAATAATGATCTATCTCTTCTTAATCCAACATCCACTAAGAGTACAAAAGTGCAACATCAGTAGTAGATATTAAATGCAGATATCAATAAATCTTGTTCCATTCATTCATCAAAACCTCCTCGGAGGGTGCAAAAGTGCATGTTATGAGGACAAGTTTTCGATAAATTTCTGGACCCTTCTCTAAATGCATGAGAAGGGTTTAAATACTACTAGCTAAATCTAAAATTAATTTATTACAAAAATGTAGGATGCGGTTTAAATGACCGTCCTCATTTCAGGCAAAAATAAAGCAAAATTAAAACTAAAACTAATTCTAAAACTAAAACTAATAAATAACTATCTATCTATTCCTTGTAGTCGCAAGCATTCAGCATTTTCTTGAGGAGAGTTGGTTGGCCGACTTCCGACTTTAGCTTTCCTGCGAAAACGGAATCGGTAAGACCTGGCGCCATCTTCTCGACAGAATTAATGATACATTTGAGATTCATGCACTGGCTGTGTGTTTTTACCAAGTATGTCCAGTAAGAATCCTAATTCAACTTGGTTAACCCTTTGATGGACTCTGCTTTGTCTTGAGCCTTCTGTCTCCAGCTTGTTTGTAGATGTTGTACGTTTGGTAGATATTTACATACTATTTGAAGATAAATACCACTGGCTTTGAGTTCAAGTTTTACCTTCCACCTTTAGCACTTTTTTCCTACAAATTTCTGAGCTTACAGGAAACTGAGCAATTAGAGGCTCTCGATTTTAAGAGGTTTTGCCTGGTGATGCACGATTAGCACTAGGCACTAATCACGCATCGGAAACTACCTTGGTTTCTTGTTCCGGGCTTCCCTAATGCTACTTTTTGCCTCTTGCGTGCTTTTAAATATAAACCTTAAATTTTGTGGAAAGAATGACTTCATACGTTCTTGGTTCTAAGTCTTAAATTGTTCATTCGTGATATCAACACTATCCAGTACCCATTTGACCATGTCCGTGTATGGAAGAATTTTGGGCCTCACCGCTATCTGGTGCAAGAAAGAACATGCTAGTTCTGTAATAAGATGCCTCAGATGACCCGTGTGAGCCAACAGTAGCTGTAACCTCCATTACCATGGGATTTTCTTCCTCAAGTAAACTGTACATGCCTTCCGAAGTAGTAATACCGGCATCTCTGTTACAGGTGGTGTCTGTGTACAAGGGTGCCATCTCTTTATCTTCAGAACTTGGAGCTTTACCGTCCTTTCCCATAATATCCTGAACGCTGCTATGTACACTTCTCTGCTTTTTGCTCTTGCAGTTTGCAAATGAGGCAAGAATAATGATAAGAAAAAAGGTGACGGCAAAGCTTTAAATG
Source organism: Pinus tabuliformis (assembly GCA_031772625.1). NCBI lineage: Eukaryota > Viridiplantae > Streptophyta > Pinopsida > Pinales > Pinaceae > Pinus > Pinus tabuliformis. The sequence goes on along the minus strand of CM062808.1, from coordinate 777,354,000 downwards.
CCGAAAACATATAAAATATATCACCTTACGTGAAATGGCTCTTCGATCAGATCAAAACCATATTTCATTAATGATTGCCAACTAACTCATTAATTAACATTAACGCGCATAACTGGGCATCGATTTATGAAAAACTCTTTCTCGAACAACGAGCCCTACAGATCTGTGATAAGGCAATTTTGCGATTTGCTTCGCAATATCGCAAATCCGTTACAATGTGTTTTCTGCGAAATACGATTTGCAAGATGCGCCATCACATATCGGTGGTTTAAGGAATTTCAACGTAAGTTATGTTTGAGGCATGCGATGTGATGAGGGTCTTTTGATGCATGATTTCGCATTGCGATTTCACACTTTTAGAATTCCACTTGTAGGAAGGCATCCATTACCATTTTTGCGATGCAACACACTTTAAGGAGTGATTTTATTCTAACTTATCATAAAACTTAAGTCTTTTTAGATTTTTCGAGGGTATTCTCCTAAGTTTATGATAGTAAGTTTTATTGAAAAAAGAAATACAAGCATTAATTGATTTTTTAAATTTTTGAATAATTCCTCACTTATTTAGTATTAGTGATAAAACTAAATAAAAAGGGCGGTTGTTGCTGGCCAAACAATTGGTGATTCACTTGGAAGAACGAGTTATCTCTGCTTTTCTTTTGAATTTTCTATACTTCCAAAACAGAAATTTTTCTAGAATATCAAACTTTACTATAGAAAGATAAAGTACACCATGCTTTCAGCCGTCAATGATAGTTTGTTTCTTCTTTGTCAACTTTGTTTATTTACTTCCTAGAGCTAGTCATTGTATCTACATCAGTGACTACTTAGTTTATAAAGATAAAAACAAAGGCTTCTCTGTAAATCAGTTTTAAATATGCTCATTTGTCATAGGTAGACCCTCTGCTGCCAGCAAGCATTTATAGCCTCAACAGGGTTACCTGTTATCCAACAATGATCCTGTATCCTACTTAGAGAAATATACGATTTTCAAAGGGAAATCCATATTCATACTTATTGCTTCTTTATTTTCTTTTAATCCTTAAAGAACAATGCCTTGGTTTGGTAGCCAAATTATGACAGTGCCACTCACTTGATTTGTAACTTTGCTGAACAAGATGGCTCGTGATGAGACCCCTTGTCTTTTGATTGCAACAATCTCGAGTCATTGCCCTGTTGTGGTATGCAATTTTGGAAAAGTCAGCAAGCTATAATATCTATGATCATGATAAGTCGGCTCGTGATGAGACCTCTTATTCTTTAAGTTTTAAAGTGTATCATTGGATTATTCCTTGAAGCTCGTGATTCCCTAGGTGGGAAGGAAGTCATTGTTTCCTTAAGAATAGCTTTGGACGACAATGGTAGAGTTTTTGGAAAGAGTTTTTCTACAGAGAATCTTCGTTTTGTTATTGATACCTTTCATTTGACGGATATAACACAAATTCTCACTAAAGGTCGTTTTTTATCAAAATTTACAAGGTTGAAACTAGTATCATTTTCAGGCTTATAGCCTTTGACTGTATCTTTCAATAATAATGACCAATCTTCTAAATCATTTCTATTTATACAAGTGAAAAAACAAAATCTAAAAGAAATACTTGTCTTTTTCGTGAATTCCAAATGTAATCATTTACAACTGGTTTTATTATGAAAATAAAGGAAAAACTAATCTACAAAAATAGAAGAATGATCTCCTATGGAAAGTACTTTTGAGGATAAGCCCATTAACGGGTAAAGATTCTCTTTTTCCTCTTAAATCCTGTAACATAAAAGTAGATGGACCTACGATTTCTGCGATTTGGAAAGGGCCAAGCCACATTCGTTGAAACTTTGTATGTTTGCCCTTTTCCTCATGAGCCTTTTCCCATTTTAAAACTAGATCCCCTATCTGAAAGTCCTTTCTGGATATCATGTTTGAATCAAAAGAAGCTTTTACTAATGCTTGGTGATGCGCATGAGTTATTTTAGCCTGTTCTCTTTGCTCTTCTAGCTTAAGGATTTGCAGTTGCCTTATTTGTAACAAAGAAGTTGGTGCTTCATCTATATATTGAACTAAGGCCAAAGAGGGAATTTCTAGATGAGTTGGAAGAACCACTACTTTCCCATAAACTAAATTAAAGGGAGAAGTGCCAATAGAGGCTTTCTGCATTATTCGGTCTGCCCATAAAGCATATATTAAAGACTTGTGCCAATTTTTGTGAGTTTGATCAATGGTTCGCTTAATGATTCTAATTAAGTTTTTATTCATAGATTCAGCTAACCCATTCCCCTGTGGGTAATAATTGGCAAAGTATTTAAGCTTAAAACCTCTTTTGAGTGCAAATTCAGTCATAGCATTGCTAGAAAAATATGATGCATTATCAAACATTAAAGCAGAGGGTAAACCAAGCCTGGTGATTATGAACTCATCTATGAAATCAATTATGTGTTCAGCATTAGCTGTCTTGAGAGTTCTACCCATTTTGTAAAATAATCTGTAGCTGTAAGGATATACCTATGCTGTTTAGAAGAATGAGGAACGATCTCACCTATTATATCCAATCCCCATTGATCAAAAGGTTGTTCAATGTTGACTGGTTGCAAAGGAAATGATGGTTTCTTTTGTCTCCCAGTAGCAGTTCGACAAACTTGACATTTCCTTACGTAGCTATGCGTGTCTTTGAATAGTGTGGGCCAGTAATAACCTGCACGGAGGATTTTATGTGCAGTAGCATCTCCAGCATAATGTCCACTTGCTGGTCCATCGTGGAGTTCCTGCAACACCTTTTCAACTTCAGATTTCTCAAGACATCTAATGAGAATGGAATCATAATTCATCCTAAAAAGTACATCGTTCACGAGATGATATTGCTTAGCCTTCAACCTTAGAGCTCTTTTCATTGTATAATCGAGGTTTGAAGGGGCATATCAGTTCTTTAGGTAAAATATGATATCAGCGTACAATGATTCAATATCGTTTAGGCTTACCTCATACATTTTTGCTTCTGAAGATGGTGTTATGGAAATAAGCGATGCTCCAGCCAGCATTTTACAAAAACCTTGACCTTTTACAATACTTTCTGGTTTAATTTCAACATCATATTCTTGTAATGCGGTAACCCAATTGGCTCTTTTCTCACCCACATCCTTCTGTACTAAGAGATTTCTTATCGCTGAAAATGGTACTATGATTTTTATATGGGTTTTAAGCAAAAAGGGTCTAAAATATTTCATCGCTTTGAAAACAGCATATGCTTGTTTCTCTACGTTTGAATAATTTAACTCAGCCCCTTGTAGATTTGAACTGAAAAAGCAATTGGGGCTTATGCCTTGTCTTGATTTTCTTGAGTGAGTATCGTAGCATATGATCTATCGGAGGCAAATGTATATAAAATGAAAGGATCAAAAAATTTGGAGTTCCTAAAGATGGAGCGTTAACAATCACTTGCTTGATCAGATTGAATGCTTCATATTCGTCTTGGCCCCATTTGAATATTGCATTCTTTCTAATCATTGCTTGTAAGGGAGATACGATTCTTGAAAAATCTAGAACAAATCTCTTTACAAAATTAATCTGGCCAAGGAAAGATTGCATAGCTTTTTTGTTGTGAGGCAAAGGTATTTCGAAAATTTCCTTGATTCTGTCGGGATCAATATGGATTCCAAATTTAGACACTATAAATCCAAGAAGTTTTCCTTCACTTAATGCAAAAAAGGACTTTTTTGGGTTAAGTGAAATTCCATACCTTTGACAACGTTGGAAGATCTGTTTTAAATCTCTAAGATGATTGCCTCGCTTCTTGGAATATACGGTTATATCATCCAGGTATATTACTACTGATTTGTTTACTAATCCCTTAAATGTGATTTCCATGGACCTTTGGAATGTGGCACTAGAATTGATCAGACCAAAGGCATATTTTGATATGCATAAGTACTCCATTTGGTTCTGAATGTGGTCTTTAATTGATCATCGGGATGGACCAAAACTTGGTTGTAGCCTGAGAAACCATCCAATAAGGACATTAATTTTGATCTTGCAACTGCCTGCAATATTTTCTCAGGAGGCAAAGGAAAATTATCCTTTTGGCAGGCTTTGTTAAGATTTCGAAAGTCAATGCAAATTCTAATGTCTCCGTTTTTCTTTCTAACATGAACCATATTGGAAACCCATTTAGAATGTCAAACGGGAAAAATGATTTTGGCTTTCAATAACTTATTAAGCTCAGATTTGATCTGGTTTTCTAGATTAGGATGGATCTTTCTCAGCTTCTGCTAGATAGGTTTTTCATCGTCTATCATTGGGATTGTATGTTGAATGATAGAAGTTTCGTAAGTCTTAATTTAGTCATAGTTCCAAGCAAAGACACTTTTGTATTGTTTCAAGAGACGAACATACGCTAATTTTTCTTCAGGAGCTAGGCCAAGGCCTAGGTTGATATTCTGTGGCTTGGTATCAGTTCCTAGATTTACTTATTCATAGTTCAGAGTTGAACTTTGAAGTTTTGAATTGGTAGATCTTTTAAATCTGTTATCACTCAAGAAAAAATATTTTAAATTCTGAACATCAATTTTTTAAATTTGTCAAAGGGTTGGTTTCAGTTTTGGGTCTAGTCTTTTCATCTGGTTTTAGAGTCTAAACAGTTTGAATAAGAGTCTTGTTAGTAAGTCAAAAGGGGTCAATTCTCTATTTTAGTCTATCATTGGTCTCATATCTCACATGAATATCATATGTCGAAACTCGTTTCAAAGCCGAAATTGTCTAGGTGATTTCGTAACGCAGAAACCTTGTCTAGGTGATTTCGTAGCGCAAAACATTGATTTTGCACTGGGCGCGCTACGAAATTGGGGATTTGTTCAGATCCATAACCAATCTCATCCAGCTGTCAAATTTATCAAAATCTGTTATCTTTCTACATCATCAGTTATCAGCGCATGCACTTTGCCTATCAATTCACCCGCTTATCCTCATCATTAGGTCATTAGGTGTCTTGGTACGCACAGGATGCAAGTTTCGAAAAGGAGCCGAGTGTTCACAATCATGATGATCTTTGGGTTCATACAGGGGAAGCAAATTAATAGGTTTTCAATTTAAATTCTTTGAAGATCAAGCGAGGCAACTTTCCTCATATATTTGTGAAGTCAAACTACACTATAGAGACTGTGGAGGCAGAGCGGATTTCTGTTGATCATGTTGCACACTTAAAACCCTCAGATGGAGATATAAAGACTGCAGAGTACTGGGAAATGGGAGATGAAGTCACTAAGATGAACGGATGAAGTTGCTGTAGAATGTGAAACTGGGAAATTATATAGGGCTAATTATCTCGATCTGTCTGGGAGAACTGTTCTTTTGATGAAGCCTGGAAAATAGAATACAATGTCTCAAGAAAATCAACTGTGCCACTTGGTTTATCTTATTGAGAATGCCATTATGAATTTGCCACCTGGCCAGGAACACATGGTTCGGCGAATCGACTTCAATGGGTGGTCATTGTCCAATTCTGCGCCCATTAAGACAGCTCGTGAAACTGCAAATGTTTTACAAAAGCACTATCCAGAACATTTGGCTATTGCCTTTCTGTATAACCCTCCAAGAATTTTTGAAACCTTTTGAAAGATTGTCAAGTACTTTCTTGATCCAAAGACATTCCAAAAGGTAAAATTTGTTTACCTGAAGAGTAGGGAAAGTACCAGATTTCTGGAAGAAGTTTTTGATATGGATACGCTTGAATCATCATTCGGAGGAAAGAATAATTACCAATATGACCATGGGGAATTCTCGAAACTTATGCAGCAAGATGGCTCAGCTGCTACTCAATTAGCTGCACATCTAACCGGAATTCACAGTGCCATAAAAATGCTTAACAGCCGTATTAGAGTTCTTCATCATTTCTTGTCAGCAATGCAAATAGGAAAGGATGCAGGGTGTTTCACTGCTGTATGGGAATTATATAAAGCACAAAGGAAGTACAAGACTGGTTAAGCTCAACATACAGTAACCTTGCTATGGTGGACTATCCATATCCAGCTAGTAATTTCAGGGCAGATAAAAAAGACAATTTAAATATAAGGAAGCCAAAGATAGCAAACTTTTGGTATTAAGCTGTGTTTTGGTGATTACACAGCAGTTTCGTAGCGCACTACGAAACTGCTGAAGATGATGCCTAATGCATAGCAGTTTCATAGCGCGCTACCAAACTGTTGTAGCTACATAATTAAAACTTAGTCAACCAATTTTGAGGGACCAAGGGAAAAATTTTGAAAAAGGAATTTCTTCAAAGGATCATGTAACAGGTGTCAACATTCAACAAGGGAAGAAACAGGTGGAGGAAACATATATTTGAACTTTAAAATTTTTTTTATAAAGTGATCATAGTTATACAGTTCATGATATTTTAGACATCTTGGAGGAGGTCTTGTCTTCACACATGGGAAACGACGTGGCACTCTAATACATTTTTGTATAATCAAAAAGAGAAGGACATGGTTCATTAGTTTCGAATATCTTTGAGGAAAACCAAAAGCAGATAAACAGGGGCAGTTTCCTACTTTTCAGGAGCAATTGAGAAGATGTGACATTAAGGGCAAGCAGGCAGCTACAAGCATCCACCACAGCTAAATTAAAAGAGACCACTTGTCAAAGAACGAGAATTGATTGTAATTAATGCTATGCTCAGCATGATGTAGAATTAGAATCCTAATTGTCTTAGGTCTCTTAAACTGCTAGTTAGCAGTCAGTTGTATTTATTAGTTAGTTTTAAAGGTTAATAGGTGTCATCATAGCAAGCAGAATTCGAGTTCCCCTCATGCTGGGGGAGGAATCTCAAGAATTCTATATATAGGAGAGAGAGCAATGTACCAAGGGTTGAAAAATGATTCAGAAAAGCTCTGATATTTGGCTTTATGTAAAGACTCTGTTTTAGTAATACAAGATTGGCTTTGCTTCTCAGGACTCAGGAGGGATTCGATATTCAGAATGCGTTGTATTGTTCTTTTCCCAATATTTGCAACAGTATGAATGTGTAATCACTTAGAACTCACTCATGGTGCTCTAATTTCCTGTATACATTCATAGACTGTGTGGTCCTATATGTTTCTGGTATGTTCTAAATGTGTTGAATCCTGAATGCCCTAACTTCTATGTAAGGTTGATACCATTGTTATACTGAAATGATGTTGACTCCATAAGCCCAATGGATAGTTTCTAATTGTGTTTCCACCACTCACATTTTACCTTTGTTTCACAAGAGTTAGCCATCTTATTCATTATCCAAATCTTTAATCTTGTGAGAGAGCCCTCTCAGGTTGGGGAGGCTAAGCCTCAGCCTAAAGTAGGTTTGAAATAGTTATTCAAAGTCTTCCTGGTCAGCAGCCTATCAGGGCCTGATTTTGAGATAACAGAATCGATCTTTCAAATCATATAGGTCTTCTAATTTTACTACTGATTTTGGCATAGCATTATTAGTGCTATCTTGTTGCAATTGTTTGTCATGTTGGTCTTCATCTATAATCTGATTATTGTAAGATCCCTCTAATGTGAGGAAGCTTACAATATCAGGATCATCATTGAAAATTCTCCAATTTGTAATGTTATCTGGAATCGAGGGTCTAAAAATTAATTCAATTGAGAATCTATCAGGGCTAAAGTCTTCTGAGGGAATAATCTTGGAAGCTATGTTTGCTAAGAGATTAGCACTAGCGTTTTGGAGTCTGGGAATTGATGAAATATTGAATGCTATAAAATGTTCAGTTAGATCTTTTACTAAAGATTGGTAATGCTTTAAATGACCTGATAGATAATGTATAGTATTCTGTACCTGTCTGATAACAATTTCAGAATCTCTGAAGACTTGTAGATATTTGATGTCTAATCCGATTGCTTTATATAATCCTTGGACTAAAGCCTCATATTTTGCAGTATTATTGGTGCAATCAAACTCGAGTCTACAATTTAGCATAGTTTTGTTTCCCTCTGGACTGATTAATACACATCCTTCTCCTGCTCCTGCTCCTTCATTAGACTTAGAACCGTCAAAAAATAACTTCCAAAATAAAGATTATTTACAGGACTATCTATAAAATTAATACATTTAGAATTATCTATTTGAGAAAAAATTTATACTTGAGATAAAAAAAAATGTTCTAAGTAAGGTGAAGTGTGAGCATTAAAATTTCCTGAGAAAGAATCAACAGAATAGTTGCCAATAATATTATTGATGTATGCTACCGGTTCATTTTCTCCTTCCAATTCTGTTACTATGTATTTCTGATGTCTTTTTCACTCAACCTTTATCTGATTTGGTTTACCATTGTAAGGGAGCCACATGTGCAACCAATTGGTTGCAAAGTATCCATGAAGTTTTTCTGACCAATCTCTGTTAAGAATTAAGCCATAAAATTCTGGAATATCTGCAACTAAAATATCGATAACTTGACATACCTTTGGATTACATGACAGCGTTATGCTAACCTGATTTAATTCGCTGATCACTTCAGCTTGCGACCTATCTAGCTGCACTATGCGCACAACAGATTTTTGAGGTTGAATGTTCAGCTTTGCACATATTGATTTAGGTAAGATATTGGATGAAGCTCCTAAATCAACTAAACAATTATGCAAATTTTTATTGAAAATTTCATAAGTAAGAAGAGATGCCGAAGTATGAGATCTTGACCTTCCTCCAATTAGAGCGATGTCGTTAGGATCAACTTTACTGGTCATAGTATTTGGAGGTCTTCCCATCTCGTGGGAAGCTTGCAAGATTATAGTGGCAGGCAGAGGTGCAACTGGTATTGCGTGTAATTCTTTCAAAATGAGCTTTTGTTGATGTTTTAACTTGCTCAATTCATAAAAAGTGATGTTAGCCCTAGTCTTCTTCATGTCTTCTATGATATTATACTCCATGTCATTAGAAACAATCAATGTTTTAGATGGGGTTGGTGAATCTGTTTGGACTGGGCTTGTTTGAGTCGCTTTGGGTGACGTTTTCTTAGCTGCGACATTATCCTTAGTCATTGAGCTTGCGCTCTTTGGCTTAGGAGTAGGTTGAGGAGGATCGAATTGATTTCTACTTCTAGTACTAACCGGCGATGCCTCTTGATCCTCTTCATCTGGTAGGATGAAATCCCACATACCTTGTACTTCTACGACTTCTTCTTCATCGGTAGGCTCTTCGTTAGAGATTTCCTCTTCTTCTTCTTCTGATTCAGCATTAGTAATAGCATTGGGGGGCTTTGAATCAGTTGAAGGGTTTCTTCTATAAGGCTTGTAAGGCTTTTTAGAAGAAGTCTCTGCTACTTGTTTCTTTATGTCAACCATTTCGTTAGACATGGTTTTCAAAACTTTCTGCAATCCCTCTAAATCAAATGGGTCTTTGGGCTGTTTTTTCTTTGGATCTTCTTTGAAAGAAACCTTCTTAGATTTACGTTCTTCAACAGCGTTTCTCCTTTCTAAGGCTATGATACGTTTCTCTACCGCTATTGCTTCCTTCATATTGTCAGCTAAAATTGTTTTGTTAGCTCTATCAACGAAGATTGCTATGTTTGATGGTAAAGCAAAGATGTACCATTCACTTCGCACTTCTTCGCTAGGTTTGGAAGTGGTAGGGATTTTGTTCAACTGTTTATTAAAACGCAAGTTAAAATCTTTGATAGGTTCCTTTGACTCAGCCCTAAGGTTAGACAAGTCATTGATTAGTGTCGCAGTGGACCTGTCATCACCAAACTTAGTCAAGAATTGTTCTTGGAAAATATCCCAACTAGTAATAGACCCAGATGGTAATGAGAAATACCATGACCTGGCTGCTCCTTGCAAAGTGTAAGGAAAAAGCCAAACGACAACATCTTCACTAGTAACTCCATTGATATTTATAGATAACATAAAGTTGTTTATATGTTTCTTCCGCTAGCATGCCTGCTTCAGGATTAAAATTAGGCAGCCATTTTTCAGGATGGGCCGGTAATTGACTCAAGGGCGCAAGCATTAAGACTGCCCCTAGGTTATTCCATGGCATTTGGGCCATCGTTGAACTGCTAACAGAGGAAAGCGCAGAAGATGATCCCTGTGGTTGGGAAGATGAGGATATTACAGTTCCAGATGATTGAGTAGGAGATGTTGAAGTTCCAGTGGTCTGGTGGACAATAATCTGAAGTAGAGGGGTGGATGGTTGACTTCGCGGTGGAGAGTTTGAGTTGGATGATGATGACGAAAGAGTCTCACTATCAGACCCTTTAAGTGATTTCCTTGCTCTCTTCCTTGTAGGTAGAGGTAACTCGGTTGGATCAATACCAAACTTTTCACTCTTTAATCTGGTGAGATGATGAGCAAGGTTATATTGCGAAGTCACACTGCCTTGAGATTTATCAAATCTTTGAGGTGATATAGAAAATCGCTGAAGTTTATGAATCAAAGATTCAACTTCAGGAGGTTCAGTAGTAGATTTCTCTGAAATGTCAGGGTTTGTTGGAGTGGTTGTTGTTCTTTCGACTTCTTGCTCAAGATTTAAAGATTCTAAGTGTGATGGAGAATTCGGGGGAGATGGTGAGGGCAATTTACTCTCAGAATGTTATTTAGATTTAGACTTACTTGCCATTCATATTTCGGGGCCCTCCTTCTAGCGCCAAATATGTTGAAGCCCCGAAAATCAAGTCTACAACAAGGGGGATACCCACCCGGTCCGGACCTTGGTTACCAGCTCCTTTTCTATTTGGTATAGTGGATCCGACTGGGGATATGGGACCAGTGTCCCAATAAATGTGTGTGTGTGTTGAGAATTGATATTTCCTTTCTAATAACTTCTAAGTAAATGCTTTTATTCTAAATCTAATTTAACGACATGCAATTGTATTCTAATAAACATAAATATCTAATTCTTAAACTACCTTGGGATTTGATCTTTCAATTATGCGATCTAAAATAGTTTCTACAACAATTGGTAATAAAGATCATTCAATCGCTATAAGAAAAGAATTCAATAAAGATGAACTGTTTCGTATAAAAAGTTAGCCGAACGGTTGTGAAAAACATATCGCGTAATAAGTGACTCATATATTAAGCATAAATAAATAGCTATCACTGTACAAAAGTGCTAAATGATAACTCAATCACTTAAGCATTCATACATAAATAACTAAACATGAATATCACCATAACACATAAGCAGAATTTGTTAAGAGATAAAAGTACCATTTATAACTAGTTCTACTCATGAGCTCCAGCAATAATGATCTATCTCTTCTTAATCCAACATCCACTAAGAGTACAAAAGTGCAACATCAGTAGTAGATATTAAATGCAGATATCAATAAATCTTGTTCCATTCATTCATCAAAACCTCCTCGGAGGGTGCAAAAGTGCATGTTCTGAGGACAAGTTTTTGATAAATTTATGGGCCCTTCTCTAAATGCATGAGAAGGGTTTAAATACTACTAGCTAAATCTAAAAATAATTTATTACAAAAATGTAGGATGCGGTTTAAATGACCGTCCTCATTTCAGGAAAAAATAAAGCAAAATTAAAACTAAAGCTAATAACTAACTATCTATGTATCTGTTCCTTGTAGTCGCAAGCGTTCAGCATTTGCTTGAGGAGAGTTGGCTGGCCGACTTCCGACATTAGTTGTCATGTGTAAAAGGAATCAGTAAGAGCTGGCGCTATCTTCTCGGCAGAATTAATCATACATTTGAGATTGATTCACTGGCTGTGTGGTTTTACCAAGTACGTCTAGTAAGAATCTGAATTCAACTTGGTTAACCCTTTGATGGACTCTGCTTTGTCTTGAGCCTTCTGTCTCCAGCTTGTCTGTAGATGCTGTACATTTGGTAGATATTTACATACTATTTGAAGATAAATACTACTGGTTTTGAGTTCAAGTTTTACCTTCTGCCTTTAGCACATTTTTCCTACAAATTTCCGAGCTTACAGGCGACTGAGCAATTAGAGGCTCTCTATTTTAAGAGGTTTTGCCTGGCAATGCGCTAATCGTGCATCGGAAACTGCCTCAGTTTCTTGATTTGGGCTTCCCTAATGCTACTTTTTGCCTCTTGTGCACTTTTAAATATAAACCTTAAATTTTGTGGAAAGAATGACTTCATATGTTCTTGGTTCTGAGTCTTAAATTGTCCATTTGTGATATTAGCACTATCTGGTACCCATTTGACGATGTCCGTGTATGGAAGAATTTTGGGCCTTGCCACTATCCGGTGCAAGAAAGAACATGCTAGTTCTGTAATAGACGCCTTAGATGACCCGTGTGAGCCAGCAATAGTTGTAACCTCCATTACGATGGGATTTTCTTCCTTAAGTAAACTGTACATGCCTTCCCAAGTAGTAATACCAGCATCTCTGTTATAGGTGGTGTCTGTGTATAAGGGCGCCATCTCTTTATCTTCAGAACTTGGAGCTTTACCCTCCTTTCCCATAATATCTTGAACACTGCTATGTACACTTCTCTGCTTTTCGCTCCTGCAGTTTGCAAATGAGGCAAGAATAATGATAAGGAAAAAGGTGACGGGAAAGCTTTAAATGCCGAAAACATATAAAATATATCACCTTACGTGAAATGGCTCTTCGATCAGATCAAAACCATATTTCATTAATGATTGCCAAATAACTCATTAATTAACATTAAAGCACATAACTGGGCATCGATTTATGGAAAAATCTTTCTCGAACAACGAGCCCTGCAGATCTGTGATAAGGCAATTTTGCGATTTGCTTCACAATATCGCAAATCCGTTGCGTGTGGCAATTATCCGTTACAATGTGTTTTCTGCGAAATGCAATTTGCGAGATGCGCCATCGCATATCGGTGGTTTGAGGCATTTCATCGTAAGTGATGTTTGAGGCATGTGATGCGATGAGGGTCTTTTGATGTGTGATTTCGCATCGCGATTTCGTACTTTTAGAATTCCACTTGTAGGAAGGCATCCATTACCCTTTTTGCGATGCGACGCGCTTTAAGGAGTGATTTTATTCTAACTTGTCATAAAACTTAAGTATTTTTAGATATTTCGAGGGTATTCTCCTAAGTTTATGATAGTAAGTTTTATTGAAAAAAGAAATACAAGAATTAATCAATTTTTTAAATTTTTGAATAAGGGTCCCCACTTATTTAGTATTAGTGATAAAACTAAATAAAAAGGGGGGTTGTTGATGGCCACAATAGGTCTAATGCCTGTTCCTTCTACAAATGGAAATAAATATATGATAACATTTATTAATGACTACACCAGAATGTGTTGGGTTTATTTATTGAAGAACAAATCTGATGCTTTTCAAACATTCAAGAACATTCATACATGAATTGAAAATGATGCAAAATCTCATATTGGCTCTATTCGCACTAATAATGGAAAAGAATACACTTCAAATGAATTTGAAAACTATATTCGCCAACATGGGATCAAACATCAAACAACTGCGCCTTATAATCCCCAACAGAACAGAGTAGCTGAAAGAATGAATAGGACAATCTTAAATATGGTGTGCTCCATGAGTTTTGCAAAAATGTAAAATTGATGTTTTGGGCTGATACAGTTCTATGTGTTCTATATGTAAAGAATAGATGTCCATCTAATGCTATTAGAAACAAGACTCCTTATGAAATGTGGTATGGGCACATTCCTTCGGTAAAGCATCTCAGGGTCTTTGGTTCCACATGTTATGCCTTGATACCAAAGGTACATAGAAACAAACTTGGTGCAATAAGTCATAAGTGTATCTTCCTAGGGTATTCAAACACCTCCAAAGCATACTGTCTCTATGATGAACTCAATAAAAAGTTTGTTGTATCTAGAGATTTAATCTTTCTTGAATCATCCAAAACTGACAATGTTGTTGAGCTTTGATCGCTTGGATAGATTCGCAAATCCAAAATCATTTCAAGAATTTGATAATCAGATTCCACATCTTGAAGGGGGGATTCCTATACTAGATCAACCTGTGAAATATTCTTCTGAAGCACTCTCTCCCCCGCATGAAACTCAAACAACAGATGATACTTTGAGTGATGTGATTGACAGAATTGGGAGACTCAATCTTGATTCAGTCCCAACTCAATCAATGGAGCAGCCTGGACCATCTGAGAAAGGTCCCCCAAAGTGGACGACAAAGACACTTGAAAGTGTTCATCTTGATGAGGTTGGAAAGACAGGAACAAGAAATTCAAACTGGAAAAATGGAGGTGATGTAGATGACTCTGATTCACCTATTGATATGGATGTTTCTTATGATTGTGAATTGAATTTGTCTACATATTTTGAACCAACTTCCTTCAAAGAAGTTGCTTCTTATGATGAATGGAAAGAAGCAATGCAAAAGGAGTATGATTCCTTAATAAAGAATGGCACTTGGAAGTTGGTTGATCCTCCATTGGGAACCAAACCAAATGGCTGCAAGTGGGTCTACAAGAACAAGTATAAAGTTGATGGCTCACTTGACAAGCACAAAGCCAAGCTTGTGGCAAAAGGTTTTGCACAGAAGGAAGTGATCGATTATGAGGAGACTTTTTCCCCCACAGCAAAATGGGCTACCATCCGGACACTCTTTACCCTAGCAGCTCAAAACAGTTGGAAAGTCCATCAAATGGATGTAAAAACTACTTTCTTGAATGGAGATCTAAAAGAGAATGTTTTTATGTCCCAGCCTGAAGGATTTGTTGTAAGAGGACATGAACATAAAGTATGCAAACTTGTGAAATCCTTGTATGGCCTCAAACAAGCACCACAAGCCTAGTATGAAAAACTAACTGAGCATTTTCTGAAACTCAATTTCAAACATTATGATCTTGATGATGCAACTTTGTTTGTCAAGAAGGTTGGTAAAATAGTTGTATATCTTGTAGTATATGTAGATGATCTTTTGATGACAGGGAACAATGAGAGCTACATTGCATCCATAACGAAGGAATTGAGGAAAGGTTTTGAAATCACTGATTTGGGCTATGTTCATTACTATCTTGGTATTGAAGTAACTCAAAATCTGAAGTCCATATTCCTTTCTCAAAAGAATTACATTGGAGATCTATTGAATAGGTTTGGCATGACTGAATGAAATCCTCTAACTACTCCAATGGAACAAAACTTAAAGCTCACATCCATTGAAGGAAAAGAATTTGAGGATGCAACAAAGTATAGACAGCTTGT
Organism: Pinus tabuliformis; assembly: GCA_031772625.1. Classification (NCBI taxonomy): domain Eukaryota; kingdom Viridiplantae; phylum Streptophyta; class Pinopsida; order Pinales; family Pinaceae; genus Pinus; species Pinus tabuliformis. The sequence goes on along the minus strand of CM062808.1, from coordinate 777,338,874 downwards.
AAGAAGACTCAACTACGTAACTATTACCAGACCAGACATTTCGTTTGATGTTGGAATCCTCTCCATGTTTATGTAAAAGACTTGTGAGAGACATTGGTCTGCTGCAAAAAGAGTTCTAAAGTACTTGAAGGGAACTCAAGACTTTGGAATCAAGTATACACAGGTGGATGACTTCAGCTTGATTGGATACTCTGATTCAAACTTCGATGGAGACAAAGAAACTGGGGTATCTACTTCAGGTTATGCTATGAGTCTTGGATCAGGAGCTGTCTCCTGGAGATCACGCAAACAATCAGTTCCAGCAGATTCCACAATAGAGGCAAAATATGTGGCAGCAGCTGAGGCAACAAAAGAAATTGTGTGGCTTAGGAAAATTCTTGAAGATTTGCAGGTAAAACAAGTACAATCGACTCCACTCACGATTAACAATACTTCGGCAATAGAGCTGGCCAAGAACCCAAAGTTCCATGATCGAAAGAAGCACATCAAAACAAATTATCATCTCATTTGACATCATGTTGAGGCCAAAACAATCCATCTCCGCCATTGTTCCACTAATGAACAGATTGCGGACATCTTCACCAAAGCTCTTGGAAGAGAAAAGCTTGAAAGATTCAAAATGATGCTTGGACTCAACAACATCCCTTCAGATTAAGGGGGGGAATGTTGACACCTAATCATAGGGATTGGGTGAACAGATGTAATTAGTGTAGATAAATAATAGAGGAAATGGAGAGTCATCGAGAGATGAACTGAGCAGTCTCCCCTCTTGTATATAATAATGAACAACCTGAATGAATAGAATAATTACATTTGAGGAGTTACCTCCTGGTCTGACAACAACGATATGTACCGGAGTTTGAAAGGAGAAGTGTCCTAACAAACGCTCATTGGGGCGCCGCGAGAAGGCATTATGCAGGAAGGGCGACTACGCAGAAGATTCTACGTGCAGGGTTGTGGTGGCAATCCTCCATCAGGATTCAAAAGCTTACTGCAAGGCCTGTGATGTGTGTCAAAGGACTGGCAGGCCATTGTGGAGAGATGAGATGCGTTTGAACCCACAGATGACATTTCAACCTTTTGAGAAATGGGCAATAGATTTTGTGGGACCCATTCAGCCCCAAGGAAAGAAGGCGAGAGCGTGGTACATTATCACCATGACTGATTATTTGACTCGATGGGCGGAGGCACAGCCTGTGAAGGATTGCACAGGCGTGACTACTGCGAATTTCCTCTTTGAGTATGTACTGACACAATTTGGGTGTCCAAATATTTTGATGAGTGATCGTGGTACGCACTTTCTACATAAAACAATCATCATGCTGACAGAGGAATTTAAGGTATATCACCAGAAAAGAACGCCTTATCACCCACAGGCTAATGGGACAGTGGAAGCATTCAATAAGGTGTTGGAGAATGTGTTGACCAAGGTTTTCAACTGGGACCTATACATACCCGCAATACTATAGGCCTATCGGAGGACATGCAAAAAGTTGACTGGACAGACACCCTTTAGGCTTGTATATGGTGTTGAAGCAGTGATGCCATGGCATACATTGTGCCTAGTCTATGCATAGTGGCACTCATGGGTATGACGGATCGCGGAGCCCTAGAAGAGAGGCTTGCACAGCTTACTGAGCTTGAGGAAGAGAGATTTCTAGTTGGATTTCACCAACAGGTCCAAAAGCAGCTTGAAAAAGCATGGCATGATCGGTGCATTAAGTTGTGCACCTTTAAGGTAAATGATCTGGTTTTGTTATATGACAGTAAGTTTGAAAAATTTCAAGGGAAGTTTAGAATGCACCGGCTAAGGCCCTATGTCATTAAGGAGATTACCAAAGACAGAGAAGTTCAGTTAGTTAAATTGAATGGATATCCCTTCCCAAGAAAGGTGAATGGCAGCCGATTGAAGCCATACACCAGTGATACAGCCAGATGACTATATGTAGGTAGCATAGTCTTAGTGCTCCAGGCAGCTGAAAGGAGGCGCAAGACTAACTACAGTGCCCATGTTGGGGAACTGCGCTATTGGTGGATTGTGCGAGACGAGGAAATGTCACAGGGTTCGTGACAGTGCGAAGAGAGTTGCGCTACCCAGGGAGAAATTGCGCAAGTCAGCCAGAAAGTGACCTTTAAAGTCATTGTTCATGATTTGACGGTAGGAATGCAGCCAAATGGAGCGGGCAGCTAACATTTAAGACAAACTTTATGGGTAAGATCCTTGGAAATATGCTACCAATCTGGCATTAATGAATCGAATGTGGGGGGAACGGTCCTATTTGAATTCAAAATGCCCTATAAATTATAGGTGGAGGCCCAACGAAAAACACTTGGCATTTTGAACATTGCATTGGTGAGCTCACAGACGTGCATGATCCATGCCTTCCTTGAAGCATTGCTCGACTGCCCAGTGTTTGATCAATTCCCAGAATCCAACCGCAAATTCATCCATGATTTTATCCCTGGATCTGAATCTATGGACATTGAAGCAGTGACAGCCGAAAGGGTTGTGCCGAAATTTGTTAGGGGAGTAGAGGGAGCTACTCCATTGGTTGCAGAGGTATTAGATGAAGTTCCAAAATCCCCATGGACACCTAGACCGAATCCGACCCCAACCAAGGAGAGTGCGAAGGATAAGAAGGGTAAGCAAGCTGCCATACCAGTGCGCGCGTCGCCGAGAAGAAACCCACCGAAGGACAAACCCATCACACAAGAAAAGGCAAAGCCATTAACTTGGAGTCAGAGGAGGAAGAAATTGAGGACATCCCAATGGATTATGAGGATTTGGGCATGGAAGTGGAGGAATTTGAAGTCGAGGGTTCTGACCCTATCACTAAGTTTCCCAAATACGTCCCTCCACACAAGGGCAAGACCAAGGTGCCAAAGGACATTGATGAGAGCAAGGTTGTCTTGCACACACCTCTACTACCAGACTAAATTGTCTTTGAAGGGTTGTGATTGGAGCAGATTCCTCTGTTGAAACTGGAAGATTGGGACTTAGCTGACCATGAGAAGTTCCCGCACTTGGCGACAGAGTAGTTAATGCGCCGTTGTTGACACAACCACCGGGATGACTGTATTGGAACCACGAAAGTGGCTAAGGGGAGTATACAAGGCAGTTTTTCTCAACCTGCTATGGGTGCACACTACAATCATACCCCCATTAGAGTATTGGTCATCAAACAGCTACTATGCTTGGTGCACGATGGGTGCTTGTGGCTGGAGGAGCCAATACCCATCACTGACAGACTGATCCATAGGATCACACGACTACCCTACACAAGGGCAAATCTGACCATGATGTTTGGCAGAAAAGGTGACGAGCAGGCCCTCGCGGAGGCCATGAAGGAGAAATTCAAGCTCGTAAAGAAGCCATGAGGCTATGCCATCTCGAGTACCTGTGACCCTACAGTCAAGGTGGCCACACAGATTTTGGCAAGAAAGGTTATGAGGAAGTGTCACATAGATGAAGTGTCAGCACCAGTCATTGCTCTTGCAGCCCAATGCGCCGAAGGATTCCAATTTAATTGGGCACATTATCTCTGTGGTGAGTTCCTTTCAAACTACCACGAGGCATAGGAGCTCAGCAAGACCTTCCACTATGCATGGCTCTTGCTGTCTATTGTGCTAGTAACCTGTGAGCTTCCCAAAGACATTCAATTCTGCTTGGTCATGTCAGACCTGCTAGAATCAGCGAAGTACACTTAGCTGTGGGTGACCAAGGATGCTCAGTGCATCAAGGATAGAAAGATCTTCTAGATCTTGATGGAAATGAACATCCACATGGCTATCAATCACAAACCGCGATTATCGCCAATTGTGTTTAGCAAACTATAGGAGAACGCGGAGTTCAAGGCAGACTTTGACCACGTATCGATCAGGGCACGAAAGGACCCTGAGTAGACATGGTATGACTTGCCTTACTTGGCAATGGACGACACAATTGATGCAGTTCTTGATCTCTAGCCAGTAAAGTGGCGCACTACCTCAGACTTGGTGGTGGGGTCGAGCAAGTCTACTGCGCAGCGGAAAAAGGAGGAGGCCAAGCTCAAGATGGCGTAGTTGGATGAGAAAGCAGGTCACTAACAAGGCCCAAGTGGAGCAGGATTCCCACCAACAGATGGAAAAGCAGACAGGCAAAACAAAGCGTGGCTCTGACAAAGGCGCGAGGTCGCCTTCACCTAAAACAGAGTAAGAAACGGACGAGCAAACAGAGCATCATGGCGTGGACCCATAGACGACATCGAACCACATCAAGCATCCAAGGGAATAATAAAAAGTAGGGATGAGGAAGAAATCGAAGGCCAGTAAGGCGTTGCTGGACCCAATCACCCTTATAGAGGGAGATTTGAATGACAATGGAGACACGATGCGGGATGTCACTGCGGAGACACTACATCAGTTCGAGCAGCAGCAACAGCTACTATTGGGGGCCATCCAAACAGGTTTGTAGATATACAGACTCGTGCATCACAGGCTAGCACGGTGTCCACCAGCCTCGCTATCGGTACTTTAGAAGCTGTCAAGATGCTGCGTGCAAAGGTCTCCCAAGCGATAGTGTTGCTGGATGGAGCACTGACCAGAGAAAATGAAGATGACAAGCCCACTATCAGCACTCTCAAAGGAGTGGGGTTGAACTTGGCAGTGCTCCTTGGCGAGGCACTCCACCTACTACAGGATGGAATGATCATGGAGCTGAGGGCCTGTGAACACCATGCTTTGTAGGTGATCAGTGAGCAGAAGATTAATAATGTGCAGCTAGCCCTACAGTGAGACTCTGCCATCATCGTCGTGACCGAGGTAACCGACCGAAAAAAATGCATAGTTAGGTTGTTGAGGAGGCATGCCAAATGGTCCCGGAGTTGGCCATTCCCAAGGGAGAACCGGTTAATGTGCGCATTCGCAAGCATGCTACAGGAGTGCGTACTGCTCGCACAGAGTTGGCTAAGGTTCAACTGGAGCTAAACCTACAGATTGCAAATTTATAGTTGAATTCCCAGCCTTCAACTCCGCCAGAAGTAAAGGAGCAGCGTGCAACCATTGTCACATAGGCGATAGCGGCAGTAGACAGTGCAGTAGCAGATTGCACACAGTTGTTTAAACAATCATTCTAGGTCCTGACGAGCCTGCAGGAGGACCCTAACGTACAGTGGCTGGAGACAAAGGTGCGAGAACTATAGCAACGCTATGATGAGGTAAAAGGTACAGTGCACATCGTCACTCTCACACAGAGACTAGCAAAGCTGCAGGAGGCCAAAGCACTAAAAGAACAGGTAGATGTAGTGCAGCACAAAGAGGCGGTGCTGAAGGCACACTTGAAGCCCTGGTTGGATGAGGCTTATTTGGTCACGGCCTGTATTGAAGGCAAGCTTTCTAATCTACAAGCAACTCAGCAAAAGCTTCAGGCTGACAGTTCAGGACTAGCGACAAAGTAGTTGGTTGAAGAAGTGAAGAAGGCGGTCGCACAGTGCACTACTGAGGTTGCCGTCATACAGGTCAAGCTGGGAGGTCTTCGCGCCAAGATCTCTGCGCCCGTAGAGTGATTCGAGGGCAAGTCACCATGTTTGTGTTGGGGCCCTGTTGGGAACAGGTTCCCCCAAGGACAGTTTTGGGGCTAAAAACCCATGTTTTGGGACAATTTTGTAATAAAGTTGTAAAGTCTCCGCATTTTGTGGTCGCAGAGTGCGAAGGTGTCAAGATTCATAAAGGGTTGTCCACCCTTATTTTGTAAAGTATAAAGTTGGCTGTAAAGATCCACCCATGGTCCGCAGACCATGGGATTGTATAAAAAGGAGCTAAAAAAGTAAGCTCTAAGAGTTGAAAGTAGACAACAAAGAATGAAGTGAGGAGTTAAGCATTGGAGTCTAAGTGTTCTTGGGCCTTAGTGTAGGTAGAGGCTCTGTAGCTGACTGCACAGAGGCCTAGGGTAGAAGTCCGCAGCTGAGTGCACAGGGCAGATAGAGTCTGTATTAACTTAAAGATATCAATAAAGAGAAGTATTCCACAATTGCTGTGTATTTAGTTCTTGTTAATGCATCTTCTTATATTGCGTTTTGGGTTTAATTTACAATGTTTATGTGATGCATGAATATATGTGATTATATTGGTTAATTGAACGCAAGTAAGAATATCAGTTTATGCAGCGCTAACTGTGATTGATTAGTAAGATAAGTAGAACACTTAAGATAACTTGGGAACCTATACAGTACGTTATCATAACTGCGCGGAAGTACCTGGGTCACGGGTTAAGGATGCGTAAAGGTCAATCGTACACCTTTGCGGAGGCACTGAAGGGCGTAATAAAGGGGTAGATTGATAGAGCCCTAAGGCTTAGTGACCTACGCGAAAGTAGGGGCTGAGGTTAAAAACCGACATCACAACCATCTCAGGGTGCGGAAACTTGGTTCCAGCATCCCCCCATACCGCTTCGAGTGAGACTTCAGTCCGCGCTCCACGAGCTGATGCCAAAAGGGCCAATAGTGTAGGGATTTGTTTGGCTAACTAACGATGAACCTAGGTCAGGCCCCACAAATCCAACAGGCCCTCTCGTGCCTTTCGGCCCCATACCTACAATCACAAAAAGATAATATCATTATCATTATACATATAATCATATAAAATCATAATGAAATTAAAAGCATATAAATATGCAACAAAAATATACCTTAGGTCTCCCATAAGGTGCCAGGGAGCATACCCATGTTTGGGTCTCCGTAGAAGTCCATCCCGAAAGACGATAACTCCAATATGATATTTGTGGTAGATAGCCACCATGAGTGGATTGTCTTAGTCTAGTATCTTCCTATCTCTCCACCTCCCTCATGAGGCATGTAGGGTCACCATTGCCTAATCCTCAGCTCACGAGGGGGAGTCACTGAAACTCAGATGATAAACCAAATAAGGATCACCTTCTCATAGGAAAAACAACATAAAAAATTCTTGAATGCAAACTTTTTGAAAGTGTCCCATTGCCACCCATGTCAAGTAAGACATAAGGTTGTGGTGCATCACCTACACTCAGTCACAGAAGTTTCCCATACACACCTAATCAAGCACTTCTATTCATCACCCCATGAACCTATCTAGGGTCATCCCAACAAAAATGTGGACAATCATGATTTTCACACCTCATACTCCAACATCTAAAACGTATACGACCAAAATCATGCCACCCTTCAAGGCTTGGGGCCCGCACCATTGTTTGGCCGAATCCTCCAAAGGTAGGGCTTGTTGGGGAGGCTCTACGGGCACTTCCTTCCCTCAAGGCTACATTCCAATCAGGAAGTAGATATCTACCTCTGCAGATATCATCAGGTCGCTCCCCGTGATGTCTAAAACCTCCTGCTAAGGTTGTCAAAGACCAATCAAACAATGCAATATCTCCTCCTATGATCAAATCAGTGGGCTCTCAAAGTACTTGAGGATCCCCCCTAGCTAATTTTGTCATCGCCTACAGAATCTCAACTATTTCATCCCTTAGCTCAGCATAATCATGCTCTTTCTATTAAAACACTCTCTTGAGAATGAGACTAGTCAATAAAAAAAAAACATCTCCAGAAAAGTGAAGTTGGATCATTGCGGCTATATTTGACATGACCAAGCGTTTTGTGCACCTTTTCATATAACATTGGGATAGGTGATCATGAAAATATGTCTTGAACATCTGTGTAAATGATCATGCAGTTGTATCCTCAACAGTTGCACATGCCATAGTTTTTTTATCCAGTTATGTGTAGGTATCGCCACACCTAATTGGATAATAGTCATGGCAGTCACCGAAACTATTATCCTCGTAGGCACAGTGTCCTATACATACCATATATTGATAATTGTGCAAATCACAGTGATTATCCCTCGTTTACCCATGTAGGCACCCCCACACCTATGCATTAACTCTCATCGAATGGTCACTCTAGTAGACTGTAATCAATAGCAATAAGGTACATGTACAATTAGATGCCACCTCACCATAGTACATATGAGGTATGGGCCATGCCCACCTTATATAAGAACCTCTTTCCATATTCCGAGCACTCATACAAGATCCCATCAATTCTATTTTCAAAACCATTTGATCCATTGGACTTAGGTCTCATCATGCTTCATCATGGCACCTTCACTTTAGTCTCCTAGAAATTTTCATTTTCAAGCCTTTTCTACGCTCAAGATACCCATTAGGTGTGCCTTAATGTTTTTCTTCTATATTTACATATTTTCATAGTTTATCAATTTTATCTTAACAATGTTTTCATGGAAGGTCTTGGTTTCAAGCTTGTAGGTCACTTTGCGCTCAACGTGGAACCTCACCCCTTTAATGGAGGATAAATTTTCAAGGTATAATTTCTTATTAGTGTGGTAGGCTTCCCCCTAAAGTAATGCATGACCAAGTTATATTAATCCTCCCAAGTTATCCATGGGTCCCCCTTATTTCCAACCATGTTTATCATCACATTCTATGCATATATGGTAAACCCCTACTTTGGTCAGTAGTTACTTTACCTCCAAGGATCACCCCATCAAGTAGTACCCATAGAATTGTTGGCATCCATGATTGTTTATCTATTTCCCAAGATTCATTCACTTGCATGACTTGAAACACAACCTCATTCCTCTTCCCATATCATGACTTACTATCTTCCCTTGGGCCTCCTTTCATTGGATCACAGTGAATGCACCATTGCATTCTCCACTTGGTCACCCACACCCCCACATTGCAATAGACCATTTACTCTATCACCCCCTTTTAATTTACCCTGCACCTAGACTAGTGAAAAGGGCCCCCACCCTCTACAATTCTTACCTTGCACCATCACACTAGTTACTAAACATTTGGTGCACTTGTATTTCTGTTTGGACATCCTAAACCATTTTTTAATTCTTTTGGTAAGTGTACAAAGATTCTTATGGAAGAAAAAATTTCACCCATCATATTATGTCCACTACGCAGTGACAGTGCCTATTCAACCTTGGTTGGAGCTCATCTCACATTTCGTTTTCCCAATATCAATATTTAGTCATGTCCCAACACAACTTCATGCCAAAAATTCATATTATTGCTAACTCATCATGACCATTCATAAAAACCATCCATTTCCCCCCACCTCAATGTCCTCCCAACTCCAAGGGCATATTATCCTTTAGTTTATTTTGACTATCGCCACTTTCATTCAAGCTCCAATCTTGGGAAGTGCACAATATCCATGCACACTCTCAACCTCATTTGATCCACCTTTGTAACCATTACATGATCTAGTCCATGTATCAAGTTTAAGAAGATTTCCTAGAAAGCCAATTTCGAGGATTGAAGTCATACCTTGGTCTTCCACCCCATCTCAGATTGACTCTAGGTGGAACAACAAGAAACATTATTTCCCATTGATTCCATCAACCCCTCTGATGTTCGTTACTAGCTCAGTTTTCACATTTAAGAGGAAATTTGTAATTGGCAATAGTTGCATCCCTTTCATTAGTTGAAGATCCATGCATCAAACAAGCACTCACATTAATATTTCCCTTATCCTTATGCATGGGAACATCCACAACACCTTTTTTTCATAGATGCCTCTAATGGAAAAGCATGCATCTTCTTCAACAAATAACAAATGAGCTTCTCTAGTCATCTTTTGACAGGACCCATCCTGTGGATATGTAACATGTTAGTCCAAGTCATGTTCATGAACATGGGACATGCCTACCTCATATAGATACTTTATTTTTATATAATCCTCTTTCAGCATGGGGTTTTATTGTCTCTTTTGAAGGATTCCCTCGATTCTCTCCAACACAAGACACTCTCTCTCCAGAAGTCAGCAATACTCATCATCAGGCACAGAAAATGTGATGTATTTTGGTTATACGTTTGCTCCTAACCTCATACATCAGGGGGGATTGTTATCATGGAAGAAGTGTGCACTCAATTGTACACGTTATCGCACACTCAGCGTTAGGAAATAACATATACAGGTGTATTGATTGGAACACGAAACATCATGAAGCAACAAACAAACAAAAAAAACCCCTAAGGTCCCAATATTTGCAAGGCTATTTAAGGAGTTATTATTGAAATGAAAGGAATTGTTATCTTAATGATATGACTAAAAATCATTCAAACTAAAATCAATCTTGTTGGAAAAAAACCTCACATTTCCTTGAATGGTAAATTATTGAGAGTAAAGAAAATTCACAATTGTTTAAATTAAAGTCACTCTTGCATAAATTAAATTCAAACATGCTAGAAATGAAAATCACTCATACAAGAATTGAAATTGCATTGCATAAATGAAAGTCACACTTTTCAAAAATGGGAAATGTTATAACCTTGCAAAAAGGTTAATATGATACTCAATTCATAATTGGATTAAATTCATTTTAAGGATTATGTACTTAACATTTGTAATCTCACAATTTGAAAAAATAATTGAAGAGGACATAATTGTAACATTAACTAACAACTCTTGCAAATTGTTATCTGTTATTCCTAACGTGTCATTCTATCACGAACTAATGAAGTAAAATTTTAACAAATATTCCATTAATTTTGAGAATAGCCTTATCTAAGAAAAATAATGCTAATCAATCAATTCAAAATACGTTATTAGAAATCGAGTCTATAACTTGTAACAAGGAATCGTTAATTCTACAACTATAAAGAAAATTAGAATTTCACTAAACCTGCTAAAATATAACAATACCTATCATGGGATGGAGATCGACCTATTTCAACAAGGTAATGGAAGAGAAAACATAGTACTATCTCGTTAATCATTAGAAACATTAATGCGACATCTTGTAGGAAACCAAAAATGTCTTAATATTAACAGGAACCAAATTACAAACCAATCTAATATAGAGTATTTTTCCTATTTTCCTAGATTACATTCTTAAGAGATGTTGTGATATTTATATAGAATCCTTTCAAAAAACTAATTTTAAACATCTAATTATCACATAGGTGGTTTTAACAATAACCTTTAGTTGACCTTTTGATTTAATCCTATTCATATTTGAATCAGTTGACGCAAGACTAGACGACATCATTAATTTGGAGTGTTAGTTGTCTGGATGCATGCTTTTGGAATATTCAAGCAAAGCCTTATTTATATGCCATCACCTAGATTAGAAACATTTGATCATGTGTCATAATATCCTTTGTCATAAAGCAAGATTTGGAATGGTTGAAATTGTATTTTCATTGTTATGTGATCGGTAATAATCACTTCCTCTCGAATTCTCATTCAATCCAATTGCAAGTTCATATTACATCTTCTATAGCGAGATGGTAGTCTAGTTGTAGATGTATTATAGATCTCATGTTGCCAGTCGGTAGTCTAATTGCAGAACCCCTATAACTCTTCTATAGTGCATTCATAAGGTTGTTGTAGGACTCCTGTATTATGATAGAACTATAGCAATTATTAAGCAAGTATCAAAAAGACTACAATTACTACCTACTAGTCAGAAAAATATGATAAAACATAACTAATTAAAACCTTTCACCAAATTCATTTTGGGCACAAAAATTATGGGAAACATAGGAAAAAGGTGAAAAAAAGGTGTGCTAAGGGGAGAAAAAATGGTTCAAAAAGATGCCACAATAGAGCCTTGTCATTGGTCAATCTGATCATCAAAGGGAAACCAGTTGGTCATACCAACTTGAGATAACTCAAGAATTTATTTCACTCCCACTGAAAATATTTGTAAATAGGGAGGACACATATGATTATGTTACTTTGATTTTAACTCTGAAGTGATCAAATGACCAAGTTGATGAATTAGAGCTCAATTTCTCAATATCTACATCTAGAAGCTCATATTTAAGCTTCAACCATGAAGCAACCACAATTGTGCCAAGAATGAGGGGGCAAGTTAGAACTAGTGAAAATATGGTAGAGCCCCACACAAAGAAAATGTTTAACGAATCCAATGCCACAAACTTAGAAATCTAGTTGCATAATAAAAAGGAAGAAATGACAAATGAGATCTCATGGGATAATCATTAGAAGGCCTTCATAGCTTCGGCAAGAAAATTAGGATCAAAAGCCCAAATTTTGTATCAAGCGCAGATTAAACACTACTTGTGAGCACCCTTGGTTGACGAATTTAGGGGATCGAAGGAAGAAGAACCAAATTCATCATGATTTGATTTCATGGTGGATATTTATGGCATGAACAATTGTTTCCCATCATATTATGAATAATTCATGAAATTATGGGGCTTTCCCATAAAGGGGGGAAAATCCAAAAAAAATGACCTTGAGTACTAGATTAAGAAATTGACAGGGTTGGTCTTTGCAAAAAACTCAAAGGGGCTCATCATTAGTGAGTGAATGAATAAGTAGCAAGATGGGCTTGCATCATATTATCTTTATTATTCACCATATCAGTTCAATAATTTGACGTTAAGATCACCATGCTAGACGTAATCGAGAATATTATTATATTTTTTGTAAATCAACATATTCTATTAATTCATGAAAACTTTACATCATGAGGAGCACAGCGTCAAAACACCACTGGCCTCATTCCTACTAGACTTTTTGGCAAAATGGTAATGACAAAAAGGCACTGACATGAATATAAGGAAACTTAAAGACCAAATATAGATTCCCCAGAGAAACCAAAACCAACCTAGGATCAAAATACAACCCACATTCATCACTAACCAGCAAGATTACTCAGAGTTGGGTCATCTATACCATATCCATGTGGCTGGCAAAAGGTTTCATGGACGTGGGCCTCCATATGCATCATCCTTCCTTCAAAATTTTCTAGCCGCTTATGTCCTTGATGTAGGGAGAACAGTTGATCCATCATATGCCACTGATTGTGTTGGAGGTCATGCATGAATGTAATAATCTCATTTCGAACATCATGACAATCCTAGGCTAGTTTCTCCACATCTACTAAAAATTGGTGTAGTTGTGCTTCTATAGAATCAAATGTCGGGGGTAGTTCGACGCATCCAGGCGAGGTTGTTGGTTGTTGCTCGACCCCTCTTCATCCTCCTACTGCTCTACTAGGCTTACAATCCCTCAAATGTGAGGACTAGTGCCTCTTTGGGATCTTCCTTGTTGGCACTGCATGTTTCTTTAGTAAATCGTATCATTTAATACACAAAATCCATCCAAACCAGCATCCGGACGGACAATGTGGATGACCTGCAAAAACACCCATAATACCTCACCAGCTAACCTATCTACTCCCCACATGGGAAACCAGATACCAAGACCTCCATTGGCACCAAGAAACCCATTGTTTGACCTCTGAAAAGCCTCAATCCACCTACCCCTTTCTATAGTACCCATACACTAGAAGAGACACCACCAACCCACACTGCTACAATCTCTCCATCTGAACGAGGGACTCCCAAAACCCACCCTAGAGAGTGAAATTTTGCAAGCTTCTAGCCCATCTTCACACCTACCTTCCTCAAAAAAATGTCTAAAAAGATAAATTGCACGAGTCACCCTAGGGGATTCCACTAACCTATGCATCCTTCTCGACCAAACCCATGGACCCTCGACACACCATTACTGAAGTCCTAGTAAGAAAAAGTCATATTAAAAGGAAAATTGAACAAGAAACTAATACCTTCTCTAATGTGAGAGGGGAAGAGTCCACGGTTGACTCGTTTGCAATAATTTTGACTATGAAACCCACTTTCTCTACTAGCAAAATTTCATCCGCAGCAAAAACCTCCTAAAGATAACTAGGGTCCCAAATGATTATGCCTGAGACCACGTCCTTACTATAATTACCACCACTAAACCCTAAATTCCTTCTGAATTTATAACTCGTAGAGCAAGATATGGTTGCACTAAGTAGCCACCCTACACTCCAAAAATAATAATATCCTCCGATGACTCACTTCCCATAACTAGAAACTAAATATCTAGACATGCGGCCAACCAAACCAAACAAATAACCTACATGAATTCTCGAAACTTCTTAACCTTCGCTTTAGTCGTAGCTTCTGTGACACTCATCTGCATTAAATTTTCATGTGGGAGGGAAGTAGTTACCCCCACTTGAACCTTTGTCACCTTGTTCATCACCCCCATCGGGGAGTAATCGGTCCAATTATTAAGGAAGGAAAGGTGTTCACTTGGGCAAAACACCTAGATGAAATCATAAGGGAAAACTAAAAAGAATGCAAAAATTAATCCAAGACCATCGAATTTCTATCCCTATTGATATGGCTACCAATGACCCAAGTAAACACAGTCGAGAAGCCATATTCACAAAAACAAAAGTCTCTATGATGAAAAATTACCAATTCTTTGTTTTTCATGCACCAAGAATGACCGACTCAATTGAAATCCCCCCTGACGAAATGTTCAAGCAATGGGTCCATATTTTGAAACATATAAATTTCCCATAGGTGGAGGGTGTCTTAGAGGATATGTCGAGCCTTCACCAACTTAGAACACATATACCTCTACATCAACCACACCAAGTTGTGGTATGTTGATTGAAATTTGTGAACTCCAAAAACCTTAGCTTACAAGTTGAATCATGAAGAGAAAATTGAAGAACTATTAAGGTACTCAAATATTCCATTCCCTATTCCAGAAGCAGTATTCAAAGATGGAGCAGAAATCATTCTACCCTTGACTGATCCAAAATCAGAAGAGGAGAAGGAGGTTGAAATATACATAGCACCAATTGTAGATAATATTGATAATCGAGTTAGCTCACTAGCAGAAAAAAAACAACCTAGAAAGAGGAAAGAGACAACCCCTAGTGAGCCAGTGCAAGATAAAGTGGGCATTGACCTCTCTAACATTGTTCAAGGTTTCTATTTGATTGACTTGGATGATCCAAGAATGATGTGCAGACTTCAATAATTTGCAAAGATATTCATGCAACAAATAAAAGAGAAGGGAAATCTAACACAACAAGAGTTAGCCTAAACAAGACAAATCTTGCAATTAAGTGTTGGTCCAAATTATGTTGAAGCTATGGCTCTTGCAAAGGAAAAAAATAATTGAAGCATTGATGACTAAAGCGATGTTGGAGAAAAAAAATGAAATCCAATAAGAAAAATACAAAAAGGCTAAATGACCACGAAAAAATTGAGTATTATCATGACTTGATCGATACCTACGCAATCAACTAAAATGGTCCCCAAAAAAAGCAAGATAAGACATCAAGGACCAATCAACTTAATAAAAAATTCACCTCCTCCCCTGTCAACCCAAGTCATGCAGGAATTATTTTCTAGCCCAAAGGCCAAATCGCTCCAGGAAAACTCTGTCAAACAAGCTCCCACTAGTTAAAGAGAAAAATAATAAGGACAAACTAGAGGACAATAACGATGAGAGTCAACAAAGTCAAAGAAAACAATATGATGATCATCACCATAGGCCAAGAGATAGAGGTCTGAGAACAAGAGGCCAAGACTGAGAGGAGGCTGACGCAGAAACTTCTCTGTCAGTAGACATGAAGTTTTGCGTCTCGCGTTGGAGATCCAATGGAAGGTGCATATATATTTGGAAAGGGCCAAGATTGACAGACCAAGGGATGAAAATATTTTCGTCATCTATAGATCCGTCAGAGCATCAAAAGAAGCAAAGGGACGCATTTTGTGATGGTTCCATGTGATAATAATTTTTTTTATATATAATCATCGGTTGTGTCTATTCAAGCGTTATGCCTTTAGGCCATTTGAAAATCACTTTGAGCACATGTTAAAGGCATGAAGGCACTAGTCTATAGTTTTGATTTGGGGAATTTAAATCCTAGTACAAATGTTTTGGGTGCATTTTGGCACAATCGCTCTACAGTCTTGATTGCTATTAAGCCCACACTACAAGGAGCAGAAGCTTAATTCATCAAGGGGCTTATAAAAATTATTCTACAGCCTTGATTTTAAGCCCCCAATCCAGTCTCCATGCATATTTAGCGGCTCTTCACTATATTTGGAGTTTTGTGCCATATTTGGCAATTAACCAAAGTTAGAACTGCAATTAGAGCTCTACTAAAACTTGTTATAAACCATAATATATTTAAAACAAAAAAAGAATCAAAAATTGATTCCAGAACAACATGTGGGGAAGAAAATTGGATTGTTCACATGTAGAACACAAATAGATCTATAAATTAAACAAAAAGTGAAAAACAAGAGAATATTTAATTGAAAAATAGAGCTAGAGTTAAACTAATGTTAAAAACTAAAATTAGCAGCTCTAAATTCTTTATAAGCAATAGAGAATGAGAAGAATGTGTATGAAATTGGAATCATAGGTGTAATGAGAGAGGTGATATTTTGAGCGAGATAGAGAATTATTTTTGAAGAAGGAAATCATCCATGGTCTCAGTATGAAAATTGCATGAAAGAAGGACCAAGAGGGATGTGCAAGTTGGTTCTTGAATAACAGGGAGTTGGAGCTTCCTTTTAGTGGGTGCTAATAAATTAGGGAGTTAGATCTTACTTTAGGTTGGAGCCTGAGAAACTAGCAAGTCAGTGCTTGAAACAAGAAATAGGGTTGAAGCCTTCTAGTAGGTAGTAGCCTACAAATTGATGTACTTGAAGTTGGATCTTGAATTGTATCATAATAGAAAAATAACTGGTGGTTTTCCCAATTGGGTTTCCACGTTATATCTTGTGTCCATATTTATGATTTTGATGTGCTAATGATTGTTATTTGTGGTGTTAAGTATTCTTTGTTTTGTGAAAGAAATATTTTAAATTGTCATAATATCAATTCACTCCCCCTCTCAATATTATCCTGGTTTCTAACAATCAGTATCAGAGCCATGTTCCTTCAGGATCAGTCTAATAACTAGAAGGAATATTCAGGACAATGTCCAACCAAGAAAGAGGGAACACCAACAAGTCTCCTATGTTCAATGGGACAAACTATACATTATCGAACGTAAGAATGAGGACTTACACATAATTTGTTGGTGCAGATGTTTGGGATTCGGTGCAAGATTGCTATGAAAATCCTCCAATCATTATTACTAGAGAAGATAAATTGGAGTTCACATATAATTGCAAGGCAATGAAACAACTCCTTATTTGATTTCCTAATTCATAAAGTTAAATTCATGGATTTCACCTCTACCAAGGCAATATCTGACTAAATGAGCAATTGCTATGAACGTAATAGTACATTAAAGAAAAATAAACTCCAAGTGTTGGGCACAGGATCCCCCAAGGGAAGTTTTGGGGCTTAAAGCCCATATTTTGGTCCAATTTTGCAATCCGAGTCTAAAGACTCTGCATTTTGTGGTCGCGGAGTGCGTAGTTGTTAAAGAGTCATAGGATTGTCCACCTTTATTTTGAAAATGTAATGTCGGTTGTAGAAGGTCTACCCATGGCCCGTAGACCATGGATTGTATAAATAGAGTGAAGCTCTAAGTAGTTAAAGGGATGACATTATGGAATCAATGATCAGACATGTATGAGAGATAGCTCTAAAGTAGAAGTCTAAGTCTTGGGTCGTAGCATAGGTAGAGGCTCTCCAGCTGAGTGTGCAGAGGCCTAATAGTCCGTAGCTGAGTGCGCAGACTCCTACAGCTGAGTGCGCAGAGTGGGTCGAGTCTGTAATTGTTCGGAATTATCAATAAAGAGAAGTATTCTACAATTTCTGCGTCTTTATTTCCTATTTATGCATCTTTTATATTGGGTATAAATTTCAATTATAATGCTTATATGATGCGCGAATGTATGTAAATGTATTGGTTAAGTGAACACAAGTAATAACATCCGCTTATGCAAAGCTAACTAAGATCTGTTAATAAATCAAGTAAGATACTTAGCTTAGTTTGGGAAATATCACCGTTCGCTGCCCTAGAGCGCGGAAGCATATCAGCCCCAGGTTAGGACTGCGTGAAAGCCTATTGTACCATTTCGTGAAGGTGTTGAAGGACGAGCATAGGGTTAAGCAACCTACGCGCACGCAGGTATAGCTGGGATAAACTAACATCACATCCATATCAAGGGTGCGGAAACTTGGTTCCAGCATCCCCCCACACTCCTTTGGGTGAGACATCAATCCGCGCTCCTTGGGCTGATGCCGAAAGGGCCAGTAGTGTAGGGATTTGTTTGGCTAACTAACACTGAACCTGGGTCAGGCCCCCACATGCCAACAAATGATTCCGTTGCCAGGACCAGAATCTGCATGAGGGATGTGTGATGTCGTATCACTGGAATCCAACTAAGAAGAAATCGAATGCTGGTTGGATAGAAGGACTCACAAGTTCGCGGCGCAGGAGAACAGAAACCTGCGACTGTCAAAAGAATAGCGGTTGGACCAATACCTATATATGGAGATCCACGAAATATTTTTCGCCTCTTTCCCTACTGAGCTATACGAGTGGATCTCAAAGCTAGCAGACAGCCAAGGAAGGTGGAAACTTGACAGTCCTATTGTGTGGACCCTAGAGCTAGTGCGAAGGTTGGAAGCATCAGAGGATAAGATCGCGCACGCCATCGATCATTGGCTCAATCACATTATAGGAGGATTTGTTACTGAGTTCACGGTCGACACCTCAATCAGCTATAGCAAGGCAGAGTGATGCTTTTTCAAAGGACTGCGAGGTAAGTACGTAAAATCTCTTAATACTTGGATTAAAATGTTGTTGTGCAAAAAATAGATTATGCAGTTACCTTGAAGTTTGGGACTACGCGAAGCAGAAAAAGTTACAGAAATGAAGGAAATAAGGGTCTGGAGTATAGCCCCTTGATTTCACCACCACGAAGGGATGAAGAAGGGATATTAAAGGTCTCTCTGCGAAGTGCTATTCAGTTGATAAGACAAGGATTTTCGTGAATACCACCTCCACCCACACCAGCTCCATCTTCACCGCCATCACCTCCAACTTCACTCGTACCACCTCCACCACCATTGCGATTCAGTATGGAAAACATAGTGAAGTTACCTTTGTTCAAAGGCCTGGAAATGAGGACCCAGACCAATTCTGGTTCGTTGTGAGGGCTGTATGGGAAGCTCAAGGTATTATAGATGATAACATAAAGAAGGAAACACTGGTTAGTGCTTTGCAAGATCGTGCGCTAACCTGGTATATTAAGTACTCCAGCGATAACCCGAATGCTAGAGTAGCGGACATCCAAGGAGCATTGAATAGGGAATTTAGCAAGCCTAAATCTGAAGCGCGATCGATTATGGAATTCAAATAGATCACGATGCTACTAGGCGAGATGCCTTGGGAACTAGATCAGAGTCTAAAATGTACGATCCATGAAGCCAACGTGAATTTGACAGATGGACAGCATCGCGAGTGGTTTGTGGCTTTGCTACTACCATACTTAAGGAGTGTGTTGTCGCAACAGAAGATAACAACTCAGGCAGAGGCCTTGGAGATTGCCATGAGGCTACATGAGACCCCAATACAAGATCATAATCTAGGAATTCAGCAGATCCACGCGCAGCTGAAGAATCTGTGCCTTGAGATGTAAAGCTTAAAGCAGAATAGGATGGTTCGGCCATAGGTACATGAAGAGGTATGGTGCGTGAAATGCAAGACTCAGGGTCATGACAAATACTACTGTCTGGTCTTTACAAATTACCTTGCAGGAGGAGGATCGATGTGTTTAAGGCCGGAAGCTCAAGCAAGACCTAGCGCGGCATCTGCTTTGTGGTGCGCTATCTATCAAATAGCTAGAAAACATGCCACGGATAACTACCACTTGTTACAGAAGTATACGCAAACTCTACAACAATTGTTCTACAACTTTTGTATATTGGTGGGACATAATGAGCGTACTTGCAGGAGATATGAATTGATGATGGATAGAACGCCCGCCTACAAAGTTCAGGCCGAAACATAGCCCCTTGACCAGAATGCAGAGATCGCGTGGATAGGATTTTAGGGGCGTGGATGAGGCCGAGGCGGAGGGGGACCTGGTAGAGGTTGCGGATAGTTGATTGCTACAATTTCATAGGGCCAGGACACTATGCTCACGATTTCACTAATCCAACGCACCCGTCGTGCAAGTATTGCATGTTATTTGATCATGAAACATAATATTGTCCTACGCTGATAGCTAGGATACGTGACAAAGGGGCGTTACCACCTCCCCTAACTCAGAACCTGCAGATGATGAGGTCTGAGCCACGCAAGGAAGATCCAAATGTAAATATAGTGCTCCGAAGTGGAATCCCGATAGGAGATGACAAGGGGAAACCGCTACAAGACAGTACCTGGGTTCACAAAGCCCCAACGAAAGAAGCTGAGTTTGATTTGGAGCGCACCCGGGAAACCTTCATGGAAGCCAAGAAGAGCTTCGCTGAGGCCTCCACATCAGGAAGAAAAGATAAACCAGAGCTGGAAATGGACCCCTCTATGCTCACTACTTTCCTGGAAACCTGTATGAAGTTACTGTGTGATAGTAAAGCTGTGAAACGGTTATAGGAACTTATCAATAGATTTGCTAGGACCATGCTAGGTGAACCACACGTAGCCTGTAAGATCGGAAAGCATAAGACAAGGATGGGGCGTGAAATGAGACTCACCGCGCAGATCAGAGAATACAAGATGGATCAAGTCATTCTAGATTTGGGATCAGATGCGAATGTTTTACCGAAACAGACATGGGAGCGAATGGGGAGACCTACACTGCAATGGTCTCCGATTTAGCTAAGGATGGAAAACCAGCAGAAAATCATACCCATGGGGCGGCTGCAGGGAGTGATCGTGGATATTGAGGGAGCGAGCGCGCTGGTAGATTTTGAAGTAATAGAGATTGTTGATGACAGCAATCCCTACCTTGTGCTCTTGGGAATTGACTGGGCTACTGATATGAATGGGGTAATCAATCTGAAGAAGAAAAAGATGATCTTTGAGAAGAAATCACTGCACGTAATAATACCCCTGGATCCTGCTAAAGGATCGTGCTATACAGAACCAGTCCGCGATTATGAGAGTGATGATGATCTGGACTGCATCTATAAGACAACAGCATGAGACCAAGACTGGGTGAATCCCACCATGGAAGGACAGATTACAAGTGAGCGCGAGATTTCCTGAACTTCGGATTCCAACTAAGAAATAGAACACTGGCAGAATCGGTTACACGAGGTAACTACGCTGAATTGCAACATGATGACCCAATCGTTGTGTTGCGTGTCGTCAAAAGTAAGAAATCTGCCTACTTATGATGGCCTAACTAAGGTAGATACCTTCTTGGATGCACTTGAAAGGGAGGTGCCAGAAAAGCAATGCTTCCAGGCCTTGGACTAAGCACTGCGAGCTACACCCCCAAGATGGTGGCGTATGCACAAAGGAAGCTTTGATGGTTCGTGCGAATGTAGGAGAATGATGCGAGCACAATTTGGGAAGCCTAATATGTGACTAACAGACAAGTATGATGGGCAGGATGATCCGCACGTGTATATGGCCAAATGGACGCAGGCCTATGGAGAAAAGCCACAACCTGAGTAGGTGCACATGTACTCCGCGCTAAAGTACCTGGTTAATAAGCCTGTGTTGGGGGGGTGCATCTGCAGATGGCTTTTATTGTTCTAGGAATACGATTTTGAAGTTGTTTTGAAACCTGGATGATTGAACGTGGGACCGGACCACCTATCGCCCATTGAGACAGGGGAGGAACCCACTAATTTGGAGGAAGGATTACCTAACGCGCACCTTTTTGTTGTGCGCGTTGCAGATGGACATTTTGAGTATATAATACACTTTCTAATGACTAGAACTGCACTGGAAGGATACTCTATCCAGCAAAAGAAGGAATTAGTGGTGTGCACGACAGATTTCTCTGTCATTGTTGGGCATCTATACAAGATGGGAAATGATGAGATACTACGAAGGTATGTACCTAAGTTTGAACGAAGCAGCATCCTTGTGGATGCTCATGGGGGCGCCGCAGGAGGACATTATGCAGGGAGAGCCACCACCTAGAAAATTCTACGTTCAGGGTTGTGGTGGCCATCCCTTCATCAGGATTCAAGAGCATATTGCAAGGTGTGCGATGTATGTCAAAGAGTAGGTAAGCCATCGCGGAGGGATGAAATGCCTTTGAATCCACAAATGACATTGCAACCTTTTGAAAAGTGGGCAATAGATTTTGTAGGACCTATTCAGCCTCAAGGGAAGATAGGCGTAAGGTACATTATCACTGTGACAGAGAACTTAACTCGTTGGGAAGAAGCGCAGCCGATGAAGGATTGCACGAGCGTGGCTGCCGCAAATTTTCTATTTGAGCATGTATTGACGCGATTTGGATGTCCAAAAATCTTGATGAGTGATCGTGGTATGCACTTCCTAAATGAGACGATCAGCGCACTACCAGAGGAATTCAAGGTGTATCACCAAAAGAGCACACCTTATCACCCATAGGCTAACGGGATAGTGGAAGCATTCAACAAAGTACTGGAGACCCCGCTGACCAAGATATGCAACACTCAACAAAATGATTGGGACCTACGCATACCTACAGTATTGCGGGCTTATCGGACAATGTGCAAGAAGTTAATGGGACATACACCCTTTAGGCTGGTATATGATGTTGAAGCTGTGATGCCTATGGAATACATCATGCCTAGTCTGTGCATAGCAGCACTCACAGGTATGACGGATCGCGAGGCCCTGGAAGAAAGGCTCGTGCAGTTGGAAGAGTTGGAAGAAGAGAGATTTTTGGTTGGATTTCACCAGCAGGTCCAAAAGTAGCGTGAAAAGGTGTGGCACGATCGAAATATTAAGTTTCACACCTTTAAGGTGAATTACTTGGTGTTGTTGTATGACAGTAAGTTTGATAAATTTCCAGGGAAGCTCAAAATGCATTGGCTAGGGCAGTATGTTATTAAGGAGATTACCGACGGTGGCGCAGTCCAATTGGTTAAGTTGAATGGAGATCCCTCCCCAGGAAAAGAGAATGGCAGTCTTTTGAAGCCATACACAGGTGGCCCATCCATCTAACTATCTGACAGAAGCACATTCTTAGCACTTCAGGTAGCTAAAAGGAGGCGCGAAAATATAAACTACACTGCCCGAGTTGGGGATCTGCGCGATGTCAGGACTGCGCGAAGCAGCGAAGTATCACAGGGTCTGCGACAGTGCGAAGATAATTGTGCTAGAGTGCATTTCCGCCAGAATTCATGATTTGATGGTCGATTTGAGGCCAAATGGAGCAGGCAGCAGGCATTTAAGGCGATATTTATGGGCTAGATTCTTGAAAATCTGCCACCAATCTAGCATTAATGGGCTGAATGTGGGGGGAACAGTTGACACTCTACCTCTTGCAGGATGGAGTCACCGCAGAACTTCAGGCCAAGGAGAGTTGCGTTCTACAGGTAATGAGCGAGCAGCGCATCAACATTGAGCAGTTGGGTCTGCAGTGTAACAAAGCAGTAGAGCAGAATAGGAAGATAACGCAGGTTGTGGAGGAAGCCTCCCAGATGGTCCCAAAGTTGGCCATTCAGGCAGAGGAACCGGTTGAGGCACCCGTCCACAAGTTAGCCACAGGGTGCACGACGCTCAAGCAAAGATGGCCAGGGTTCAGCTGGATCTGAACCTGTAGATCACATAATTTCAATTGAGGGCTCAGCCTTCAACTCCGCCGAAGGTCAGAGAACAGCATACCACCGCTGCCACAATAGAAATAACGGCGGTTGACAGTGTAGTGGCAGACTGCATGCATCTTTTTGAACTGTCATTTGAGGTCCTAACCACTCTGCAAGAGGACCTGAATGTAGAGCTCCTGGAGATAGAAGCGCATGAGCTACAGCAGAGGTATGACGAGGTAAAATGGACTATGTAGATGGTTTCCCTTACACAGAGGCTTGCACAGATGCAGGAGGCAAAGGCGCTCAAGGAACAAGTGGATGTCGTTCAACACAAAGAAGCGGTCCTAAAAGTGTGCCTACAGCCATGGATAGAGGAGGCTTATGCAATCACAACCTCCATTGTAGAAAAGCTCGCGAAACTATAGGCATATCAGCAGAATATTTAGAGCAATAGTTCAATAACAGTCACCGAACAATGCGTGGAAGAAGTCCAGCAGGCGGCCGCTAAGTGCGCTGTCGAAGTTACGGTGATCCAAATAGAGCTGGGAGGTCTTCGCACTAAGATCTCTCCACCTGAAAAGTGACTTGAGGGTGAGTCACGATGTTTGTGTTAGGGGCCTCTTCGGCGTGAGATCCACCAAGGGCGGTTTTGGGCTTAAAGCCCATATTTTGGTCCAATTTTGTAATCCAAGTGTAAAGACTCCGCATTTTGTGGTTGCGGAGCGCATAGTTGTTAAAGAGTCATAGGGTTGTCTGCCCTTATTTTGAAAATGTAATGCCGGCTATAGAAGATCTATCCATGGTCCGTGGACCATGCATTGTATAAATAGAGCTAAGCTCTAAGTAGGTAAAGGGATGATGTTATGGAATCAATGATCGAACATGTATGAGAGATAGCTCTGAAGTAGAAGTCTAAGTCTTGGGTCGTAACATAGGTAGAGGCTCTACAGTTGAGTGTGCAGAGGCCTAGTAGTCTGCAACTAAGTGCGCAGACCCCTACAGCTGAGTGCACAGGGCGGGTTGAGTCTGTAATTGTTTGGAATTATCAATAAGAGAAGTATTCTACAATTTTTGTGTCTTTATTTCCTATTTATGCATCTGTTATATTGGGCATAAATTTCACTTATAATGCTTATATGATGCCCGAATATATGTAAATGTATTGGTTAAGTGAACACAAGTAAGAACATCCGTTTACACAAAGCTAACTAAGATCTATTAATAAATCAAGTAAGATACTTAGCGTAGTTTGGGAAATATCACATTTTGTTGCCCTAGCAACATGAAAGCATATCAGCCCCAGGTTAGGGCTGTGTGAAAGCCGATTGTACCGTTTCGCGAAGGTATTGAAGGATGAGCAGAGGTTAAGCAACCTGCTCACAGGCAGGTATAGCTGGGATAAATCAACATCACATCCATCTCAAGGGTGCGAAAGCATGGTTCCAGCATCCCCCCATACTGCTTCAGGTGAGACTTCAGTCCGCGCTCCGCGGGCTGATGCCAAAAGGGCCAATAGTGTAGCGATTTGTTTGGCTAACTAACACTGAACCTGGGTCAGACCCCCACAAGCCAACACCAAGACTCTAGAATGCTATTGAATCTTAAAAAATGCATGAGGACAAGGAAATATCAAAGTTTGTTCTTCAAGTGAATGAAGTGATGAACACCATAAGAGGACTTGATGAAGAACTGAAGGAGTCAGTTGTAGTTAAAAAGGTGCTAAGATCACTTTTAGAAAGATTCAATTCCAAGGTGTTAGCTCTAAAAGAAATGACATATCTCAGTTCCCTTACAATGGATTAATTGCATGGTACACTCACTACTTATGAAATAAGAATTTCAAAAGGAAAATATACAACAAGGGAGATGGCCTTCAAAGAAGGTAAAAATCCCAAAGAAAATCATGAAGACTCATGTTGTGAATCAGATGAAGAGGAGGCCAAGCTTGTAAGGAATCTTAAGAGAGGTTCAGATAAATATAAAGGTAATATGACCTTCAAGTGTTTCAATTGTGGTAAAGTAGGTAACTATGCTTCTAAGTTTCTAAATAAGAAAAAGAATGAGCATTAAACTAGGGAGAAGTATAGAAAATTTCAAAAGGAAAAGAAGACTAAGAAGAAAAATTTCTATACAAAAGATAGCAATAGTTCCTCAGAAGATGAAGGTGCTCAATCCTCTGATGAGGAAAGTTCTAAAGGAAGTGTAAAGGAATTTATGTTCATGTCCATAGACACTTTAGAAGAAGATAAAGAAAATATTGATGAAGATGCAGATGAATTAGACTTGGAAGAGGAGTTGATCAGTGCCTTAGAAGAGATTCAAAGGCTAAGAAAGAATAATAAGTTACAAAAAGAACAACTAGACAAAGGTAATTTTGAAGGTATAGCACTTCTTCTTCTTAAAATTGAAGAAGAAAAAAAGGTACAAGATAATTTGCAAGAGAAACTCAAAGAGAAAGAAAAGGCTTGTGAAAAGCTTGAAGAGAAGATTGTCACTCTTAGAAAAGACTTAGACAAGACAAAAATATAGTTAATCCTAAATTAGAAGTTTATCTAGGGGAAAATAAATATGAATAAAATACTAAATTTCCAAAGGTCCCTTCACATAAGTACTAGTTTAGGTTTCGAAGCAGATTCAAGCTCAGCAATGGAAAAGGGTAAGAAGCCTCCTAATTTTGTTGAAGTTATAAAAGGATCAAAAAGTGATGGAAATAAAGAAATATCGCTCCGACAACAATCAAAACCCCTCAATCACTTATAACGGAAAAAAGATAAGGAAAATACACTAAGTGATATAACCCAACAAAAGAACAATGTTGTAAGGAAGAAGATTTCTCAACAACAACAACAAAATTTTGAGGTGTGTAACAATGATAATTCAAAAAATCGAATTATTGTACCTCAAAGATGGAGAATGCAACAAAATTTAATTACCCCTGGTATGAACATGTTTTTCTGGGCTATTATTTTACTTGCACGAATTATGGCCATAAAGTTGTTAGTTGTGTGGTGAATCTAAGTTTTAGAAAGATCACAAATTAGAGGAGAAATGTTTTTTATCACTCAAACAATGGACTTAGCAAGCAGAGGAAAAAACTCCCATGAATAATAATTCATTTTCTTTACTAACTAATATGTTGGTGTGTTTTAATTTTCATAATTTCAAGCATAATGTAGATGATTGTCAGCTTAGAAAGTTTAAATCATCCCATGAGAACAAAGAAAAAGAAAATCCCAAGGACTGGAAGAAAAAGAAAGACAATTGTGACCTGGTTTGGTATGCACAAAACTAGGGAAACCATTGGTATGTGGATAGTGGTTGCTCAAAGCACGTGACAGGGGACAAATACATTTTTTTGTCATTGAAGGAAGTCACCAAAGGTAATGTAACATTTGGAAATGATGCTCCACGTAAAATATTGGGCAAAGGGGTTGTCAGACTAAATGACAGAGGTAAGACAAAGAATGTTTTATTCATTGAAGGACTGAAGCATAATTTATTAATGTTTCCCAGATGTGTGATCAGGGTTATGATGAGATTTTTAGATATAAAAATAGTCAATTCAAGACTACTAGTATTGGTCAAGTAGTAGTTGAGGCTATTAGAACAAACAATATTGTCTGTGTTCTAAAAGAAAAGACAAAAAAATTGTTTCTTGAGTAAAATTGATGAGATATAGTTGTGGCATCGAAGGTTGGGTCATTTAAACATTGACCAGATTGTGAAGTTGAGCAAGAAAAACATAGTCAAGGACTTACACAAATAACTAAGCCTGAGAACATTACATGTAAATCATGTCAGTTTGGAAACTAAAGACATGTGTCCTTCAAATCCAAGGAGAATACAATCAGCAAGCCTTTACAGTTGGTACATATGGATCTGTGTGGTCTTTCAAGAACTCAAACACCCATAGGTAAGATACATTTCATGTTAATCATTGATGTTTTCAGTAGGATGATATGGGTTACACTTTTGATAGAGAAATTTGAAGCTTTTGAAAAGTTCAAGATTTTTAAAGCAATGGCTGCAAATGAAACTGACTGTAAAATAAAAACCATAAGATCAAACAACGATGGGGAGTTTAATGCTAAGGAATTTGATGATTACCGTAAAGAAAAAGGAATTAAAAGGAAGTTTACAATTCCTAAGACCCCATAGTAGAATGGTGTAGCTAAGAGAGAAAACAAGGCAGTACATCAACTGGCAAGAGTTATGATGGAAGAGAGGAGCATTCCACAGAGGTTTTGGGCTGAGGAAATATATACAACATGGGTAATATTAAATAATGTAACAGCACTGGTGAAAAGCCCATGTAATAAATGTTAAAAACAATAACCACGGATGATTGGGACACTTATTCCAAGCTGAATGTTGGGCAAGACATCCTAGGGGGTGTTCATTTGGTTGTTTATGGCTAAGGAAATTGGCAACAGGAAATGTCTAAGGCATTAAAAAGAATTTTGGCTTATATATTTATGGAAATAATGGAGATTAAGAGAAAAGGGAGGTGAAAGGTCACAAGTTTCATATGAGGAGGAAAATGAAGGAAAATAATGGAAAATGAAGAAAATAGAGATGTCATTCATAAAAAGGCTTATGACGATCAGTTGGTAACCTTTTGTTAGTTTAGTGATAGAGCTCTCTCTCATTATTCTCTCTCTCATATTCTTGGATACTTAGAGTTTTCTTGGAGCACTCTTGGAGGGTGTGGCATACTTGGATTCTTGGAGCAAGAAGGCAAAGGAAGATAAAGAAAGTGCAAGAAGGCAACGACATCAACATCTACATCAAATTTGTTTACAAGTACTAAGTTGCATGTATGATTTCTTCACTAGTTTTGGCATGCATGACATGTGCATGTGGTTTCTTGGTTGTGATCTGCCATTAGCATGAAGGATTACCTGGATCGATAGTGGATTGCTTAGCCTTTCCATTTCCGGGATAGCCATGGTGATTGTGGGTTTACTTTCATGATTTGTTTTTGTTTGGTTCTTATGATTCCTTAGCTTGGGTTGAGTTATTAGTTCCTAGAAGCCCTGGTTAGACAAATGCTCAGGAAGCCCTGTAATAGCTTGGGTTGAGTTACTATTCCTAGAAGCCTTGGTTGGACAAATGCTATGGAAGCCCTTGGTGTAGAAATTTCACCGCAGATCACCTGATAATGCAATATACTAAAGCAAAATACTTGATCTACTTCTACTATCAAACTTTGTGGAAGCTTAATCAATTTGAGCAAGATCAATCGGAACACATATAACAGATAAGAAGAAATCATACACATGAAACACGGAAGAATACTCAGGGGAAAGCCTCAACTAAAAAACCTCGCTATTTGTATTATCATACAAGTGGAAATATCTCAGGATTACACAAAACTTTAGCTCTCAAGCTATCCAGCTCTCAGTAAAATCCCTTACTGCTGCTCATAGACAGAATAGACAACACATATGCCTTCCTTCAGTCCTCCAAGCCTCCTATTTCCTTACACAGTTTCTCCTGGCTCCTCCAGCTGCAACCTGTGTGATTCTCACCCCACACAACACTGACCTCTGAAATAACTACGCAATCCTGAAGGAGTTAATTCCTTCTGCATGGATGAGTTTCCTTTATAGGAAAATTCCTCCAACTGATAAGAAATTGTCCCTTCGTTTAATCTCAACTGGGTCTTTCTTTGAACTAACATGCATGAGTTATTTATGAGAGAATATTCAGTTATCTAGAGAACACTAGTTGCATGCATGCATGCATTAACTGATTGAACTCACAATTAGTTCCTCCAACTGTTTGGAACTAATTTAACTGGACTTAACTCAATTAACTGAGCTAACTAATTACAACTCAAATACAACTCATCCTTATCTCCTTAATTAAGGGATAACTTCCTCAATCAAAGGGATAACTGTTGCATGTCTTCACAAATACTCCATGTTTGATTTTCTCCAACTAATTAACTCAAGATGAATTAATTAATTATTTTTCAAACAACTGCTGAGACCAAATTCGAAATTTAATTCTCAATTTTCATTCAAGGGCTAATTAAAATTGGAATCTATCCCGAAATGCTATTTATAGCAATGATATTTTTAGCATTTCTATTTTTTGTTATTTCCGATAGAGTTGGAGTATATCCTGAAATGATATTTATAGCAATGCTATTTTTAGCATTTCTATTGCTAGCATTTCTTGTCGCTATTTTCAACACTCCCTCTCAACAAGAAAGGAATTCAACTCGAACCCGATCCTAAACGTTTGGAATGTTTTGCATGCAACACTTCTCTCAAGTGTTGTTGCTCCAGCAACTCTAGGAACACAAAAAAATATCCAACCTGAATCAAAATAATACCTCTGTCATCAAAGTCTCTGACTGCTATTGCCTCTGTCGACTGAAAACTCTGCACCTCTATGCTCTTCAGCATCTAACTGCTCTAGCCTCTGTCACTTTGATCTCTGACTACATCAATCAAACTGACTCCTCCTGCTGCATCCGTGCTACTCCTGGTCCTATCTCCCAGCATTGTATCTATGCTGCTGTTGATCCTATCTCCCAGCACTGCATCTGTGTTGTTGTTGGTCCTATCTCCCAGCACTGCATCCGTACTACACCTCCTCCCATCATGTTGCATCGTGCTGCCCACTACTGCACTACAACTCAGTTACTGAGAAGTAAGTAACTGATCTCCCAACTGACCTCCCTGTTGGGCTAGAAACACCCTCTGATGCTAAAGCTTCCTCTGCCACTCCATCCGCATCTATCTCTACCCACTTAGCTAGTCCTGCTACTCCTCGTCGGGTCTCCCGTAGGAAGGTCTAATCAAAGAGGTTGGGTACCTCAAGGATCCTACCCCTATTTCAGCCTTCTTGGGACTATCACTCCACATCGCCCCACCTCCCACTTGGAGGTATGGATGCATGTGATCCCTCTGCCCACTTGGCTCAAAATTTCCCCCTACTGGAGGTCTCTGCATGAGTGGATACATCCACTTGGTCTCCTCTCGAATTCTCCGGTTGTGGCTACTCCACAACCTCCTGAAGTTGCTTCACCAATTGTGGCTCCTCCACAATTGTTTGAGACTTCTTCTGGTGCTGCAAGTTGAGAGGTAATGTACTCTCCCTCTCAACCACCAAGTCTCCAACAATTGCCTTGCTCCTCAAGGCTTTGCATGCATCTTGAACCTTAAGAGCATACAGGTTCTTGACTCGTGAACCAACCTGCTCCACCTGTCTCGTGGTGATGTGTCTAAGGAAAACCTTTGCCTTACTGAAGACTACATCATAGCCTTTTTCCTCCAGCATCACAATCCATACCAAGTTCTTCTTCAGTCCTGGCACATACTTCACATCTGTCAAGGTAGTGTGAGCTCCATGCTCCCTTTGAAAAGAACTGTGCCCACTCCTGAAACACTATACTTTTCATCATTACCCATCTCTAAGAGTATCTTGAGGTATTTCTCCTCCAAGGTACTGAACAAACTCTTATCGCTGGTCATGTGGAATGAGGCTCCACTGTCAAGAAACCAACCACAACCCATCATCGATGAAACCATGCATGCGATGAGGGTAAAATCCGATTCAAACTGAGAGGCCAATGCCTCACCTTCAGATCCTTCCTTGGATCCCATCTTGGATTTCTTCAATGGACAATTTGTTGCATAATGGCCCACCTCATGACAATGAAAGCATCGCACTTTCGATTTTTCAATCTTCTTCCTACCATGGGAAGAACTCAATTTGGGATGAGAATCCTTCTCCTTCCCTTTCTTTGCCTTACTCAATAAGGCACAATTTTCTTCATCCTCCTTGGATGAAGAACCATCCCTGGTGCTTCTCCTGATCTCCTCCCGCATCAGATCCGACCAGAGTCGTTCCCAATCTGGCAGTTTCTCTCTTCCATTTACCAAGTCTTGGTAGCTATGCCAACTTTTAGGAAGACCGAGGAGAGAAATACATACCATGTCATCATTGGTTGTCGTGATTCCTACACTTCCAATCTCATCCCTGTAGGTGGTGAGCTTGTTCAGATATGTAGAGATCGTGTCACCCTTTTCACACTTGATTTTCCGAAGCTTTTCTTTCAGCGCCAGCTTCCTCTGATCATTGTTGTTCTGATATAGATCCTTCAATGTTTTCCACATTGAAAATAGTGTCTCCTTCCCACAGATTCTCGAGACAATATGGTCTCGAACTCCCTCCAGAAGAATCCTCCTCGCTCTAGCCACACATTTCTTCCATTCTGCCAATTCTTGGGCACTAGTTGTTGCTGGCTTGGGAACTTCTTGATCAATTAAGTCCTTCAAACCATTGTCCTCTAATACCACTTCCATGCGACCCTTCCAAGCTATATAATTCGAGCTGCCATCCAGGGCATACTTGAGTCTCAAACCATTGAACACCATTGGTGAACTTTGAGATGTGATAAGAATTTGATTTCTATAATCAAGAACTTCCAACTTCGAACTTCTCCCTATTGTTCTCCACTTTGATCACCTTTCCTCTGATACCATGTAGAAATTCTTCTACAAAACCTCACTCTGATACCATGTAGAAATTTCACTGTAGATCACCTGATAATGCAAAATACTTAATCTACTTCTACTATCGAACTTTGCGGAATCTTAATCAATTTGAGCAAGATCAATCGGAACACATATAAAAGAGAAGAAGAAATCATACACATGAAATGCAGAAGAATGCTCAGGGGAAAGCCTCAGCTAAAAAACCCCGCTATCTATATTATCATACAAGTGGAAATATCTCAGGATTACACAAAGCTTTAGCTCTCAAGCTATCCAGCTCTCAGTACAATAACTTACTACTGCTCATAGACAGAATAGACAACACATATGCCTTCCTTCAGTCCTCCAAGCCTCCTATTTCCTTGTGTAGCTTCTCCTGGCTCCTCCAACTACAATCTGTGTGAATCTCACCCCACACACAAGACTGACCACTGAAATAACTACGAACCCTGCAGGAGTTAATTCCTTCTGCATGGATGAGTTTCCTTTATAAGAAAATTCCTCCAACTAATAGTACACTGCCCCTTCCTTTAATCTCAACTAGGTCTTTCTCTGAACTGACATGCATGAGTTATTTATGAGAAAATATTCAGTTATCTGGAGAACACTAGTTGCATGCATGCATGCATTAACTAGTTGAACTCACAATTAGTTCCTCCAATTGTCTGGAACTAATTTAACTGGACTTAACTCAATTAACTAAGCTAACTAATTACAACTCAAATACAACTCATCCTTATCTCCTTAATTAAGGGATAGCTTCCTCAATCAAAGGGATAACTATTGCATGTCTTCACAAAGACTTCATGTTTGATTTTCTCCAACTAATTAACTCAAGATGAATTAATTAATTATTTTTCAAACAGCTGCTGAGACCAAATTCAAATTTTAATTCTCAATTTTAATTCAGGGACTAATTAAAATTGGAATCTATCCCGAAATGCTATTTATAGAAATGCTATTTTTAGCATTTCTATTTTTTGTTATTTCCAACAGAGTTGGAGTATATCCTGAAATGCTATTTATAACAATGCTATTTTTAGCATTTCTTGTTGCTATTTTCAACACTTGGTGGGTTGAGTTACTAGTCCTGGAAGCCTTGGTTGGAAAAATGCTCTGGAAGTTCGATGGTAGCTATGAGTTGAGTTACTAGTCCTGGAAGCCTTGGTTGGAACAAATGCTCTAGAAGCCATGGAAGGCTTGGAAGGAGACTAATATGATGATGATTTTGTGATGTCTGACCATGAGGTGGAATCATTGTTTGATGGGTTGAAGTGGATGGCCTCTAGAAGCCCTGGATGAGTTTTGATTGATGTGTTCTGTGAGATCCCACATTCATGCTTGGAATATGGCATGGGGGTGAATGGTTGTAGACATATTTGGCTCAAAAATTCTACGATTAGGTGGAACATGGTAGTCCCATCTCCAGGGTGTTCATTTCATTCATTAATGAGAAATCCTTTCCCTTGATTTCCATGTGTAAAGGTATTGATGTATTTATGTATTTGATGGTTGTAATGTTTATTGTATTTATGTCCTTATTATGTTGGTTATATGCACATTTTATGACAACAATTATGTATGGATTCAACATGTTTTTACTTGTATGTGAATGGATAATATGTCTATGACATAATATATGATAATTCAGCAAATGGAATAAGGGAACAATGGTTCATAGCGATTCTCAGATAAGTATGAGATCCCTACATTTAACTCTGTTATTTACACCTATAGATTACATATTGATGATATGTTTGATGAAATGTCTGTCATGGCTACTAGGGATCCAGTCAAGGTCTTGAACAAGTATTTTCTTTAGTACTTCCATTTCCATGTTACTTTACTAATTTGAAGAGATGGATCAGTTCTTGGTAGTGTCCTATGCTCTGAGCCTGAAAAAGTGGCTTAAATCTCGGGGTCACCGGTGTTAGCCCCCTAATTTTCTCTCTTTTTTCCATTTTCCCCTTCCTAAATCATAACCATTTACCGTTGTTTTACCTCTCTTATACACCCTCATCTTGCACTAGTCCAAGAATAGTAACATATTTCGTATGCACTTTATTTTTCATATTTTTAACTTAACTTAGCATTAATTAATCATTTATTACATGATTTCTTACTTTTAATCACTCTCTGTGACTTATCGATATCTCCAATGTTTATTTGGTAAGTTATAGTACTTATCGTGACCGTTCATCCTAGTGTAGAATTGGATCTTGCACCATTGCCAGCACAACAAATCCTTGCAGCAGATCTGGACCTCCTTGATCACCACCTCGTTTTGAGCAGATTCAGCCACGACAACAAGATCGATCCAAGGCAGCCGAGATCAAAACTGTGAATAATGAAAGTTGGAGGTTGGCTACAGCCAGTTTTGTTAACTGTTTAAGCTTAAAAGCCGAGAAGCTAAATTATGTGGTAGGTTATGTAATCGGTTGAATGATCTATTTTTTCCCTTGGCGAAAGATCTATATAATGTAGAATGTAAATAGGACTAAGGGAGTTTTTGGATAGAACAGAGACACAGCCAAAGAGGCGGTAACAGGTTGTTGTATTTTGTTATCGCCCAAATCTGAGTTGGACGATGTATTCACGCGTGTACTTGCCTCAGTGAATTAATAAAAGGGAGCTCCACCTCATGTTTTATAAATCGCATTTTTGTATTTGAGCTGATGAATTGATTGAAGTACTGAGCAGCGTTTTTATTTAAAAGGGAAACGCATTGGTTGGCTAGGGCCTAGCCAACCCAACACGTTTACCCTATTTCCTGTTTCCTGTAATTTTTGTTTATATTGTCAAGTGTGATTTAATTTCAAGCACATGCATTCTTGTCTGAGTGAAAGCGGATCCGTTGTGTGAAGTAGCTAAATTTCCTTTCCTGCACTTGATTTCAGATTGGTTTTCCCCGCCTAGTCCAAGCAGGAGAAATAAACTTGCACCAGTGCACGTTGGTGTGATATTTCCTTTTCTGCAGTTCTGTTTGGTTGGTTTTCCTCGCTTGGTCCAAGCAGAAGAAATAAACCTGCACCAATGCACATTGGTGTGATATTTCCTTTTCTGCAGTTCTGTTTGGTTGGTTTTCCTCACCTGGTCCAAGCAGGAGAAATGAACCTGCACCAGTGCACATTGGTGTGATGCAGCAAGCCTTCTTAGTCTACTTCCCGCAATTTTCTTTCTTTCATTAAATGCTTTATGACAGGATAAATGTATATGGATTGTTTCTTTATTTCTGCACTCTGTCAAGATCAGAAACATTCATTTTTTATGTGTGTAATTTGATTTAACAGTATAATAGCACTTGCAATAACCAAACACTCATTTTAAGAATTAAATGCTAAGTGCAAGAAGCTTTGATCCAGTGCAAGAACTAGTTTCTTGCCATGGGATCTGACTGCTTTGAACCTAGAAAATTTCAAGCCCTTGCAAGAAGTAAAATGGCTTTAGTAAAGACACCATTTATACCTTCTGCATAAATCTATGTTCCTGCACTAGTGCAAGCAGACTGCGATAGTGCAGGACAGATTAGTGCAAGAAGGAAATCTCTAAAGGAGAAGGTTTAAAGGGCCCATTTGATGAGACTGCTAAATGTCTCT
Organism: Pinus tabuliformis; assembly: GCA_031772625.1. Lineage (NCBI taxonomy): Eukaryota > Viridiplantae > Streptophyta > Pinopsida > Pinales > Pinaceae > Pinus > Pinus tabuliformis. Next base: position 777,303,276 of record CM062808.1, on the reverse strand, counting down.
TCTGAAGAAAAACACACACTCAGTAGTTAAACAATAGTTAGCTAGAGTGATTGTACCTTTATTTTTAATTCCCTTTTGCAAATGCATTCTTCCTTGTTCCAGTCATAGATTATTTTGATGGTTCAAGTTGCCTTTTTCTCTTTTTAGTTTGATTTTGCAACCTTTCCTTTAAAGAAGGATTTGTATTAAAAAGATTCGTACCATCTTTGGCATTGCTTGTGCTTCCTCTCTAAGTTTACGAATCTCCTGAGTTGACAAATTAAGTGTTGAGGAGTTTGCTTAAGTGTAATTCCTGCACCCAACATTTTGGCGTCATTGCTGGGGAGGCGATTTGATTTGGTAAGAATTTTCTGATTATACAATAGAGGTAATTTTTCCTTTATTCTTGCAGTATTGTTTGGAAAAGCTTCTTTGAAGGAATTTTACTGGTGTTGATTGATTTCTGACAGCATTTTTTTATTAGAAGTTGTTTGTTATTTTTCTTTCTTTTTTGAAATGAATGCCTAGAAAAGGTAAGGGTTCGAAGCCCACTAAGGGCCGAAAGAATTCTGAAAACAATTCTCATATTGGGTCTCCTTCTGTGAGCAGGAAGCCCAATCCAATTCAAACCCATCACGCAGGAACAGTCCACCTGGATTCTAGTGACAACAGCTTAGGTGTGGTTCAGTCTGTTGGAAGTAAAAGGGAAACAATGGAAGACCATGAAGATCATGTGGAAGGGACTGGTGAAAACCAGGTAAGTAGGGAACAATCCACTTTTGTGTTTCCAATTGTAGATCCTGATACTGTGGCGCAAATGAAGAATATTCCACCATCAGCTCTCCCTCATTTCCATGGTAAAGTTCATGAAGATCTTGACTCTTTCCTATTTGAGTTTGACATTCTGTGTAAAAGTTATGATTATTCAACTGACGCTCAGAATTTAAGATTATTTCCTGTTACTCTCAAGGACTTAGCTCTACATTGGTTTATCGGGTTAGGAGGAAACACTATAGCCTCTTAGGATCAGATGAAGAGAGTGTTCTTGTCTAAATATCAATAATATTGCAAAACTTGGGACATGCAGGATGAGATTTTTACAATCATATAGGATGATGATGAAACTCTTGAAGATTACCTAGAAAGATTTCTGTATATTTTACAAAGGTCGAAACTTAAGCTTGATTCCAGTACTATTAGAACCTTGTTCTTAAGAGGACTTACTAATAATGCTAGAAATAATTTAAATCTGTTAGGACAAGGTGATATTTCTCAGCAAACTTTTGAACAAATTTGTGAATTATGCAGGAAATTTTCAAGAAATCAGTATAGATCTGATAAAGGAACTCAAAACAGAAATAGAAAAACTGAATCTACTGATGCTATGATTATTGGACTAGAAAATAAAATGGAAAACATGAAAATTGATATAATGAATACTGTTACCAAACAGTTGGACTCTTTAAAATTTCAGCAAAAACTCATGAAGGAACAAGAGTCATTATGTATTTTTTGTCCTAAATGCAGAGACAAGCATCCTCCTAAAGAGTGTCCTCTTATTTTGAAAGAAACTAATAAGTGTGATATTTGTGCAGAATACCATGTCACAGAAAAATGTCCCTCTATACCAAGACTTAAAGTTGTATTTACAGGGGGACAACCTGAAATTGAATGCTTGTATGCTATGGGAGCAAGAAGAAATTGGCCTCAGGTAGGTGCAGGTATGGCTCCTAAATTTTCTCCACACTATTTTGGTTATAATTCACATGCATATTCTTATCCTAACACTAATCAACAGTGGCAGTATGGGAATCAATATCAACATGGGAAACTTTCTCAACCATGGAAACAAGGTTGGAGAGGGCCAACTCATTCTCCATATTCCTACCAGCCACCTATGCAGTCATATCCATCTACGTATACACCTTATTCAATACCTCAACTTCTTAGTCAGTCTACTACACCATTGCCTTTACCTCCACCTTTTCGACCTCCTCAATTGCCTGCTCAACCTATGCCCAATCCTAACAATAATAAAGTAGTGCAAATGATCTATGTAACAAACCCACCCGTTATAGACATTTTTGGGCACTGCAACCCCAATCATAAATGTCCATAAACCAAGGGCTCTTAAGTCCCTAAAAGTGTTGTTCCAACCCCTAAAAGAACAAGGTCAGTTGATTACATCATCTCCCAGAAGTTCTCCATGAAAAACTACTCAGAACTGGTCAAAATTGGACCATCTCACCTGCTCCATGGTCAAAGTGCGCTGCATCCCACCTAAATGCACATGGGAGGTGCGATGCATACTGAAAATCCCTTCTATGGGGTGCGATGGGCGAGAGTGGACAAATGGCAGGGTCAATCTGCAAGGTGGAGGATCATGGAATCTTCCAGAAACTTCTCCTATGACACTTGCCTCTCTGCATTCGCCCAGGGATGAGTAAGAGATCATCAATCTCCAAGTGGAATCAAGAACTATCAGAGAGAGGACACTAATCAAATCTCAAAAGCTGACTCACCCCCCTTGCAAACATCTATATATGGATCCATCATCCCAAATATCCAGAGGCTGGAATTTTGTATCTTGTAAGGAAGTGTTGCTGGTTTCTTGGTGTAACATCATAGTGTTGGGTGATCTAAGCTTTTCATGAGGTGAAGAAGGGCTTTCTTGCTGAGAGGATGACACTGGGTCAGAACAATTGGTTGTAATCCTCTTTGCTATTCTTGATTATTAATAAAGCTATTCGAGTTTTCCTCCACATTCTTGTATGATTAATGATATATGCATTTGTGTGGTCAATATATATCTGGTCCTATATTGTTTATGATAGTAGATCTCTTTTCTTGGATAGTGTTATGCTGCTTTGATTCTACAGGTACTCTTTGAAGCTGGGTAAACAAGGAAGCAAGTGGCAAAGATCTATCAGAAAGGAGAGGAATCAAGCAAGGAACCAAGCACAAGACAGAGGTTGGTCTCCTTGTTTCCCCTCTTATCTACCTCTCATAAAGGAAAACGAAAGTGGTTTTAGTTTGTTTGTTTCTAAGGTGGCTACCAGCCTTAGTGGGACTAGCAGCTCTGCATAGACACTAGATTTCCCGATAACAAAATGGCGACTCCGCTGGGGAGCGAATAGATTGTTTGTTTGTCTATATTTGCTTGCTTTATAAACTTACAGACAGAGCTTGAAGTCAAGCCAGCTAGCCTTCGAACTGCATTTGCTATGCAAGTGCAAATTAGATCAATGCTGCTTCAGTCTTTCTCCAGGTTTTGTTTATGAACTGAAAAATCGATTTACAAGCTCTCTAATTTCCCTTGTGGTGGCTCTAGTAACCTCCTTAGATCTACCCCTGTGATTTATTTACTGATTACCACTTGCTCGGCCAAAATCCCTGAACTGTGCTGCAAACTGTGATCAAGAACTGGATCAAAAGTCTCGCACTGTACCATCGCACCCTCTCTTCAAGGATATCAGTATGCATCGCACTTCCCTATGCTGTAGGTGGGATGCATACTAGAATCCCTGTGTAACAGGTGCGCTGATTGGAAAGGGCTAATTTTGCCTTCAGACTTTGGTTTTTTCACTCTTTTCAACTCTATTCAGGAGTTTTTCTATCTGTAGTCAGTATACCTCTGTTGGAAACCCCCTTCCTTGCCATTATTCTGCCTCTATTGTGCAAAGAACTGTAAATTTTTTTATGTATTGTGATCCATTTTCAGTTCTCTTTTACAAAGAAGTAGCGTAATTTAACTATCGTTTCTTGATTTGAAAGTGTCGCAAGTGTCGTTTTCAGTCATAGAAGAGAATCCGATTGTTCTTGATAGTCGATTACACAGTTACTCTTGTATTTGATTTGAATTAGTAGTTTTTCAAGTGTCGAAAGAAAGTTTTCAATTCCAAATAACGAAGTGTCGTCATTGTCTTCATTTTGTCTTGAAAAGAAGCTTGTTAGTAATGTCGCTTTGAAAAATAATTCAGATTTGCGCTTAGCTTTCTTTTTATCATTCACACATTAAGAAGGCTGAAAACAAATACATGCATGTGCATTTGCATTTAGACTGTTTGTTGGTTTGATTTAGGACAGTGCATATAGTGTGTGCTTTCTGCTCTATGTTGAAATTATATCATCTCTCTTTCTTTAGTAGCTAGGATTTTCATTGCAAAAAGAAGATTAAACGATTGTTTATCATCTTAGATTGCATTTTAGGAATTGTATATCTACATCACGCGGTGAACCTGAAAGGAAAATTTCTTAAGCAATATCAACTGTAAAATAAATTTAATGAATCTAAAAACTCTTTGGAACCTAACGCACAACATTTAGAAGTCTAGGCTAGAGACGTATTCCGACGTCGTAGAGCCTGGTAACTGTTGTTTTCATTGTTGGTTGGGTGATTCCTCCACTTTGAGAAGATAAGTGCCAGTACGAACTTGTGCTCCCACGTACCATCGAGTATATATTGGGAGACCATAATAGGCTTTATCCTTTATCCATACGAAGCCGTGTCTGCCTCCCTATCGATCGCAATGCACTGAACACAGCATTCGGGAAGATTGACTACCATACCATAAAAAGTATTCTGCAGTTTTGCAATTGGTTTGGTAATCCCTCTGTCTAGATTTCTAGAGTCTCTTACGTTCCTTTTCCGACTCCTTAAAGGAAAAGGTCCATCTGAGCACTTGTCACTTCAAGCTCATTAAAAATCGAAGGCGACTAGAGTCATCTTTTGTTTTTTCTCGACTCTTAAAAATTGAAAAAACAAGTTGTGTCAAAGCGTCTAAAATTCATTTTAATCGGAATAAACATCACCTTTCCTACGTTGGTCTTAGGTTGAGAAAAATGGAGTCCACCAACCAAGGATTCCCCTTGGAGGAAATCCTAGCCCTTCCTCCTCTTGGGGAGATGTTGGTGAACCCCATATGGCCACATTGTCGCTTCCAGGATTGACAATCGGCTTGCCCGTATGGCTCTTCTCAACCTCTGTTGTTTAGAACATTGTGATTCCTGAACAATCAAGTCAGCAACTAAACGATACCAGAGTCACCCCCAAACCTTCTACTTCGTCCAATTCTCCCTCTCCTCCTTCCTCTTCGCTTGATGAAGCTGGTAAAGCCAAAAATCAAGTAACTGAGAAGAAGAAGGAGCCAAAGGCGAAAAGGGGCAACCAGGCATCATCTAGCGAAAATCCATACACTTCACCGTCCAGGCCTAAATCGCCATGTGTCATTTGCAAAGGAGATCACTATCATCAAGATTGTCCTTGCATCCCTCGGATACTAAGGGACTGGTCTCCTCGTTTGCACAATCCGGTGTCATCAACCTCTGATGATGATGTTGAGAATACACCGTCGACTAGTGAAAGTGAAGCCCCTAGACAAAAAGGAAAATGTAAATTTCCTTGTAAACTGTGTGAAGGCGATCACGCCATCCACTGTTGTCCCTTCTTAGACGAAGCTAAAAGAGTTTTGGACGACCGTCCGGTTTCACCGTTACAACTTCCTCCTGGATATTGCCGAGTCCGTCACTAGTTGAAAATTCGGCTGACACACCATTGTGGTCGGCTGAAGCATCTATCATTGAAGACGAACCCTCTGAATCCACACCAGACGAAATTCAAAAGGTCGAGGTGGCAGTTGACCCGGTCTTTCCTTCAGAAGGTCCATCTTCGAATGATACAGTCACCGGAGAGAACAAGAACGACACCGTTCAAATTCTCTTCGTAAGCACAGACTCTGACGAACATGGGGGCAGTCTACCCGTTCCTTTATCGTAGGAAGGAAGTTCTTCAGAGTCGTATCCGGCCGTTTATTCAGTCCCACCTCCAAGCAACCTAGTTGTTTCCTTCGATTGGAATCTACTAGGCAGACCCCATTTACCGGCTAGTGTACCATTTCGAATCATTGCTCAAATATATAGAATGGTCATGGCCGGTACCATCATAGATGAATGGGCTTCTATGAGTATCATTTCCTCAACTGCTTGGAAAGCGCTTGGTTTGCCATCGCTTTTGCCTAAAATGAGAAATCTAACAGGCTTTGACAAAGGAACCAGTCGACCGTTAGGGATCCTTCCCAATGTGCCGATAACATTGAGAAGGAAAACCATTCACATGAATGTAATGGTAGTCCAAGGACCCCTGGATTATAATCTACTCCTTGGACGCGACTATATTTATTGCATGGGAGCCATTGTCTCCTCACTCTTTAGAGTAATGTGTTTTCCACATGAAGGAAGAGTGGTCACGCTCGTAGACCAGCTTTCATTCCCCGGTTCACACATAGCAAATAGTCAGATACCATCCCTGAATGATATTTTCACGCAAGGAATGTCTCATCAATCCCCAGTCCGTCCACCTGATGAGCGTGAGTGATTCGGAGGACATGACTGAAACCCAGGGGGCATGCACCCTGGCCTGTTTCCAAGGATAATTTTAGGGGCGAATGTTTGCCCTTTGGCGAAATTAAGGGGTTTTAAATTTTTAGTGGGCGAATATTTTGTATCATAATACATTTTTACAAATCACCTCAAATAGCCCACCTTATTTTAAGGGAGGGGGTAAAAAAGGTAAATTTAGCCCTTGAAATTAGGACTTACAACCTTCCATTCGCCCATTTTCAAGAATAGGTTTTATTTAAGTGAATCCTATGGGCCAAATACCATATTTATAAAAGAGGTATGGTAAATTAATAAAAATATAAATAAATGAGAGGTATGGTAAATAAATAAAACATTTTTTATATTTACTCCATAATTCACCTTATATACATGTAAGGGTGTAAACAAATAAAAATATAAGTAAAGTGGAGGTATGGTGAATAAATAAAACATCTTTTTATACTTACTCAAAAGGTATGGTAAATAAATAAAAATATAAATAAACTAGACGTATCGTAAATAAATAAAACCTCTTTTTATATTTAGTCCATAACCCTCGTTCTATTTATGAAGGCTCAAGAAAGAGGTTTTATTTAAGTGAATTCTATGGGCCAAATACCATATTTGTAAAAGAGGTATGGTAAATTAATAAAAATATAAATAAACGAGAGGTATGGTAAAAAAATAAAACATTTTTTTATATTTACTCCATAAGTCACCTTATATTTACGAACACTCAAAAAATGGGTTATATTTAGGTGAAACCTATGGCCAAAATACTATGGGACAAATACCATGGACTAGATTGTTATTAATACCATGCAAAAAACCATTATTAACCCTAATATTAGAATTAATAAAAATAAAAATGGCACATGGTATTGACCTATGGTATTCACCAAAATGGCACATGGTATTGACCCATGGTATTCACCTGGAATGTAGCCTATTTAAATGGGGGAATTAAACCAGCATGTAGCCTATGCTAAGATTCACTAGGACTTTACAAAGTTTTATTATTTAGTGAAAGACTCGCCAAGATCTTACAAGATTTTATAATTGAGTAAAATATTCGCCATGCCTGGTGAGAGATTCGCCAAAAAATTATATATACATATTATATTATTGATAAAATCACCTTTCATTTTTCCTATATACCATGGAGATTCGCCCATTTATTATATTTATAAATTTAAGGGGGGTTCTTAAAATTTTCCCTGCCTGTTTCGACAGGAAAACCTTGGGTATAGAGTAGGTTTCCGCGAAGGATATATGACTAGTTTATGAGATTAGACTGGAATAAGATTCCTTCATCAAAGTTATGTGAGTGGAGCCAGTTGCGCCATTCACCTTTGTTTATTTCGGTAGACATCGCCGAGGAAGTGTTTTGTCTGAAGTGTGGATAGAACAATCTTTGGTAACCTGGAAATTTTTCGATATGCCTGGGGGCATGCAAACCTTTTGGCGTGCAAGCGAAGAGCGACCATTTATTTTTTAAATTTGTAGGTCCTCTAACCCTTTAAACTCATAGGATTGGTCGTTTCCTAACTTGCATAAAGAAAGGATGCGGGGCAAAGCTTTGAAAAAATGACATTTTAAATGAGACACCCTTATTATACGACTGGATCGAGCAGTTTTAACGCGGAATTCAAGCTCGTTAAAAAATAAAAATAAGCAATGAGCAAATGTTCCCCCAGAGTTTAAGCTCATTAAAAAATGAACCAATTTCCGGTAAATAACCATCGTGAATGTATTATCATCAGCCTTTGAAGCCTTGGTCGTGTTCTCATCATCACCTCCACTCTATTTTGGCCAATCATTCACCTCCATTTGATTGTTTACCCTTTTTGAGGAATAGCTGCAAAGAGTGATCCTGTTAGCCATCCTTGTGACAATGCCATGATTGGAAAATTCCAAACCTTACCTGGAATTAGCTGCTACCCAAATTTATCACTCGTTCCTCAAAAAATGAGTCTCCTTTAAGCTCTTTTCAACTGACTCGTAAAATATGAAAAGATTGCCGAGTAATTGGCCTCTCCAGCTCGTTAAAGTGACCGGAAGTGCTATCCCTCCTTTAGATTTTAATCTTTTTGGACCTGAGGGATTATTACACAAAAAGATCGAGTGCTTGTTTTGTTCGGCTCATTAAAATTACCGAAAATTCATCCCTTCTGTATTATTTTATACTTTTTCGGACTTAAGGGATTATATGACGAAAAAGGATTATCGGAGTTTTCTTTACGTCCCTTTTCAGACTCTCTAAAATTGAAAAGGACCGAGTTATCTTTGTCGTTAAACTCGTTAAAACCGAATAGCGATAAACTTGTCCATACAGACAAGAACGAGTTTCACTATCGCTAGGCTCGTTAAAACATAGCGATGGGTTTGTCCGAAGGGCAAATTATAGAACAAGCATATGTTATCCTCCTCAAGCTTGACAAAAATAAAGAGGTACTGGTCAGCAATGACTGGGGAAAAATTGGGAAGAAAACTCGAAGAAACTTTATTGGTAGCAAGTCGCTCTTGAACATGACACTTTCACTCCGCATCCGAGTCGGGTTGGGTTGTTCCGTTCATTGGTCATATCACCAGTGGTCCATCACACCATCCATATTTGGGGTTAACGCTACCAATCCATCATGTCAGTGTCACCGATATGTTCAAGAGAAGTCGCTCAGAGAATTCCCCTTTGTCTTATCCACTGCAATACATTTACGCTCCATTCTTTCATGACCGCCACCCTGAACCTTATGTCATCAGATCATTTTCACCTCCATTAAAATCATTTTCTCTGTTCCGTGTCATTGATGTGGGATTCACTAAGGCCCTCCTATGATAGATTGCTTCTTGTCGACATCAGCTCATTATCCAGGAAGTCGATCTAGGAACAACCCTTTCAGTACTTTGAAGCTTGCATGCCTCAATGGCAAGTTTCTCACTTCCGGCGACAGGTTTACATCAATGGCCTTCGACCGAAAGAGTTTGCGTGGTGTTCGACGCCAAGTCCCTTATTCACACCATGTGAATTGTACTGTAGTACCTTGAGGGTCATTATCATTATCGGTGATTCCTCTCGCGCCTGTTAACAGCTTACATCATTGGCTGGTAATCAAGCGATGTCTTTCCATGTTCGACTCCAGAACATCTATCACATGGATCGACTTGTACTTTGAGTGAAGATCGAACGAGATTGAAGACCCCAGATCTAGTTTCATCCATCCGGGCTGCGATATATTCAGGAAAATAAAGACATCAAATGTACATCATTACTGCACAGATAATCATCCAACCTAAGGGATGATGGCTCTACCATAATCATCAGTCTGCACGCAGACGATTTTCAGTCTTATGTACATGAAAATGAATTTATAAAGCTGAGCATGGGAATTCCTGCCTCAGCTAGATCATGAAAGTATTATAAAGATAATGTATTGTATTGTATCTTATTACAGGTCGCCTTCCAGCTCGAAAAAACTTCAGATCCTCATGATAAAGCATTTCACCCGACATAAAAAAAAAAAAAAAGATTCACGACCTCATGCTTTAAGGGGCAACTGTTATAGACATTTTTGGGCACTGGAACCCCAATCATAAATGTCCATAAACCAAGGGCTCTTAAGTCCCTAAAAGTGTTGTTCCAACCCCTAAAAGAACAAGGTCAGCTGATTACATCATCTCCCAGAAGTTCTCCATGAAAAACTACTCAGAACTGGTCAAAATTGGACCATCTCACCTGCTCCATGGTCAAAGTGTGCTGCATCCCACCTAAATGCACACAGGAGGTGCGATGCATACTGAAAAACCCTTCTATGGGGTGCGATGGGTGAGAGTGGACAAATGGTAGGGTCAATCTGCAAGGTGGAGGATCATGGAATCGTCCAGAAACTTCTCCTGTGACACTTGCCTCTCTACATTCACCCAGGGATGAGTAAGAGATCATCAATCTCCATGTGGAATCAAGAACTATCAGAGAGAGGACACTAATCAAATCTCAAAAGCTGACTCACCCCCCTTGCAAACATCTATATATGGATCCATCATCCCAGAGATCCAGAGGCTGGAATTTTGTATCTTGTAAGGAAGTGCTGCTAGTTTCTTGGTGTAACATCATAGTGTTGGGTGATCTAAGCTTTTCATGAGGTGAAGAAGGGCTTTCTTGCTGAGAGGATGACGATGGGTCAGAACAATTGGTTGTAATCCTCTTTTCTATTCTTGATTATTAATAAATCTATTCGAGTTTTCCTCCACATTCTTGTATGATTGATGATATATGCATTTGTGTGGTCAATATATATCTGGTCCTATATTGTTTATGATAGTAGATCTCTTTTCTTGGATAGTGCTATGCTGCTTTGATTCTACAGGTACTCTTTGAAGCTGGGTAAACGAGGAAGCAAGTGGCAAAGATCTATCAGAAGGGAGAGGAATCAAGCAAGGAACCAAGCGCAAGACAGAGGTTTGTCTCCTTCTTTCCCCTCTTATCTACCTCTCATAAAGGAAAACGAAAGTGGTTTTAGTTTGTTTGTTTCTAAGGTAGCTACCAGCCTTAGTGGGACTAGCAGCTCTGCATAGACACTAGATTTCCTGATAACACCATCTCTACCATTCGAGTACCAGTCTATTCCAGTTGGGGTTCATGATATTCAATTAAGATCGTGAAGGACTGTAACAGCAGAAAATCAAAAGCAACCTAGAGTGATTGTTGAAGAGAAAGGAGAAGAGGAAACTCTTAACCATTCTTTGAAATCTGTCACTAAGCAGCCCTTACCCTCTGAATCCTTGCCATCTTCTTCCAACCAACCTCCCTTCCCAGAGAGGCTAGTAATGGAAAGAAGTGAGGCTATTTCTGAGACTAGCTTGGCATCAGAGCTTCGGAATCTTTTCATTAAGATACCTATGCTTCAAGCCATCAAAGAGATCCCTATTTGTACCAAGATTATTAAGGAACTCTGTCTCAAGAAACATGCAAGGAAGAGATTGGAACCCCAAACCATTCGATTTGTTGGTAGGGCAGCAGAGTTGATGACAGGATGTGTGTCTATGGAAAAATATACTGATCCCAGAAACCCTGTTGTCTCAGTTCAGATTGGTAATGTCCTTGTCTCTAATGTTCTTATAGACCTGGGGGTAGCCATTAATTTCGTGACTAAGCAAACCATGGATCAACTTTGATTATCTCATTTTCGCCCTACTCCCACTGTACTTGAATTAGCAGATAGATCTAAAATTAAGTCAGTATGAGTATTGGATGATGTGATCATCTCATTAGATTCTTGGGAATATCCTGTTGATTTCATTGTGCTTCAGCCAAAGAACCCAATAGGAGGACATCCCTTGATCTTGGGACGACCATGGCTTGCTACAGTCGATGCATATATTATAATATGTATATTTCGCATGGAGATTCTAGGAAGAAAGTTACCTTATACCCCCTGCCAGATCCATTCAAGACCTTCGAGATACTTTATGGTTGGATCAAAGTAGTGATGAGAAGACTCATCGTATTTCTCTTATCCATCAGTATACTGGGTCTTCACAAGAAGATGAGATTCAAGATTTCCTGAATAATCTAAACACTATGCCTAATTTTGACCTATTGAGCCAGTTTTTCAGCCTAGATTTTCAAGATAATCATCATTCTCATTCTTCTTTACTACTGCATTTGACCACCCCCTTGAGTACTCCTGAGTCTGATACTACTCTTGTTGAGATTAGCCCTGGTAAATCCTTGCATATTAGTTCAAATTTGGACTCATCTCAGCAGGAGCAGCTTGTGAATTTGTTGCAAAACCATCTCAGTGCCTTTGCATGGGGCTATGAAGATATGAAGGGTATTCCTCCTGAAACTTGTACACATCATATCTATATTCAGGAAGGAACCCGACCTGTCTGACAACCCTAAAGGTGAATGAATCTAGATTTAAGAGATATTGTGAAGGAAGAAGTATAGAAACTCTTGGATGTTGGTTTTATCTATCCTATTTCCGACAGTCAATGGGTCTCTCCATTAGTGCTAGCACCTAAGAAAGATGGAAGATGGCGTATTTGTATTGATTATTGAGAATTAAACAAAGCCACTCTCAAATATTATTTCCCTCTCCCTTTCATTGACCAGGTGCTTGATACCCTTGCAGGAAAGAAATATTTTTCCTTTTTGGATGGCTTCAGTGGTTATAACCAGATACAGATTGCACCAGAAGATCAGGATAAAACTACTTTTACATGTCCATGGGGTATATTTGTTTATAGAGTGCTTCCCTTTGGTTTATGTAATGCCCCGGCTACCTTTCAAAGGGCAGTCCTGGCCATTTTTGCTAATCTAGAATTTGTAGAAATTTATATGGATGACTTTTCTGTGTTTGGTGATTCTTTTCAGGAAGCTCTCGAAAATCTAGAAAAAGTACTTCTTCGTTGTCAGGAAGCCCATCTCGCCTTGAGTGATAAGAAATGTAGATTAATGTGCAAAGCAGGAGTGGTACTTGGCCATTTGATTTCTGGTAAAGCTATCCAGGTTGATCTAGCAAAGATCGAAATCATTCTACATCTTCGTACACCCAAAACTCAAAGGGAAGTAAGAGGTTTTTTAGGACATGTTGGTTACTATAGGAGATTCATTGAAAATTTTTCTAAGATAGTTGCCCCTATTTTCTAACTTCTAGCTAAGGATAGTGAATTTTCTTGGACCACAGCTTGCCAATAGCCTTTTGAAACATTGAAGGAAAAGTTAGTACATGCACAAGTTTTGAGAGGTCATAACTGGTCCCTGCTTTTTCACATTTCCTCTGATGCTTCAAATTTGGCTATTGGCGCAGCTTTAGGACAAGAGGAAAATAAACAATCCTATGTTATTTATTATATTAGTAAGAATTTGTCTTCCGCTGAATTAAATTATACAGTTACAGAGAAAGAGTTTTTAGCTGTAATTTTTGTAATTAATAAGTTCAGGCACTATATTATAGGATATGAAGTATTTTTACATACTGATCATTCCGCGATTAAATATTTGATGAACAAGCCCTTGACTAGTAGTAGAGTGACTAGGTGGTTACTATTGTTGCAGGAATTTAATATTACTATTGTTGATAGACCAGGAAAATCTAACGTTGTAGCAAATTTTCTTTCTAAATTAGATAATCCTGGTGAAGCAATCCCTGTTAATGATGATTTTCTGGATGAACATCTTTTTGCTATGTCAACAGATTCTCCATGGTTTGCTGACATTGCTAATTACTTGGTCACTGGGAAAACACCACCCCACTTGTCTACCCGTGAAAAGCGGAATATTATTCAGAAAAGTGTTGCATAATCCTGGATTCAAGGAGATCTCTTTTACACTGGTCCAGATCTGATTATCTATAGGTGTGTAAGGGAGGAAGAAGTGTTTGACATATTGAAATCTGCTCATGATGAACCTTGTGGAGGCCACTTCGCTAATAAGCGGACTACATATAAAGTATTGTGTGCTGGTTACTTTTGGCCTTCCTTGTTTAAGGATGCCAAACAGTATGTTAGGCATTGTGATAGATATCAACAAATGGGCTAGCCTGATCAAACCAATGAAATGCCTTTATGCCCCCAAGTTATGATCAAGCCGTTTGAAAAATGGACTATTGATTTTATAGGGCCAATAAATCCAACATCATTAAGTAAAAAGCATATCTTGGTTTGTATAGATTTTTTTACAATGGGTAGAAGCTAAACTTGTTTCTTTTGCTACAGAAAAAGTTTTTGTTGATTTTCTTTTTACTGAAATCTTTACTAGATTTGGTGTGCCTAGAGAAATTGTTTCTAACAATGGTCCGCAATTTATTTCTAATATGGTACAGGGTGTAATGGTGCAATACAAGATCCGACACAGGAAATCCATGCCGTATCACCTGCAAGAAAATGGCCAAGTAGAATCCACAAACAAAGTGATCGAGTCCATTCTTACAAAGACAATAAATATGCATCGGAATGACTAGGCTGAAAGATTACCAGAAGATTTGTGGGCATACAGAACCACTTGGAGAAATAGCACGGGACATACACCATATGAGCTGGTATATGGAAAATAGGTTCTGTTACCAATTGAATTCCATATCAAAACTTTCAGAACTGCAATTCAGTTAGGACTAGATCTCTCTGAGGCATAACAGCAGCGTCTTATCCAATTAAATGAGTTAGATGAATTTCGTAGGGATGTTTTTCAGCAGAACATACTAATTCAGCAGCAACGCAAAAGGTGGCATGACAAGTCTATTTAGAAAAATCAATTCCAACCAGGTGATTGGGTGCTCCTTTATGATTATAGATTTAAAATCTTTAAAGGGAAATTCCATACACGTTGGATGGGGCCTTATGAAGTGATTTGAGTATTCGAGAATGGAGTAGTAGAAGTTAAAACTATTGATGGACAAAATTTAGTATTCTTGGTAAATGGACACAGATTAAAGAAGTATTTCAACCACTTACCAGGAAAGATTTTACACAGCAAGTCCAACAGCAACTCGGGACAGTCGTGGTGAATGGTAATACCAACCTTTTGAAAACATGAATTCTTCTTCTTAAAAATAAAAATAAAAATAAAAAATAAGAAAAAAAGTAAAGAAAAAAAACATTTTCCTGTAATTATGAAAACAATTCGCTGACATGATCGCAGAAGGATCAACCTGAAAACTAGCTTGCTGGAAGGAAGATCAAAAATTTCTAATAAAAAGAATACGTGCTTGATCTTTAGATATGCTAGCGACCACCAAGTAAAAGTAGGTTCAGCAGAACCAACCTTTATACAATTGGGGTAATTAGCATGGATATTTTTATTCAAGTAATGCTTAATTTTCGCTGCAGTTATTTTTTCTTGCACCAGTGCAGGCAGACCTTCCAGAAAATTTTCTGCCTTTCTTCATATTCCACTTTCGTAATATTCCCTCAGTTTTCTTCTTCAATCCCAGAATGATTAACCTTCCCATATTCTTTTGAATTTACCCTATCTGTTTCGAAAAAATCCCACTTTACCCTTGAATTTTTTTCCCTATCCCACTTTTGTTTATCCCCTCTTGTGGTACTATTCTTGGAATCCCTGTAATAGAATTCCTTCCCATTCTGAAATTTCCCTTTTCCCACTTCTTTGTTCCCTCATGAATTCATTGCAGGATCTCATGCACAAAGAGCAAAAGGATATGCTCTGAAGTATCAAGAAAGGGCGAAGCAAATTTCCAGTATAAAATTGAGGAAGTCCAGCCTATATTTTATTTAAATTCTCTGTTCTTTTTTAGATATTATGCTTGCACTAGTGCAAGCATGTTGTCCTATATGATAATGCAAGCAGAATGGTACCAGCAGAATAGCATAATTTAAGCGGTGCAAGCAGACCAGTGCAAGCATGCACCCTGTCAGAAACATAGTACAATTTGTTCTTTTCATAGTATATGTCATAGGAAAGTGGTCATCATGAAAATTTATAAGGAGTCCTTTCACTTAGTCGATGAGTACTCATGCTATCATATTAACTAGGAGAAAATTATTTAAAGTACAAGGTGTTTTTAAGTTAAGAATCATGATCATTTTTTAATGAATGCTAAGTTTTCTTTTTTGAATTATGAAGGAATGTGGAAGTGTTTAACCATTTCTTGGACATAATTACCCCTTTCCGCCATAATCCTAGATGTCCTTCACTCATAATGATTACCTCACCTAGCCATTAAAACGTCGCCGCAAGTACCAATCCGACCCGATTTCAAATATGTCATGCATCCACGGCTATTTTAGTGGAATGAATGGGTGATAAGATGGAAAGGATAGTGGACAGTTGGATCTCTATCTATAAGAACCAGTTTTCCCGGTGTTGCATTTAAAATTCTCGATTGTTCATAGCCGTTAAGCAGCAATGCCGCTTGTTTGAAGTGAACCCTCGTCTCTCAGTAGGGTAGAACAGACTACCAAGTATCGCAATAGTCTTGCACTATTCCGAGACTTGGGCTTTCTTCAGTTCTTGCAGAAGTTTGACGGGCACGACAGAGAAGTGGCCTTACAGTTTGCCAGAAGTTTCAAAAGTGGCCGAGTTAAAATTGGGCCTCTAAAATTTGAAGTTATAGAAGAATTTATAGTAGCAGCAACAGGCTTGGAAAATACTGGTGAGCAGTGGTTTAAAAAAAAAAACTAGAAAGGAAGCGATGGCAGTGTTTTGTCATCGACAAGAAGATGGAGGTAGATTGGAAGGAAGGATTTCTGCGCAGTGCCCTGCTGGGACAATGGCAGGACCTCCTTTTCATCCTACAGAAATTTGTAACCTGTGAGGGAAGGTACTCCCGCACTTTTATATACCATTTCATAATGTTACAACATTTCGAAGTCGCCCAGCACATCCAGTGGAGGATGAATTTCCCTTTTTTTTGCTCAAGAGCTTAGAAAAAATGGCTAAAGGTGTGCAGGACGGATGGGCAAACCAGGCTGACACGAAGTTATATCACCACGGCCTGATAAAGATTTTAGTCCAGAAACAACTAGAAGTTAAAGGAATGACCTGGGAGGCGTTGTTAAAATAGCTACATAAAAAGAAAGCTATTGGAAAGGAGACAGAGGACCCCGCTAGCACAAGCAAGGGCCCGAGAAAGAATGAAAAGGGGAGTCCTTCCACCAATGCGAAAAGGAAATGACCGGAAAAATCAAAAGAAGGAAGGGCCCCATCTCCAAATGAGAAGACAGCTAGTGCACCTATTAAAGGGACTCCTTCTACACCACCAGTACAAGCACAGACCCCCGAAAAAGACAACCTGTCAGTCCTTGTGGACGTAGCAAAATTTACAGAGGTCAAAGATGACACTCTGTTGGCAGATTTCATTAAAAAGCCCCGGAAAAAGAATAAAGGATCTGATGCAGGCAAAGAACCACAGTCCCCATAGGGCGTTGAATCCCCTCCTACACCAGTACAAGAAGAAGAACCACAAGAAGAAGAACCAGAAGAAGAACCAGAAGAAGAAGCAGAAGAAGAAGAACCAAAAGAAGAACTACAAGAAGAAGAAGAAGCAAAAGAAGAAGAACCAGAAGAAGAACCAAAGGAAGAAGAATTTCCTGATGTAACCATGAGGGATATTGAGGTCCTTGAGGAAGACACAGCCCCTGTCGAGACAGAAAAGGAAAAAGATTTGGTAACTCCTGCTGCTCGGGTAGTTGAACTAGAGCTTCAAGTGCAGAACTTAGAATAGCTCATAGCTAAAGCGCAGGAGGATAAAGAACAGAGTAGAGAAGAATTAACTGTGGAGATCCAGAAAAAGAAAAGAGAAGTTAAAGTCTGGAAGTACCGAGTTGCGCAATGTTTCAAGCGACTTAAAAGGTGACAAAAAAACTAAAAAACATCAAAAAGAAAAAGTCTGAAACATTGCAGGCTGATGTCAGCATGCCAGAGCGGGATTGAGCTAGAATGCTCAAAGTTTTGAAGGTTTTTTGCAAAGGAAAAGAGTTGTGTGAGGACACACAACAGTTTAGGGATGGGAGGATGTTAGCCCCCTAATTTTTTCTCTTTTTTCCATTTTCCCCTTCCTAAATCATAACCATTTACCGTTGTTTTACCTCTCTTATACACCCTCATCTTGCACTAGTCCAAGAACAGTGACATATTTCATATGCACTTTATTTTTCATATTTTTAACTTAACTTAGCATTAATTAATCATTTATTACATGATTTCTTACTTTTAATCAGTCTTTGTAACTTATCGATGTCTCCAATGTTTATTTGGTAGTTATAGTACTTACTGTGACCGCTGATCCTAGTGCGGGATCGGATCTTGCACCGTTGCCAGCATAGCAAATCCTTGCAGTAGATCCGAACCTCCTTGATCACCGCCTCATTTTGAGCAGCTTTAGCCATGACAGCAAGATCGATCCAAAGGCAGCCGAGATCGAATCGCCCCATTTTGAGCAGCTTCAACCACGACAGCAAGATCGATCCAAAGGCAGCCGAGATCAAAACTGTGAAGAACGAAAGTTGGAGATTGGCTACGGCCAGTTTTGTTAACTGTCTAAGTTTAAAGGCTGAGAAGCTAAATTCTATGGTTGGTTATGTAATCAGTTGAATGATCTATTTTGGCCCTTGGCCAAAGATCTATATAATGTAGAATGTAAATAGGACTAAGGGAGTTTTTGGATAGAATAGAGACACAGCCAGAGAGGCGGTAACAGGTTGCTATATTTTGTTATCGCCCGAATCTGGGCTGGACGATGTATTCACGCATGTACTTGCCTCAGTGAATTAATAAAAGGGAGCTCCACCTCATGTTTTATAAATCGCATTTTTGTATTTGAGCTGATGAATTGATTGAAGTACTGAGCAGCATTTTTATTTAAAAGGGAAACACGCTGGTTGGCTAGGGCCCAGCCAACCCAGCACGTTTACCCTATTTCCTGTTTCCTGTAATTTGTGTTTATATTGTCAAGTGTGATTTAATTTCATTCTTATCTGAGTGAAAGTGGATCCATTGTGTGAAGTAGCTAAATTTCCTTTCCTACACTTGATTTCAGATCGGTTTTCCCCGCCTAGTCCGAGCAGGAGAAATAAACCTGCACCAGTGCACGTTGGTGTGATATTTCCTTTTCTGCAGTTCTGTTTGGTTGGTTTTCCTCGCCTGGTCCAAGAAGGAGAAATAAACCTACACCAATGGACGTTGGTGTGATATTTCCTTTTCTGTTGTTCTGTTTGGTTGGTTTTCCTCGCCTGATCCAAGCAGGAGAAATGAACATGCACTAGTGCACGTTGATGTAATGCAGCAAGCCTTCTTAGTCTACTTCCCGCAATTTTCTTTCTTTAATTAAATTCTTTATGAAAGGATAAATGTATATGGATTGTTTCTTTATTTCTGCATTCTGTTAAGATCAAAAACATTCATTTTTTACGTGTGCAATTTGATTTAACAGTATAATAGCACTTGCAGTAACTAAGCACTCATTCTAAGAATTAAATTCTAAGTGCAAGAAGCTCTGATCCGGTGCAAGAACTAGTTTCTTGCCACTGGATCTGAGTGCTTTGAGCCTGGAAAAGTTCAAGCCTTTGCAGGAAGTAAAATGCCTTTAGTAAAAAAACCATTTATACCTTCTACATAAATCTTTATTCCTGCACTAGTGCAAGCAAACTGCGATAGTGCAGGATAGATTAGTGCAAGAAGGAAATCTCTAAAGGAGCGGGTTTAAAGGGCCCATTTGATGAGACTGCTAAGTGTCTCTGCTGAAGAAAAACACACACTCAGTAGTTAAACAATAGTTAGCTAGAGTGATTACCCCTTTATTTTTAATTCCCTTTTGCAAATGCATTATTCCTTGTTCCAGTCTTAGATTATTTTGATGGTTCAAGTTGCCTTTTTCTCTTTTTAGTTTGATTTTGTAATCTTTCCTTTAAAGAAAGTAGGGATTTATATTAGAAAGGTTCATACCATCTCTGGCATTGTCTGTGCTTCGTCTCTAAGTTTATGGATCCCCGGGTTGACAAATTAAGTGTTGAGGAGTTTGCTTAAGTGTAATTCCTGCACCCAACAGCTGGCACAACACTAACAATTTTGGTCCACAGTCGCTGGGAAGCAGGCTTGTGAGAGCGAATTTAGGTTGTTAGTCACTCCCTTGCCCATTGATTGAGAGCGACTATGGCCCAAGAGACCTAAAATAGCACTGGGGCTCAGGGACAGGTTGTCTTAGTGGATGACTTCTCTTCTGAGGGTTTTTTTTATGATGTTAGATGTATGTATGATGTGTTTGTATCGGTTCCATTTCCTCAATGTGATTTAGGAGGTCAAATCATATCATAGTGGCCTCTCGTCACATGTTTACCCCAATAGCTGGTTGCTTGGGTAGATCTGGGAGGAGGGTGTTACATAGTGGTATGAGTGTTGTTTCACCCCTCGGACTGGATGGGCTATGTGTTGGTCATGCATGCATGTCAGTTGCATGTGTGTCTCTTGCACTTATATACTTGTTGCATTTTCTTAATGATTGATTAGGGTTGTAGTATGGTTATCATGGATAATTTGTTATTTATTTCATGAAATGAGTATGTGACTGACTATGTATGGATTACATGTCGCTTACATGTTGATTTCATGGTATCTACTTACATCCTTGTATGTTAGGTTACATTTTGAATTTTTTGATCACATGCATCAGTCTTCTAGGTTGATTACAATAACTAATCGATTATGTTTGAATACACGCGTTATGCATATTTGTAGTTGGTTTGGAATTGCTTATGCATACTGCTAGTTTCATGTAGCAATGTGTACAATGGAGTGATGGTTGTTGTCATGCATGAGGTCATAGCATGCATTGTTGATATGGCCTTTAATTGATGATTGCATCCTAGTTAGAGTAATGTTTATGAGTTGATACATTTACTCGTGTATGTCTATATTTTTTTATGATTATTCTATACATGTATCACTTTGACTTGGTAATCTTGCAGACAAGGTATCTTCCCCAAGTTATGCTAAGGTACATGAATTATTATGATTGGTTTATCTGACATACTATGCCTTGCAGGAAGAAATATAAAATGGCTAGCAAGATGGTTGACTACAGAGACTCTCCCTATGAATCCGAAGGGCGGTATGTTGTTGGGAACTCTTCTGACTTGGAAGTGAGACTGAGAAGTTTAAAGGAAGAGATCAGGAGTTGTAAGGCAGATAATGATAGAATCATGCAGTCACAGGAAAAGTTAGCAAAGGTAAATGCAGTCATACTTCAAAGCTTGTCGAATTTGCAGCGACAAGGACCGCTATGGAGCGGTCATGAGCAAGAGAACAAAACTAATGGGGCATATGGCAACAGGGCTCATAGTAGACACGTTTCTGATAGATCTTGCGCCATCCGAGATGGTAGATTGTTGGACACTCCGGAGAGAAGGGATAGATACAGGTATGATTCTAGTTATGATTCAGATAAGAACTATGATCATCATAGGTATCATCCTTATAGGAGGAGTGATAGGGGGTCTTTTCTGGATGAATTTAAGAAAGCAAAGCCACCTACTTTTGGCAGGGAAATGAAGAAACCACTGGATACAGAGGCATGGTTGCTTGGTATTAGGAAGTTCTTCAGGTTGCATGATAATTCAAAGAACATGAAAGCTAGAGTATATACCTTCAGTCTCAAAGGTAAAGTGGACATCTGGTGGAAATATGTGAAGAATGTCAGGTGTATTCATGAGGAAGATTTGTCTTGGAGTGAGTTTGAGCAGCTATTTAAGAAGAAATACTTGTCAGAAAGGTACTTTTATGACAAATCAAAATAATTTTATGAACTAAAGATAGGTTCTATGACAAATGATGAGTACATTAGCAGGTTCTTGGAGCTACTCAAGTATGTGCCTTACCTCACAGAGGAGAAGGCTAAGATTTAGAGATTCATTAGTGGATTACTGCTTGCATTCAAATACAGGATCGAGTTCGATGAGCCTAGATCGTTGGAGGAGGCCATTCGAAAGCTAAGACATTTCTATGAATAATCAAAGTGTAGAACTAATACTAAGCCAGGCTAGATAGGTAATGAAAACAACAAAGGAAAATGAGATAAAAAGCGAGAAAGGCTGCAGGGTACAGATAACAAGGAGAATGTTGCACCACCTAAGAGGTTCAATGCATCAGATAGACAACATGGACACTGAGCTGAAGAGAAGAACAAGGATGGAGGCTGGAAGCCCATAGAGTCTTGTACTTGTGGAAAATACCATCACAGGAGAGATTGTCCACAGAATCAGGGTGGTAGACCCCAGATATACAGTGTAAAGGAGGCGGAGACTGTTGGAGATCTTGGCCAGATCATTCCTCGTATCTATGCAGTCGTGGACAATAGGTAAGCAGAACACTAGGCATCTATCATTGAGATGGATGGTAAGCTTTAAGATCAAGTTATTTCTATTTTAATTGACCCTAGATCTAATTATAGCTATGTTAGTCCTAACTTGGTGGATAAGTGTGGGTTGAATAAGGAGCTGCATGGAGAGTCTTGGTTAGTGCAATTGGCTACATGTACAAAGAAATGAGTTCATCATTGGGTAAGAGCTTTCACATTTGACTTAAATGGTATACCTATAGCAGCACATTTGAATGTATTGTCGTTGGGTTCATACAGTATGTTATTGGGCATGGATTGGTTGTATCTACATAGAACCAAGGTTAATTTCTATGACAAATCTATTGAGTGTGTTTATGACAATGGGGAACCAAGATTCTTGAAAGGTAAGAAGAAATCCACATAAATTAGGATGGTGACAGTTATGCAAGAAAATTGCAGCCGCAGGAAAGGGTGCAAGCTATTTGCAGTACACATTTATAGTGATAAGGGTAAGGAGGTTGAGGATGCAGATGTGTTGAACAGGTACCCAGTGTTGTAACAGTTCAGGGATGTATTTCCTGAGGACATTACAGAGTTTCCACCTCATGGGGAGGTATACTTTTCTATTAAGTTAGTGCCAGGGACAGCTCCAGCATCAAAAGCACCTTACAGGATGACTGAGTTGGTTGAGTTAAAATTGCAGCTAAAGGAAATGTTGGACAAAGGATACATTAGGCCAACTGTATCACTTTGGGGCGCACCAGTCTTGTTTGTGAGGAAGAAAGATGGTACTCTCATATTATGCAATGATTACAGGCAGCTGAACAAAGTGACTATCAATAATAGGTACCCTCTATCGAGGATCGATGACTTGTTCGATCAGTTGAAGGGAGTAGCAGTGTTCTCAAAGATTAACTTGAGATCCAGATAGAATCAAGTACGCATCAAAGAGGAGGACATTTACAAGACTGCGTTCAGGACTAGGTATGGTAATTATGAGTTTTTTGTTGTCTCATTTGGCTTAACGAATTCTCCAGCTACATCCATGTGTTTGATGAATAGTGTGTTGCGTCCATATTTGGATAAGTTTGTTATTGTGTTCATTGATGATATACTGGTATATTCTAAGAATGAGAAAGAGCATGTTGAGCACTTAGCAGCAATGTTGAGGTTATTGAGAGAGCATCAATTGTATGCTAAGCTTAGCAAATGTCGCTTCTTTCAAATTGAGGTACACTACTTGGGACATTTTGTCTCCAAGGAAGGTATTGTAGTAGAACCAGAGAAGATAAGGGCCATCATGGAGTGGGTAGCTCCTAAGAGTGTGGATGAGGTGATATCTTTCATGGGTCTAGCAAGTTATTATAGGAGGTTCATCAAGAACTTATCATAGATTGCTTATCCTATCACATCATTGTAGAGGAAAGGTATGAAGTTCAAATGGATTGAGGAGTGTGAGGCTATCTTTGAGCAGCTTAAGCAGTTGCTGACACATGCACCCATACTACAGATTGTAGATCTGGACAAATATTTTGTAGTATCTACAGATGCTTGCAAGAGAGGGCTTGGTGGAGTCCTTATGTAGGATGCACGGGTGGTCCGTTATGAGTCCCAGAAACTAAAGGAGCACGAGAAGAATTGTCCTACACATGATCTCGAGTTGGCAGTGATTACACATGCATTGAAGATGCGAAGACACTATCTTCTTGGCAGGCGGTTTGTGCTTATGAGTGATCACATCGGATTGAGGTATTTGTTTGAACAATCGAATTTAAATTCTAGGCATGCTAGATGGTTGGCCACAATCAGCAAGTTTGACTTCGAGATCAAGTACATCAAAGGTAAAGAAAACAGGGTGGTAGATGCTCTCAATAAATAGATACAGATACATCACTTGGCAACTATGATTTCTTATGGGACAGATTCACAGGATAGGATCTTGCAGGCGGGACAACAGGATGTCAAATATGTGTAGATTGTGCACAGGTTGCAGCAGAGTACATGTATAGGTATAGGTAATGGTACATGTACAGGTACAGGTACAGGTGATGGTACAAGTATAGATACAGGTGATGGTACAGGTACAGGTAGTGTTATAGGTATAGGTGTAGGTGCACAGGACTTGGATTATTGTCTTACAACAAATAGACTGGTCATGTTCTGAGACAGGATATATGTGTCAGATGACAGTGACCTCAAGAAGGTGATCTTGAGGGAGTTTCATGTGAAACCATATTCAGGTCACCCAGGTTACCAGAAGACACTCACAACAGTGAAGAGATATTACTATTGGTCGAATCTGAAAAGGGAGGTAGTAGAGTTTGTGGCTAGATGTTTTGATTTTTAGCAAGTGAAAGCAGAGTGTAAACATCCAAGTGGACTGTTATAGCCGATCATGATTCCCAAGTGGAAATGGGAGGTCATTTCCATGGATTTCATCACAAGGTTGTCGAAGATAATGAAGCAGCATGATTCCATCATGGTCATTGTGGAAAGGTTAACAAAGGTTACACACTTTGTTCCAGTAAAGTCTACATTCTTAGCTAGTGATGTGGCACAGGTATTCATCTGAGACATGGTTAGACTACATGGTGTTCCAAATAATATTGTGTCAGACAGGGATGTGAAGTTCACTTCCAAGTTTTGGAAGGAGTTATTTGCAGGTTTAAGCACAAAGTTGGCCTTCAGTGCAACTTATCACCTGCAAACAGATGGAGAGACGGAGAGGGTCAATAGGATATTAGAGGGCATGTTAAGGATGTATGTGAGGCATCAGCAATGCAAGTGGGAAGAGTATCTCCCTTTGGTTGAGTTTTCATACAAAAACAGTTATCAAGAGTCACTAAGGATGAGTCCCTTTGAGGCATTGTATGGGCAGAGTTGTAACACTCCCATTAGTTGGAGTGATCTGGTTAGCAGGGTATTGATTGGACCAGATATGTTGGCAGACATGGAACAGGAGATGCAGGTGATCAAGAAGAATCTTAAGGCAACACAAGATAGGCAGAAGAGTTATGCAGACAGGAACATGTTGTTCAAGGAGTTCTAGGTTGGGGAACAGGTGTACTTGCGCATCAAACCAAAGAAGAGCTCCTTGCAGATTGGCTCATGTGCCAAGCTAGCACCATGGTTTTGTGGACCCTTCAGTATTATTGAGTGGATTGGGCCAGTAGCCTATCGACTTGCACTGCCTCCGACAGTGAAATTCCATGATGTTTTCCATGTCTCATTACTTAAGAAGTATGTTAAAGATGTTGATCATGTAATTCACTATTTTGTATTGCAAGTGGAACTAGATGGAGAAATTCGGCCGGAGCCTAACTATATATTGCAGAAAAAGTTGCTCATGCTCCAGAACTGAGCAATCAAGCAAGTTAAAGTGCAATGGAAGCACTTTGGGCCTAATGAAGCTACATGGGAGATGGAGGATCAGATGTGGGCCATGTAACCTTCCTTGTTTGCTGGTTGAGGCAAAGCAACTTTGATATGGTGGCTTGGTGATTGCTTATGGTGGTTGGTAGTTGATTTATGGTGGTTTAGTATTTGCTTATGATGGCTTGGTATATGCTTCATGGTAGTTTAGTATTTGTTTTATGTTGGTTTAGTATATTCTTTATGATGATCGATATATGCTTTATGATGGTTGATATATGTTATATGATGTTTTGATATATGCCTAGATATGGTGTTCGTATATGTTTAATATATGTTTTGGTATATGATTTGATATATGTTTTGGTATATTTTTCTTTTTATGATGTTTCTATATGTACACCCGTGTATGGATGTAAATACTGTAACGAGCTATATTATAAATCTCCACTATGCAGTATGGGTATGATGTTATTATGCTATCATGTGGTTATGTTATCATGATGTTATGATGTCATATGTGTTGGGACTCAACTGGATGATCATTGTAAATACCATAACGAGTTGTGTTATAAAGCTCCACTATGCGGTATGTTGTCATGATGTTTTGTCTTTAGCATGTATTTCATTGTAAATACTGCATTGAGTTGTGTTATAAAGCTCCATGAATAGTATGTCTTCTTTCAACAGGTTGTTGAGGTATATGTGTGATTGAACACTGAGGACGATGTCCGCCAAGGAGGAGGGTTTTATCACAACCCTAGTGAAAATTCCATGTAATAAATGTTAAATACAATAACCACAGATGACTGGGACACTTATTCCAAGCTGAATGTTGGGAAAGACCTCCTAGGGGGTATTCATTTGGTTGTTTATGGCGAAGGAAATTGGCAACGGAAATGGCTAAAGCATTAATAGGCATTTTGGCACATTTATTTATGGAAATAATTGAAATTAGGAGAAAAGGGAAGTGAAAGGTCACATGTTGCATGTGAGGAGGAAAATGAAAGGAAAATAATGGAAAATGAAGAAAATAGAGGCCTCATTCATAATAAGGCTCCTAAGGATCAGTTGGTAACCTTTTTTCAGTTCAATGTTGGAGCTCTCTTTCAATATTCTCTCTCTCATACTCTTGGATACTTAGAGTTTCCTTGGAGAACTCTTGGAGGGTGTGGCATACTTGGATTCTTGGAGAAAGAAGGCAAAGGAAGATTAGGAAAGCGTAAGAAGGCATCGGCATCAACAACTACATCATATTTTCTTGCAGGTATCGAGTTGCATGTATGATTTATTCACTAGTTTTATCATGCGTGGAATGTGCATGTGGTTTCTTGGTTTTGATCCGTCAATGGCATGGAGGATTGCTTGGATCGACAATGGATTTCTTAGCCTTTCCATTTCTTGGATAGCCATGGTGATTGTGGTTTACTTTCATGATTTTTATTTGATTGGTTCTCATGATTCCTTAGCTTGGGTTGAGTTATTAGTTCCTAGAAGCCCTGGTTGGGAAAAAGCTTTGGAAGCCCTGTTACAACATGGGTTAGTTATTAGTGCTAGAATCCTTGGTTCGACAAACACTCTGGAAGCCCTTGGTGGATTGAGTTACTACTCCTAGAAGCCTTGGTTGGACAAACACTCTGGAAGCTCGACAACAGCTATGGGTTGAGTTACTAGTCCTGCAAGCCTTGGTTGGAACAAGCGCTCTCAAAGCCCTAGAAGTCTTAGATGGAGACCAATTTGATGATGGTTTTGTGATGTCTAACCGTGAGGCGGAATCAATGTTTGATGGGTTTAGGTGGATGGACTCTAGAATCCCTAGATGAGTGTTGATTGATGTGTTCTATGAGATCCTACATTCATGCTTGGAATATGGCACGGGGGTGAATGGTTGAAGAGAGATTTGGCTCAACCATTATATGGTCGGGTGGAATGTGGTAGTCCCATCTCAAGTTGGTTCATTGCATTAATTAATGAGAAATCATTTCCCTTTATTTCCATGTGTAAAGGTACTGATTTATTTATGGATTTGATGGTTGTCATGTTTATTGTATTTCTGTCCTTATTATGTTGGTTATATGCACATTTTATGACAAAAGTTATGTATGGCTTCAGCATGTTTTTACTTGTATGTGAATGGATAATTTGTTTATGACATAATAGATGATAATGCAAAAAATGGCATAAGGGAGCAATGGTTCATAGTGACCCTTCAATAAGTATGAGATGCCTACACTTAACTTTGTTATTTACACCTGTAAATTACATGTCGATGATATGTTTGACGAAATGTCTGTCATGGCTAGTAGGAATCTGGTCAAGGTATTGAACAAGTATTTGCTTTAGTACTTTCATTTCCATGTTAATTTACTAAATTGAAGAGATGGATCAGATATGGGCAGTGTCCTGGGCTCTGAGCCTAAACAATGGCTTAAATCCTGGGGTCACTAGCATAACACTGATAATTTTGGTCCATGGTCACTAGCAGGCAGGCATGTGAGAGCGACTTTAGGTTGTTGGTCGCTCCCTTTCCCATAGCATGAGAGTGACTATGGCCTAAGAGACCTAAAATAGTGATGGGACCTAAGGGCATGTTATCTGAGTGGGTGACTTGTCTCCTGAGGGTTCTGTTGATGATGTTGGATGTTTGTATGGTGTGTTTCCATTGGTTCCACTTCCTTAATGTGACTTAGGAGGTCGAGTCATATCATAGTGGCCTCACGTCTCATGTTTACCCCAATTGGTTGGTTGCTTGGGTAGATGTGGGAGGAGGTTGCTACAAATAAGGCACACTTAAAAAAAAATAGTGACAAAACCCCATATGAATTGTGGTATGGGAGACTAGCAACAATCAAACACTTCAAGGTCTTCGGCAGCAAGTGTTATATCAAGAACAATGATGAGAAAATTGGTGAGTTTGATGCCAAAGCATATGAGGGAATATTTCTTGGAAATTCTCAAACCAACAAAGGTTATAGGTGCTACAATAACAACTCAAGAAGAGTAGGTGATTGTATTGATGTCAAAGTGGATGAGTATGCTCCTCTTAAAAATGAGCAGCCAATAGTTAATAGTTCAATTAATCAGATTGGCTATGAAACTAATGATGAATAGGTTGAAGAAGAGATTAATGACGGTGCCCAAAGTTCCCAACCAAAATATCCCTCAAGGTATGTGCAAAAAGATCATCATGTTGATTAGATTGTAGGTAATTTGGATGCAGAAGTACAAACAAGAGGAAGAGTTATGAATCCTCCTAATGAATCCCATATATCTCTTTTATCCATGATTGTTCCAAAGGATTTTTCTCAAGCTAGCTAAGATGAAAACTTGTTAAAAGCCATGATTAAAGAACTAGATCATATTAAGAAGAATCGCACCTTGGAATTAGTTCCAAGACCAGTAGACAATAATGTTATTGGTACAAATTGGTTCCTCGAGAATAATTTGAATGAGGATGGACAGATGGTGAGAAACAATGCCAAATTGGTGTGCAAGGGTTATCCTCAAGTCAAAGGATTGAATTTTGATGAATTTTGCTCCAGTTTCAAGACCAAAGGCCATAATAATGTTCCTGGTTTTTTCTAGTTATAAAAGATTCAAGATATATCAAATAGATTTCAAGTCGGCCTTCTTGAATGGTGGACTACAAGAATAAGTCTATATTGAGCAGCCTAAAGGATTTCAATTAACAAATAAATATGATTATGTTTGCAGGTTGAAAATGGCGTTAAACAAGCACCTAAGGCTTGGTATTCAAGGCTAGATAAGTGTTTGCTTCATTTTGGATTAAAAAGGGGCACAACAGACAACAAATTATATATAAAAACTAAGACAAAAAAAAATTAATAATAAAAATAAAAATAAAATAAAATTAATTAATTAATTAATTAAATTATAAATTATAAATTAAATTAAATTAAATTAAATTAAATTAATTAAAAATTAAAAAATTAAAAAATTAAAAATTAAAAATTAAAAATAAAAATAAATAATAAATAATAAATAATAAACAAAAAAATTAAAAATTAAAAAATAAATAATAAATAATAAATAAATAAATAAAATTAAAAATAAATAATAAATAAATAGTTGTTTTTGTTTATGTTGATGAAATCATTTTTGGAAGCGATGCAGATGAACCCAATCAATAATTTTCATTTGATATGAAGTTTGAATTTGAGATTTCTATGCTTGGAGAATTGCCTTATTTCCTTGGTTTATATATTGCACAATCAACAAAAGGAATATTTATCTCTCAAGGAAAGTACCTCAAAGAAGTCTTGAAGAAGTTTGGAATGGAGAAATGCTCGCTAGTAAGTACTCAAAGGTCACATGATGCAAAATCAGCAAAGAAGATGAGTCATCTAAGGTGGGTCAAACTTTGTACAAGTCACTTATTGGAAGCTTGTTATATTTAACAGCCTCAAGACTAGATATTATATAGGATATTGATATTATTTGAAGATTTCAAGAAACCCCCAAAGAAAGTCATCTCCTTGCAGAAAAGAGGATTCTCAGATATTTGAGAGCCACAATGGACTATGGATTATGGTATCCTAGAGGTAAAAAAAAATGTTGAAAACATATATAGATGTAGATTGGGCATATGAAGAGCACTATTGGAGGTGTTTTCTTTCTTGAAGAGCGATTTGTGGCACGGTTAAGTAAGAAGCAAACATCAATCTCTCTTTCTACTATTGAGGCAGAGTACATTAGAACAACCTCTTGTTGCACTTAGATTTTGTGGATGAAACAGACTTTGCAAGATATGGAGGTAATATATGAAGATCCCATTCCTATTATATGTGATGAAACAAGGGCTGTCAACTTATCTAATATCCTTTTTCTACACTTAAAGACTAAGCACATTCTTATCAAGTACCACTTTCTCGGAGAACAAGTCGAAAATCAAGTTGTGTGATTGGAATATGTTCCCACAAAGGATCAAGTTTATGACAACCTCACCAAAACCCTAGCACGCGAACCATTTAACTATTTAAGGTAGATATTGGGAGTAATTTCACTCTTCTCTCTCAACTAGATCTTCTCCATAAGGATGGAAGGAAATGCTTCAATTTAGTATAGCGATCAGCATAAGAAGGATCTAGAGGGTCCACAAGACCACATTAATCGTAGGGGGAGATTACTTGTCAAGAAAGAATTTAATTATTTTCCATTGATGTCAAAAGGGGGAGAAATAAGTGCAAACATCACATAATTATTCAGAATGGGGGAGAAATCAACAAAAAAAACTGAAATATTGAAGGAGATTGAGGAAAAAGGTGTAAGTGCTTCTTAGAACCACAGGGGGGGAATGACCACAAGGGGATACTGAACCAAAGGGAGAAGGATAAAACAAACAAGAATCATTCAAAAGGTGTTCCCATGCTTATGTTTCCAAGTTTACATGTGTCTCATCAATAACTTAATTTTTTTCAATACATTGGTGATTGGTAGCAATATTTGGGTGTTTCCATCAATGCCAAAGGGGGGAAATGTTAGAAAAGTGTTGTCACTGATGTCAAACTATGAGGTATTACATGTTCAATTTGTTTTTAGGTCAATGGAGCCTATATTTGGAGAAATTTTTGGTATAGAAGATCAACTTAGATGCTCTCGTAAGGTGCACAAATGGATGGGTCTCTAAAAGACATTTCCAACAGTATATTGAATCTTGAAAAACTCCAAGTGATGGAGGAGTTATGGATAGTCAAAGTTTCACATGGTTGAGGTCAGACAATGTATGGTTCTAGGCCTCAAGGTTCCTCCTAACCATGTTTTCGATAACAAATTTCAAATTCAACCAAATTTAAAAGTTATTAAAAAAAAACAAAAAAACTCAGGAGGGATAGCGCTTCCACTACACAAAACAATGAAATTTCCAAAGCTTGAGAGGGATGGAACTTACACTAAACACTTAACAAAAATCAATTAGAGTGAATGCCCCGTGGTCCCGCAGTAGACAGAGATCGAGAGACAAGCATATTCCAAAAAAATTTCGTAAATATTGGTGTCTCAATTCAGGCCCTTCCCTTCAGCACATTATGCCAAGGGTCTTGAGGTCCTGAGATAGATAGATACTAAGAGATGAGAATGGTTCCTTGTTAGTTACTGGTGAAATTCATGTTTCTCCCTAGAACATGAGGAAGGTGTGCTGGAGAGACCATGGTGACAGAGGCCAAGACAAAGATTATTCACAACAACAACATTTAATGAAAAAATCCATGCCGACACTATTAAAATTAACAAAGGATCTTCATAAAAAACACAAGTCCCCGAGAGCCTCATCTCCATACTTATGACATAGCG
This sequence comes from Pinus tabuliformis, assembly GCA_031772625.1. Classification (NCBI taxonomy): domain Eukaryota; kingdom Viridiplantae; phylum Streptophyta; class Pinopsida; order Pinales; family Pinaceae; genus Pinus; species Pinus tabuliformis. Next base: position 777,271,444 of record CM062808.1, on the reverse strand, counting down.
CAAAGAGAAGTGGCATGATATTATTGGCACGACTATGATGACAAGGATTATAAGTGGCAGGTGACATGGCAATGATGATGTCAGCATGGCATCCGCATAGGATGACACGTGGCATGCAGAATTGGTGTTTTGGTGTAGAAAAGTGGGCTAAAAACGTATGACATGTGGCACCACCCATTCAAGGACATGGTAGATGGTGATGCAAGTGTGACTTCATCTTTCCCACCGAAGTTTCAGGTAGATAGCAAGAGGCTAATAGTAAGCTATGAAGGCCGAGATGGAAACTTCTTCATCAGCAGATTTGAAGTTTCATGTCTTGCCTCAGAGGTGCAGTGGAAGGCACATATTTTGAAAGGGCCGATATTGACTCACAGAGGGACAACAATATTTCCATCATATATCGATCCGTCAAAGCATCAAAAGGAGTGCAAGGATGTGTTTTTTGATGGTTCCACGTGGTAATAAGGCTTTTTTATATAAGTGTTGGTCACATATATTCAAGCGCTTTGGGCCTTTAGGCCATTTGAAAAGTGTTGTGGGCACATGTTAAGGGTGCAGGTTTATCAGTCTACATTATTGGTTTGGGGCATTTAGCTCCCAGTAAAATGTTTTGGGTGCATTTTGGCACAATGCTCTATAATCTTGATTGATACTAATCTTGCATTACAAGGTGCATAAGATTAATGCATAAGGGGCTTACGAAAATAGTTCAACAATCTTGATTTTAAGTCCCTGGTCGAGTCTCCATGCATATTTGGTAGTGTTCTACTATATTTGAAGGTTTATGCCATATTTGGAAGTTAACCAAAGTTAGAACTGCAATTAGAGTTACGCTAAAACATGTTATAAACCAAAATTTATTTAAAATAGTTGAAGACTCGGAAATTGATCCCAGAACAACATGCAAGAAAGAAAATTGGATTGTTCACATGTAGAACACAGATAGATCTATAAATTAAACAACAAGTGAACATCAAGAGAATATTTAGTTCAAAAATAGATCTAAAGTTAAACTAATGTTAAAAACTAAAATTAGCAGCTCTAAATTCATTATAAGCATCATAGAATGAGCAAAATGTGTATGCAATTAGAATCAGAGGTGTATTCAGAGAGGCGATATTGTGAGCAAGACAAAGAATTATTTTTGAAGAAGGAAAGTCTTCATGGTTCGAGTATGAAAATTGTGTGAAAGAAGATTAAGAGGGTTGTGCAAGTTGGTGTTTCAATAACAAGGAGTTGGAGCTTTCTTTCACTGGGTGTTGATAAATCGGGGAGTTGGAGCTTCCTTCAGGTTGGAGCCTTAGAAATCAGTGAGTTGGTGTCTGCAACAAGAAATAGGGTTGAATCCTTCTAGTTGGTAGTAGCCTACAAATTGATGTCCTTGAACTTGGAGCTTGAATGTTATCATAATAGAAGAAAAAAATGGTGGTTTTCCCAATTGGGTTTCCACGTTATATCTTATGTCTTGATTACGAGTTTGATGTACTATTGATTGTTTATGGTGATGTTAGGTATTCTTTACTTTTTGAAAGAAATATTTTAAATTGTCATAATACTAATTCACCCCCTCTCAATATTATCATGATTTCTAGCAATATGAGTAGAATAATAAAAAACAAAAACAACAACAAAACCAATGTTACAATCTCACCCCAATCTAAACAATGGGAACTTCCATTTGATTCTTATAATATATACTTTGATGGGGCCTCAAAATGAATCCCCATAATACCAAAATACCATGCATTAGAGGACGAGATTTAAATCTAAGAGGACAAAATAAATGAATTTGCAATGGGTGTAAGGAAGAGTAATCGATGTAAGGAGGAGTAACAATATTGTACAAGTTGTGACTCCCTTAATTGAGAGGTAGTATTTGATTTTGTCTTAAAATTGTCTTTATTGGTTACTCTAATCTCAATGTTTTTATTCTCCAAGCAAACACAACCTAAAAACGTTTTGAGTGGAATTGTGAAGCACTGTGAACAACTAAGCCATAATTTATCCTATTTCCAACAAACCTTAGAGCATGTCAATGTTGGAGTGGATACAAAGGCTGGTGAAGGCACATAACTCAAAACATAGGGAAATTTTCAGTTGAAAGGATGGGAAATATAAAATATAAGAGGAAATGATGGTTTCATTAATTCTAAAAACTCTTCCTTTAGAGATTATCTAAGTAGTTAAGATGAATCCATCCATTTATGAGGAAAAATAAATAAATAACCCCTTTTTACAGGTTATTTGATGACTGGTATTTTCCATTTCCCCTATGTAATTTCCATGTCCATTCATTCAAAATTTGTATTCTTACGATTCCTTCTTCATTCATAATGGATAAAAATACAACTTTAATTACAAAATATCAATTCACTCTTACATTCTCCACCCATAGACCCCTCTTCATCTGATGCATGAAAACCTGCGTATACCCACAGTATGCATGTAATATGCATATATTTGTCTTGCCCCAGGAATTTCAACTCAATTCCGAGTCTAAATCTTCAGTACTTAATGGTTCAAGGCCCCCTTAATAAATCTCTATAGAATGATTTATTAACTAAACACAGTCTGCCCTTCATTCATTTCCATTTATCGAGACTTATTACCCTCCTAAACCATCTATACCTTAAGCCCACATATATATAACCAACCCACTCTTTTTCTTTGTTTATTCACAGACTCAAACATAAAAACATTCTATCGACGTTATTCCTATTATAAACCTTTTATAATAGGAATCGCATAAAACATGTGCAGACTTACCTTTTCCATCTTTCCTCAGCCTTTACATGTTTCTCGAGGCATACCTTATTGCAATCGCAATTGCAGGTTTCAAAGACTTAAGAACTTGGTAAGGGAACTTCCCATTCTGCGGGATGCGATAACTCTTCCACCATACTACGACTTTATATATTTGTTCCCCGACCATTGATTTACTCCATCAATCCATCGTTATCGCAATTCATGAATCTTACTAACATATAACTCTTCACCACATCCGATATGCGATTAACTACAACTGGATTTCAAATCAAAGTAATTGCATCCACACCTTATCGGGTCCGTTTTCTACCGCACTTCGCATATCTCATGTCCTCTCGTCCCGTTCAATATCGCACATCACAATGTCGCATATCGTCGTTGCTTAGGGCCCGGTACCTTACCATGGAATATCTGCGATGCGATCTAATCGTCGATCGCATATCACACATCGCACTTGCTTGAGGCCCAAAGTTAATTCACTCACCATTTAAATGTTGCGATGTGGGGTTTAACAACGATTCTCCACCGTTGATCAAAGCACTTGATCCAACGGTTAACAATGATCTTGCATATTGCAATCACTTCAAGCTAGGGTTTATTCACTTCTATGATATCTTCTGATGCGATATTAATAGATCCATTCCACGCGACTTGATCTCGTTCGTTAATCTGTTAGATCCAACGGTGCCTGTGCATTAACACTTCATCCCTATGTTCTTCCTTTTTACTTGGGTTTTATGATATTTCTTCAATGGTTCTCGGTGGCTCAGGTTACTTCAATGGTTCTTCGTCCTTCCACTGTTCCACTGCACAACTCCCTCCTGAGCTTAGTTCTATGTGTTTCTTTAATCACAATCATTCCAAACATTACTTTGGGTCTGCGATCGGTTCACCGAAATCCGCCTGCATACATATGTTATACAAAATCTCTAATACACAGAATTTATCATTCCATATTCGAATCACACATTTACACGCTCAGAATCAAATTCTCTGTATATAAACATATAAACAACTGATTACATACTGATACTCTTCGTCCCTCTTTGGCCTGAATCCTCTAATTAATGGCCTATGTTTACAATCTACCTGTAAGCTTACAATCACACTCTAACTAGCTAACCTATCTAACCTATCTCCTATCTGACCTCTGACTTTGTCTTTTAGGCTTACATTTATACAAAGGGATTCTAAAGCCAATTCCTGTTTTAGATCCATAAACTCCTCAACATAATCCTACAATCTCTTCCTCATCCCTAAGGATCCTCTTCAATCCCCAAAATCATGAACTAACTCCTAATCTGAGTTTTTACAATTAATTCTCAAATCCTCAACTCTCTCAACTATCCTAAATCTCTCATATTCTCTTATATTCGAGAATATTTACAAATATGTCTCACAATATTCAATTAAATCCTATTCTCATTAAAATCACTCAAAAGCCTAAATAATTACATTAATTCACACTTAGGAAACCAACTTCCTTAAAACACAAGACCCCCTATGCCTTACTAAAATACAATGATATTGTTGAGCTGATTGCTCCTGCATCAGACTCCCAAAGTAGAAAATATTCATGATCTCCAGATCATGTGTGTTCATAAGTTGATAGAAAACCTCCAAGGTCCCAAACTTTAGTTTGTAACTGCCCAAATTCCTTGCACCTTTGCTGCTGTTGTATGTATGTTGTCTTCTGTTTCATCTTCCTCTCCTTGTCAATCAGGTTCATACTCTAACTGATCATGCTTCCTGCTACTATCAATCTCCTCCATATGAACTGTTTCATCATTAACTACCATAATTCTTCAATCTCTGTTTCCAGCACATCTTTGGACTGGTCCATACTCCGCCACTTACTTTTTCCTTTTTCTCTTTGTTTCAAGATGTTGTTGTTGTCCACTAACTCTTCAAATTGTTGTTTTCCTTCTTGAAGTTGTCGAATGCTATCACTTTCTCTTTCTCCTATGCTTACTTTTTCTTCGCTTATCCTTGCTATCTCCCTTTCATCCTTACCCTCTTTCATGGTTATTTCTTTCTGCATTAAATCCTGACTGTCCAACATTCTTTCCAGCAATCAAACATCTCTATTCCATGGATTAAATTCTTACGCAAAATCCCCTTCTTTCATTTTTATTTGGCTGCTCATCTGTGCCAAAATTCCTCCAGCATCTGCAACTAAACCTACACTCATAAAACGATTGTTAAAATAAAAATCATAAGGCTTCTACACCTTTTCTTCCTTTGGCAACAATTCAGATCGTTGCTCTAATTCTTCCTCCTCTGTCAGCACATTAGTATGTTGTTCTGAATTCTCAACAGAATTCACGAGACTGTCAGCTAGTCTCTCCTCCACATCATCTGCTCTAATGATGTCTTTCTGATTTTGTTCACCATAATGAACTCCTTCCTCTGTAATCACATTGTCATACTCTGAGTTTCCCAACAAATACTCCAGAAATTCAATTTCTCTGTGACACTTCATAAGTACTTCATCATTACTTATGATTCCTACATTTATACACCAATTATCAATTTGAAAATTACAAGGTTCAACAATTTCAACTATTACTTCACATATCAGTTCTTCGGACTGAGTTTCATCTCCTTTCACAAGAAATTATTCTTCTGTTGTCACAACTTCAAACATCAATGCATTACTATATTCTTTCTGCTGCAATAATTCACTGCTTTCTTCATTCACGAGACGTTCTCCATCATTCTTTACATCAGAGTTTTTACCTTCTAAAAGATACTCTCCCATACTTTTCACAACTTCAAAAGATTGCTCATCCTCTGCAAAACCTATAATCACATCAAAATTATTCGATTCAACAATACAAGTTTTTACATTCTCCTGTTGATCTGCATTTTCCCAACAGTTCAGAAATTCATCAATAATTCCTTCTTCTTCACCCAGAACTTCACCCTGCTCTGGTTCAAAAATAAACACCTCCATTTCCAACTCAGCTTCTCTGAGTTTTCCCAACAGCCACCTTACTTTCCTCTGATGTAGCTTCCTCTGTAACTTATGCCACTTTACTGGCTTCTTATTTAATACCCAACCTTGTCTCTGACTTTCCTCTAGTATCATGATCAATACATCAAGTTGTTCTTTCATCTCAGCAATCTCTTTGCCAATTTCCTCTTGACTCATCCTCTTTCCATTTGCCTTGGCATCCTCTTTCTTCATCTTTCTTCTGTTGTGGTCTTCTTCAGAACCTCTGTTATGACTATCAGTAGTCATTTCCTCGTCCATCTCTATGAGTTCCTCACTCACTCACTACGAACTGCATTAAAGCCTCTACAACAGCAAGTCCTCCCTGCTACCACTTACCTCACCAAGCTTTCTTTTGTACTTGGTCTTTTGGCAAGAACTTGGTTCTCTATCTCTGGAACCTCCTTTGAGCACTCTTCTCTACTCCTTCTAGGATTTAACTCGTCTACATCTCTCAAGAACACAACTATTCTCTTGTATTTCAATCACCATGAAATACTTGGTTCTGACCACCTCTTCTTTCACTTAGAAAGTCTCACCAACTTCCTTCATTACTCAGCAATTCTACCCACATCATTTTGTGGCATTTCCTTTGTGATCTGCAACAATATCTCTACAGTAACAAGTCTCCTTCTTGCTATCTATGCCTCACTAAGCTTCTTGCCTCTGAGCTCAGTCTTGTAGCATTTCTCTAGTTCTTTCCTCTCGAACCAATTCCTGCACTCCTCACTCTAGATTGTTGCAACCTTCTCACCTCCTTATGTTGCTACCCGTGCATCATTATAAAAACAACACATTCTCCAATATTTAAATCAAATTAAAACAAACATATCACCTCACCTTCAAGATCTCTGTGTGATCTTGTTCCACCGCTTACCTACACTTCGAATGGATTGTCTCTGTCTCTTGCATCTACAAGTTCTCGCAATATTCTGCCATACCTTACCTCTGTGTGATTATTGTGTGTCAGATTAAAATCTGATCACCCTTGCCTGCTTTCATCACCATTCGCCTGTATACGCACCTTCAGAATATAACTCTGTTCTAAACTCTTTTAAAGAAATGTTCACACAGAATTTCTTTGCGCTGCCTTAATACCAAATGTTTCAATTATAATTCTGCTCTGATACCACTTTGACGTAGGAAAACCCCTGTATACACACAGTATGCATGTAATATGCATATATCTGTCTTGCCCCAAGAATTTCAGCTCAATTCTAAGTCTGAATCTTCAATACTTAATGGTTCAAGGCCCCCTTAATAAATCTCTATAGAATGATTTATTAACTAAACACAGTTTTCCCTTCATTCATATCCATTTATCGGGACTTATTACCCTCCTAAACCATCTATACCTTAAGCCCGCATATATATAACCAACCCACTCTTATTCTTTGTTTATTCATGGACTCAAACATAAAAACCTTCTATCGACGCTATTCCTATTATAAAACTTTTATAATAGAAATTGCATAAAACATGCGCAGACTTACCTTTTCCATCTTTCCTCAGCCTTTACATATTTCTCGAGGCATACCTTATCGCAATCGCAATCTCAAGTTTCAAAGACTTAATAACTTGGTAAGGGAACTTCCCATTCTGCGGGATGCGATAACTCTTCCACCATACTACGACTTTATATATTTGTTCCCCGATCATTGATTTACTCCATCAATCCATCGCTATCGCAATTCTTGAATCTTACTAACATATAACTCTTCACCGCATCCGATATACGATTAACTACAACCAGATTTCAAATCAAATTAACTGCATCCATACCTCATTGGGTCCACTCTTCTATCACACTTCGCATATCGCATGTCCTCTCGACTCGTTCAACATTGCACAGCACAATGTTGCATATCGCCGCTGCTTAGGGTCCGGTACCTTACCATGGAATATTTGCGATGTGATCGGACATTGTATCGGACATCGCACTTGCTTGAGGCTCGAAGTTAATTCACTCACCATTTAAATGCTGCGATGCGGGGTTTAACAACGATTCTCCATCGTTGATCAGAGCACTCGATCCAACAGTTAGCAATGATCTCGCATATCGCAATCGCTTCAAGCTGGGGTTTATTCACTTCTATGATATCTTGTGATGTGATATTAATAGCTCCATTCCACACGACTTGATCTCGTCCGTTGATCTGTTAGATCCAACGGTGCCTGTGCATTAACACTTCATCCCTTTGTTCTTCCTTTTTACTTGGGTTTTATGATATTTCCTTAATGGTTCTCAGTGGCTTGGGTTACTTCAGTGGTTCTTCGTCCTTCCATTGTTCTGTTGTGCAACTCCCTCCTAAGCTTAGTTCTATGTGTTTCTTTAATCACGATCGTTCCAAACATTACTTTGGGTCTACAATCGGTTCACGCTCCATTACGATCCTCTCTATTGTTCTTCCTTTCTGGGTTCACCGAACTCCGCCTGCATACATATGTTATACAGAATCTCTAATACACACAGAATTTATCATTCCATATTCGAATCACACATTTACACGCTCAGAATCAAATTCTCTGTATATAAACATATAAACAACTGATTACATATTGAGACTCTCCGTCCCTCTTTGGTCTAATTCCTCTAATTGGTGGTCTCTGTTTACAATCTGCCCATAGGCTTACAGTCACACTCTAACCAACTAACCCATCCAACCTATCTCCTATCTGACCTCTGACTTTTCCTTTTAGGCTTGCATTTTTACAAAGGGATTCTAAAACCAATTCTTGTTTTAGATCCATAAACTCCTCAACATAATCCTACAATCTCTTCCTCATCCCTAAGGATCCTCTTCAATCCCCAAAATCATGAACTAACTCCTAATCTGAGTTTTACAATTAATTCTCAAATCCCTCAATTCTCTCAACTATCCTAAATCTCTCATATTCTCCTATATTCGAGAATATTTACAAATATGTATCACAATATTCAATTAAATCCTGTTCTCATTAAAATCACTGAAAAGCATAAATAATTACATTAATTCACACATAGAAACCAACTTCCTTAAAACACAAGAGCCCCTATGCCTTACTAAAATACAATGATATTGTTGAGCTGATTGCTCCTGCATCATCATCCCTCCTTAAACTCTCCGCCCACCTACCCATCTTTATCCCTCTTCCCCACAAGATATAATACCTAACCCATTCCCACCCCTTTCCTTAATAACTTGTCCCTTTTCCTTTATTAATTGGTATTCTCATATTCTCATCTAGATAGCCTTTCTTATCTCATAAATGTTTACACTACTATGCCATTTCTTGCCTTTTAGATAGAATTTATGAACTTTTCCAATATTCCTCCTTTTTATTTTAGTTGTTACAAGATGAACATAAGCATAGTCCTATTTGGTGTTATGAAAAGTCTTTCATAAGTATAAATATCAATATTAGATGATCTAAATTTGTATTTATTGTATATTATATTAATTAAACATAAGCATAGTCCTAGTCCTACTTGGGCGTTATGGAATGTCTTGCATCATATGTCACTCACCCAGAGATCAAATCTTTTGAGCACAACACTTGTGATACTTCAATGTGTAAATTGCATTTTTGAATGTATAAATGGATACAAAATATTGAAAATCCCCTCAGACACTTGTATTATGTAGACTACATAGTTTAAACTTGCAATTCCAACAAATCTTTGTTACATTTGAAAAAATTGACAAAAAAATATATCATAAAAATGGCGAAAATGTATAATAATGAGAATACTTGAAAGGTTTTAAAATGCTTTAACCATAAAAAAAATAAAAATAAATAAATATATATATATATATATATATATTTCTAATTGTTTTATATACATAGTTAACATTGAAATATCTTATTTAACATGAGCATTGAAATATTTATTTATGAATCACATTATACATATTAAGATATATTTTTGTTATTAATATATTTTTAAATACAGGTCAATATTACTTAACCTTACATATTGAAATATTTTATGTATGAAGCATATTGAATTTTTATTAATATTTTTTAAACACAACATATCATTTTTTAAATTAAAAATTGAATAAATTACATATCTCTGTCTCATTAGAATGTAGCTGATTTTTTTTACTTGTAGTTATTTCTTCTCTTCGGGGTTTAATATATATATATATATATATAACTTGGATATTCAAGTGAAATCCTATGTTAAAATATTTTTTAAAAGTGAATTATACAGCTTCACATTGTAAAGTGAATATAAGTTGTTATTTTTTATTTCTTTTAAATTATGTTGCTTAATATACACATATTTTATTTATGGCTATCACGGTGAAATATTTTAACTACATCTTCTTCATACTCGGTTGTAATATCAGCAATGGCCAAGGGAATAGTGAGAGTTGGATTAACTACAAGACGGAATAGTAAGAGTGGGATTAATGACCGAAGGGAATAGTAAGAGTGGGATTCTTGATGTTTTATAGTGGTTTTAATTAAAACCGGGTTTAAATCCATCTTAAGCATGGATCTAGCATGCCCCCAGAAGAATCAAATCTCTTCAAGTGAAAACCTAAATGCAAAATTTATAATATATATATATATATATATATATATATATATATATATATATCCCTCTTATCCCTTGATAGATCTTAATCTCATCCCTTGATAGATCTCAATCTCATCCCTTGATAGATCCCAATGAATACGTAGAAGGTGTAATTTTTCATTGTTTAAATTCTATTTTTGAATGTGTTGATGGTGTTGGACCCGCCAACATGTCAGGGGATATCCCCAGTAAGAAGTCCCAACTAGACCTCAGATCGTTTGGTGTAGGAGTCCCAGCAGTGGGTCGTACGGTATTTCCTTGACCACAGTTGCGCATAGAGGCAAGTAAGATGTCCATGTTGGTAGCAAGGGTGTGCCATATGCAACAAGTCAAGGAAGGTGCATGAGCGGTTCTAAAACACGGAGGGTGAGGTGAGTGCGCCCCTTGGAAACTAGTGTAAGCGCAAAGTTAAGAAGGGAACACACGAGAAAAGATGCATCACAAACTGGAAGGCAAGTAAGCTAGCAATCCAAAGTGATGGTTAAACCAACAACACATTTCAGTAAGATTCATACATACATATATAGAAAATAGCTGCACATGCATGCGTAAGCGAACAAATACATATATCATTTAGAGTAAACAAGATAGCTACAATACGACATATGCATGGAATGTGTTGGCTCTATTATATTAAGAAGTGAAAGTTCTAGTCATGCAATACAACCATGACCAACCACTAGTTCTGACAGCGGAACGTTACAGTCACTATCACTGCTCCTCCAAAGAGATATACTAGCTTTGCACAGTGGAGAAGCCAAGGCTCGTTACAATATTCTCCAAGCTTTCTCTAAGATGCTCCTCTCGGAAGTTTGGCTGACCAAAATCCTATACAATGAGTTATGAGGGAATATATATAGCAAAGGGTGGGGTGGCCCTTGACATTCCCCTTTGTGACTTGTCATCTACCCTCATGACTCTTCATATACTCTATGATTGTTACATCCAACTATCGACACTTGAACTTCCACTTGACAAGACATTACATACAATTTGCACATGTACCATGTGAGATAAAATAGGCTTGAGCAAGCCATGCAAGACATCACTATGACTCAGACAATTGTGGGAAGACCAGCTCTTCTACATCCTCATGGTGGTCGACAGTAGCGAACTGATGCCAATCTCGGTAGTCCGCGATGGTGTCCATGTACTCTATGGTGACATCTTTCTGGAAACGAACTCTTGCCTCTGTGGCATCTGGGTACACTGCTCTAGCTCCTTTGTCCAACTCGTTTGATAACATGTGCATCATTGTCTTGAGTGCAGCCGGACCAATGACATACTGATACATGGTATCTACACTGATCACCAAGTCTGCACTGGTGGTTATGCGCATCAACTCGTCAAAGTATGAGTCAAGCTCTAGTTAGACTTGTGCCTTTGCCTTTGCCTCAGTGAGTGTCCCAATATATGGGATCGCATGTGCATGCACAAAAACATCCATACTCTTGAATACCCGTGCATGGGAAGCTTGCAAACTAGTGATGAGCTGCAGGAGCTCTTCATAGTTCCAGATCTAACTCTAAATGCATACCTTCAGCTTGACCGCTCTGGGCTTCATCATCTTGGGCAAGTGTAACAGGGCTCCCTTATATCTCATTGTCCATGTTTTCATGTAATCAACATCAGTATGCACGTTTGACAAGATACGTGCTCTCTTAGCACGTTTCTACTGCCAACCGTTGAGATGGAAAACTACCTTATGCACGATACCAAACTTGGAATACAATGCCCGCATGACTATCTCAAGGGACAATACTTCATCCAGTATTGCCTTCTTCAACTCTGCTCGGGTGGATGTTGTAACCAATTCTCCTCCTTTCTTGGTCGTCTGTAACTCCTTAGCCATTCGCTCGTTCTTAGCTATCAAGAAGCAAACACTCGAGCTAGTGGCTTTGGCATATGCTCTGGTAGCATCGGCCAATGTTGTTGGATGCTTGCACACATTAGACACAATCACTCGTTCCTCAAACTGCGTAGGAGATGTGTTGTCATCCGGAGTAGACACTCTACAAGATTGCACAACTCTATGTTGTGACTCGTCAAATGATATGTTGTGCATCTCTTCTTCTGGATTTTCTCCAAGGATCTCAGTGTCTCCTTGATCGCTTGGGACTTGCTCCGCTTCCAGATCCGATGAAGCTAATAAGTCGACATCTTGGTGGTAAGGCATGAGGTCGATGTCTTGCTCTAGCTCTTATTGATCCATATCCGTATCCATCTGCTCAAGTGTTTGTTCAATCTCTTGAGCGAAGTCCTCCTCCTATGATTGCTCACCCTGTCTGCTTGGTGCCAGTTGTTCGGATGAATCTACTACCTGTACAAGCACAATTTCATCTGTTTGTACATGTTGTGCCCTATGTTGTAATTGTTGTTGTTGCGCTTCCTTGTCTTGTATGTGCAAATCCTATTCCTTCTGGAGTTTCTCCTTCAACTCATGCAACTCCTTCATTGTTTCCTCCATCCTCTATTTTTCTCTCTGCCTTTGTGCATTCTTCTTGTCACGTTGTTGCCTCTTCACTTCTATTGCCAAAGCTACTTTCTGCACAAGTGGGTCTGCTCTAAACTTGCAGCTTTTTTCCGCCTCTACATTGCTGACAATATTTATCTTTCCTTTGTCGCACGTCGGTATGTTTACCTCTGTTGTTGCTGTTGGTGCTCTCCTGGATGTTGCTTCACGCTGCTTCATTATTCATTCCATAGCGATGTCGGCCTACTCATTGGTCCCGGATAAGTTGTAACAATATCTCCATGGATCTTCCTCCACCCTATGACATTCCGCGTGGATCCACTGAAATTGTACTCTTATGCAGTTTTCTTTCAGAATACAATGCGGGTCATACGGATTGAAGCTTCAGACATTGAAATGATATTTCTTGATCTCATTTGTTTTGACATCTGCATTCTTGAGTTTCCATACCTTGTACAACCCGATTTGCAACAGAAGAGTGGGCCAAGTGCCTTCTTCTTCTAGTGCAACCTGTTGAAAGGTGTGCAACAAGAAATGCTAAATTAAAATGTGCTAAAAATAGAACTTCTAAAAATAGCAGTTTGGCCAATGAGCATTTTGGCCACCTTGGGTGAGAGGTGAAACTGCTAAAAATATAATCTTCTAAAAATAGCATTTCTGGGTCCCTTCCTATTTTTAGTAGTCCCTGGTCTAACTATAGGAAGTAAAAACGAATTTGGTCTTAACAACAATTTAAAATATTAATTAATTAATCTCCATGAGTTAATTAATTATGGAAAATTAAACTTGAAGTCTTTGTGCGATCATGAAACTATTTTCTCTCTTGATTTAGGAATTTATCCCTTGATTAAAGGAGATAAGGTTCAGTTCTATATTGAGAGGATCGGTTGATTTAGTTTAACTTAGTCAAGTCCAGTTAGATTATTTTAACAAGTTGTTAAAATAATGAAATATCGTTTGTTAATGCTTGCATGCATGTGACAACTATTATTTCAGATAACTGAGCATTCCCTCATGCATAACAGATGCATGTCAGTTCAAACAGAGACCCAGTTGAGATCAAATGAGGGACAGTGTACTATCAGATGCTTGGATATTTCTAGTAAGTATTCCTTGCATGGAGAAGGATCTATTTCTAAGAAAAATACGTATTATAGGAGATTGGAGGACTTGTGGCCTATATATTGAGGCCTAGGTAGTCTATGATCTTCATCTTCTGATTACAAAGAGAGCGGGATAGCTATTGAGCTTATTCTTTTTGTATGTTGTTGAGGATCTCCACTTAATTGATAATACAGAGTTGGGGTGTTATCATGGTGCTTTCCCCAGTGATATATTCTGTGTTATGTGTGATTGATTCCTTCTTATCAGTTATATGTGTTCATGCTTGATGTTGCTCATGGTTGAATAGCTTCCACAAAGTTTATGGTAGATGTAGATCTAGTATTATGCTTTAGTACATTGCATATATCAGTTTGACCAGCAGGTGAAATTTCGACATGATATCAGTGAGCTAGCTGATTTGTAGAGAAAATTCTACATGGTATCAAAGCTAGCTGATTTGTAGAAGAATTTCTACATGGTAGCGGATCACAGGTGATCAAGGAAGGACAATATACAAGAAGGAATTCGAAGTTTATTATTCGGGATATAGATCTCAAGTTCTTATCACATCTATTTCACCGATGGCGTTCTATGGTTTGAGGCTTGAGTATGCCCTTGATGGCAGCTCAAACTACATAGCTTGGAAGGATCACATGGAGGCAGTATTGGAAGATAGCGGCCTTAAGGACTTCATTGATCAAGAAGTCCCTAAGCCTACTGATGCTACTCTACTGGCGGAATGGAAGAAGTGTGTGGCTAGAGCTAGGAGAATTCTCTTGGAGGGAGTTCGAGATCACATAGTCTCGAGCCTCCATGGGAAGGAGACTTAGTTTGCAATGTGGAAAACATTGAAAGATTTATATTAGAATAGCAGTGATCAAAGGAAGCTGGCACTGAAGGAAAAACTTCGAAAGATCAAGTGTGAAAAGGATGAAACGATCTCTATGTATTTGACCAAGCTCATCACATGCAGGGGTGAGCTTACAAGTGTAGGGGTCATGACAGCTGATGATGATATGGTGAGTCTAACACTCCTTGGCCTTCCTAAGAGATGGCATAGCTACCAGGACTCGGTTAATGGAAGGGAGAAACTGCCGTATTGGGAACGACTATGGTCAGATTTAATGCAGGAGGAGATCAGACGAAGCACCAGAGATGGTTCTTCATCCATGGAGGATGAGGAGAACTATGCCTTAGAAAGTAAGGCAAAGAAGGGGAAGGAGAAGGTTTCTCTTTCCAAATCCAGTTCTTCCAATGGTGGGAAGAAGGTTGACAAATCGAAAGTGCGATGCTTTCGTTGTCATGAGGTGGGCCATTATGCTACAAATTGTCCACAGAGGAAATCTAAGAAGGGATCTGGGGAAGGATCTGAAGGTGAGGCACTTGCTTCATAGTTTGAGTTGGATTTCACACTCTTCGCATGCATGGTTTCATCCATGGTGGGAAGTGGTTGGTTTCTTGACAGTGGAGCTTCTTTCCACATGACCGGCGACAAGAGTTTATTCAGTACTTTGGAGGAGAAAGACCTCCAGATACTCATAGCGATGGGTAATGATGAGAAGTATAGTGTCTCAGGTGTAGGCATAGTTATTTTTCAGAGGGAGCATGGAGCTTGCCTTACCTTGACCGATATCAATTATTTACCAGGACTAAAGATAAACTTGGTGTCAATCGCGATGCTGGATGACAGAGGCTATGATGTAGTCTTCAGTAAGGGAAAAGTTTTCCTTAGACACATCATCACTAGACAGGTGAAGTAGATTGGTTCACGGGTCAAGAACCTGTATGCTCTTGAGGTTCAAGATGCATGAAAAGCCTTGAGCAGCAAGGCAACTAATGGAGACTTGGTGGTTGAGAGGGAGGGTATGTTACCTCTCAACATGCAGTGCCAGAAGAAGTCTCAGACGATTGTGGAGGAGCCACGATTGGTGTAACAGCTTCAGGAGGTTGTGGAGCAGCCACAACAGGGGAATCTGAGAGGAGATTAAGTAGAGACATCTACTCATGCAGAGACCTCTAGTAGGGGGAAACTTCGAGCCAAGTGGGCAGAGGGTCGCATGCAGCCATACCTCCAGGTAGTAGGTTGGGTGATGTGGATTGATCGTCCCAAGGAGGAGGGGCAGGATCCTTGAGGTACCCAACCTCTTGGATGAGACCTTGCTACAGGAGCCCCGATGTGGAGTAGCAGGAACTGACTGATTGAGTAGAGACAGATGCGGATGGAGCAGCAGAGAGAGCTATAGTGCAGGGAAACCCAGGACAACACATAGCATGCAGGCTACAGCAATGCGAGAGGCACAAGTGTGTTGCACAGTGCTAGGTGGCACAAAGAGGTGTGCAATGGTGTGAGATGCATGGAGATGTTGCAGTAGCGCAAATGTCAGAGAGGGAGCACTTGTTAGTAGCAGGTAGAGCTTCAGCATCAGAGTATGTTTCTAGCCCAACAGAGTGGTCAGTTGGGAGTGATTTTTGTACCAAGAGTTGTTGGAGCAAGTGGACCTGGTGGATGTGTTGCATGCAGAACATTCCAGAGTTACAGGATCAAGTTCGAGAAGAAGACTTTCTTGTTAAGAGGGAGTGTTGAAAAGTGTGCAACAAGAAATGCTAAATTTAGAATATGCTACAAATAGAACTCCTAAAAATAGAACTTCTAAAAATAGCAGTTTGGTCAATGAGCATTTTGGCCACCTTAGGTGAGAGGTGAAACTGCTAAAAATAGAATCTTCTAAAAATAGCATTCCTGGGCCCCTTCCTATTTTTAGCAGTCCCTGGTCTAACTATAGGAAGTAAAAACGAATTTGGTCTTAACGGAAGTTTAAAATATTAATTAATTAATCTCTATGAGTTAATTAATTATGGAAAATTAAACTTGAAGTCTTTGTGAGATCATGCAATTATTTTCTCTCTTGATTTAGGAATTTATCCCTTGATTAAAGGAGGTAAGGTTCATTTCTATATTGAGAGGATCAGTTGACTTAGTTTAACTTAGTCAAGTCCAGTTAGATTATTTTAACAGGTTGTTAAAATAATGAAATATAGTTTGTTAATGCTTGCATGCATGTGACAACTATTATTTCAGATAACTGAGCATTCCCTCATGGATAACTGATGCATGTCAGTTCAAACAGAGACCCAGTTGAGATCAGATGAGGGACAGTGTACTATCAGATGCTTGGATATTTCTAGTAAGTATTCCTTGCATGGAGAAGGATCTATTTCTAAGAGAAATACGTATTATAGGAGATTGGAGGACTTGTGGCCTATATATTGAGGCCTAGGTAGTCTATGCTCTTCATCTTCTGATTACAGAGAGAGTAGGATAGCTATTGAGCTAATTCTTTTTGTATGTTGTTGAGGATCTCCACTTGATTGATAATACAGAGTTGGGGTGTTATCCTAGTGCTTTCCCCAGTGATATATTCTATGTTATGTGTGATTGATTCCTTCTTATCAATTATATGTGTTCATGCTTGATGTTTCTCATGTTTGAATAGCTTCCGCAAAGTTTATGGTAGATGTAGATCTAGTATTATGCTTTAGTATATTGCATATATCAGTTTGATCTATAGGTGAAATTTCTTCATGATATCAGTGAGCTAGCTGATTTATAGAGAAAATTCTACACAGCCTAGCTGACAGTCCTGCCGAGATGTGGTATGATACTTCTTGCATGATGAGCTTGTCCATGGAAAACTTCGGCAAAACATGTGGAGGCCTCTCTGCGTTGTACATCCGTATGAAGGTGTTGAACGGTGAGGCATACCAATCCATTATGTCGATCAGTGCCTCCATTTTTGTCTTCGACATGCAAGGTGGATCCTGCTCAAATATCATCTTGTACACTGGGGTGACAAAATGATCTGACAGTTGTGTGATAACTCCTGACGGGCACATATTTCATCCAAGATGTAAGCGGACATGTAGATTTATGCTTGCTGAACTTTGGGAGGCTGTCGAGCTCCTGTGACCTATTCCTTCAGCCTGTGAACCAATATGTAGAACCAATTGCATGCTTTGCCTTCATTGGCCAATTGGTCCAACACGATCACCCAACTCTGCGGGAAGGTCTCCGTGCTCTCTTGTCCATACAAGCGACATGCAAAGATGACCAAGTATTGATATGCCTTCCGCAGTGTCTTCGTCTTGTAAATCTAGTTGGGTGTCATCCTGAATTTGGCTGGCTCCTTTACCCAATTCTTCAAGATATCCCTGGAGTTGGAATTGCTGCTGGGTAGGTTGAACAATGTAAATTGTTGCTGGGTAGGCTGAACGGTGTCCCCATGGTGATCAACGGCTTCGACAAATGATACATCTGTTGATAATCATGTGCCCTGAAGGTAGTAATATCCATCCTGCTGACACTGCTCAATGTCATTGTCTCAGGATCAGTGTGCGGGACGATCCAATGTATCATGTCTGTGCATGGGAATGCAGGATACCTGCATGCAATCTGGTACAAGCCGGACTTGTGAATGTTCACATAGAATTGGCGTTCTTCGAGATCTTCCCTAAATGTGCCTGAGAATGCATCATTGACCTCTTACCATTTCATCTTGATGTCTTTATCTACAATCAGCTTGGTGTCTTCATAGATCAACAAACTTGTAGACACTCGCTCAACTATTGCTCCAGTTATGCTTTCGTCAGTGTCCTTTGATCCTGCTCTTTTGGAGGCCATTGATCCTGAACTACTGAGATATGGATGAACACTTGTTATATCTGAAGACATGGTGACATGCATGGCAAGAAATATGTTAGTTAAAAACAAAGCAAACTTTAGGGATGACATGCTACATACTTGGGGATAGATTGGAAAGGATATCGCAATTTTCACTGGGAGGCCAGGAGACTGGTTGTCAAAACTACGCAAAAGGAATTCTAGACTATCTAGAGGCTGGCTAGTTGCTAGAATTGCTCAATGCGCAATCTAGATTGGCCTGCTGGGTGCTGGGATTGTGCAATGCGCAATTTCAGCTGGCAAGTGTTGCAGGCCCAAGCACTGCATTTTTGCAATTTTATGGGCCAACAGTCACTGCCTCTCAGAATTGCGCAAGGCAAGACTGGAGGACAGTCACTGGCTAGAAATGCACATTTTCTGGGAGGAAGGCAGAGCCTTCCCTCTCAAAATTGTGCAATGTTGTCTTGGTGAGGTAGAGTTCGGGCCAAGGTTGCCCAGACCCGCCGACGGGCAACTGAAATCAAATGAAGATGTGAATTCATGGCGATACTAAGTGTAAGCAGAGGTGAATGATCATGCATGCAAATAGTGGATGCAAGATTCAGAAAATGGAACAACATGCATGTGTGTGAGACGAGTTGCCAAATCGGCAACTGTTCGTGCAAAACAATGTCATGCATGCGACAGCAATGAGATGCTAACGAAAACTGAAACGGTGCTTGTACAAGCTAATATGCATGAAAACGACAACAAGCATTCACAGAAATCAAGAAAAAATCACTCACACAAGCCAAAACACAAAAAGCGATAGAAATGTTGCAAAAGACCACTTAAGCGACTTACCCGGAAATAGTTGAGCTAGATGTGTTGAAGACTCCTGAATGTGCTGGGGATGTCAGAGCTCCAAGATCGATGTCAAGAATGAGCTTAGAAGCGTCGAATAAATAAGTTTGAGGCTCATGACGTGCATGCCACAAATCTAGGAAAAAGCGACACTTGGAGGAAAGTTTCTAAAACGATCTTTGCATGTAACCTCCAGCTGCTAAAATATAGGGTTGATTTTTGCATGTTGGTTTTTTCTATTTCAGGAAAAAGCAACCCATGCATGCAAATCAAGTTTTCTCGATCCCAGGTGGAACCGGTCAACCTGAAGGCACATGCAACAGCCTGCTTGACTGAGGATAAGTTTTGCGTAGTTTCTGGGAGGAAACTAGGCTAGTTGTCCAAAAGGATTGCACAATTTCTGGTAGGAGCAACTGATTGCTGCCCAAAATTGCGCAATTTCTGGGCTGAGCAGTCCTGTTGGGCCAAATTGCGCAGTTTTCACTGGGAAGGTTGACTGACAGGATTGCGCAGTTTCTAAGCCCAGCAGGCTACCAGTCAGATTTGCGCAATTTCTGGAGGGAAGATTGGTTCCCCTCCATAATTGTGCAATTTCTTGAGGGAGCTGCTTAGCCAACAGTTGGACCAAGTCCGGAGTAGCATCCTGTGAGGGGAGTGAAGCAAGCTATCATGCATAGGCTAGAAAGTTGCTGAGAAACCAATGAAGCTTGTATACTTGACAGTGCAAGACATGTTGTTGAGGATGATTGGTAGGGGGGCTCCAAAACGAAGCTAAGGCAAAATTTTGGAGGGTGGTTGTAGCCGCTACAACAGAATGCTATATAGAGTACAAAACTTAAACTTGTAAGTCCAAAAAAACTTTTTTGGTTTTCAGGGAAAATTGAATATATATATATATATATATATATATATATATATATATATATGACCAAAATGTATTTTAACCATTAAAAAATATTTTTGTCAATTGTTTTATATGTTATATACATAAAAAAAAAATTAAACAATATGTAATATATACATAGTTGACATTAAAATATTTTACATAACATCGTGCATTGAGACATTTTATCTATGAACTATTAAAAAATGGTTTTTTTTGTTATTAATATATTTAAGTATACGACAATATTACTTAATCCTACATATTTAAATATTTTATTTATGGCTCACATTGAATTTTTTTATTATTATGAATATTTTTTATTGTGACATTAATTTTATATTAACTAATGAATTACACATCTCCCTCTTATGATTCTTGTTAGGAAGTACTGGATATTTTTTATTTTATTTTTTAACTTTCAATTACCTTTTTTTTAACATTGAATAATTTCTTATATACAACATTAAAAAAAAAAAAAAATCTATATATATATAGATATATGTGAAGTGAAAATCGACATAAATTAATTAATAAATCTCTTCAAATAGTTTATTTTTCAAAAGTATAAAGTGTAATCATTTTGTTGGCACTTTTTTATTTTTACCCCATGTGGACATCAAAATATTTTATTTACTACTAAAAGTGAGTGAAATATTTTTACCACATTAGCAACTCTAAATTCATTATAAGCAGCTAGAATGAGCACAATGTGTATGCAATTAGAACCATAGGTGTATTGAGAGAGGTGATATTGTGAGGAGGACAAAGAATTATTTTTGAAGAAAGAAAATCTTCATGGTCCGAGTATGAAAATTGTATGAGAGAAGGATTAAGAGGGTTGTGCAAGTTGGTGCTTACATAACAGGGAGTTGGAGCTTCCTTCAGGTTGGAGCCTTAGAAATCAGAAAATTGGTGTTTGCAGCAAGAAAGAGGGTTGAAGCCTTCTAGTAGGTAGTAGCCTATAAATTGATGTCCTTGAACTTGGAGCTTGAATTCTATCATAATAGAAGAAAAAAATGGTGGTTTTCTCAATTAGATTTCCACTTTATATCTTATGTCTTGATTATGAGTTTGATATGCTATTGACTATGGATGGTAGTGTTAAATATTCTTTGAAATATTTTAAATCGCCATAATACTACTTCACCCTCTCTCAATATTATCATGATTTATAACAATTAGAATATTTAAAAAAAACAACAAAACCATTGTTACAATCTTACCCGAATTTAAATAATAAGAACTTCCATTTTATTCTTATAATATACTTTGATGGGGCCTCAAAAAGAATCCCCATGATACCATGCATTGGAGGACGCGAATTAAATCTAAAAGGACAGAATAAATTAATTTCCAATGGGTGTAAGGAAGAGTAATCGATGTAAGGAGGAGTAACAATATTGTACAAGTTGTGACTCCCTTAATTGAGAGGTGGTATTTGATTTTGTCTTAAAATTTTCTTTATCGGTTACTCTAAACTCAATAGTTTTATTCACCCAGCGAACACAACCTAAAAATGTTTTAAAAATGTTTTGAGTGGAATTGTGAAACACTATGAACAACTTAGCCATAATTTATCATATTTCCAGCAAGCCTTAGGGCATGTCAATGTTGGAGTGGATACAAAGGCTAGTGAAGGCACATAATTCAAAACATAGGGAAATTGTATTTAAAAATATGGGAAATATAAAAGATAAGAGGAGAGGATGGTTTCATTAATTCTAAAAAACTTTTCTTTTAGAGATTATCCAAGTAATTGAGATGCATCCATTTCTTTTAGAGATTATCCAAGTAATTGAAATGCATCCATTGATAAGGAAAAATAAATAAATAATCCTCTTTTACTGATTCTTTTGATCACTAATATTTTCCATTTCCCTTATGTAATTTCCCTATCTTTTTATTCAAAATAATCATTAATAATTTCCATTTCCTTTAATCATTAATAATTTCCATTTCCTTTATGTAATTTCTCTGTCTTTTCATTCAAAATTTGTATTCTTATAATTCCTTCTTCATTTGTAATAGATAAAAATACAACGTTGATTACAAAATATCAATTCACCATTACACTCTCCACGCATCATCGACCCCTCTTCATCCCTCCTTAAACTCACCACCCACCTACCCCTCTTCATCCCTCCTTAAACTCACCACCCACCTACCCCTCTTTATCCCTCTTCCCTGCAAGATATAATGCCTAACTCATTCCCACCCATTTCCTCAATAACTTTTTCCTTTCCCTTTATTGATTGATATTGCCATCGTCTCATATAAATAGCCTTTCTTATCTCATAAATGCTTACACTACTATGCCACTTCTGGCCTTTAAGATAGAATTTATGGTGTTTTCCAATATTCCTCCTTTTTATTTTGGTTCTTGCAGGATAAACATAAGTATAGCCCTACTTGGTGTTATAAAAAGTCTTTCATAAATATAAATATCAATATTAGATGATCTAAATTTGTATTTATTGTATATAATATTAATTAAATATAAACATAGTGTTAGTCTTATTGGGGTGTAATGGAAAGTCTTTCATCACATATCACTTAGCTAGAGATTAAATTTTTTGATTAGTCCTTAAATTTGTTATACATGGTTACAATACTTGTAAATTTTCAATGTTTAAATTGTATTTTTGAATATATAAATAGATACGGAACCTTGAAAATCCCCTCAAACACTTGGATTGTGTAGACTATATAGCTTAAACTTTCAATTCCAACAAATCTTTGTTACATCTGAAAAAAAGGACAAAAAAATATACCATAAAAAGGGCCAAAATGTAGAATAGTGAAAATACAAGTTTTAAAATGCTTTAACCCAAAAAAAAAAAAAAAAATCTAATTGTTTTTGTATACCTATATACATGGTTAACATTGAAATATCTTATTTAACATGAGCATTGAAATATTTATTTATGAATCACATTATACATATTAAGATATATTTTTGTTATTAATATATTTTTAAATACAAGTCAATATTACTTAATCTTATATATTGAAATATTTTATGTATAAAGTATATTGATTTTTTTATTAATATTTTTTAAACACAACATATCATTTTTTAAATTAAAAATTGAATAAATTACATATCTCTGTCTAGTTATTTCTTCTCTTTAAGCTTATATATATATATAAAAGTGAAATCTTATGTTAAAATATTTTATTTAAATGAATTATACATCTTCACATTGTAAAGTGAATATAAGTTGTTATTTTTTATTTCTATTAAATTATGTTACTTAATAGACACAAAATTTATTTATGGCTATGAGAGTGAAATATTTTAACTACATGATTAATGACCAGAGGGAATGGTAAGAGTGGATTCTTGATGTTTTATAGTGGTTTTAATTAAAACCGGGTTTAAATCCATCTTAAGCATGGATCTAGCATGCTTCGAGATGGCTCAAATCTCTTCAAGTATAAACCTGAATGCAAAATTTGAAAAAAATTATATATCCCTCTCATCCCTTGATAGATCCCAATCAATACGTAAAATGTGTAATTTTTCACTATTTAAATTGTATTTTTGAATGCTATATAGAGTACAAACTTACACTTGTAAGTCCAAAAAATCTTTTTTAGTTTTCATGGAAAATTGAATATATATATATATATAAAAGGACCAAAATCCAAAATGTATTTTAACCATTAAAAGTTATTTTACAGATTTGAACTTCGGCTTCAGTGAAACTTCATTAGCACGGTCATTATCAATTGAGTTACCCAAGCTAACAATGACATTGGGATTATTGATGTAACTAAATAGGCATATTTATTTTTGTTTTTTATTATAGCCAACATTGATTTCTATTTATAAAATATTTTAATTTTATTTTAAGAGGGACATGTGTCAATTCCGTGTACGGAATCACACATTGCCCTCATACTCTTTTGCAGTATATGCCTTTGGCCCAATCAATATATATATATATATATATATATATATATGAGATTTTAAGAGTAAAAGATTATATATTGCTTTAGGTAGTTTTCACATAAATAAATAAAAAATAGCATGCTAAATAAAAATATAATATCAACTTCCCCGGATGCGGGTGGCACCATCACCCTTAATGCTTCTCATGCAGAGAATTAAAGTCCGGTACTGCCAGCTGCAAAGCAGCGTGGCTTCCCGAGACTTAACCTTATGCGAGCAGGAGGAAGGTATTAATGCAGGATCGGTTAGCAGATCTGCATTAATGGATTGCGCTGATCGACGCAACATTCTCTCAGTTATAATCATGCTGTTCCTCAGCGGTTTTATCATGCCTTATGCTCAGTCGCTCGGCAACGGAACCTGGTTAGCGGAGGCTGTTGGTGATGGACTGATTTTGGTTCACCGCCGCGAGCTCCAGGCCAACATTATCAAGGGTAAGTTCTCCCCTGTTCTGGATTTACGCATTGGTTGTATTGTGTTGTCGTCTGTGAGTTCTGTTGGGCATCCCTCTCGCCTCAACCGACTCTGTTCTGTCGTCTCTCCTGTCTATAATCTCTCTGCGCCCTACCACCTGTCTGTCATTATGGTTCGTTCGGGTAAGAGGCATCGTTCAGGGGGGCGTCGTGACAGCCGCTTGCATCCCTCGGCCGGTCACGCTATGGAAACTGCGCCGGAACCCATCAATCCCCCCCGTCCACGAAGCTGGGCCATCATTAAGCTCTGGTCGTAAGCCTATTCCGAACAGTGCCTTCCAAACCACGCACTTTAAATTTCAAAGTAATTTGAACAGGCCCCTTATTACTGCTCACATCACCATTATTCTTTCGGAAGAGGAAAATCAGGTCTCCCCTCTGGCCTGCATTGCTCCTGATCCTTCCCAAAGCAGTGAGCATTCCACGGACAAAGACAGCCTGGAGAATTGGAAAAATGAGAAGTCTGGACAGGAGGAATTTCTCAAAAATCTTCCTCCCCTTGAAGATACAGGACCTGCTGCTGAGGAAGGGACTCAAGGTGAAGCAAGCCATTCCATGGCAATCCCTGGCAGCGATTTGGGCGGCAATGAAAGTCTGAGAACCGGCGGTGCAGGTCTGGCTGAGGAGAAGAATCATGGCACGGCAAAGGAGGGGTAGCGCCACCTGGGACTGCCTCTTTATTTTTTGTTTCGGCTACTGTTTCAGGCTCACAGTCAGGTTTCAGCGCTCATGACCTACTGTTTTTGGCTTCCAGCTGGGGATTTGGTGATACATTTTGTGCTGGTTTGCATTGATTTTGTGTTTCTGTGGCTCAGTTCTCTTTCTCAGCTAAATATGTCACTCTCTATGTCTTTTATCTGGTTTCTTGATCTTTGTAACTGGTCTCCCCAGCTTCTGTTTGTAAGGGGGCAGTTATGTTCTGTTGAGCGCTCTCAAACTATGTCTCCTGAGGCCTCGACACTATGTAAAAATATTTTGCCTTACAGTTAATAGAATTTAGTATTTGCAGAGAAAAAAAATATATATATAATATCAACTTAAAATTTTTATTAATTTAAAATTTTAATATATGTTTTGAACATTGGTATTTAATGAAGGCATTGTCTAATTATTAGAAGTTTTGGAGTTGATTGTATATATGAATTCAATAACCTAAAAAATCCTATTCTAAATAGTACACAACTCAAACTTGTGATTCTAGCAAATCAGTGCTAGATTCTAGGCAATTTTGACCAAAAAATATGCACAAAAACCCTCCAAAACTTCTAACAAATAGAAGTAAGTTTTAGAGATAAAAATTACATTAACACTCCAAAACTTCTAATAAATAGTAGTAAATTTTAGAGATGGAAATAAAATTAATTTTTTTGAAATAAACTACATAAATAAAATTTCTAACAAAATTGTTTATTCTATATTTAAAAATACATAAATAAAATTTGTACCACTACTTAAATAATACAAATCACATAATTCAAAATTACAAGTCCAACCAATCTCAAATACTCTCTTAAAAATTAAAAACCAGATACCAGGAAAATCAAAAAATCAAAATGGAGAAGCCAGAAACAGATCATAAGGACAGATAGAATGAGAGCTAAAAACCCGGAATGTAGAAGTCCTGAATGGAAAAGGACTCTTCTCCAGCTGAAACCTTCAATGACCATGAGCCTGTTCCGAGGGCCTTCATCTCGGAACAGACTCATGGTCATTGAAGGTTTCAGCTGGCGAAGAGTCCTTTTCCATTCAGGGCTTCTGCATTCCGGGTTTTTAGCTCTCATTTTATCTGTCCTTATGATCTGTTTCTGGCTTCTCCATTTTGATTTTTTGATTTTCCTGGTATCTGTCGGAATATGTATGGCTTCATCTATCACTGATTATTCTCCCAGCTGGCACTGGTGGTGTCCTTGCATCTGTGTGAATATGTATGGCTTCATCTATCACTGATTATTCTCCCAGCTGGCACTGGTGGTGTCCTTGCATCTGTGTATCTCCGAATTTTTTGGCAATCTGCTCAGAAAAAGCTCTCCTCTGGTTTTTGTCCGATGCTTCTCTTATATGCATAATATGTACCATCTGGAACTGTTTATACAGACTTAATATAACACAATATAATTTTTCCTTTCTGAAAATTATAAATTATTTTAACATTAAAAATTGGTTAATTTGTTTATTAATTTTATAAACAAATTACATAGATATGCATTTTCATTGAAAGATCAAATAACACAATAAACATACTTAAAAATTAAACTAAATTCAAATTCATAAATGTATTTTGAACGCTTATGAGTAATTGGTTTATGAACGAGTCACATGGACAGATACCCTCAACCGTTTGGAATATCCAATGAATCTGTAACGAGTGTTAAAAAGTTAACCAAATCCAAATTGAAAAATATATTTGGATTTGAAGTATGTATTTTGAACGCTTATGTGTAATTGATTTATGAACAAGTTACATGGACAGATACCTTCAACAGTTGGAATATCAAATGAACCTGTAACGAGTCTTAAAAAGTTAAACCAAATCCAAATTGAAAAATATATTTGGACTTGAAGTTTTTTAATAAAAATTAAGTAACCCAGTTTAAATTCAAAAATATATTTGAATGTGGAGTTTTTAATTAAAATTAAGTAATGTAGTTCAAATTTAAAAATATATTTGGATTTGAAGTTTTTAATTAAAATTAAGTAAAATAGTTCATTTTGTATAGAATAGATGGTGATAGGATATAGAATAGATGGTGATAGGGTCAGGGTGTATTAGGTATAGAATAGATTGTAATAAGCTGTATGGTTAAAGTATGGTATGATCAAAATTGGAATTTCAAAACAAACTCATTCATCAAATTTAAAGGTTCTGTCACTGATTTATTTTCACAATTTAAATATATATATATATATATATATATAATAATAAAATAAAATAAAAAAATCATAACAATTTTACAAAAAATTTCACTATATTTAATGGGCAAATTCCATCCTTAGCATGATATGAAAGTTGGTCAAAAAACCTGAAAATCACTCAAATCCAAATTGAAAAATATATTTGGACTTGAAGTTTTTAAATAAAAATTAAGTAACCCAGTTTAAATTCAAAAATATATTTGAATGTGGAGTTTTTAATTAAAGTTGAGTAATGTAATTCAAATTTAAAAATATATTTGGATTTGAAGTTTTTAATTAAAATTAAGTAAAATAGTTCATTTGGTATAGAATAGATGGTGATAGGATATAGAATAGATGCTGATAGGGTCAGGGTGTATTAGGTATAGAATAGATTGTAATAAACTATATGGTTAAAGTACGGCATGATCAAAATTGGAATTTCAAAACAAATTCATTCATCAAATTTAAAGATTCTGCCACTGATTTATTTTCACAATTTAAATATATATATAATATAAAATAAAATAAAAAAATCATAACAATTTTACAAAAATTTTCACTATATTTAATGGGCAAATTCCATCCTTAGCATGATATGAAAGTTGGTCAAAAAAACCTCAAAATCACTCATCAAAAACTCATAAACATGTCAAAATTAGTATATACATATTAAGAATTAATGTGAAAGAATTAATGTGACCCAGAAACAATACGATCACATACATCTTAAAAAGAAAAAACAAAAAAAAACACCACCGTTGAAGATTATTGTTCAGCGGTTAAATATAACGTGGAAATTGCTGGTCTGACAGTCGCACTAATTTTGGGTTGCTGAATCGTAGACGCTACTTCTTTGAGTAGGCCCTTTCTTGGCTAATAGCTGCCGCCCCTTTTGCCTGTGACAGGTACGCATCTGTTGTCTTTACACATTTCTCAATGATATTTCGCGATTCGCCTGCATTCTCTGATACCATACTCCCGCGGTGACACACGTCCCTTGGAGTTTCGTGCAGTTTCGTTCACCGTCGCTTTCTTTGGCGCTCAAAGCAGCAGCAGCAGCAGCTTGCTAGTGGCTGGCTGCTACTTGCAGGATTGCAGCGTGAATCTCATTGCGTGAGTATGTGTATGGATCATATTTATTGCCACATTCTGCCAAACACAAAAGGGCATTGCGCGGCGACGGAATGAAGGCGACGGTGCATGATTGATAGATCAAAGAAAAAAAAAAGGCAAAAAAAAAAAGTGAAAGCTTTAACGCATTATGCCACAACCACAAGCAAAGATAAGATCAACAGTAAAAAGGGGAGCGAGCTCCAAAACATGGTGCTGTCCATCTCCGTTAGGCGTGCAACAAATTGTTCATCACCACCTTATTGAAAAATTTGATCTGGGCATCTTGTCCGGTTTACACGAAAGCTGAAACTCAAATCAATCAGTCTTGCTGTGTCGTATCACGGCATGGCCTCATACACTTCTAAAATTCCATCTGTAACTCCATCATTTCTTGAAAGTCACGGTGAAATATACGCCCACGGAAGTTCCATACGCCCACTGCCCAGTTGTTATGCCCAGATATTTCCTGACACCTAATTTTCCGCCGACGTTTCAATTCAATCCTTTCCAAATTCCGACGTCCAAGGACAGACAGCGCCGTATTGACGTTAATAACACTGTCTTCCCTGTGCCTGCTGTTACTTCCGGAAATTTTTTTATTTTTTTTCCCGATTCATATTACCATTTTAACACGCGCAAAGAAGAAACGCAGAATATGTCTGGCCGGAATATCAGTACCAATCGGATTGAATCTTGACCAAATAAACAAAACAATCCCGAACGGGAGAGGTTAAAAGTTGGAGAGCTGGCGGCCTCGTAATTGAAACTGGCAGTCCTTTTAACATTTCTCAGAAAAGGGCGACAATGTAGCCGAAACGACTCGACACGAAGCCAGGACCCCTCTCAGCACGCAGTATCATACGGGGTAATGATGAGGATTTTTTTTCTGACACATTTAATGTCAGCACGGCACACCCAGAATCGCAATCATCGATAAAATTCCACGGTCAAGACGAGGACACCCTTGATTTAATATCATAGCTGTATCTTGTACGATTCATGTTACAACACAGGTGGCCGATCAGTAAGCAAGCCGCCCCCGCTTATTGATCTGTGTATATGTGTGCACACGCCTGAGAATATCGCGCCCTCAACCGCCGCCATATTGGATTTTAACGTTGCCATGTTCCTGTATCTGTTCACTCGTTTCTCGCAATGAGATTGAACCTGCGAGTCTGCGAGCCATTAATGACGCGAGACCCAGTTGGATAACGGGCATCCCAGATACAATCTAATACTTCGTTGCTAGGTGTAAGGAATTTATTCTGCAGGCCAACCGTTAGCCTGCTCCCTTGAATTTGAGCTTTCATAGAACCTAGTTTCTATTTTTCAAACGAATTGATCATGAATAAAAATTCTGGCAACGTCAACATTGATGTGCAAAATTTTAATTATTTTTAAAGGTATTTCTATGTTATATAAAGGTAAATATTAAGTACACTAATCTGGTTACTGGCAACGTCAACAACATTGATGTGTAAAATTTTAATTTTTTTTAAAGGTATTTCTATATTATATAAAGGTAAATATTAAGTACTATGCAGTACACTGTATTAATCTGGTTACTTTTACATCTGGTGGGTTGGATGACAATAAAGTGATATTTAATAGACAAGATGAAAGGCAAGTAAGCCTATCATTTTTATTACTTTTTATATTTTGTCTCCTGGATGAGATTAAAGTGACATAGAATGAATAAAAAGCTAGTAAGTCAATCATTTTTATTACTTTTTACATTTTGTCTTTTTGGATAACAATAAAGTGACATGGACTGAATAGATGAAAAGCCACCAAGCAAATCATAGAATCATTGACTCATTACATAGTGCTTGATATTTATTGTGAATAAAAATTTTACAACATCAAAAAAAATTTGTTACTTTTACATTTTGTACATTGGATGACACTAAAGTGACATGGAAGGAATAGGATGAAAAGCTAGTAAGCCAATTATTGAATCATTGACTCAAGAGTCAATACATAGTGCTTAATATTTGTTGTAATAAAAATTTTACGACATCAAAAATTCTTGTTACTTTTACATTTTGTACGTTGCATGACAATAAAGTGACATGGAATGAATTGGCTGAAAAGCTAGCATGTCAATCATCAAGTCATTGTCTTTTTACATAGTGTTTAATATTTGTCGTAATAAAAATTTTACAACATCAAAAAATCTTGTTACTTTTACATTTTGTAAGTTGGATGACAACAAAGTGACATGGAATGAATTGGATGAAAAGCTAGTAAGTCTATCATCGAGTCATTGACTTATTACATAGTGCTTAATATTTATGTAAATATTAAAAAAAATACCTAAAAAAATGAAAACCATCATGTTAAAGTACAAATATTAAAATTATACATCCTAAATTCCAATAGGGGAAGGTTAAATTTGAGTACTATGCTCCTAATCTATAAGGAAAATAGCATATTTGTCAATATAAAGTGATTCAATATCTATTTTAACCAAAAGTGTATCATCTTTGTCCTCCGGATGAACCATAGATAATTCGAAACATAGACTAACAATTAATGATATGATCAATCCGAAAGACATTCTCAATAATAATATCAAAATCAATAATCAAAAGTGTAAATCTTTAAAAAAAAACTATAATATGTTTTTTCTACCCCGCTTTAAAAAAAATCTATAACATATTTTTTTAGCCCCACTTTCAACGCTATTTAGTATTTATGGAGGACTCAAATATCAAATAATATATACTTAACATTTATATCATTTTTTCCATTAAAAATATATTCGATAAAAATACATCAAATATAAAATAATTCACATGAAAAACAAATAATCTTTTCATTTAATAAATTGTGTTTAAAATTTTGAACTTTAAGTTTTATAATAAACATTGAAGTATAATTAAAATTCTTAAAAATCTTATATATTATGATTCAATTAAAATTCTTAAAAATTTTATATATTTATGATTCAAGGTACATTTTAGCTAGTTTTAATGGAATTTAAATATTTCATTTAAGATTTAAATAATGATTAAATAAATTTATTTATTTTTAAATTTCTCCCTAAAAATTTAGTAAAATCTTTAAAAAACTATATATTTTTATAAATTTTAAACTTAAACTAAACTTTGTTATAAAAATAAACTTATTTTAAAATAATCAAAATTATTTAAAATTTTAAAAATATGTAATAAAAAAAAATTTCTAAAAATCTTTTTTTGTTTGTCAAGTAGTTTGAGTTCATTAAAGATTATATCACGCTTGATCTATGACTTGAAAAACCACAACCCAGGGCCATTTAAGCCATCAAAATTATCAAGGATCGCACCCGGCCTAGGCCACACCAACCCTTAACATGATTAGAGTTTTGCCCACGGAAATTAAAACAAGTGACCTTCATTCACATCACGGAGTGTATTAGCTGTAGACCTCATCACAGAGCCCATAGCGATCTATTCTACTCCATAAAATTTATTTTATTTTATAAAATTTCACATATAATACCTTTATATTTATTTAATTAAAATAATACATACATATATATATATATATATTCAATTCCTAATAGCACAATTGCTTAAGGATGGGTCTTTTTAGCAAAGCTACCCAAGACTCGCAGGGGTGGTTGTGTCTATGCTAGGGGAGGAGACATGCTAAACAATCTAGTCTGCTTAGGGCTGGTGTGGGGCTGGTGTGGCCCAGCTCGTGGACAATTGTGGGTGGTTGTGTCTATGCTAGGGGAGGAAACATGCTAAACAATCCAATTGGCTTAGGGTTGGTGTGGCCCGACCCAAGGACGATTGTGGTGTGGCCTGACCCGATCCCGGGCCACTTTGACAAATTAAATGCCCATAATTACCCTAGGTCACATTTTCTCAATCCACAAATCAAGTTTAGAAAATCACAGACTACTTGACTATATATAGATATATTATTATTTTTAATTAAAATAAATAACATTTACTTAAAAACAAAAAAACAATTATTTAAAAAAAAAACAATTTTAAATTATTTTTATATTGAAATTATAAATATTAAATCATATTAAAATTAAAATTAAATTTTAATAATAATAAAAAATATTTATCTTTTAAAATTATAATTTTAAATTAATTTTTATACATAATTATAATTTTAAAAATCGTAAATTTTATTTTTATATTTAAATTAATGTTAATATATATTTTAATAAAATCAAAAAACAAAAAACATATAAATATTATTTATTTCACACTTGTGCTCATCTTTTAATTTCTATAGACAAACATATATCCAATAGAACAAACATAATACATCCAAAAGTTTAGGACAAACATAATACATCCAAGAGTTTTGGATTAGATTCAATATATTAAGATATATACATTAGATTAATCATATGTTGTTTTATATATATTATGTATGTTGGGGGGGGCTGATATGAATTGATTCATGATTCATGTATATAGTGAGATTATTTATTTTGCTGTTAATTATTTATTTATTTTATATTAATATTAAATTTTATATTAAATTAAAGATTATAGGTTTAAAAAAATAAAAATAAAAAATAAAAAATTGTTCTAGGACGATTAATCATTTTTATATAATGATCAAATATTTTAACATATAAAGAAATTATTTAAATAATATAAAAAACCAATAACACATACAAGTCTTTTGAATTTAAATTCAAAAATAAAAACATAAAATCAACCCAAAAAAATCAAAATCAATATTTATATCTATTAAATTTAAACTCTACCAAACAAAATAAAATTATTATTATTATTATTATTTTTAAATAAACATAATTAAAAACCTCAGAAATAAAACAATAATCTTTCTAAATTATAATTATTGTTCATATTTATTGAATAAACATAATCCATCTAATATTATTACATCAAATTTAATATATATATATATAAACTTTATAAAAAGAAAACATCATTACAAAATTTAAACAAAAGTTACATACTCGAGCAAAATAAAAAATAAAAAATAAAAATAAAATAAAAAAACCGACTTTCTTGAAAAAGACTTTGCATATATTGCAGATAGACTTTCATTTTCAGGATGTAA
This sequence comes from Pinus tabuliformis, assembly GCA_031772625.1. Taxonomy (NCBI): domain Eukaryota; kingdom Viridiplantae; phylum Streptophyta; class Pinopsida; order Pinales; family Pinaceae; genus Pinus; species Pinus tabuliformis. Next base: position 777,237,647 of record CM062808.1, on the reverse strand, counting down.
GCAGCCTTCGAATTGCCCTTCGTTCAACTATTCCTACCCTTGATTCAATTTTGCCTCGGTGACTATGACCTTTTCTATATTCGCAGTTGAACCTTCGGAAGTCTTCCTGTAAATTGATGAAAGTGGGACCGGACCTGCAATATTCAACAACGAGTGGATTTTATTTCTTAAATTGGTGAACGCAGTTCCACAATTTATCAGAGTTCTAAAGATTAGATTAATTTCTTGGTCTCATGGTTAATTCTATACTTGCTTGGGATTGCCTCTCTTGCGTCAATTTTGCATTAGACTTTTTTAATAGAATTTTTTTTATGTAAAAAATTATAGTTATTTACAAAGTTGTTAGAGGAGGGAGCTTTGGGCCACATTATTAATAATGAAAATGGAAATTTAAAAAGGGAAAATGAAGATTTTCCACTCTACAAAGCAAATCACAAGGTAATTGGAAATTGGTTATGAGAAGACCATATTCAAAGAAAGATGGTTCCAATGAAGCAAAACCATTTCAATGGACAAGGAATTCAGTGTAATTAGGAGTTATAAAACCAAAATTGAAAGAAATTTTGCCAAGATCAAGTAAAAAGAATCCAATAAACTCAATAAATTGGAAATTGATGAGGTGAAAATAGAATAGAGGTTGAATATAATTACAACTAGAAACCCAAAGTATAAAATTCTCTAATAGCAAAGCTAATTTCAAGGAAAATAACTTGAAAGTGACCAAATGAAATGGAAAGAATAAAGAAGAAGAATATGACCTAGATCATGAGAGGAAATAGATGAGGGGGATTAAGGTTGCTTGGTCTTTCTAGTAGCCAAGGGGGACCCAAAAAACGAGTAGAGGAAACCAAGCACCATCATATGAATGTATGCTTAGGAGAATGACCAAAATAACCAAAAGAAACTATCCACCACATCCAAAGAAATCTCACCTTTGCTAATCATTGCAATGACAAATGAAATAAATAAGAAATTGTAGTACAACATGGATATTGGACTTCCCACACAATGTCAAAAAAACAAAATCTTAAAGAGAGGTTAGATTTAACCATAAATTTGAATTTAGTTAACATAATCAATTTGAATTCCTTTTATGGTGAATGGACCTTTCTTTCTCCAAAAAAAAAAAAATGTGTAGAGTACTCATTGTGTTTAGAAAGAAGCCTCTTTTTCTAATTCATCAACCAAGAATATGTGATAACGTTTTTCATGTATTTCTCATTTTTCGTGTTGCAGGGTCCACAAAAAATATGCAACATCCAACGAGTGCTCCCACTTGAAATTTGAGTAAAACCCTATGGAGATAAATTGAAAATATGAGTAGAAAAATAGTTTTTTTATTATTTTTATTTTTTAATCTTTTTGCTTTTTTACTCCAAAAATGGTGAATCATACCCCATGGTTGACATCATCATTTTGAATCCTATTAGTTCTTATAAAGTTGGTTTTGGTTGTACATTTTTTGTTTTGAGGCTCATTTTGACTTCAAAATTTCTCTAATGTCAACCCAGCTTTGACCTGCAACTTCGGCCCTACAGTTGCTACAGAAGCCCTAAATTTTGCACGTGTGAGAGAATAAGACCAAGATTGTGTCTCTTTCCTTCACTAGGGTTTCCTCCTTTGCTTCTAGTCTTCTTTGGCTTCAAATCTTGACCTTCTTGCACAAACTTTCAGAACTGCAACTAGATTTTAAATCTTGACCTTTGCAGCAACAACAGAAACCCTAAAATATCACATGTGTGAGAGAATAAAGCCCAAAAAATGTTCTTCCTTCCTTTTGAGTTCTTGCTTTCTAGACCTTTGCTCTTGCTGCTTTGATCATCCTTGCCTCAAATCGAACTTCTTGAGGAGAGAGATCGAATTGGTGATCAAATGAGGTCAATGTTGCTTCTATTTATACACATGTGTGGGCTTTGGATTCCTTCTTTTAGGTTGACTTATCATTTCATGGGTCAACTTGTGCTTGGAGATTTTTAGGATTTTCTAGACTCAAGATCATTTTATTTTTACATGTTACAACTTGCCCAATAGGGTCTTATACAAATGATAAAGACTCTTTTGACTTAAGAAAAATATGACAACCCTAGAAGCATGAAGAACATGCTTGACCTAGATGACCATCAAAATGGAGCATGAAACCCATGTTCAAAATAATATTTTTCTTTCTTCTTTTTCTTGTAACATAATATATACATAATGATTTGAGTATATTAACAATTATGAAGATCCCCCCGATCGGGGTGGACGAGGTGGCGACGTGTGGAAATATAATGAAGGTAGGAAGGTGGCAATGCAGGTCACCACGCAACATTATAATTACACAGGACGTCGGGACGGCCTGCAGGCTAGGCAGAATCCCGAGGAGTAGAGGCGACTAAAAAGTGGAGGAAAGAACGGCAGCGAACGGATGATGGGACGTCGGGTAGGTGGCAGAAGATTAATAAGGACAGGAGAGGGCAGAACCGAAGGTAGCATGCTGCAAAGGAAGGAGACGAAGGGAGTTCGAGGCTGGCCGGCATTCTCTGCAACTCGTCATAGAAAGGGGTATGAATTTGTAAAACCATCCATTGCTTTCTCTGCAATCCCCAGTAATATTAAGGAAAAGGGAAGAGGGTTAGCCGCTGCAGAAGGTCGACGAAGGGAAAGGGACGTGAAATTCATCCATATTACTACCAGTCAGAAGACAGTGGGTGGGAGAATGAGAAAGGCTGGGGTCGAAACTAGCAAGGCAGGGAGCCAGACAGGTCAGGACAAATGCATGCAAGGTTCTCGGTTAGATACTGATCAGGGGCAGTCGGAGACAGAAAAGCAGATGGTTTGGGAGGAAGAGAAGACCCCCGAGCAGACTTACCAATTTCATTCCAGGAAAGGAGGGGCGGGGAAGGTCAAAATTCCTGAAAAAGAGCAGCAAGGGGAGGGAACAAATCTAGAAAAGAAAGCTAAGGTGCCTGGAGGTGAGGAATTTACAGGGAACGCATCCTTCGATGTTGGGCAGGGGAGTCAGGCAGCAGCCAGGAACAAACCAGCTCGCCCAGGTCGCGGAAGAGGGCGTAGGGGCAGAGGAAGAAGTCGACAATCTGGCAGACAGGAATTAAGACCCCCATCTCTAGTTTGTCAAAGACGAGGCCGGAAAACCATGAGGCATATGGTGCAGGAGGCAGAAAAAGCTTATAATGAAGGAACTGACGCCGATATCCGCAGGATAATTCAAGAACTAGAAGCAAATGCAATGCAGGAAGACTCGGAACCAGAGATGGAAGACTGGGGTAACTTGATCCCTGACCCGGGCAATACCAGGGGATGCCTGTCCTTATACAAGCAGGCTTTACATGTATATTGGGTGTTGAAGAGATTACTGGCAAAGGCAATGGAGCAGGTGGCAGTGGAAATGGCAGAGATGGCTCAGGGCATACCCAATTTAAGGCGAGAAATGAAAAATCTCCAAATCACTATGCTCATGCAGGACAGTAAGTTGGAGGAGATTCAACAACAGCTGAAGAAGTTAGTTCCAGTGACAAAAGACGAAGACACTCCACCTGAAAACATGGTAGATTAATCCTTCTAGCTGTGCTCATGGTTTTCCTTGATAGTTCGCCGAGAACAAGCTCTCGTTTTTTTTCTGTCTATAGTGTATAATGTCGATAGGAAATCAGATTAGTATTTTTGGCAGTATCGTTTATTTGGCATGGATAGGCAGACTTATTCTTTTTTGCTACTGGTCGGCTTATAAAGACTTAAGGTGGTCAACAGACTCGGTTTCCCTTCGGGGCGGGTTGAGGCCACCAAATGTTTGTACTTATTTCAACCTGGTTAAATAGAAAATCAAAGGTCCTACTTTAGCTTACAAAAAAGAAAACAATTATGAAGATCAAAATTAGTTACAGTTTCTAATTCTTTCTTCAAAAAAATGTATAGGGTACTCAATATGTTTAAAAAAAAGTCTTTTTTGCTAATTCATCAACCAAAATTGTGTAATAAAATTTGATTTATTCTACATATTTCAATAAACTATGATCTTGCATTGCTTTTATGATGACTTCTAAATATTTTAAAACCATCAAATTGTTTATTTGTCATGGACTTGATAACCATAATCCCATGTATAAAATTAAATATTCAACTTAATTGTTAAATATGCATTATAGTCAAATTTCTTTATTTTATTAAAATCAATTAATATCTCTCTCACCTTTACTAGCTCATAGATGTGTGTTTATTAATTTTTTTAAATTAAATCATTCAAACATGTTTATTGAACAAATCTTTCCAAGATATATTTCCAAAAATTTACAATCTCTTTAATAACAATTTTCTAAATTTTAATAACCTAAATTATTTCACATAAATTATAAAATTCTTAAGTTATTATATTGCAATTTTATTTTATTAAAAGAGTAAATTTAAAATCATATTAAAAAAAAACAATAAACAATTTTATTAAATTATTAAATAAATGAAATTTAAAAAATGAAAATACTAAAATTAAGATCACCAACACACGGTTTTAATTTATTTATTTATTGATAATATAAATATAAAGTTCTATAGTGACGATTTCAAAATTATAATTTTGAAAGTTACATTTAAATTATAATAAATAAATTTAAAGTGAGTTCTATAGTTACGATTTCAAAATTATTATTTTGGAAGTTAGATTTAAATTATAATTTTGAATTGAAAGATTGATATCATGTAATGATAATTTGTAAGAGATGGAGATGGGGAAGGGGTTTATTTATTTTGTTAAATTATCATATTTCTAGAGCCTAGGCATTGAGTCAAATTATCAAGCAACACTATATGCTTTGCTTTAAGGCATTAATTTAGTTATATTCTTTGCTTTAGGGTATCAATTTAACTAAGAAATTCTTAATCCACGAGATAATCATTATTGATGACTTAAACATCATTATAAAAAATAAATAATATTATAAAAAATAAACTACATTATCAAAGATATAAACCTCAACATCTATCCCATTAGACCTAAAGCTACAAACAAATTATAAGTTGATCAAATTTAGATTGTCCTTTGTTATCAACCCATAAATGTATTATGAGAGCTAAACTCATTAGTGGGCAACCTTGCACCCCTTATATCGTTGTTGGTTAGTGGTTCCATCCAAGCTCATCCATTACCTTGTTCTAAGTGGCAAGGCATTGTTCTAAGTGTCAAGGCACATGTAGGCAGACTAATCATCCAAGTACTCGAAGGAATGGTCATATTAGGACATAAGCTGCATGTGGTTTGAAGTTAGACCATTATGATCTCATTAAATTCATAGTAAGGAAGGCCCCTTTTGTTTGTGCAATCCACATGGGCCAATACAACCAAAACACCGAAGCATGGAGGAAATCATCTTGAGCATTAGAAGAATTGGATTTGAATGCTTTGCAATTAGGTGAGATTTTGTCATATAGTCATAAAGTTAGAAAGGGAGACTAGTCATGGTCGTGTGAACCTCTTGAGAATTTTTCCTAGTATACATGGTAAGAAATTGAATTCAGAGAATTCAATGAATGCCTAGAAATGGGAGCCTCCCATCAATGCAACCTTTTATCTATTGCATAGTGCATCGCACATTCAAAACACAACAATTGGAGACACAAAGCACAATCATTGCTACATGGAAAAGGATCTTGGATAGAGCCAACAAGAAGGACTAGGTTGGAATCAGGACCTTCATCGAGCTATGGATATGGTGGTCCAACAAGGAATTCAAAGAACAACCCCCACAACTTACACTAGTGTATCCCAGCTCTAGAATCACTTGTCGGCACTGAATATAGTTAGTAACCATGAACATAATGATAGAACACATATATATAAGGGTGAGGCAAGCCGATGAAATTAATAGTTTAATAAGCCAATTGAAACATTTACATAAAAATGAACCCTACCAAACTACATCACAATGTCTTCGATGAAATCTATTTGTTCTCCTCTTATGAGTTTCCCTAATTTGAATGTGGTAGTATTTTTAGACAAAATAGATACAAAAGATGATTTCAAGAACATTCCCTTAATCTAATGGTATGTTATGAAAACAAAATGCTATAAATGTAAAGGTGTTTTTTACAAAGAGTACACATAATTCTATGCTTGTTTGTTTTTTTTTTCACAAGAAAAAGCATGTCAAATACAATTCACTGTTGTAGTATTGTGTTTTTTACTTGAAAAACTAAGTTAAATATAGTCCATTATTGTTATGAAGTATTGTGTAAACAATGGGATTCAGGTTCAAATTCTTTGTAGGTCAACCAACCAAGAAATACAAAAGCATGTTAAATACAAACCTCTATAGAAAAATCTACACTTAATTAAAAAATATATACCAGTATAGATCCATCTTAACCATAGATCTAGCGAGATCCGAGAGGGATCAAATCTCTTAAAGTGTAAACCCTTTTTATAGTGCAAAACCCCTCTAGAGACTTGATAGATAATGGTTAAGAGGTCTCTCTCTCTCTCTCTCTCTCTCTCTCTATATATATATATATATATATATATATATAATGCATAAATGAATTCAACCCATTTGAAAATCCCTTGAATTCATAAAACAAAATAGCTTAATCATGCAATTCCAACAAATATTTGATCCATTCAAAATTAACCGTTAATAAAATGGTCAAAATGTAAAATAACACTACTTGAAAAACTATAATACTAAAAAAATAATTTTTCAATTACTTCTTCTTCATTATTATTATTATTATTATTAATATGAAAATGGTTGACATTGAAATAATTTAGTTAACATAAGCATTGAGATATTTTATTTATGAATTATGTTGTCCACATTAAAGTTTTCTTTTCTATTAATATATTTTTAAATACATTTCAATATTACTTAATTTTATAAATCGAAATATTTTAATTATAATGTACATTGATTTTTTCAATTACTATTACTATTTTGAAAATGTCACATATTATTTTTATATTAAAAATGGAATTAATTACACGTCTCTTTCTTATATTAAGAATTGAATTAAATCTTTTTACTTCCGATTATTTTATTTTCATATATATATATATGTGTGTGTGTTTTCTAAAGTTGATATTAAAATAAATTAGTTAACGAAGATATTAAAATGGGTATATATATATATTCTGAAGTTAATTTTAAAATAAATTAGTTAACATGGATATTAAAATGATTTATTTTAGTATACTATTGAAATATGAAAATATAAATAATATCAATTTTATTTGTTTTTTTAAATAATTTTAAAATTTGATATAAAATTATCTTATTTCATATGGAGATGCACTGAGAGTGAGAAATATTTTTACCATATCTGATTTGTGAATAAAGCAAGCACAATTAGAGTGGACTATGTTTTATAATACTTTAAAGTAAAACAAATAATATATATATATATATATTATATATATATGTTATTTTTTTAATTTAAAGAATATTTTGTTTTTATTTTAAAATAGGTCTTCTAATATTATATTACATCATCAAATTTTGGAGGAAAAAAAATCAACTCATATTTTCAACTTATCTCCTTTCAGTTTTAATCAAATTTCGAGCAGGAGCACTCATTAGATGCAAAATTTAATTCTTCATCCAATGAGTACTCATGTTGCATACTTTCGATGGATCTTGCTACACAAAAAATGAGAAATACATGAAAAAACCTTAATGGAATCACATTTTTCATGCAATTCTAACAAGGTCAACTTGAAATTTGAGTAAAACCGTAGGGAAATAACTTGAAAATATGAGTTGAAAAAATAATTATTTATTTATTTATTTTTTCTAATCTTTTTATGTTTTTACTCCAAAAACGGTGAATCATCTCATTAGCACCATCATCTTGAATCTTATTGGTCTTCATAAAATTAATTTTAATATACCTTTTTGTTTTAAGGTACATTTTTAAATTCAAAATTCTCAATCATATGCTTCCAAAAAATTGTGTCTCGATTCACTGATTTAAAATTAATTTATTTATAAAATTTAAAAAATAATTTTAACTATATAAAAGAACTATTAAAATTTTATATTATTAAATGGTTATCATTAAAAAAATTAAATTATAATTTTATATTATTAAATGGTTATCATTAAAAAATTAAATTATAAGTACGTGAAACTACCCGACAAAATTTATAAATCTTAATATATATATATGAAAAATAATGGTCACAAAATTTATAATTTTAAATATATTAATTTATAAAATTTTAAAAATTTTAATTTGAATAATGTGAAAGACAAAATTACGTTTAAATTTGTTCTTCCAATTAGAAATATGAATTAAATAGAATTTATTTATAAAATTAAAATTATATAAAATTTATTTATAAAATTTAAAATTATATTAAAAATATAATTAAGAATTTATTTATAAAATTAAAATTATATTAAAAACGTAATTTAAATTTAGTTTAGATTAAAAGAACTAAAATTACAATGGGCAAAGTTTTCTATAATTTTGGAGGAAACTTGGAAAAGACTTAGTATTAATGACAAACAACCAAGTAAAGTTGCATGGTTTATTCCAAAGAAAAATTTTGGCTAGAAACCTTCAAGTATCTAATCTTAAAATTTTGGGCAATTCCCTAATCATCATACAACATCTATCCAAAGACACTTTGCCCAGAGATAAGCGCCTGGGGAATTCACTGAATGGGATCAGAAGACTCTTAGAAAGTATTCCAAAGAGATAATACTTCCACCTTCTCTGAGCTCATAATGCAAACACAGATAAATTTGCCAATCGAGCCTTTAATTTTCAGGAACAAAAAATAGAAATTATGGTGTAGGAGGTCGATTGCCTCTACCATAGGACAATAGGTCAAATTCAACCTTTAAATAATTTTAGGTCTATGATTATAATAAGGGCTCTGATTCAATTAATAAAGGAAGTGTCAATTAATGAATAACCATTATAATCTTCGCATGAACTAGTACATTCCACATCTTTGAAAGGCAACTCACAACATGCGGCTTAACTCCACAAGGATCCTCCCAACATCACCAATGATTATCCATTCTAATGATGCCATTATGAACTAGTGCGTTTCTAATTCTATTTGCACGTGTGTGAACCCAAGGAACATCAAGCATCTTCAAGTCAATGGACAAGGATCCTTTTGCATTAACAAGCTCAGGGGAAAGCCTCAAAGTTTAATTGGATTCATGGTGGCACAACAAATTTAGTAAGTGTCCTTTCCTGGTTTTCAGTTTCCACTCCTCTAGTTCGAATGGTTGGTTGGACTTTCTGCTCTTAGCCACCTTCTCCAAAGATTGGTCAATTTCAAGTCTATCATTTTAGTTTAGGATTACCAAAGGATTTTGTGGTTTGTATTGGTTGAATGACCTCTATGGAGAGCGCGTGCTGTGAGGATTTTCGATAAAGGACATTCGAGTGTAGGGAATGGTATGGTCCTGAGAAACAAGTGGTGGAAACACCAGGAAGGATCAAGGGAAAATGAGGAGCAGTAAAGGTGTAGGTGGGAGTGTTAATGGCATAGTTAGGACTCACAAGTGCATATGTGGGGAACAAATCAATCAACTAACTAAACAAATTGGTGCTCTGCAAGTTGATATGATGGCCATGGCAATGAGGCAACAAAAACAATTGGAAACTGAATTAACCATGTTAGAGGAACTCCTAAAGCTTAAGCCATGGTAGCAAGACAAATGGACAAGGTGGAAGAACTTCAACAACAGAGTGTGACCTTGCAAGAGCAGCGTCAAATTATGCAAACCAATGCAAATGAACCTAAGCTCAAGGAGTGGACAAGAAGTAAATAAGTGCCCAAATCTTAATCAAATGTCGGGGAAGAAGGGTAAGACCACAAAATGACCAATGTACAGTGGTAAATTTTTCTTTATATTTAAGCGCTTTGAGTCAAACTATATAATATCCATATTTTTTTCAGTAGAAAAAAACAGAGGTCTTATATTGATAGGAGTGTTTTACATTTTCGATCGTTCTTTTACCAGTGGTGGCAACACAACTTGCTAATGTCCAATGGAGCAAGCAACATAGATCTTAGTGCCAACAAAAATAACCTCCTCACAATGAGGTTTACATTTCTAAGAGAACAACAACATAAGAAATGAGACAGAGAAACAGAGGCATGGCTTCAACTCAGATACATTGCTAAGAGAACAACAACATAAGAATAGAGACAGAAAAACAAAGGAGTGGCTTCAGCACAAACAAAATTCTAAATGGAAAAAAGAAATTAACAAAGGGCAAAGCTTATAGCTCAAACAACCCATGTCCATAGATCGCTCCACTTTGAAAGACCTCGAAGAACATATATCCAGGAAGCATGGGCACCCCACGTTTGGAAAGAAGGTTTGCTTCAGAGTTTTGCTCCCGGTAGATATGTTGGAAAGAGACCTCCATGAAGGCAGACCTCAACTCCAAGATCATCTGTGCCCAGTTGCAAAGTGAGGGGACATCTAGAGAATGTGAGCCTTGAATCCATCTGATCACCGAGAGGGAATCTCCAACAACCAGAGAATTGTCTAAATCTAACCATTTGGAGCATTGGAGGGCACCCCATAAAGCCAACAACTCAGCCCGACAGTTATCCCCAACACTAGCGGACCAATAGAATTTGTAGTGGACAGAAGGGTCTAATTTGAGTAAGACACCACAACCACAATGGCCTTCCGAGGAAGCACCATTAAAGAAGCAAATCGGGAATCTGCCACCCAAGTTAATGAATGAGATGGATCTGAATGGGGGTTTGGGATACCAAGGACCGACCTCCATGAAAAGAGTCAAGATCCAGAGGGATGTGGACATAGAGTTGGAGGGAATGCCTTCGAAGATCATCTTGTTTCTAGATAGCCAAATGCCCCACAAGACATAAAAGGGGACAACTCCATAAGCAATGGCTTGAAGAGACCATGACTCAAAGCACAAAGAAAAATGGAGCATATATGTAGTCAATTTTGTTAAATTTTTGTAGAGGATCAAAAAAATTTGAACCCAATATAACTTTCAAATTTTATTAAATTATGTAAAGCATCAAAAAGTTTTGAACTCAATAACTTTCAAAAAAACATTATCATGACAAAAAATGTAACCAAATATAACCCCAAATACTTACTATAACTAACCACAAATTTTAACTAACATAAATATTTATTATTAAAAAAAAAATTAAAATAACAATTAAAATAAAATAATATCAAAACTACATAAAAATAAAACCAACCCAAAAATTTGATTTCATTATAAAATTGAAAATTATAATTTTAAATAAAATAAAATGTATTTGTAAAATTAAAATATATAAAAAAATATAATTAAATTTCATTATAAAATTTAAAATTTTAATTTTAAATAAAATAAAATAAAATTTGTTTGTGAAATTTAAAATATAGTTTAAACTTATTTTAAATTTAAAAAGTCGGGAAAAAAAACTCCCTATCAAAAGTCATACTGAATTATAAATTACAACTTTAATTCTGTCAAATTCATTCCAAATAATGGTAATTTTTAGGTAAATTTAGAGATTACAATTTCAGTATAAATTACAACTTTAATTCTGTCAAATTCATTCCAAATAATGGTAATTTTTAGGTAAACTTAGAGATTACAATTTTTTCAATGAAATGGTTGAAAATGTTATCTGAATTAATATCAGAGCCAGAGCGAAAATAATAAAATATTTTAATAAATAATTTCCATTTCAATAAAATACATGATTTTAGTTTTTTCCAATATTTTGGTTAATAAATTGATTTTAGTTTTTTCCAATATTTTGGTTAGTAAATTACAGATTTGCAATGGTGAGTAAAGAGTTGGTTTTAGTGACTTATTAGATTTTTTAGTAAAATTTTGAAGAGAAATTTTTATTTGTATTATTAAAATTGGTTTTTTTAATATATATATGGATTCAGCTCTTGAAAAACTTCTTGGGCATTCATCAACATTGTTTTTTCAATAAATTCTTACTAGATTTTAGAGAAATTAAACCAAAAAAAACCATAAGGAAAACTTCTAAAAAATCACTAAAGACAGCTAGATATCCTAGATCAATGAAATAGTTGAAAATATTGGCTAAATCAACATGATAGCCAATAAAATAATAAAACATTTTAATACAAATTCGTTGATTTCAATAAAAGCATGTTTTTTCTTAATTTTGGTTATTTTTAAAATATTTTTCAATTAAATTTAATTGGATAAGAATGTATTGAAAGTTCAAAATTTATATAAATAGATATCTTTAAATTTTAAAAGAAATAAAAAGCCAATTTTAAATTAAATATTTAAAATAAAATATTCAGCTCAAATCAAAAGTTTCATTAAGATCATAATTTTGATAAAGGGTTAAAAACCGTAACTAAATCATGTCATACGCGAAAATAAAGTTGATTAAAAAAAACTCTAATTCTGAATTTTAATTAAATCAGGTCACAATCGAAAATAAATTTAATAATAACAACAAAACCACTTTATATCACAATAAATAAGTTGAATGATTGATTGAATTGAAAATGCAACACCTGGAATTATGTCAAAGTCAGCGTTTGCATCACGCATATGTCGGTAAACTTGCAATTTCAACTGGTTTTTATCTCGAGACAATCTGGTTTTTCGCTGATCATTGATGATATATTCACACACCCAAACAAGAATATCGAAATAAAATTTTCATGAAGGGAAAGTATATTTGCTTTAACTGCAGTCCTGATTTGCATGCAGGTCGAAATAGGGCATGCTTGGAAACCCGCCGGCGCAAAACCAGGCCAGACAGCCCGCAGTTTATGCCGCCATTAGAAAAACCTGTATGAAAAAAACAATGGAGAATTGCGGAGGCACTCTGTACGGTGCAAGGACATGTTACTATCAGCAAAATCTCCGACCCAATTACCAACACAACTCATGCCAACTTTGAGACTTCGTTTCAGATATTTACGGAAAAGCTTTCGCTTCATATATATTTTATGGAAAAGCCCTTCGACGTTGCGTTGGATCGTTCGCGAGGTGATTTATATAAATCAAAAAGCGGCTAAAAACCCAAAATTTAAAAAACATGACAACGAGAGAAATTGCCCCGAATTGCAGAAAGACCGAAATGACAGATTTTCATAATCATAATACAGTAGGGAACAAATTGAATCTTATGTAACAAGAATTTTAGCCCATTTTCTTTAGAAACCCAACATCTGTCATAAGAATTTTACACGTGAAAGGCTCGTCTGTAATTTGTTCACTACAAGAGAATTTTTACAGAATCATTTTAAAATTGCAGAGGATTCCAATGAAGTACGTTTTGGAAACAAGTAAATCAGATCACAAATTCCAGCTTTTAGAATTTTGGCATTTGAAATCAGGTTACCAACTCCGGACTTTAGAATTTAGAATTTGAAATCAGGTTACCAACTCCGGACTTTAGAATTTAGAATTTGAAATCAATTCACCAATTTCGGCCTTCAGAATTTTGGTATTTGAAATCAATTTTATACCAACTTCAGCTTTTGGAATTTTGGTATTTAAAATCAATTTTACACAAATTTCAGCCTTCAAAATTTGCCTTCAGAATTTTGATATTTGAAATCAATCAATTTTACACCAACTTCCGCCTTTAAAATTTTGGTATTTCAAATCAATTTTACAAATAATCCCAACAATGTTCTATTGGACGAAATTACTAAAATCTAAAACAAAACAAAAACGGGATGAAATTGCAGAGATATCTCCAGAGAAAAAAGCCACAAAAGTAAAACTCTATGAAATTGCAGATATCTCAAGACATGCCCACAAAAGTTAAATTGCAGATACCTTTAGAGACAGGCCACAAAAGTGAAAATGCAGATATCCCCAGAGACAAAACACAAAAGATACTTTTGTTACAACTCAAAATATTTTATTGCCATATATATATGTATACATGCTCGCTACATTTCAAGGCAAATATATCAAAACTGCCGCGGTGGCGCTCATTACAGGTATAACTATAACCAGAGAATTTACAAAAATGGATCTCAATGTGCAGAGCACAACAAAAATCGAAACCAAAACCGACATCATCATAAAGCAAACCGACTGAACACCCAAAACGACACGTCATTCTTTCGATCCTTCAGCTACCTGTAACTGGGCGTATAACAGAGCCAAGTAGTCGCATACAGTGGATAACAAAATCTACTACTTGTACATCAAAATACATACATAACCGAAGATACGAGGCAAAAATCAAAGGAGTACTATTGCTGCTATTAAGGTTAGCTGGGGTTACGTCTAGCTATACCGATGACTTATAGAAAGGCACCCTGATCACGGGAACACAGTATAGAGGATTAGCCATTTCGCAGGACAATTTAAGGACCTCGGACAAATCAACCGGACGTTCAGCACTAGGAATCCATTGAAAATGATGCAGCAATTTGGCCACCCAGAGATTCACAGTGGCGAGACCCAGAGCCTTCCCAGGGCAGACTCGACGACCTGCACCGAAAGGCGCAAGCCTCAAATCGTTCCCCCTGACATCGACGTTTTTCCCACCCTCCGCCTCGACGAACCTCTCAGGGCGAAACTCGTTCGGCGATTCCCAAATCTGAGGGTCGTGAGTAATCGACCACATATTCACCATGGCGGTCGTACCGGCTGGAACACAGAATCCACCGGCGATGTCCACATCCTCAGTTGACAGACGAGCCCATGACAAAAGGGGACCAGGCGGATGCATTCGTAAAGCCTCTTTCACCACCCCTTGTAGATACCGTAGTTTCGGAATATCCTCATCCCTGACGCTTCGTTCACGCCCGACTACCTGGTCCAGCTCTGCCTGGGCTTTCTTCTGAGCTTCAGGATTCAGCACCAGCTCCGCCATGGTCCACTCTGTGAGCAAAGCCGTCGTGTCGGTACCACGAAAAATCATTTCCTGCGCCAAACCAAAACCCAACCAGTACAAGTCAAACAAGAATCTTATTCCAATAAAAAGCGAAAACAATATATTCATGGTATATGAATGGTGTGGGTTCAATTTTCTTTGGGTTCATTAGAATCAGGTAATAGATGAACCTACTGCCAAATTATTGATGGTAATATATGAATATACCTTTTGCGAAATTATTGGTGTTCACGAAAGACATTCAATCTTTCTGTAAAAGCCTAAAGGTCAGGTTTTTAGAAATAGAACTTAATGGGCCAGTCAATTATACCAGGCTTTTAGAAATAAAGTCTACTGGTCGGGTAACTTATGCCAATGTAGAATCAGTCTGACACAATAGGCAAAGGTTCAATTTTTCGTGAGTCCATCCAGTCCGGCTTTCAAAACAGAGTGTACTAGGCAGACAGAGTGTACTAGGCAGGTAAATTATACTAGTCTTCAATCAAGCTTTCAAAAACAGAGTGTACTAGGCAGGTAAATTATACTAGTCTACAATCATTCAGAAAAAAAAAAAAAAAATTAATGAATAATGACAATATACTACCCAAACAAAGTCTACTAGGCAGGTAAATTATACAGTCTTCAATCAGGCTTTCAAAAACAGAGTCTACTAGGCAGGTAAATTATACTAGTCTACAATCATTCCGAGGGAAAAAAAAAAAATTATGAATAATGACAATACTACCCACCCATAATACTGCTATCATGTCCTCCTCATCAAGCTTATCTTCACCCTGCAGCGAAAGCAAAACATCAACAAAATCAGAATCTGCGCTGCTCTCCTTACGCGGGCTCTGCCTGTGCTCTTGGATAATATTTTTAACAAAGCATTTCACCCGTGGCACAAGCTTGGCACAGCGAGCATGAATACGAAGAGGGTCAAGAATTCGCAGCCATGGGAGATGATCAGCCCAGTTAAAAGCTCCCAGCAGTTGAAACCCCTCATCCACCATTGCCCGCAGGTTCTTGACTTCTTCACTTTCAGAACTCATATCAAACCTCCTTCCAAAAACACTTCCCATGATATTGTTCAGAGCAGCTCCTTGGAGATGCCCTCTAAGCCTAACAACCCCATTAGACTGATGCTCATTTTGGATTTTGACAAGCATTTCAACAGCATCAGCTTGGCGTCCAGCTTCATGTGCAGCAATTCTGCGAGGAGCAAAAAGATGAGCAGAAGAGATTCTCCTCAGCAACTTCCAGTAGTCTCCACTTGGGGCAAAACCAATGGCTCTCCCAAACAGCAACTGCTGCGCAGATTGCTTGAGGGGTCTGTTGGCGAAATGAGGAGAGCTCAGCAACTCTCTAGCCACCTCAGGGTCCGACGTAATAACAGCTGGAGTAGACCCCAAGCTAAACGCCATGAGCTTCTTGGCACCATGAAAACGAGCCAGAGAGTCGAGCTTGCGGTGAGCAAGACCAACGCTCATGTCCATGAGGCTCCCAATTACAGGCCATCCTCTAGGTCCAGGAATGGGCAAACCTTTCTTGTATCTTCCAGCCCATGCACATCCTCCAGGACTAAACCAGGTCACAACCACAGTACAAACAGCAGCAAGAATCAATGCAACATAGACAGTCCACTGACGCCATGCAGAAACTTCGTCGGAGGACTGCAAGAAACAGCCACGCCCATCTTTTGCAAAGACAGTTAAGGCATAAACCCACCACCCCCCACCTCCAGAGCTCCCATGATTACTATCCATTTTCAGAAATTACTTAAAACACACAGAGAGCACAGAACAATATAAACACACACACCACCACCAAAGACTGTTCTCCAGCAGCGCATGCAAAGATGAGAATGTTTCAGGGCGCGATCTGAATTTATAGCATGATTGACAGAGCAAAGAGAGAGAAAAAAGCGGCTTCGGGGAAACGAGGAGAACCGTTGAAACAATATTTTTTGAAATTAGTGCATTGACAAGGGTTTGAACTTTGGTCGCATGCAAAGCCAATCAAACGGAACGGTATGATAGCAACAAAAATTTAAAAGAAAACAGGGGTGCTAATGACTTTTTTTTTCTTGTGCCAGGTAGTGGAAAAATGATTACTGGCCTTGAAGATAGCCCCGAAAAGCGGCCGTGGGCACGGTTCTCAATGCCAGGATTATCGAAAAACCCTAGGGTTTAGGGTGGCCAGGGAATTATCAATGCTAATAAGTAGAATCCGAAATAAATCAATAGGCGGCGCAATAAAGTCTGTGATCATTCCACAAGAATCAAGGGGTGTCATCCACGATATCACAAGTACAAGATATATTGCTATCCTTATCATTCTATTTCCTTTATCTTTCATGCTGTGACTGGTCCCCTCTTTTAGTTCATCATGAACTGAGTTGAATTCCCTTGGCTGACCTAACTGGTGAGGCACCCCTCACCTGGAACAACACATGGGGTCATTTAATAATCAGATAGCTTTTTGTAAAAAAGATGCCAATTTCCCTTTCACATCATTTGGATGGATGTGATGAAAGCAGTGGTGGATCTCTGTGAAGGTCAGGGGAGGGGAGATTTGGTTAGTGTGTGTTACCATATTTTATTATAAGATCAGGGTTTGGGTGTGGTCTCCTTCCTTCCATGAACCTTATGCTCTGAATGATTGGCAGCAGCTTACCACTTTTGTGCTCTATCTGATCCTCTATCATGTGCAATGCAGTGGCTATAATAAGTTGAGTGTTGAGGAAGCTCATAATGATGGTTGAATGGTACAGATAACATAACCCACAATCCTGAAGAGGGCGGTCATAACCTTAGTCATCCTGGAATGATAATTGGAAAGTTTTACAGGTCCCTGCTACTTTAAAATTTCCATTATTAGATATAAAAAACCCTGAACCATGTGCAGAATAGACTTCAACAACTTTCTGTCAATTTATAATCTTATGGCCTCTTTGTGTTACAGAATTAACACAGGTCACCCTCTTCTCCATAGCCATTTTGGAATCATATGAAAGTTTTTCTGGTCTTTCCTGTTTCAAAACTTCCATTTTAACATATAACACTTTACAATTATATTGAAACATGTGCAGCATAGACCTGAGTAACTTTCGGTCAATTTACAGTCTTCTGATGTTGGAGCAATAATAAAATCCTCCATGGTGGTTGATTCATTGTATCATTTCATTCAACAATGCACCCATGCATGCATCCACCTTGGCTGGGTCGATTCTTGAAATGAGCAACTTGTAAAGAGAAGGAACCTGGAAAGTCTAATACCTTGACTTCGAAATTTCTTCTTACCAGATGTTAACAGTAGAATACTAAAGTATCATTATACAAACGCTACCATTGTATAAAGTCCTTGCTTACCAATTTCCTTGGCTGTAAGCTTTCGCCATCCATTGTGAACATGAAAAGGAAGGAAAAAGTTGCTTTTACGGATGATAAAGTATTTTAGATTATGCTTTTCCTATTACAAATAGAGCTAGCAAATATCTCCAAAGTTTAAAGAAATGGCAAATAAAATGAGATTATTGTTGGAGTAAGATGTGAGAAGTTGGATGATAATTAATTTAACAATTAATTAATTAATTGAAAATAATTTATTTATAAATATATTTAGCTATATAAAAAATAAATTATTTATAAATATATTTAGTTGTATAAATGGGTTTGCAAGGAAAAGAGCATGATTTGTTGATAGTGTTATTTTCCAAACTCTAAGTTGTGTGACTTAATTTTAAATTGAGATTAGAAATATGCATAATGGTTTTGTTATGGTGTAGACATTTTAAGGTTAAGGAGTGAGTTGGAAGTTATATTGTTGTCTTTATTTATGGGTTGACTCTAATATATTTAATAATTCAAATAAAACCTTAACAAGCATAGAAATCATGTTTTTTGTTGATCAAAAAGTGAATCTATATAGACCTTAGTACTTACCATATGAGTTTATGGATGTTCCATATGGGGGTTTAGAATTTGGAACATTTTATAGTTGATGTTTATTTTGTCAAATTCAAGGGATCAATTTTGACACATTTTCAAGGTGTCAATTGGGTTTAGTTAGAGTGATTAAGAGGAAAGTTCTTATCCTTCCTTGCCTAGGTTCAAATCCCACTTTGTGACATGCTTATTCTCTTCGTCAGCTTATTGTTGAGTATTGATATGGCCTTGATCCCTAAAGAATTTGGCTTATCATGCGTATTATCGTTGGAATAAGAAGTACATAGTGGATTTCCCTAGAAAATGCATCATCAAAAACAACAAATAAATATATAAAAATAAACATCTTTGAGGCCTCATTGGAATATGGGAGGTTACAAATGTGGAGAAATCCACTAGAGACTTTTAGAAGCATCATGGAGGTCCTAAGAGGGCTTGTAAACGCCAATCGTAGCCCTAATTTTAGCTATCAAAACCTAGCAAAATGGGGAAAAGGATTCATTTTTCACTAGCCATAGTTGTCCCATGATGTGAGAGTATGGAGGATATGGTAATAGTCCAATTAGACAAGCATATTGTAGAATACTATAGAATATCATAGCGTCTAATAGTTTCATAATAAGCTTGAAACCCTTTGTAATATATATTGCAATCTTCATAATATAATAGAATAGAAGGCATAGTCCGTTGAATGTTCATTTTCCCACATGGAATTCTAGTGCAAAAATTTGTGTTCCATTGTGCATGTCTTCCTATGTAGTTTATTTCATATGTTGTTATAGTTAAAGAATCCAAGTGATGTGTTCTGATTTTTGTTATAGTGTTAAAAATACAAAAGATTGTTCCACAATCAACCATAGGCTTGTCGTAGCAATTTAAATTTAGATATGTTTGGGTTAGTCAATCATTGGAATGTCAAGGTGATTTATAGATCATATTGTAGAATTTTCTCTACAAATTAGCTAACTCACTGATATCATGTAGAAATTTCACCTGCAGATCCAACTGATATATGCAATGTACTAAAGCATAATACTAGATCTACAACCACCATAAACTTAGCGAAAGCTTAATTGAAGATGAGCAACATCAAGCATGAACAGATATAACTGAGAATGAGAAGTAATCAACCATAACACAGAATATATAACCTGGGGAAAGCACCAGCCTAAAACCCCATCTCTGTATTATCAATCAAGTGGAAATCCTCAACAACATACAAAAAAGAATCAGCTCAAAAGCTATCCTACTCTCTCTGTACTCTGATGATGTAGCTCATGGACTACCTAGGCCTGTATATATAGGCTGCACAAGTCCTCCAAGCTCCCATTTCCTTGTGCAGTTTTGATTGGGGTCCAATGTCATAACATGTGTGAATTGGCCACATCATACCTGATGTAACCTTAGGTCCAACTACACAATCCATAAGGAATAATATTCCTTCTGCATGCAAGGAATATTCACAAAGGAATATCCTAGCAACTGATAGTACACTGGGTCTCTATCTGAACTGACATGCATGAGTTATCCATGAGTGAATCTTCAGTTATCTGAAAATACCAGTTGTTACATGCATGCAAGCATTAACAAACTAAATCTCATTAATTTAACAACTTGTTAAATTAATCTAACTGGACTTGACTCAGTTAACTGAGCCAACTAATTACAACTCATCCTCATCCTTTAACTGATGGTTAAATCCCTCAATCAAAGGAGAAATTGTTGCATGTCCACACATAGACTTCAAGTTCGTAATTCCTTAACTAATTAACTCAAACTTAATTAGTTAATTAATTTACAAACTGCTGTTAATATCAAATTTGAATTTTTTACTTCCTATTTCTAGTCCAGGGACTAACTAAAATAGGATTCCACACTGAACTGCTAAAAATAGAACTTCTATTTTTAGCACTTCCATTTTTCATTCCTTGTTGCCCAATCCAGCACTGATACCTAAACTGCGATTTTTAGCAGTGCTATTTTTATCATTTCTTGTTGTTATTTTCAACACTCCCTCTCAACAAGAAAGGCTTCCTCTCGAACCCGATCATGTACCTTCGGAATGTTCTGCATGCAACACATCTACCAAGTGTGGTTCTTCCAACAACTCTCGAAACAAAAAACACTCCCAACTGACCTCTCTGTTGGGCTAGAAACATACTCTGATGCTGAAGCTCTACCTGCTGCTGACAAGTGCTCCCTCTTTGACCTCTGCACTACTGCAACATCTCCATGCATCTCGCACCGTTGCACACCTCTTTGTGCTACCCTACATTGTGCAACACACTTGTGCCTCTCGCATTGTTGCAGCCTGCTAGCTCTACGTTGTCCTGGGATTCCTGCACTGTAGCTCTCTCTGCCACTCCATTCGCATTGTTTCTACCCAATTAGTCAGTTCTGCTACTCCTCATCGGGGCTCCCGTAGCAAAGTCAAATTAAGGAGGTTTAGTACCTCAAGGATCCTGCCCCTCCTCCTTGGGATGATCACTCCACATCGCCCCACCTCCTACCTGGAGGTATGGCTGCATGTGATCCCTCTACCCACTTGGCTCGAAGTTTCCCCCTACTGGAGGCCTCTGCATGAGTAGATGTCTCTACTCGATCTCCTCTTAGCCTCCCCTGTTGTGGCTGCTTCATAACCTCCTGAAGCCGCTGCACCGATCATGGCTCCTCCACAATCGTCTGAGACTTCTTCTGGCACTGCATGTTGAGAGGTAATATACTCTCCCTCTCAACCACCAAGTCTCCATCAGTTTCCTTGCTTCTCAAGGCTTTGCATGCATCTTGAACCTCAAGAGCATACAGGTTCTTGACCCGTGAACCAATCTGCTTCACCTATCTAGTGATGATGTGTCTAAGGAAAACCTTTCCCTTACTGAAGACTACATCATAGCCTCTGTCTTCCAGCATCGCGATCGACACCAAGTTTCTCTTCAGTCCTGGTACATACTTGACAACGATCAAGGTAAGGCGAGCTCCATGCTCCCTCTGGAAAATAACCGTGCCTATACCTGAGACACTATATTTTTCATCATTACCCATCACTATGAGTATCTGGAGATCTTTCTCCTCCAAAATACTGAACAAACTCTTGTCACCGGTCATGTGGAGAGAAGCTCCACTGTCAAGAAACCAACCACTTCCCACCATGGATGAAACCATGCATGCGAAGAGTGTGAAATCCAACTCGAACTATGAAGCAAGTGCTTCACCTTCAGATCCTTCCCCGGATCCCTTCTTGGATTTCCTCTGTGGACAATTTGTAGCAAAATGGCCCACCTCATGACAATGATACCATCACACTTTCGATTTGTCAAACTTCTTCCCACCATGGGAAGAACTGGATTCGGAAAGAGAAACCTTCTCCTTCCCCTTCTTCGCCTTACTCGCTAAGGCACAATTCTCTTCATCCGCCATGGATGAAGAACCATCTCTGGTGCTTCTTCTTATCTCCTCCTGCATCAAATCCGATCAAAGTCGTTCACAATCTGGTATTTTCTCTCTTCCATTAACCGAGTCCTGGTAGCTATGCCAACTCTTAGGAAGACCGAGGAGTGCAAGACTCACCATGTCATCATCAGAGGTCATGATCCCTACACTTCCAAGCTCATCCCTGCATGAGGTGAGCTTGTTCAGATACATAGAGATCGTGTCCCCACTTTCACACTTGATCTTTCGAAGTTTGTCCTTCAGTGCCAGCTTCCTCTAATCACTGCTATTCTGATAAAGATCTTTCAATGTTTTCCACATCGAAAACGGAGTCTCCTTCCCATGGAGGCTCGAGACAATGTGATCTCGAACTCCCTCCAAGAGGATTCTCCTAGCTCTAGCCACACACTTCTTCCATTTCGCCAGTTGAGTAGCATCAATTGGCTTCTGGACTTCTTGATCAATGAAGTCCTTTAGACCATTATCTTCTAATACTGCCTCCATGCGATCCTTCCAGGCTATATAATTCGAACTGCCATCAAGGGCATATTCGAGTCTCAAACCATAGAACGCCATCGGTGAAATAGATGTGATAAGAACTCAATTCAATATTCAGAAACCACAAACTTCAACTTCTCCCTTCTTGTATATTGTTCTTCCTTGATCACCTGTGCTCTGATACCATGTAGAATTTTCTCTACAAATCAGCTAGCTCATTGATATCATGTAGAAATTTCACCTGCAGATCCAACTGATATATGCAATGTACTAAAGCATAATACTAGATCTACATCTACCATAAACTTAGCGGAAGCTTAATTGAACATGAGCAACATCAAGCATGAATAGATATAACTGAGAATGAGAAGTAATCAACCATAACACAGAAGATATAACCTGGGGAAAGCACCAGCCTAAAACCCCATCTCTGTATTATCAATCAAGTGGAAATCCTCAACAACATACAAAAAAGAATCAGCTCAAAAGTTATCCTGCTCTCTCTGTACTCTGATGATGTAGCTCATGGACTACCTAGGCCTGTATATATAGGCTGCACAAGTCCTCCAAGCTCCTATTTCCTTGCGCAGTTTTGATTGGGGTCCAATGTCATAACATGTGTGAATTGGCCACATCATACCTATTGTAACCTCAGGTCTAACTACGCAATCCATAAGGAATAATATTTCTTCTGCATGCAAGGAATATTCACAAAGGAATATCCTAGCAACTGATAGTACACTGTTCCTCCATCTGATCTCAACTGGGTCTCTATCTGAACTAACATGCATGAGTTATCCATGAGTGAATCTTCAGTTATCTGAAAATACTAGTTGTTACATGCATGCAAGCATTAACAAACTGAATCTCATTAATTTAAAAACTTGTTAAATTAATCTAACTGGACTTGACTCAGTTAACTGAGCCAACTAATTACAACTCATCCTCATCCTTTAACTGATGGTTAAATCCCTCAATCAAAGGAGAAATCGTTGCATGTCCACACATAGACTTCAAGTTCATAATTCCTTAACTAATTAACTCAAACTGAATTAATTAATTAATTTACAAACTGCTATTAATATCAAATTCGAATTTTACTTCCTATTTCTAGTCCAGGGACTGACTAAAATAGGAATCCACATTGAACTACTAAAAATAGAACTTCTATTTTTAGCACTTCCATTTTTCATTCCCTGTTGCCCAATCCAGCACTGATACCCAAACTGCTATTTTTAGCACTTCTATTTTTATCATTTTTTGTTGCTATTTTCAACACATATTGGTATTATAGTGGATTTATTTATGTGTTTGATGATTTGAGGCATAGCATATGGTTACATGAATCAATAAAGCCATATCCATGAGAGATTTATACCATATTGATCTTGAGATCAACGTAAGAAGGGTTAAGAAACACAGACTACATAAATGAAAAAGAGCATCGGGAAGGACTCGTTAATGAGGTAGAAGGAGATTCATGAGGTTAGAAGCTCAAGTAGTTGATATTTCCAGGAGCATGACTGCTTTTGAGAAGAACATAGGCCCCTTTTTGGAGAACCCTAAATCTCATGAGAAACTAGAAAATCATTAGGAGCCAAGGAAAGAGAATGAAGAACCAAAGTTCAAAAAGGTGATATCAGTAACCAATCTCCTCAACATGCATTTAAAACGAAAGCAAAGGTCAAGTATCATTATACAAACACTATATGTGTGTAAAGTCCTTGCTCATCAATTTCCTTGACTATAAGCTTTTGCCATCCACTGGAAACATAAAAATGAATGAAAATGGTTGCTTCCGGGTGATAAAGCATTTTATATTATGCTTTTCCTATTACAAATAGAGCTAGCAAATAACTTCAAAGGTATAAAGAAATGGCAAATAAAATGAGATTATTGTTAGAGTAAGATGTGAGAAGCTGGATGACAATTACTAAATAAGGATTTAACAATATAAATTAATTGAAAATAAATTATTTATAAATATGTTTAGTTGTATAAATGGGTTTGTAAGGAAAAGAGAAGGATTTGTTGATTGTGTTGTTTTTCAAAGCGACATAATTTTAAATTGAGATTAAAAATATGCATAATGGTTATGTTATGGTGTAGAAATTTTAAGGTTAGTGAGTTAGTTGAAAGTTATATTGTTGTCTTTATTTATTGGTTGACTCTAATATATTTAATTAATAATTGAAACAAAACCACAATAAGCATAGAAATCATGTTTTTTTTGTTGGTTTAAAAGTGGATCTACATAGACATTACCATATGAGTTTGTTGATGCTCTATATGAGGGGATTAGAATTTGGAACATCTTATAGATGACCGTTATTTTGTCAAATTCAATGGATCAACTTTTGACACATTTTCAAGGTGTAAATTGGGTTTGTTAGAGTGGTTAAGAGGAAATTTCTTATCCTCCCTTGCTTGGGTTCAAATCCCACTTTGTGACGTGCTTATTCTCTTCGTGAGCTTATTATTGACTATTGACATGGCCTTGATCCCTAAAGAATTCATCTTACCCTGGGTATCATCCTTGGAATGAGAAGTACATGGTGGATTTCCATAGAAAATGCATCATGTAAAACACAACAAATAAATAAATAAAAATAAACTTTGAGGCCTTCATTAAAATATGGGGAGTTACAAATGTGGAGAACTCCACTAGAGACTTCTAGAAGCATCATGGAGTTCCTAAGAGGGTTTGTAAATGTCAATCCTAGCCCTAATTTTAGCTATCAAAACCTAGCAAAATGGGGAAAAGAATTCATTTTTCACTGGCCATAGGTTATCCCATGATGTAAGAGTATGGAGGATATGGTAATAGTCCAATGAGACAAACATATTGTAGAAGACTATAGAATATTGTAGTGTCTAATAGTTTTACAATAAGCTTGGAACTTTTTGTAGTCTATATTGTAATCTCTATAATATAAGGAAATGGAAGGCACAATCCATTGAATGTTCACTTTCCCATGTGGATTTCTAGTGCAAAAATATGTTTTCCATTTTTCATGCCTTCCTATTGTAGTTTATTTCATATATTGTTATAGTTAAAGAATTCAAGTGGTGTATTTTGAATTTTTTTAAAGTGTTAAAAATACAAAAATATGGATGCAAAATAGTAACCATAGCCTTATTGTAGTAATTTTAAATTTATATATATTTGGGTTAGTCGACCATTGGAATATCAAGGTGATTTATAGATCATATTAGTATCAAAGTGTATTTGTTTATGTGTTTGATGGTTTGAGGCATAGCAATATGGTTACATGACTCAAGAAATCCATATCCATGAGATAATCGTACCATATTGATCCCGAGGTTAGCACAAAAGGGTTAAGAAATAAAGGCTACATAAATGAAAAAAGAGCATCTAGAAGGACTCGTCAATAAGATAGAAGGAGACTCATGACGTTAGAAGCTCAAGTAGTTGATATTTCTAGGAGCATGACCACTCTTGAGAAGAACATATGCCCTTTTTTGGAGAGCCCTAAATCTCATGAGAAACTAGAAAATCATTAGGAGCCAAGGTTAGAAACTCAAGTAGTTGATATTTCTAGGAGCATGACCACTCTTGAGAAGAACATATGCCCTTTTTTGGAGAACCCTAAATCTCATGAGAAACTAGAAAATAATTAGGAGCCAAGGAAAGAGAATGAAGAACCAAAGTTTAAAAAGGTGATACCAATAACCAATCTTCTCAACATGCATTTAAAATGAAGGCAAAGGTAAAATCAAACCCCATGAATGTGAGGTAGAACCACTTAAATTGAATCATTGGTTGCAACAATTAGAAGTCTAGTTTAATGTGCATAGTGTAGGAGAGGAGGATAACAAAAAATCTTGACTAAATCTAGAAGGGCATATAGAGACTTGGTGGGAGAGCTACATTGAGGCATTTAGGATAGGGGGGGAGCCACCAGTAACTAAATGGGAGGTATTCAAAGACCTCCTCAAGACCCAATTTTACTACATCATATTTCAAGAGTACTAGAAAATTCTTTAGTACCAATATCAATAGAGGTTATGATAGAATGTATAAGAGTGCACTATCATAGTTATAGAAACAACCAATCTAATTGGGAATAAATCCCTAAGACCTTGATGTGTTATCAAGTACTTGGGTGATCTTCATAGTCACATATGAAGGCAACTTATGCTATTTGAGCCCAAGAATATATATGAGGCTTTTGTATCGGCCTACTACATTGAATCTAACAATAAGAAAGTGCAACCAAATGGTTCAAAATTGACAAAGCAACATGGAGGTTCATGTAACAATGAGAATAAGGGAAAAGGTACAAACAACAAGACGCATACCACCACATGTATGGTAGGACCCTATAATTAACCATCACAACCATTGCAATATTAGAAATCATATAAAAGAAATGTTTAAAAATGCATCCACAGTGGAATCCTAGGGGTCGCAAGTAGGACAATTCCAATAACAAGAATATTTGAATGGAAGTGAGAAAGGAGATAGAAAGCAACTCGGACATGGATGAAAATTATGTAATCATAACAATGCAGAAGGAGGTGAACATGACTAACCTCCATCCTAAAGAGGAGTTAGT
This sequence comes from Pinus tabuliformis, assembly GCA_031772625.1. Classification (NCBI taxonomy): domain Eukaryota; kingdom Viridiplantae; phylum Streptophyta; class Pinopsida; order Pinales; family Pinaceae; genus Pinus; species Pinus tabuliformis. The sequence goes on along the minus strand of CM062808.1, from coordinate 777,210,363 downwards.
AAAACTATTCCATATTAGGATTCATTAAAGAAGAATAAGGTAGATATTATTTTCAATTTTGATTCACAAGCAAACCTCATTACAAAGGACCTAGTAAGTGAACATGGTTTATAAATGAATGATGACCCTTATGCATACCCATTGAATTGGATCATTAAGGATGTAGAACTAAAAGTTACTAAACAATGTAAACTTAGATTTGTCATTAGTGCAAACTTTATTAATGAAGTAAAATCCATTTTAGTACATATTAATCAGCATGGTGTCGTGTTTGGTAACCCCTATATGTATATGAATAAAGCTAGCTTTGGGATAAGGGTTAACCAATACCACCTAATCAAGAATTTATTATATCATTTATCATCATTGTGCAGAAGTGGGAGCCTAAAATATCTCTAGTAAGTGCACCCCAACCTAACAGATTAGTCAACTCAACTAAGAAGCATGTACTTATTTATTGAGACAAAACTAGAAGGAAACCCACTTTGAAAGTGTGACAGAACTCTTTGAATGATGTAGAAAATAACAAAAGCACCAATTCAAAAAGATTTGTAGGCATATAGAAGTGTTCGAAATCATGAAAGGAATGTCACCCAAAATAAAATCTGAGAATGAGATATAATTATTTTTTTCCTCTCCTTTATCAAATATGATCCCTATACATAGAGTCAAGATTGGAGTCAAATTAAGTTAAGAAGCAATTGCAATATTACTAGAACAATGATCCATAAGGCTAAGTCACTGTGTGGTTCCCCGATCATATTGGCTCCAAAGAAGGACTAGACTTGGAGAACGTGTAATAACTATTTAGCTCCAAATAATATCTTTCCTGAGAATCAATGCCTTTTTCCTTGGACATGTGACTTGTTAGATGTAGTGAACCTTGATAGATGTAAGAGAAAATATATCTCTTAACTTCATAAATAAATCCTTAAACTTCATAAATATAAAATGAATTGCACACAGTAATAGACACATGAACATAGAAAGAACCCTTAAAGTAGAGTAACACTATCAAAAACTCCTTGTGGAAGGAATCACTCTAAAATCAATGCTTCCTAAAAAACAATAGATCTAACATATCTCTAATGCAATAATACTTGTGTATTTATATTTTTTATTAAGTATTCCTAAGGGTATATGATAATTACTCCTTATTATATTATTTTCTTTGAACTACACAATGGGCCTATTTTACTACCCATCAACTACCAAGTGGGAATATTCCATGATTATGACCACAATACATTCATTATCCCCTTGGATACCACCCTAGTTGCCCCATATTATCCTCCCTAAGTACATTATATTCATTCTCCCTTCACATGTTTCATCCTTGAAACATGGGATAAAGACATATAATATGACTTACTAACCAATGTAGCCAAGCGGTGTCATGCAAAAGCATCCATCCATCCTAGTGATGTGATGGCATGGGGGTTCCACCTTGTTGACCACTATCTTATCATGTTCATTCATAAAGGGGGTTTTAAATTAATGAAAAATAAAGTCATTATGTTATAAGTATTAGGGGGTGGGGGCGAAGATGTGAAGTTACAAGTTGGGGGGTTTATAGGTATTGGGGGTGTATATGATCCGAACTTATGTAGGAACACAATAAAATATAGATATGAACATAAACACAAAGATGCAACAGAAATAAATCTTCATTTCATTAATATCAAAGAACTGAAAGATGCTTAAAAGCAGAATGGAAATAAACCAGCATGGGCAATGGTAGCTTATCTCTAAGAAGAGATGTGTCGAATACATGCCTCTGAACTTGCTGACACCTAATCATCAGGATTGGGTGAATAAGTGTAACTGATGTAACTAAATAATGGAAAATATGAAGAGTCACCGGGAGATGAAATGAACAATCTCTCCCTCATGTATATAATAAATACCAACCTGAATGAATACAATGAATTGATTTGAGGAGTTACTGCCTGGTCTGACATGGTATCAGAGCCAATACCATTTTTGGCTTCCCTCTACTTTGTAACTCCCTATTCTGACACTGAATCCTATGCAGACTGGCTAGCCTGGCAGCTCTGACGCTTCCACTGGCCTGAACACATTATTCTCTATTATTCTCTGCTATGCTGCTCCTGACACTGCTCCACCTGCTATTCACTATTATTCTTTGCTCCTGACGCTGCTCCACCTGCTATTCAATATTATTCTCTGCATACAAAATGCTATTGCATTCAATATGATCTTACCGCCATTCCTCGGGTCTCCATCCCACGCAGCACAAACACAACATTATTAATAACATTGTATAATACTGCGTTGCACTCATGAGACCAAGCATGACACCCACTCCAACCATTATATAAGGAACTAAGGAATTCGTTGCCGATATTTGGTTCCTTCCTGTGCTCATATCATTTGTCATCAAACAAATGTCAGAGAACACTCAGCCCAAAACTGAGACCTCATTCTGGTGATGGTGCCGCTCATTCTGGTGAATGGTTGAAGTTGTTACAACTATGGAGAATCTCGCCACTTTGCTAAAGACTACACCAATGGTGGCGGTGGAGGGGGCAGTTGTTATCAGTGCGATGACTTCGGTCATTTTGCCCAAGATTGCCCTAACCGTGAAGCTTAGGCATATCGGAAGCCTGCAATTCCTCTCTTCTCATTCTACTTCAGCGTTTTGAATGTTGTACCCGCTGCAGCTACTCACGCCTTCCCCAAGATTTCGTGGTTTGTGGCTTTTGTTGTTGTAAGCCTGCTCTGGTTTTTGGATGGTATTGGCCAGAAGGATTCGTGGTGAAAGGGCCTAAGCTTCCGTTCTCTGAAATATGTGCGACATTTAAGATCACCATTTTTTGATATATAATTAACTCCTATGTACTTATTAGACTGCTACTTTGAATATGTACTAATTTGTTATGGGAGATATGCAACTCTGATTTTTGGTCGCAGTACATTCTAAATGAACCAGCATATTTCGTATTTCCTTGGTGATGAAACTTCATATGGTGGATTTAAGACTGTTGGTTTTAATACACTATTGTTTTAGTATCACCCCTCCTCCATATATTACTCCCTCCACCACATAACGCCATACCACCATAACTCTGGGCGCCATACCACCCTATGATATTATGTGTTCAATGAATCTTGTTCCATATACACCCTCCAAATGGTAAAACACACCCTCATTTTCAATTAGTTGTGGAAAGGAGTGTGTGTTGGAGACGGAGACAAAGAGCCAAAACAACCTACCTCAGACAAAGAGTTCGCCATTTGGGAAAATAAGAATAGCAAAGCCTATGCATTAATTGCAGCATCTGTAAGTGAAGAGGTGAGTCGCCATATTTCACCATTTTCAACTTCTTTCGAAGCCTTACAAAAGCTAAAAGAACTCTATGACTCACACTCTGCACTTGAAGTTGTTCAACTCATGATTAAACTCTTCACTCTTGAATTACAAAATAATGATCCTCTTGCTCTTGCATCCGAAGTAAAATCTATAATGCATGATATCAAAGCCACTAAGGTTGAATTGGATATTCCTCATATAGCTTTTCTCAAGGCACTTTATCCTACTTACTATGATTATCTTGAGTCATTGCAAGCAAATGGAAATCTCAAAGATATTACCTTTGACTCTCTTGTGAAAAAATTTGCTAAAAGAGAGAAAGCTTTTGGAAAGAAGACAACCCCTGAATCTTCTGAAGAGGTTGTGTGCCTTGCTCATAAAGAAAAGAATCTTGCCCAAGATTCTTCTAGAGGAAGAGGTGGTCGAAGAGGAAGAGGAAGATATTTCAGAGGCAAGGGGGGCAAACACTCTCAAGGAGAAAAGTCAGATTTGCACTGCATACGCTACAAAAGAAATGGATCACATGATGCCTCTACATGCAAGTTATGTTGGGACAAAATTGAACAACAAATAAACCAACCCAAAGGTAAAACTAATGACATAGACAAAGGTAAAGCACCTGAATCCGCTCATTATGTTGTGGCACAATGTAATATCAGAGTAAATGAAGATTTATTTAATGCTTCACTTGCTTCTCTGAAAAATGATTGGTTGCTTGATTCAGGAGCATCTTGCCACATGACTCATAGAAAAGATTTTTTTGAACAATTTACTGACAATGTTGATGGAGCAGTATACTTTGCAGACCAATCAAAACTCAAGCCATCGGGGCCTGGCACAATTAGGCTCAAATTACCTGGTCTTCCAGACTTTCTTCTACATCAGGTTCTATATCTCCCACAACTGGAGAGAAACTTGTTGTCCTTGGTCCACATCCTCCAGCAAGGTCACTCCATTCATATGTTTGATGGCAAGCTTGAGGTGAGAAAAGCATCTGACCACTCACTTGTCATGAGGGGGGTAGAAGAAGAAGGGCTTCTCAAGCTGCAGGGTACCTCTGCTCGTGCACAACATTTCTCATACAAGTCTCATTATGAAGAAGGTACACTTCCATCAAGTTTATTACGGTTTGCTAGATTTGGACATTTGAACTATGACAACCTCTGCTTGTTGAAGAAAAATGGTGTTGTTGGTTTTCCTACAATTCCTAGGAAACTTAAGCAATGTGATTCTTGTATACTAGGAAAGCATAGCAAACAATGTTTTCATGATTCACATTCAAGAGCACATAGAAAACTTGAACTCATTCATTCAGATTTATGTGGTCCAATGCCTATTCCTTCTGCAAATGGAAATAAATATATGATGACATTTATTGATGACTACACCAGAATGTGTTGGGTATATTTATTGAAGAACAAATCTGGTGCTTTTCAAACATTCAAGAACTTTCATACATGGATTGAAAATGATGCACAATCTCATATTGGCTCTATTCGCACTGATAATGGAAAAGAATATACTTCAAATGAATTTGAAAACTATCTTTTCCAACATGGGATCAAACATCAAACAACTGTGCCTTATAATCCCCAACAGAATGGTGTAGCTGAAAGAATGAATATGACAATCTTAAATATGGTGCGCTCCATGATGTTTTTCAAAAATGTAAAATTGATGTTTTGGGTTCATGCAGTTCTATGTGTTGTATATATAAAGAATAGATGTCCATCTAATGCTATCAGAAACAAGACTCCCTATGACATGTGGTATGGGCACGTTCCTTCGGTAAAGCATATCAGGGTCTTTGGTTCCACCTGTTATGCCTTGATACCAAAGGTACATAGAAACAAAATTGGTGCAAGAAGTTGTAAGTGTATCTTCCTGGGGTATTCAAACACCTCCAAAGCATACTGTCTATATGATGAAGTCAATAAAAAGTTTGTTATATCTAGAGATGTAATCTTTCTTGAAACATCCAAAACTGACAATGTTCTTGAGCGGCAACTTGATTACTTTGATAGATTCACAAATGCAAAATCATTTCAAGAATTTGATAATTAGATTCCACATCTTGAAGGGGGGATTCCTATACTAGATCAACCTATGGAATCATCTTCTGAAGCACTCTCTCCCCCGCATGAAACTCCAACAACGAATTACACTTTAAGTGATGTGATTGATAGAATTGGGAGACTCAACCTTGATTCAGTCCCAACTCAATCAACGGAGCAGCCTGGACCATCTGAGAAAGGTCCCCCACAGTGGCTGACAAAGACACTTGAAAGTGTTCATCCTGATGAGGTTGGAAAGACAGGAACTAGAAATTCAAACCAGCAAAATGGAGGTGATGTAGATGACTCTGATTCACCTGTTGATATGGATGTTTCTTATGATTGTGAATTGAATTTCTCTACAGATTTTAAACCAAATTCCTTCAAAGAAGTTGCTTCTCATGATGAATGGAAAGAAGCAATGCAAAAGGAGTATGATGCCCTGATAAAGAATGGCACTTGGAAGTTGGTTGATCCTCCATTAGGAACCAAACCAATTGGCTACAAGTGGGTCTACAAGAACAAATATAAAGCAGACTTGACAAGCACAAAGCCAGGCTTGTGGCAAAAGGTTTTGCACAGAAGGAAGGGGTCGATTATGAGGAGACCTTTTCCCCCACAACAAAATGGGCTACCATTCGGACACTCTTTGCCCTAGCAGCTCAGAATGGTTGGAAAGTCCATCAAATGGATGTAAAAACTGCTTTCTTGAATGGAAATCTAAAAGAGAATGGTTTTATGTCCCAGCCTGAAGGATTTGATGTGAAAGGACATGAACATAAAGTATGCAAACTTGTGAAATCCTTGTATGGCCTCAAACAAGCACCGCGAGCCTGGTATGAAAAACTAACTGAGCATCTTCTGAAATTCAATTTCAAACATTATGATCTTGATGATGCAACTTTATTTGTCAAGAAGGTTGGAAAAACAGTTGTATATCTTGTGGTATATGTAGATTATCTTTTGACGACAGGGAAAAATGAAAGCTACATTGCATCCATAAAGAAAGAATTGAAGAAAGGTTTTAAAATGACTGATTTGGGCTATGTTCATTACTATCTTGGTATTGAAGTAACTCAACATCCAAAATCCATATTCCTTTCTCAAAAGAAGTACATTGAAGATCTGTTGAACAGGTTTGGCATGAAAGAATGCAATCCCCTTACTACTCCAATGGAACAAAACATAAAGCTCACATCCATTGAAGGAAAAGAATCTGAGGATGCAACAAAATATAGACAGCTTGTAGGAAGTCTCAACTACCTAACTACTACCAGACCGAACATTTCATTTTCTGTTGGAATCCTCTCCAGGTTTATGCAAAAGCCTTATGAGGGAAATTGATTTCCTGAAAAAAGAGTTCTAAGGTACTTGAAGGGAACTCAAGACTTTGGAATCAAGTATACACAGGTGGACGACTTCAGCTTGATTGGATATCTGATTCAGACTTCGATGGAGACAAAGAAACTGGGGTATCTACTTCAGGTTATGCTATGAGTCTTGGATCATGAGTTGTCTCCTGGAGATCACGCAAACAATCAGTTCCAGCAGATTCCACAACAGAAGCATAATATGTGGCAGCAGCTGAGGCAACAAAAGAAATTGTGTGGCTCAGGAAAATTCTTGAAGATTTGCAGGTAAAACAAGCACAATCAACTCCACTCATGATTGACAATACCTCGGCAACAAAGTTTGCCAAGAACCCAAAGTTCCATGATCAAACGAAGCACATCAATACTAAATATCATCTGATTTGACATCATGTTGAGGCCAAAACAATCCATCTCCACCATTGTTCCACTAACGAGCAAATTGCAGACATCTTCACAAAAGTGCTTGGAAGAGAAAAGCTTGAACGATTCAGAATGATGCTTGGACTCACCAACATCCCTTCATATTAAGGGGGGGAATGTTGACACCTAATCATCAGGATTGGGTGAATAAGTGTAACTGATGTAAATAAGTAATGGAAAATATGAAGAGTCATCGAGAGATGAAATGAACAGTCTCTCCCTCATGTATATAATAAAGACCAACATGAATGAATATAATGAATTGATTTGAGGAGTTACTGCCTGGTCTGATAGAATTGTGTTACAATGAGGCTAGGTGGCATTTTTATCATTGAGAAACAATGGGAAACCCTAAACATCCAAAAACCTAACCCTAGGAGATGAAGTGCCAAAACCTATGGGTCTCGTTGGGGTTAGTTGGAATGTCAACTTCACGGGGTCGTAACTTTGGCATACGATCTCCATTTGACTATCGTAATACCTCGTTTTGAAGATATTTAAGGGAAGCCCAAAACAAAAACATAGATTACTTTAGCACTTTTTCAATCTCTCTATTTTCCCAAAAAACGTCTTTTAGGCCCTTAAAACGGCTCTGGAAGTTTAGGACCTGAAAAGCTGCTAAAATTAATAATTTGTACTACAATCAAGGAAATTGAAAAGTACAATTAAGGAAACTAAAAAGAAACTGTGGGGGTCCAAGTTGAATAGGTGGGTGGCCACCAATATTCACCTGGATCAATCCGTCCTCCTTAGGAAGCAATGGTCCCCATTGTGTTGAGTGCCTCCGTGAGATAAGGAAACTTTTGTTGAACTCAGTCCTTGGTGAGCTACTTGCCTTGGTGAAGGAGTTGGCCTGCGTTGACAACTTGATATAGTTGAATCCTCTACTGGTGAGTGTTCTTGATCTATGTGTCCATGATCCTGTCATTTGTGTCATGCTCGATGCAGCTTGGGTTGAGCTATGTTGGTGTCAACTGCTCAACAACGTTGGATGTGTCCAACAATGGGGGAAAGTATGGTTGCAGTTAGTCCACATTGAATACTGGGTGTAGACCAAGGAATGGTGGAATGCTGAGCTTGAAGGCATTGCCCCCTACAACCTTGGTGATGGTGTATAACCCATATCAGAGCGGGCGAAGCTTGCAGTGGGGCTCAGTGAGGCGCTCCTTCTGCAAATGTAACCAAACTTTGTCACCCACCTAGAACTTGTGTGGCACTTGATGTTGATCATGACATTGCTTGTACTTAGCATTGACTCTGTCCAATATGTCATGGACCTACTGGTGGATGTGTTAAATGCGCTCAATGAAGTTGTTAGCCCAGTCAGCTTTGGACTAGGCATGAGCCGAATCTTTGTGAGTAGCTGCAAATGGTATGGCCACGTCAACAGGACATAGTGGATGGAATCCCAACCCCACCTGAAAGGGATTGTGGCCAGTTGAGCTACAGAGAGTTTTCTTGTAGTTGTGTTGGACATAGGGGAGGCTTTCATCCCATGCACGTGGATGCTTCAAGTTGTACATGCGCAAAATTTGCACGATCATCCTGTTGACGACCTCTGTTTGGCCATCGGTTTGGGGATGGAAAGTCGTGGACTTAGTGAGCTTGGTATCCAGCATCGACCATAGGCTTGACCAAAATGTACTTAGGAACTTGTTGTCCTGGTTTGAGATAATGGACTGTGGGATCCCAAAATGTACCCACACTCATTCAGAGAAGAGCTTAGTAGTGGCTTCTATTGTGATACTCTTTTTCCATACTGCTAAAATGGCCATATTAGATAATTCATCGATGACCACGAACACGGAGTTATTGCCATGCTTAGTAGAAGGAAGGCCCGACATGCAATCCATGGAGATGGATTCCCAAGGCCGACTAGGGGTAGGTAGAGGAGTATATAGGCCTTGCTTCTTAATTGTTGGTTTGGAAATGGAACTAACATTGCAAGATCTGATGTACTTCCCAACATCCTATTGAAGGTTCGACTAATAAAAATACTTCTATAACACTGCCATTGTTTTCTCTAATCCAAAATGTTCAGCGACCTGAGTGTAGTGCGCCTCCCAAATCATCTTGGTATGCTCATTTGTAGTGACATAGAGTGTCCCAGGTGGCATAACAGTGCACCCTAGAGGTGAAATTTTGAAACTTGATTTCTTTCCAGGGGCATCTGGTATGTGTTACTGAAATCTGGATCACTCTTGTAAAGATGTGGCCACCCCGAAGTCTCGTGTCCACAAGAGTCGAGCACAGTGCCCAGCGCCATAACCGGTGGTCGGCTAAGACAATCTGCAATATGTTCAAATGGAACTGTTGCAAATATGTAGACCATTTATGATGGCGATTTTTATGCAACTTCGCTTGTGTGTGTATGAACTACAAAGGTCAGTGGTCTGTGTGGAGGACCATTTCTTTCCCCAAAATGTAATGCTTCCATTGTTAGTAGGTCTGCACAATAGAATACATCTCTTTATCATAAGTGGGATTCTTTCAAACTCTATATGAAAGTGTGACTATGATATACCACTGGATGCCCCTACTGGGTAAGAACTGCACCAATAGCATAGTCGGAGGTGTTTGTCTCAATTTCAAATGGTTGTTGCAGGTTTGGTAATGTGAGCACTAGTGCAGAGTAGAGACAATGGTTCAACACGACAAATGCATTTTGTTGAGATTCAGACCACAAGAAATTTTCTTTCACTCCACCCTTGGTGACTTGACTCAAAGGCAAAGTGATATGAGAGAAATCCCAATATGAACCTGTGATAGAAATTAGCAAGACCCAAAAAGTTACGAATCTCTGTTAGAATGGTTGGGATTGGCCAATCCTGAATAACTTGTATCCTAGTTGGGTCCACATGCACACCTCGCTCATCAATGATGTACGCCAAATATTGAACCTGGTTCATACCAAAAGTGCATTTCCCTAAATTGACACACAATTTGTGTTGTCGCATGGTTTGGAGGACCTATTGGATATGGTGTATGTGCTCTTCCCAACTCTGGTTAAATATCAGGATGTCGTCCAGGTACACTACCACAAACGAGTTGGTGAAGGGCCGCAAGATGTCGTCGATCAGGCGCATGAAGGTTGCGTGGGCATTTGTCAACCCAAAAGGCATGACCAACCATTTGGAAAGGCCCTCCTTGGATTTGAAGGCGATTTTCCGCACACCAGAGGTTCAATTGGTACCTGGTGATAACTGGACCTCAAGTCAATCTTGTTGAAATATTTCCCCCCTTGAGCTAGTCTATAAGTTCATCAATCTGTGGGATTGGATACCTATTTTGGATAGTGATGTTATTTAGATCCTGATAGTCAATACATAGTCTCTAGGTGTTGTATTTCTTCTGTACCAACACGATTGGGCTCCCATGGGGTGATGAAATTAGCCTGATATGGCCTTTCTACAACAACCCTTGAATCTACCCCTTAATTTCATTGTTCTCCATAATAGAGCATTGGTAGATCGGTCCATTGGGTAGCGGCGTGCCCGGGGTCAGATCGATGGAGTGCTTGACCTGATAGAACAAGGGTACCCCTGTGGGTGAGGTGAAAATGTCCCTGTACTCTTCCACGACCTTGTCCATCTGTTGTTGCTGTGCGAAGGAGCCTTGTCTGAAGTCTGTGGATGTGGCCATAGTCTTATTTTTTCCCTGAAGGCAAATCATAAGGAAGACAAATTTCTCGTCCTGGGAAATAATCTTACAACATTGCTTCATAGATATCAAAGAGATGGCGGTAGGTGGTGCTACCTCTAGTATCCTGTATAACTTATTTCCCAAATAAATAATAACAGTGCGAAGCCTAGACTCATACACAACATGAAACCTCCACAAGTATGGTTGGCCTAATAATACAACACAAACTTCAAGAGGAGCAACATCACACAGTACCTCATTTGTGAAGGGCTTTATGTTGTAGGGAAGGCGACACTACTGGCTGACGCAAAGATCTCCTCCTTAGTGAAGCCACTCGATGGTGTATGACTACAAGTGTGGTGTGGTCGGTAGGCCCAACCACTTCACGACCTCTACTGAAATGAGTTTATTTTGGCTTCCAATGTCGACAATGAACTGCAACGGAGAACCCTTCCCCACATCTGTGAGTGGAAGAGTTGTTCCCCCTCCTCCGGATCTTCAGGCTCAATCTTATAGATCTTGGTGGTGGCAATGATGGCACTGGGCTTTGCATCAATAATCTGCTTCCCATTTTCATTCCCCTTGTTGGTTTTCAACTCAGAGTTGGAACATGCATCTGATTCAAAAGCCTTCAGCTCGACCACCAGTGACTACTTGGCTCGACACTCACTTGTGTTGTGATTGGGGCTCTTATGGAACTCACATCATTTCCCTATGTCCTTCTTTGTCTTCGTGGTGTTGTTATTTGCTTGCAACTTCGGTTGGTTGTCCTAGGTTGTCCCTCCTTGGCTTTGTCCTTTGTTCTGCGGTTTGGGGGCACCTTTCCCTTGCTTCAGATTCACAAATCAAAAGTCTCGCTTCTTCTGTTTAAATTTCTGCTCAATCTTGACAGTGTATCGATAGGTGACGCCAAGCGAGGAGATGTCCAGGAACTCCATCTCGTCTTGGATGTACCTTTGTAGACAGTCACAATACTTGAGTACCAAATTTTTCTCAGAATCCTTAATACCCAACTTCGTGCGAAGGGTATGGAAAATATTTGTGAACTATGACACGTCTTGGCCCCTTCCCTGCGAGAGTGTGGTCCACTTTATATATTTATCTTCATAGCTACTGACAAGGAAATATTGTTCCTTGATGGCATCTTAGAAACAATTCCAAGTGGGTATCGCTGAAAATAGTGACGGTTCCCTCTGGTCCTTTTGTTCACGATAGGTTTCCCACCAGTCCTTGACATGGGGGGTGGATTTGAGGAGTGCAAAAATAATATCTTCCCAATTGGAAAAGTCATGAACCGAAAATATCCTTCCAACATATTTTACCATATATCTGCGACATCTGCATCTATCTAGCTTTCAAATATGAGAATTTCAAAGTTGACTTGTACCTTAAAAGGAGTGCCACCTCCAGAGTGGATGTTGGATGAAGATGTGTTGCCTGTGGGTAGTTGCCGAAGGATCTAGGCAAATTTATCCATCATTGCATTCCTTTGTCGCTCGAGGGCTTCCTCGAGCAATATTTTGAAAGGACCTCCTGCTCCCTCGTCTTTATTTCTTTTGCCATGGGAGGTCATCGAGGTTTGTGATGCTGTTCTTGCAAAGGTTCAACTAGTTTGAGCCGTAACTCCTTATACCTTGACCTCATTGGGGACATGCAAATAAAAAAAGAGAAAGAGTAGACCGCTTTGATACCACTGATCTAGACTTATGCAGTAACACAAAAAATACATATATGAACATAAACATAGAGATGCAACAAAAATAAATTTTCATTTCATTAATATCAAAGAACTGAAAGATTCTTACAAGCAGAATGGAAATAAACCAACATAGGGGATGGTAGCTTATCTCTGAGAAGAGATGGGGCGGCTACATGCCTCTGAATTGTGTTACAATGAGGTTTGGTGGTCTTTTTATCATTGATAAACAATGGGAAACCCTAAACATCGAAAACCCTAACCCTAGGACATGAAGTGCCAAAAGCTTGTAGGCCCCGTTCGGTTAGTTGGAACGTCAACTTCCCGGGGTCATAACTTTGGCATAGGATCTCCGTTTGACTATCATATTACCTCATTTTGAAGATCTCCAAGAGAAGGTCAAATATAAGTAAGTAAAATGGTTTGTCACTTCTATGGTCTCTCTGTTTTCCCAAAAAACATCTTTTAGGCCCTCAAAATGGATCCGAAAGTTTAGGACTCGAAAAATTGCTAAAAATAGTAATTTGTACTACAATCAAGGAAAATGAAAAGTACAATTAAGGAAACTGAAAATAAATGGTGGGGGCAAAAGTGGAATAGGTGGGTGGCCACCAATATCCACCTGGATTAGTATAGAAAGGAGTATTGAGTAAAAAAGGGAATATCTATTAAATATAGGGGTTATTTTTATTAGAAGATGTATTGTGGGGGGGTTTCAACAAAATGATTTTGGGATCTTTTTATCAATATCTAGTGAGATTAGAGGTATTATTTAATATCCCACGAATGAAGGTGCTATGACACAAGTTGACTAAGTGAAGACCTTGTGGATGTGAACATGGGGTATAACCACTTCCTTACCACCTCATTATTAATTTTGTTTACTCCTTTGATGTTGTGTTATTACTAAGCTACTTTTATCTTTGCATGCATTACTTTTATCCCTCCATGTGCTTTAAAACTCTTTGCCTTTGTGGTTCCATGTTGATCCATAAATTTGTTGATGTTCATGTTATTACCTTAATGACTATTTTTTCTCTGGGTGGTGTGGTTGGCAATATATATCAACCTTCTCTATTGATTCTTCTTGCTTGGAGTATTCCACATGGGGTTCTTTTAAGTCAATTTACTACTTAGCTTCTTCTTCCTTTTTAAGCCCTTCTTAGGGCTTTCCTTCATGTGTTTTTGCAGGTCCTTATTTTGATTCAACCCTAGACTCTACATTTGATGTGTTAGTAGGTACTACAATTAGTTTCCTTACACTAACTTCTACATGTGCTCCCTTAGGACCTTATTATTTAATAAGAGAAATATCTTGCATTACAATTGCCACATACCTACTACTAAGCCCAACAAAACACTCTGATACAAATTAAAAATAAATATGAGTTTTAGAATAAAATTCCCATGCATATAACCAAAAAATTTCAAATTCATGGATGCACACTATTTCAAGAATACTTGATATTTATAAACACATAAAACATAGAATAAAAATATAGCAATAATACACAATATTTAATGGCAAATAAAAATGTTGAACATAACACTTATCTCATGAGAAAAATCACCAAATAGATACATATAAGGGATGTTCCTTCTAACCATAGTATATACTATTCCATTTCTCTTGATGATCATCCACCCCTAAGGTGGGGCTATGAATCCATGAGGAAATAATGCCTTGTAATGTTGGCTAGTATTCACTCAACCACACAATACCTAGTTATCTAACTCCTACAACAATTTCAATCCACCAACTCTCTTTCAAGAAACATAAAAGTTAGATGTACACATCATATAGACCAATGTGAGCATGGATCATAACTCCAATATCGATAGTAATACGAGAAACTCCTCCAAATATCCAAACATATTCAGACATCCAAATCCTATCTCCTAAATAATGACTATATGATATCTACATATACCTATTCACACATTGCCCATGGGCCCCTTCATCACCAGGTTGACCCTATTATATACACATTTAACCCCATATATGCCCCCCTATTTTGGGGTCATAACATATACATTTAATACAATATAGGAACCCCTTAGGGCCATAACATAATACCCTCCTTCCAAAAGCTTTGTCCTTAAAGCTTTGAAATTATGGATGTTACATGTGATGAAACAAAATAATAGGATTTCCTTATATTCCTACATTCTTCTTTCCATTGATGATCATCCATGTAGCCAAACTCAATTATTCTTTGTCTTAATCTTTGATGACTAGTTGTTACATAGTTTTATTTCCTTTTCTTACATATATTGTTTTTGTGACTTCTCCAATTTGTAGTAGTTGTTGATCTTCTATAACATCCTACTTAATAATGATTTGGTGATGCCTTATTCCATGAGTATTGATGAGTATTACATTTTCTTCCTTAATAATGTTGATATGGATCTCCTTGTCTTCCTTGACAATGTTGATATTAATCTTATTTTCTTCCTTGAAATCCTCTTCTTGTAATGAGGACGTTGATATGGTTTCACATTCGATGGCTTTCCTTCACTCTGCATATCCATTTCATCTATCTTCTTTTCAAATATAATGCCCTTCTCTATCCTCTTTGCCTAGTCTTTGATTGCTCTATCCTTGTAGATAATATCATCATATTTGGCATGCAAATCCTGTGAATGGAGTTCAAATTCCAATAGTGTATTATGGTGACCCTCTTGAATATTTTTTATTTCTCCTTTTGGAAATGTAATGTGATCCCATCTATCAAATTATAATGCCCTTCTTCAATTATAGAATGCATTTATTATTTAACCTCATCTATGTCTAGGGCTTCTTCATTCTTCTTGAAAATATCCTCTTCAAGTCTTTTAGTAGTCTCTCTATCTAAGATCCTTGTTTCTTCTTGACTTTTCCATTGCTCTTTTTCTTCATTCAATATCTTGACATCATCAATTATTTTTCTATTATGGTTTTATAATATACATGTTTCTTCCATTCCTTTTCATTTCTTCCTATAAGTCATCCCTTTTCCATTTCCCCTTGCCATTCCTTACTTGTTTTAATTTTTGAATATCCTTAATGAGTGATTTCATTAAGTTTTTATATCTTAGATAGCTCGTCACAGTTATTCTTTATCTCATCTTTTGTTTCTTTTAATTCATCTTCAATTGTGTCCTCGATTTTTTTTTTATAGAATAATTCTTCAAAATTTTCCCATGTGACATGCCATCTTGTATCTTCATCAATGTTATTCCACCACTTTCAAGTTCTTCCCTGAAATAAGTTAAAGTCATTGAATATGTAATTCCATATTCCTTTACCATCATAACCCATTCCCTAGGATTAATTTTATATTTATCCTCATCTCCATAAAATAGAGATATTGTCATTGATTCTTTAGTGAGGTCTAACCCAAACCCTTAAATCTCAATGTAAATATGTTATTGGTAATAATATCAAATGCATATTATTTTACCAATATTTTATTCTATGTTTTCATTTTATAATAGCTTTTGAATCACCTCATTCAAACAACCCAGTCAAAAGATGTGATAATTTGAAATTAACATACCTTTAAATATTTGTTCTTGGGTGTATCCTTCTAAACAACATTTATTCTAGTGTATCTCTATAAATTCATCCCTTATGAATATGAAATTTCAACATGTAGTACTCTAATATGTCTTCTCTACATTTCCACAAGTCTGGCCAAAATTTAATGTGCTAAGTGAAAGTTACGATAACTTTCCAAAAACTTGTTGATTTTTGGCTATTTTGCTAGAGCAAACTTGTGCATTGTTCCACATGTCCAATTGTTTAAATATGATTTTGATTTTTTTGTTTTACCTAAAGCACCTAATTATTTTTCCTCATGCCCCTGAAAATTTCATAGACTAAAACACTTTTGTGAAAAAGTTACAACGAAGCTACCAAGATGAATTGTTTATGATTAATTTCATGACTATTCACAAACCCTAACTTCCACAGACTATAGCTCCAAGATTATAGCTAATAAGAAGCTAAAATATTTACCTCCTATATTATTATGTCTCTCCTCAATGTACTCAATATTTCATGGTTGGAAGATTCCTAGGAAAACAATTATAGTGAAAATTCCAAGATGGTCTTTTTGAAATGATTTTAGGACCAGTCACAAACCTTAACTTTCATAGGGTATATCTCCAAACATATAGCAGTTATGAATCTAAAAGTTTGATCCAATATACTTCAATATCTCTCCTAAATTGTCTCAAAATTTTGTTGTCTAAATCTTCCCCAAAAATAACGTTAAAGCAAAAATTCCACGATGGCTCATTTGAAATTGATTTTAGGACTATTCACAGGCCCAAACTTCCATGGTGCATATCTATAATATTATAGAAAAGACAAATCTGATTTTTTTATTATCAAATATTCCTCGATAGCTCTTATCAATATGCTCAAATTTTTCACCATCTGAAACTTCCCAGAAAAAATTTATAGGGAAAATTCCAAAATGGTTATTTTGAAGCATCAAAACCTTAGGTTTGTATGCCTTAATACCAAATGTTATACTCCAAATACATAAAAATCATAAGTACGCACACCAATGTGAGCTTGGAGCACAACTCCAGTATAGATAAATAACAAGAGAAACTCCTTCAAATACCCAAATACATTCATACATCAAATTATCATCTCTCCAATAATGACTATATGATCTCTATATATACCTATTCACACATTGTCCATTTGCCCCCTTCATCACTAGGTCGACCCTATTATATATACATTACATATTATATGTACATTTAACCCCATATATGACCCCCTCGTGGGGTCACACCATATACATTTAACCCAATATAGCCCCCACTTGGGGCCATAACATCTTCTCAACCCAAATAACCCCAAGGAAGGGGATCCTCTTCTCTACCATGTAATCCCTTAATCTATCCCACTTCCCTCTAGGGCTCTAGCACAAGTTGGCTAGGAAATATCTCAGTTGGGGACTCTGGGAATCCCAGTTATAACAGGGGTTCTCAGATCAAAATTATCAAGGATATTGAACAATTTCCAACAAAAAATCTTAATGGGCATGATAGCCATGTTCTTAACATCATTCCCATCACTTCTCATGGCTACTTTCATACTAAATATGTTTGGTTCTCCTTCTCAACAAGCTCTCATTTTTCTCTCATAATGTTGTCTAAAATTTGTGTGTACTTTTCCTACTCGAATTTTCTTTTCTCCCATACATTATTAACTCTCTCATTTCCAAAAAATAGTTGTACTCAATCCATGTTATCATAAATAAGTGAGATGATTGTCCCACCAACCACTTACATGCATTCTATAATTGTTTTGATAATTCAAATGATGGTTATGTTCTTAATGATAAATTAAACTATGCATATTGATTTTCCACCTTAGACCCCCTTTATACCCCTCTATGATGGAATCATTCCCCCCAAACATTATTACCCCTCTTGTATCACATCCAACGATGTATTTTTATTTAATTAGTGTATGTATAAAATTACAATGTTGGGCTCTCTAGCAAAAAATCATTAAGGGCTCTCCAACTCCATATATAGTATCTCACTAACCTATTTAACATATGCACAATTGACATGGATTAAATTTGGAGTGTTACATTACAACCCCCAACCCCACCACCCCCCCCCCCCCCCCCCCATTTACACTATACTCAATGCACAACACCATACATGTGTACATACATAATGATTTCATGGTTTAATATCTCTTGTGGAAATTCCAACCAGTAATCTCTCATTCCCTTCAACCTACACAACTCAAGGAAGTGTAAACATTTCTATACTCCATAGTCCCTTGAGCTACCCACTTCCCTTCCAAGGATCCAACATAGACTATCCAAGAAGCCTTAGATTTGTGTCTCTAGGAACTCCAACTACAATAATTTCATAATTTGTTGACTCATATAGGAATTCCACCAATAATATCTCGTTCCCTTTATCTCACATAGCCTAAGGAATGTGATTTCCTTCTCTACACTACAATCCCTCAAGCAATCCTCACTCCCTCTAGGGCTCCAATGGAAGTATCAAAGTCATGGAACCAAGAATAGTTGCATTAATTTCATAGTCTATTGATTCCAATGGAAATTCTAGCCAACAAACTCTCATCCTCCTTAACCTACACAACCCAAGGAAGTGTATCCCCTTCTCTACACCATATTCCCTCAAGTTATACCACTTTCCTATAGGTCTCTAACACAAGTCAAATAGGACGTCTCAAAATTGTGGCTCCAAAAACTCCAGCTATGATAATGGAATCTCCAAACTTTCAAAATAATTGTAGATACACCCCCTACATTGCATTGCATTTTCCGCCCCCCTATTTTCTCCTTATAAGATATAATAAGTCCACTCGATTTTACTTATCTTATGCCTTCATTCTTGAGCTCCATTTCATTCTAGTGCTCCTCTTTCCAAGTAACTAAATTATGTCTTCATTCCTTTGATTGTTACTATGATAACCACCAAGGAAATATACATGTTATAGCCACTATCATATAACAATTATCTTATTCATGGGAGTTATCAATTAAAAAATGTAATAATGTATTCTAAAATAAGTTTGTAATCATAAACTAATGCTTATCTATATTTCTATCTTTATGTTTCAAGCTTCCATGGGAAATATTTCATCTCGCTATCCTTTTAGGCACACCCTCATGATTCCTCCAATATGATATCTGAATGTTAAATTTGTACCTTCCTTGTTATACGCACCCTCTAAACTTAGGCATTACCCTCATTTCTATATATTCCCTTAGGTGATCCATCATTTTCCAAGACTTTCACATGCAAAGATAGCACCAACTTACCCTTAGGCACTTGGTAGCAGTTTGTAAGATGTCTTAATCATAAGGTCATAGTTTAATAATAATGGCCTTCTTCTTGAGCTTTATAGCTTCAATAACCATCATCTCATGTGTATCACACATGTATATTTATCATGAGAGATTCTCATAGCAATTCCACTTATTAATTTCAAATATATTTCATACAAAAAAATTGAATTTCCTATGTATAAGATTTCATATCATAATATTTGGCTCTTACAACAACATATATTGGTCTTCCTTACGAGCTTACATTCATAGCCATATCCAAGACCATTATACCTTCAATCTATCCCAATATTTCAATCAATGAATTTTTTTTTCAATGTTTATGCAAATCACCCTTTTACTACAACATTTCCAACAACCCATGAAGTGTGCTCAAAATTGTATCATACTAACAATTCAATTACTTCTAGTTATTAATTGTATTAAATATAATGCAACTATAAGTCCTTGTATATGCATTTCTAGTGCACACAATATTGATGCAATCAAACATTTTTTCCACTAAATCAATTTTTCAATACTCATGGTCACATCTACGCTATGCATACTTGCATTGATTCCAGAATACTACACATCTAGATCATGTATTTGACCATGGTATGTTCTAAGGTCTAGCCAATGCCTCAATGCATCATCCAAACTATTCCTTATTAATTTTTTGACCATTTGGATACCTTCCTCTTTAACCCATAAACAACATAAGGAATAAAATACTTTAGTGCTCTTCATTGTCGACAAGGAGGTTGCATTTCAAACATTGTAAGTAGAAAGGCCTCTTTCCAATGCCACCAGTCTGATCCAAATTGGATTCTTCAGGGAAGAGTTATGCCACATCTCCCACATTGACCTGATTATAGAATAGTTCAGTAGAGCAAACTTGTACGACATGCCACGTGTCACTGTTTTGACCTCTGGCTGTGAAAAATATATACAAGAAACTACAGTCCATCTGATTTCATTTCTGTACCTTCTTATGAAATTTCAATCCGATGCTCAGAGAGAAAGTTATGACGATTTTCCCCAGGTCACCTGTTTGGAATGTAATTCAGGAGTCTGCAAAAGGACCAACTTCCTCAGATCATATATCTATAAATATAACGCAAAATGCTCTAAAATTTGGATCCGAGGTTCAGTGTGATTTCGTCTCAAATGGGTTTTTTCTTTCGCTTCTTAAACATCGCAGAAACAAAGTTATAGCAAAAATGCCACGACGACCTGTTTGGAGCAGCGAAACCCTAGAATCCAAAGCTCTGATACCAAATGTTATGAAACCAACTCACAAAAAGATAGAAAAGATAGATCAACGCCTTAGAATTCAGCCTCTTCGAGGGGGCAACCTCCTTTACATTACACAAATGAATGATTCTTTGATGATACAAATGAAAAGACCTCCTTTCTATATATAGGAGTCTAAGGGGTCATAATATAATCAGAGCTGACATAACAATAATAATGTAAGGGCATAATAATAACAATAGTGGGATTCTATGGGGCACAATAGTAAAAATATGGGGACTACATGAGTACAACATTATAACAAGGGGGTTGTACTAATAACAATAAGGGATTACGCTAGTAGTATATGGGCCTAACATAATCCATCATTAATCACATTGAATTATCATAACATCATTATTTCATTATGCCAATAGGCATGCTTATTTTGGAATAAGGCTTCCAAAATCTTAATTTAATGATAAATAATTATTAGGTGGATGGTAGAGATTTAACCTCCATGAAATATTCTAGAATATTCTTAGTAGTAGTCACAATTCAAAGGTTGAGACTTATCTCAAAAGTAGTTATATATTTTCTACTATTTTAATTAATTAAAAAAATGTCATATGAACAAGTGTCATATGAAATGATTTATGGTTCTTTGGGCATATGGTATTAATAATCCATGGAATTGGCCCATAATATCATAATGAAGCTTATTTATAGGTCAAAAATATCCATGGTTAAGAATCTTGTTACATGTTTTTCTAAATTACATATGTTTAACACATATTAATTATTTTTATAATAATAATAATAATAATAATAAAATAATTTAAATTAAATTTATAATTTAGTTAATTTTTACATTTCTTATCTAAATATTGGCATTGTGAGATGTATAGTGAAGTAAGCATTTTGATTCTTATCATGGATTGATGCCCATTCACGTTTACCAACCATTTAATTTAAATGGTTACATAAGTATATATAACAATATAGACTACTCTTAGTCTATAAACATGCCATATTTCCAATCATTTTCACATGCACTAATTCATATCAATATGAACCAAGCAATCATTCTCGACAAGCCTACTCATGCATAGGCATTCTAGCCTCACTATATGCATTCTTCACCACTCTAAGTATGCTTGTCAGTCCATATGGCTATCCTTGAATCCCTCTGGATCCTTGCGGCCCTATGTGCTCTCACTCTACTCATATGTGCACATTTTCTCCCATGAAAACTTTCAAACCAAGTCCAACTTGGCCATATTGCAATTTCTAGCCAACGTATTATATTGGTAGCTACCTCTTCTTACATAATGATGTCCCAACTTGATCTTGTCTAAATCTTCTAGAACATTATAATTATGTACTTTATGTCATCCCAACTCCTCTTTGGAATGCACTAAACACCCTTAGAATGCATTCCACACTTCCTACTTTCATTCTTTATCAATTATGCGCAATTAATATTAGAATCATGCCCTATACTCCATTCCCACATGTCATCCTTATGCCCACATGTCACCATCACCTTATTCCATGTCATTTAACACATGGTGATCATATTCCCATGTGTCACCACCATACTTATGCCACTTTTGCAAGTTAGACATATGGCCTACTAGGCCTTCATTTCAATTTGGGTGTTTTGTTTAAGCCATTTTTTAAAAAGGGCTAGACTACTAGATATTTGGATCTTTGGATATCTAGAAGATCCACCATCTAAAGTTCTAAATAAATTCCATTAACTAAAGAGCTAGATCTAGATATCTAGAATATGGTTATCTGGAAAAATACCAAACCTAAATCAAAATAGTCATTGGACCTTTGGAATTTTGGATTTCTACATCACCTTTGCCACATATCTTTCATGTTAGATCCACATCATCACAATGGGTCCATATTTGGGGTTCTAGATATCCATACCTCTAGATATCCAAAGCATTTAGCATCACATAGAATTCTAAAATGGCTTTTCTCCAATATTCTAGATTCCATACTTCCAGTCTCCACATCACATTTAATGAGGGATGCCACCTCAACCATTACATTAACATGATCATACCTTTGGTGCCACATCATCATGTTATGTTGGCATGTCATGTCGTTTGATCATGACCATATTTTCATGTCAACATACCATGTAGGCATGCCATGCCACTGATGACATGTCAGTAGCCACATGAGTTATCACATCATGTGCCACATCTGTTGCCCTGCTATATGCCCCCTCTCGCATGTGGATCTATGATTTCTCAAAGGGTACATTTTTTAGAAGTTCCACATTTCTAGATTTCCATATCGAAACTTTGTCAAAGGACGGGAACACTTCGATGAAATTGGAAACTACCATATTCCATATTTTATGGATCCATCTAGATTCTATTAGGTGATAATGAAGTTTGCAAGAACACATAGAAAGGGGAAAGTTGGTATTTTTGTTCTCTTCCTATTACTAAAGGCTACTCAAAATCACTTCCTTCTGCATTGACGTATGGATGATATTCTCATTGATGTTCAAGTTTCTTTACACCTAGTTACTCAAATCAGTGACTATGAGATTTTTCTTCTTAGCATATTTCCTTTTGTTCTTCAGGTTAAACTATGGATGTAACTTCCAACACTTCTCCTCTATATGACCATCAATGTTACAATGGTTTTAGTGGTTGTTGGGATCTTTACATTAGTGTGTCATGGATGTTTTCTTTTTGTCCTTCCCCCCTTTCCACTTCTTATTCCCCTCCTTGGAAGCTTCTTGGTGCTCTTTCTAATTTGACCCACTTGATTTCCCTTTCTTATAGCCTATATTACCTAGGTACTATGATTGTACACAAGCTTTCTCCACCAATATAGGCTTGAACAATATCATTTTCTTCCATAGATGGTTATCACAAAACTCCTAGATACGTGTGGATTGCATCCAAGTTCTTTGGGGAGATACCTTGCATTATGTCCATCTTTCTAAATTACATGGTGTATTGTTATACACTCTACCCTTGCTTATGCCTGAAGTAATGCCACTGGATCCACTGGTTCTATACATACCCAGTGGGGTAAAATTGTGACTCTATGAGGGTTTTGAAATCCTCCCACTTAGTCACTGTAGAATTGATCCAGACTTAAACAGGAATGCAACAAATTACAGAGATAACCATAAACACAGATATGCAGTGGAAATAATACTTCATTTCATTAATGTAAAATATTGAAATATTCTTACAAACAGTAATGGAAATAAACCAGCTAGGGCGATGGTAGCTTATCTCTGAGAAGAGATGTGGCGACTACATGCCTCTGAACTATGTTACAATGAGGCTCAAAGGCCTATTTATTGTTGAGAAACAATGGAAAACCCTTAACATTCCAAAACCTAACCCTAGAAGATGAAATGCCAAACTGTGGGCCCCGTTTGGGTAAATTGGTACATCCACTTCCTGGGGTCGTAACTTTGGCATACGATCTTCGTTTGACGCGTACAATAGCTCGTTAGAAAGATCTATCCGAGCAATACCACTTTGGGAAGGGAAACATCGGTCCATGGACCCATGTTACCCCTATATTTCCCAAAAAATGTCGTTTAGGGCCTCAAAACGGCTCTGGAAGTTCAGGACCCGAAAAACTGCTAAAAATAGTAGGTTGTGCTACAATTAAGGAAGTTGAAAATGCTAAGAGAAACAATGGCAGGGGTCAAGGTGGACTTGGCAGGTGGCCACCAAGATCCACCTGGATCATTCCTCCCCCCTTAGGAAGCAATGGTCCCCATTGCATTGATTTCCTCCATGAGATGAGGAAACTTTTGCTGAACTTGGTCCCTGGTGAGCCACTTGCCCTGGTGAAGGAGTTGGCCTGCTTTGACAACTCGATACAGTTGGATATTCTGTTGGCGAGTGTTCTTGATCTGTGTGTCCATGATCCGATCAGTTGCATCTTGTTCCATGCAATCTGGATTTAATTCTGTGGGTGTGAGTTGTTCTGCAATGTTGGATGTGTCTAGCAATGGTGGAAAGTATCGCCGAAGGCGGTCCACATTGAACACTGGGTGCAGGCCAAGGAATGGGGGAATGTTGAGCTCAACTGCATTGGCTCCCACAACCTTAGTAATGGTGTAAGGACTGTTGGAGAGGCAAATCCCCTCTACGGATAGAGGCGATCCCTACTAGCCCAGAATGGGACTAGCAACAATCAATCAATGCTACCGTGCAAGTTCCTAATTGCAATTAAAAGAGAGGCAAAGAACACCTACTTGGATTCCAACGCTATTGTTTGATGAAGAGATGCCGCTCTCACTCCTTCGCCTTGGCCGGTCACAATCTTCCGCGATCTCCGTGAATAGATACCTGCACACACGAAGAGAAAGACAAACACAAGCGTGAAATCTAATAAAAGCAATTATACATCAGTCAGAAAGGATGTAATTCACATTAACCATCACAAGACAAATGAGAATGGAACCATAACAGTAGTCATCTATTATTAAATCAATAACAGAGAAAGGTACAACCAAAGTTCTGACGCTGAGTCCTTCTCTTGAGGGTCCAGCCAGCAAGTCTCTTAAGCATTCACCCTTGGAGGTAGATTCTCCCAACACAAAAGCTCTCTCTCACACAAGCAATACTCACAACCTTCCTTAAGCTTCCTCTAACAAAACCACACTTGTCACACCAACTACTTACTAGCAGCAACAATCCAAGCACTATGAATTCCACACTATCCAAACTATCCAAAAAACTAGCTGCTCATGGCAATGGTGGAGGTTTAAATAGGAGAAGGAGTCTCCATGAATGGTGGGAGGATGAGCTTATCTTCAAGGAAGGTGGTTCCAAATGACGAACAGACATGCCATAGAAGGGAGGGTGATACTCACAAGGCTAACAACCAGGTCTGGAGTTATCTGGAAGGCCGGCTGTTAGAACAAACTCGCCCAAACTGGATCAGTGTGGGTCTATAACTGCACTGGAGCGCTGACATCGCAGCTGAATAACAGGGAAGGTCATGTCAGCGCGACCAGATATGAATAACAAACGCGCCGACTCATGAAATTCGATCAGCGCAGGAAACACGTGTTCTTCCACGCTGACAGCGCATTTGGTCTGTTATGGAGCGCCCATCAGCGCGGTTATTTTGCCAAAAGTCGCGCTGATAGCAAAAACTTTGGCAAAGTGGGTCATTTGGCCAGTTTAGAGAGCATGAGCATGGTTATTTTGAATTCATGATACAGTAGGGAGACTGACAAGGAGACAGTGACAAATTACTGTGTAACAGATTGCCCCCTAAAGCATGAAGCCCGAGAGAGTGGGAGGGGTGAAATGCTTTACAAAACTGCTGAACTGGAACACCACCAGGAAGGACCTGTACGTATGTACAACTGATATCTCGATTACATGTAGTCTAGGCATGGGCGTAGCCATCCAAAAGACATACGAAGAAGGTCTGTGGTATGGATGCAGCCACCCAGCTAAAAAGACCATGATGATAAGACGGTATGGTCGCAGCCATCCCAAAGACTCAGGTATGGGCGCAGCCATCCATCAATGAGTCATGTAATAACAATCCACAAAATCGCAGCCTAGTTCACAACAGACAAAAACTAGGGTCTTGCGCTCCATCCCAACCCGAACAAAGTACAAGTCCAAGCATGTGAATACATGAGCTGAAGTCGAACATGCATGAACATCGTCTGATTACCAGCCAATAGTGAAAACTGTTAACAGACGCGAGAGGTACCACCAATAATGACAATGGTACTCAAGGTACTTATAGGTACAATCCGCGGCGTGTGAATCAATGAGCTGGTGTCGAACACCCGCAGAATCATCCGATCGGAGGCCAATGATGAAAAGCTCACGTCGAACACGAAGAACCTGCCATTGAGGCATGCAGGCTCTAAGGCACCTAAAGGGAGTCTCTAGGTCACAGTCCTGGATAATGAGCTGAAGTCAATAGGAGGTAACCTTGATCGAAGGTGGGCCATAATGTTTCCCACATCATCGACATGAGACAGAGAAGGATAAAATATTTTGCGTGAGACACCAGAGGGAGGTTGTAAGTTTGCAGAGGTCAACTTCTCTTGAACATATCGGCGGCACGACAGTGGATTTGGCAGTATCTGACGTCAAATGAGCAGAGGTCATGGTGATAAGGCAATGAGCAGATGAGAGGTCAAATAGGATAACCCAAACCCACGGAGGCTAGTGTAAAACAAGATGAGAAATCCCCACCCAGACACGAATGTAGACTAGTGCCATGTTCAAGAGCGACATACTGCCAACACGACAATTATTACAGTTCCATTTTCCCCACCATTTCTGGAAGGTACCCCGATTATTTTTGGACGACAAGCTTGACGGGGATAGCATATGCTTGGAAAGCGTCATTTCGACGGTGTCCGATGTCATTAAGTTTTAACGAGTTTGACAAAGGAAGAACTCGGCGTCTTTTCCTGTTTAGAGAGTCTGAAAAGACAGCGGAAAAGAAAACTCCAGGGGGGTCCTTTTTCGTAAAGTTGTGTCTCTCGAGCCCGAAAAAGTATAATACAATGCTCGAAAGAACCGCCCGACCAGTATGATTGAGGAGTACTTTTCGTGAATAGTGACTTTGACCCGAAAAAGTAAAAAAGCGGTCAAAAGCACGTCGTTTTGGAGCCAATAACGAGTTCGAAACGACAAGAACCCGGCAATCTTTTTAGTTTAAACGGTCGAAAAAAGAGCTTAAAGGCGACCGCCTCTCGCTTTTTTTAACGAGTTGAGAGGGAGACTCGGCTATCTTTTCGTCTTTAAACGGTCGGAAAAGAGCTGAAAGCAGACCTCCATTTTTATTCTCTTTAACGAGTCAAAAAGGGAAAATACTCGGCAACCTTTTCATCTTTTACGAGTCAGAAAAGAGCTTAAAGGTGACTCGTCCTAGAGGAACGAGTGGTATAAAGGGTAGCAACTGGTTCCGGCAATGGTGGAACTGCTCAAAACATGTAATGGTCAAGAGGCTGGCTAATAAAACCACTCATCGCTGCGGTTCCTCAGGAAAGGATAAACAACCAAGTGAAAGCATATGATCAGCCAAAAAGATGGTAGCAATGGAATGAAACAACCAAGGCTCATCTAGCAGAATTCAGCGGATAAAAATGGCAATCACCAGATGTAAATCGGGTATGGGTTCATTTTTACACAAGCTTGAACCATGGAGAACTCTGCTTGGATTCGGTTTCATGTTTACACAAGCTTGAAACGAAAACCTATGCTTGTTATAAGCTCGCATGCCCCCAGCATAATGACGCAAATCAAGGTACATGCCCCCCAAGCTTCATTGCATTCAACACAGTGGATGGAATGAAGGTTCACTTTCGAGATCTTGAAAAGACTCGACTTGGATTTTATGAGATCTTAATCAAAGACTCGATTGGGAAAGGGAGGTGTTTCATTTTTTAATGAGGTTGACACAGTAAAAGAACTATCCTCATAACCCTTGTTTCATTTTTTAATGAGCTTGACACAAGATCAGGAACTATGCTCTGGACACTTTGTTATTTTTTAATGAGCTTGACACAAGACAAGGAACTGTGCTCCAACCAAGCCTAGTTTCATTTTTTAAGGAGCTTGACATAGGAAAGAACTATGCTCCGACCAGACCTAGTTTCATTTTTTAAGGAGCTTGACATAGGAAATTGAACTATGCTCCGACCGAACTGCATCATAATGAATAGGAAGTCGGTGCTTCCAAGAGTGTTATTCCTGATGGAAGGACCACATCTTGGAAGTCAGGACCTAATGCCCCCAGGACACTATGCACGATGGTGTCATTACTGGATACAGGCACAGGGTAGGTGGCCACGTAGTTGATCTGCGGTGGGACAGGTACAACTGGTGGATAAAAACTAGGAGGGGGCGACAACTGCGTAGGAGGCATCGGGGGACTAGCGAACGACAATTGATCGATAGTCACAATTCTTCCATCGTGTGGAAAGCAAACCACACGGAAAAGCGAAGAAATAAGTGCCCCCATGGCGTAAACATAGTCGCGACCAAGGAGAAGACTAAAGTCTAAAACACCTTGGGTAACCAAGACGTCTATATAGACGGTTTTTCCCCCCAAAGTAATGGGGAACTTCGGGAGAACTCCTAGAGATGGACAGGCTCCTCCGTCGAAGGCCAACAGATTCTGTGTGACTGGCCCAAGCTGCGGAGAACCTAAAGCTTGCCAAGTAGTGTACGGCATAAGACTGACCGACGCACCTTCATCCAAAAGAGTGCCAGGTACTGCCTTATCACAGGCAAGTACTGTAACCTAGAAGGGCACATGGGATGGAAGGCGACCGGCAATCAGGCGATTCCAATAAAAGGAAGCGACCAGACTACTTGGTGGGGGAATCGTATGATGGCCCCCAGATGCTAAAGGGAACGAAGGAAAACCTTCGGGAGCAACTGGGTTAGGAGAGTCATTTCGGGACTCCGGAGAATCTGAAGAGACGAGAAGAACATGGGCATGATTCTCTTCCGAAACAGAGTGAGCGAGCGGCGGACTCGAGTCAACACTCTTTCCGACCAATGGTTGGTCTGGAACACGCTGGACACGGCCGGGTTTGGGAAGAGGGGCCTGGACAAGAGAAGAATGTGAACCAGTCTCATTGTCGGGAGGCGGAGGATCTGAAACTGCAGAAAGACGTTGATATCCAACGGGAAGTTGGGGTGAGGGAGCTGGGAGACTTTCCAAGACACTGGAGGCTTTATCCATGAGTGGACAAAGGTGAAGGGGATGATTGCCTTCACAAAGCTTGCAAGGGATTCGAGGTTTCCCTTTTCTCTTACCATTCCCAACTGATGAGGTAGCATCGCCATGATCTTCAGCGGACGATGAAGGGCGGGCCGGATCGTGAGACCAGACTTCTAACACCCGGGAAACGCCAGGACAATCACGAAGAAGATGGTCTTCCTTGCATAATCGACAAGGAAACTTAACCTTCCGCGGAGGAGCAGAAGGTGGCCCAACTTCAAGTGTACTCGGTAGAGCAAGAGTTATACTTGTAGTCTTTCCCTTGGGAGACTTCTTCTTCTTGGTCTTCTTCTTCTTCTTCTTAGCCACCGGGGTAGTCGAATCGAGACTTTCTTCAGGCGAAGTAGAAGAGGAAGACGTAGAAGTAGGTGTCGAAGGGGAGAGATCCACCTTAGGATCAACATGATGTTGTTCAGGTGGAGGGACTGATGGACTAACAGCCGACACGGCAGGGACCAAAGAGGTTGAAAACAACCAAACAGGCAACCCGACAGTTAACCCCGGAAGGGATAACGTCGCCATATAAGGAGCACCAACATTCCCGAGAGGAGGGACATGGGCAGGATTCCCGTCAGGAGGGGAACTTGGGTTGGTGAACCCTGGAAAAGTTGCCATGGCAAACAAAAAGAAACCTATTCAAGCTATCAACAAGATTTAACCAGGTGATGTTATCGTGGCCGAATAAATTTTTAAGACACAGGAATTGAACTTGACCTTTTCATGTTTCAAGAGTCGAGAAAAGGACGAAAAGATGACTCTAGTCTCCTTCGAATATTTAATGAGCACGAAGTGACAAGAAGCTCACTGGCACCTTTTCATATAGGGAGTCCGAAAAGGATCAAAAGTGACTGCTCTGGAGATTCTAGGCAAAAGGTTTACCAAGCAATCCGTAAAACTGCTTATACACCTTGGCAATCGTATGAGAACCAAGGACTTTCCGTATTGCAGTCAATCTTCCCGAATGCTGTGTTCGGCGCGTTACGGCTCGCAGGGCGGCAGACTCGACTTCCTATGGATCAAGGTCAATAACCTAGTGGGGTCTTCCCTATATACGCGACGGTACGTGGGAGCTCAAATCCGTGCTAGACCACTATCGAGTCACAAGAGGAGGAATCACCCAACCGTAATGTGAAACAACAGTGACTAGGTTTAACGATGCTGGAGCACGTCTCTAGCTTAGACCTCTACAATATGAGCGTTAAGTTCCAATGCGTTTTTAGATTTATTCAGTTTATTTTATGGTTGATCTTGAATTAAGTTTCGGTTTCAGGCCTTATCGTATGATCTCTCACAATTACCTAGATGCAAACTACATGCCAAAGAATACCATTTTGTTCGATGAATTCTAACTATAAGAAGGTTAAGAGCTTTCAATCAAACAAAATGAACTCAAACAATCAAACAACCTAATGCAGCTAATGACAAAGAAATAAAATTTTTCTTTTGAGAACACAAATCAATGAAATGCTCTTCTTTTCATTAACTACTGAATGCAAAAGATGCTAGTTTGATTTCTCTTTCAATGGAACTATGCACTTTAAAATGAATTTTGAGAGACAGCAACACCGAGAAAAAAGAAGCAAAATCACTCAATGCAAAGCACAACAAGCGTGAAAAGAGCTGATTGAACCCTAGCAACTGTGATCTGTGCCTGGGTAGCGAAACACTCGAAGGATCGGTTCAACAACAATCACCTCAAGAAAACAAGCAAAGAAAGCAAAAAGGGGAAGGTTTCCGCAATAGCAAAGGCAAGCAGCAACGAACTTTTGTGAACAAGTGAATAAAACAAGGTCAATCCAGTGAAAACGGGATGATGGCACTAGGTCACGGGACACAAAAACGAAATTCGTGCAACAAGACTTCGCAAGCAAGTGTGTAACAGTTCAAACAATAAATATCAAGTCATAAACCAGGTAGAAAAAGCTGGAGATAGTAAAACCAACAGGCTCAGGAGGTAAAATTGAAACAAATTCAATTTTACAGGATCAGCGCGGGTAGCGCTCAGCAACTGTTCGCTGACAAGAGGTCACGCGTAGCAACTTGGCACTGTCAGCGCGGAAGGACACGACTTAAGCGCGCTGGTTCGATTTCAGAACCGTCGCGACTGTTTTACGTACAAGCGCGATGACAACAGGGTTAAAGAAACAACTATGCGCTGTCAGCGCAACTGTTTTGATTTAAACCGCGCTGAGGCTAAAAAGGAGGCAGAATCAAGCCAAAAACTCCCAAACCAAGGCCAGAACTCTTTAAACAATTAAGACACCTCCCAGACTGAACCAGGAAGTCTAAAAGCAGAGAACTAATCCCCAATTTCGAAAAGAGAGAACAATCAAACTCAAACACAAAGATGGACAAAAGAGACAAAAGGCCAGCTCCCCAGTGGAGTCGCCAAATTGTTGGAGAGGTAAATCCCCTCTACGGATAGAGGCGATCCCTACTAGCCCAGAATGGGACTAGCAACAATCAATCAATGCTACTGTGCAAGTTCCTAATTGCAATTAAAAGAGAGGCAAAGAACACCTACTTGGATTCCAACGCTATTGTTTGATGAAGAGATGCTGCTCTCACTCCTTCGCCTTGGCCGGTCACAATCTTCCGCGATCTCCGCGAATAGATACCTGCACACACGAAGAGAAAGACAAACACAAGCGTGAAATCTAATAAAAGCAATTATACATCAGTCAGAAAGGATGTAATTCACATTAACCATCACAAGACAAATGAGAATGGAACCATAACAGTAGTCATCTATTATTAAATCAATAACAGAGAAAGGTACAACCAAAGTTCTGACGCTGAGTCCTTCTCTTGAGGGTCCAGCCAGCAAGTCTCTTAAGCATTCACCCTTGGAGGTAGATTCTCCCAACACAAAAGCTCTCTCTCACACAAGCAATACTCACAACCTTCCTTAAGCTTCCTCTAACAAAACCACACTTGTCACACCAACTACCTACTAGCAGCAACAATCCAAGCACTATGAATTCCACACTATCCAAACTATCCAAAAAACTAGCTGCTCATGGCAATGGTGGAGGTTTAAATAGGAGAAGGAGTCTCCATGAATGGTGGGAGGATGAGCTTATCTTCAAGGAAGGTGGTTCCAAATGACGAACAGACATGCCATAGAAGGGAGGGCGATACTCACAAGGCTAACAACCAGGTCTGGAGTTATCTGGAAGGCTGGCTGTTAGAACAAACTCGCCCAAACTGGATCAGCGCGGGTCTATAACTGCACTGGAGCGCTGACATCGCAGCTGAATAACAGGGAAGGTCATGTCAGCGCGACCAGATATGAATAACAAATGCGCCGACTCATGAAATTCGATCAGCGCGGGAAACACGTGTTCTTCCGCGCTGACAGTGCATTTGGTCTGTTATGGAGCGCCCATCAGCGCGGTTATTTTGCCAAAAGTCGCGCTGATAGCAAAAACTTTGGCAAAGTGGGTCATTTGGCCAGTTTAGAGAGCATGAGCATGGTTATTTTGAATTCATGATACAGTAGGGAGACTGACAAGGAGACAGTGACAAATTACTGTGTAACAAGGACCATATCGAAGTGGTCTCAGTTTCCGATAGGCTCCAGTAAGGTGTTCCTTTTGCAATTGCAACCAGACTTTGTCGCCCACCTGAAACTTGTGTGGCACTCGATGTTGATCATGTCGCTGCTTGTACTTGGAATTTGATTTCTCCAGAATGTCATGGACCTGCTGGCGAATATGTTGGATGTGCTCAATGAAGCTGGTTGCCATATCTGTTTCGGACTGGACATGAGTCGAATCTATGTGAGTAGCTGCAAGTGGCATGGCCAGATCAATGGGGCATAGTGGCTGGAATCCCAAGCCCACCCAAAAAGGGTTGTGGCCAGTCGAGCTGTGAAGAGCTCGGTTGTAGCTGTGCTGAACATAGGGGAGGCTCTCGTCCCATGTGCGTGGATGCTTTGAGTTGTACATGCGCAGAATGTGCACAATCATCCTATTGACAACCTCTGTCTGGCCATTAGTTTGAGGATGGAAGGTTGTGGACTTAGTGAGTTTGGTGTCCAGCATTGACCAGAGATTGGACCAAAATGTACTGAGGAACCGACTGTCCCACTCTGAGATGATAGACTGTGGGATCCCTAAGTGCACCCACACTCGTTCAAAGAAGAGTTTAGCAGTGGCTTCTGCTGTGACATTCTTCTTGCAGGCCACCATAATGGCCATCTTCGAGAACCTGTCGACGACCACAAAAACACAGTCATTTCCATGCTTAGTGGAAGGAAGGCCTGACATGTAATCCATGGAGATGGATTCCCAAGGTCGACTAGGGGTAGGCATCGGGGCATAGAGGCCTTGCTTCTTGATGGTCAGTTTGGCAATGGCAAAGGCAGTACATGATCTGATGTACTTCCCAACATCTTGTCGAAGATTCGGCCAACAGAAATACTTTTGCAGTACTGCCACCATTTTCTCGACCCCAAAATGCCTAGCAGCCCGACTGTAGTGTGCTTCCCAAATCATCTTGGCACGCTCGCTTGAAGGAACACAAAGGTGACCCAGGTGGCATAACAGGGCATCCTGGAGGTGAAAATCTGGAACATGCCGACCCTCCAAGAGTGTCTGGTATGTGTGGCCAAATTCTGGGTCTCTTTTGTAGAGAAGTGGCCAATCAGAAGTCTCATGCCCACAAGAGTTGAGAACGGTGGTTAACGCCATGATCGGTGGTCGATTGAGGCAATCTGCAACATTATTGGTGCTACCCTTCTTATACTTGATATTCAAATGGAACTGTTGCAGGTATGTAGACCACTTCTGATGGCGATCATTCTGCAATTTCCCTTGGGTCTGTATGAACTGCACGGGTCGGTGGTCTGTGTGGATGACCGTTTCCTTCCCCAAAATGTAATGCTTCCATTGTCGGCAGGCCTGCACAATGGAGTACATCTCTTTATCATAAGTGGGATACTCCCGGACTGTGTCTGAAAGTGTTTCACTGTGATATGCCACTGGATGCCCGTGTTGAGTAAGGACTGCCCCAATAGCATAGTCAGAGGCATCTGTCTCGACCTCAAATGGTTGTTGTATATCTGGTAACGCGAGCACTGATGCCGTGCAGAGGCGATCTTTCAACTGTATGAATGCCTTCTGTTGAGATTCAGACCAAAATAATTTTTCTTTCGCTCCTCCCTTGGTGACTTGACTCAAGGGCCAAGTGATATGAGAAAATCCCAACATGAACATGCAGTAGAAGTTGGCAAGACCTAGAAAGCTGCGGAGCTCTGTCAGAGTGGTTGGAGATGGCCAATCCCAAATGACTTGGATCTTGGCTGGATCCACATGCACCCCCTGTTCATAGATAATGTATCCCAGATACTGAACCTGGGTCATGCCAAAAGTGCATTTCTCCAAATTGGCACATAGCTTGTGTTGCCGTAGTGTTTGGAGAACCTGTCGGATGTGGTGGAGGTGCTCTTCCCAACTCTGGCTGAAGATCAGAATGTCATCCAAGTATACCACTACAAATGAGTTGGTGAATGGCCGTAAGATGTCATCCATTAGCCTCATGAAGGTTGCGGGAGCATTCGTCAATCAGAAAGGCATAACCAACCATTCAAAAAGCCCCTCCTTGGCTTTGAAGGCAATCTTCCACACATTTGAGGGTTTGATTGGTACCTGGTGATATCCTGACTTCAGATCAATCTTGCTGAAATATTTTGCCCCCTTTAGTTGGTCCAGGAGGTCATCAATCCGCGAGATCGGGTACCTATTACGGACAGTGATCTTGTTGAGTGTTCGATAGTCAATACAGAGTCTCCAAGTCCCATCCTTCTTCTGTACCAACATGATTGGGCTCCCACAAGGCGATGAACTCGGACGGATGTGACCTTTCTGTAGCAGCTCCTGAATCTGCCTCTTGATTTCATCGTTCTCCAGAATGGAGCGCCGATAAATTGGTCCATTGGGTAGCGGTGCACCTGGGGTCAGATCGATGGAGTGCTTGACCTGACAGTGCAGAGGAACCCCTGCGGGGGAGGTGAAGATGTCCTCATACTCCTCCGCGACCTTATCCATCTGTAGTTGTCGTGCAAAGGGGCCCTGTTTGGAGGCCGTGGCCACCGTCTTCTTCTTTCCTTGAGGGCGTATCATCAGGAAGACAAATTTCTTGGTTTTGGAAATGAGCTTACTGCATTGTTTTGCAGTAATCAAAGAGATGGCGGTAGGCGGTGCTACCTCTGGTATCCTGTACAACTTATTTCCCAATGTAATAATAACAGCACGGGGCCTTGATTCATACACAACATGTCACTTCCAAAAGTATGGTTGTCCTAATAATACATCACAAACTTCAAGGGGAGCAATGTCACACAATACCTCATCCATGAAGGGCTTGATGTTGTATGGAAGGCGAAATTGCTGGCTCATGCGAAGATCCTGTCCTTGGTGAAGCCACCTAATGGTGTACGATTGTGGATGTGCTATGGTCGGTAGGCCCAACCGCTTCACGACCTTGGCCAAAATGAGGTTCTTTTGGCTTCCACTGTTGACAATGAACTAAAGCGGGGAGCCCTTTACCCACATCTGGGAGTGGAAGAGACGCTCCTCCTCCTCTGGATCTTCGGGTTCATTTTTCTGGACCTTGGCAGTAGCAACAATGGCGTTGGGATCCGCATCAATGATCTAATTCCTTTTGTCATTCCCCTTGTCGGGTTCTGACTCAGAGTCGGAACATGCATCTGATTCTGAAACCTTCAGCTCAACCACCACTGACTGCTTGGCTCGACACTCACTTGTGTTGTGAGCGGCGCTCTTATGGAACTCACACCATTTTCCCGTGTCCTTTTTCAGCTTCGCGACGCTATTATTTGCTTGTAGCTTTGGCGAGTTGTCTTGGACTACCCCACCTTGGCTCTGTCCTTTGTTCTGTGGTTTAGGGGCACCTTTCCCTTGCTTCAGATTCACAGATCCAAAGTCTCGCTTCTTTTGTTTAAACTTCTGCTCGACCTTGACGGCATATCGGTATGCTGTGCCGAGCGAGGAGATGTTCAGGAATTCTATTTCTTCCTGGATGTACTTGTGCATGCAGCCGCGGTATTTGAGTATCAAATGCTGCTCCATATCCTTGATACCCAACTTTGTGTGAAGGGTATGGAAAATATTGGTGAACTCTGGCACGTCTTAGTCCCTTCCCTGCCGCAGCGTGGTCCACTTTATGTATTCATCCTCATAGCTTCCGATAGGGTAGTACTGCTCCTTGATGGCATCCCGGAATGAATTCTAGGTGGGTGCGGCTGAAAATAGTGAGCCAGTATTTTCATCCTTCTGCTCACAGTAGGTTTCCCACCAGTCCTTGACGTGGGGGGCTGCTTTGAGAAGAGCGAAAACAATCTTTTCTTGACTCGAAAATTCATGAACAGAAAAATAACCCTCTAGCAGATTTAACCATTTATTTAAGGCATCTGCGTCTATCTGACCCTCGAATATGGGGATTTCAAAATTGAATTGTACCTTAAAGGGCGTGGCGTTTCCAGAGTAGCTGCTGGAAGCCGATGCGTCACTTCTGGGTAGTCGCTGAAGGATCTGGGCAAATCTGTCCATCATCGTATTTCGTTGTCGCTCAAGGGCTTCTTTGAGCAAGATTTTGATAGGATCTCCTGCCCCCTCGTCTTTCTTCTCATCCGCCATGGGAGGCCGTCGGGATTTGCGAGGCTGGTCCCGCAAAGGTTCGACCAGTTCAAGCCCTAACTCCTTATATCCCGACCTGGTTGGGGACATGCAAAGAAAAACAGAGAAAAAGCAAACCGCTCTGATACCACTGATCCGGACTTAAACAGGAACGCAACAAATTACAGACATAACCATAAACACATATATGTAGCGGAAATAATACTTCATTTCATTAATGTAAAATACTGAAATATGCTTACAAATAGTAATGAAATAAACCAGCTAGGGCAATGGTAGCTTATCTTTGAGAAGAGATGTGGCGGCTACATGCCTCTGAACTGTGTTACAATGAGGCTCGAAGGCCTATTTATTGTTGAGAAACAATGGAAAACCCTTAACATTCCAAAACCTAACCCTAGAAGATGAAACGCCAAACTGTGGGCCCTGTTTGGGTAAATTGGTACATCAACTTCCCGGGGTTGTAACTTTGGCATACGATCTCTGCTTTATGCGTACAATAGCTCGTTAGAAAGATCTATCCGAGCATTACCACTTTGGGAAGAGAAACATTAGTCCATGGACCCATGTTGCTCCCAAATTATCCAAAAAACGTCATTTAGGGCCTCAAAATGGCTTTGGAAGTTCAGGACCCGAAAAACTGCTAAAAATAGTAGGCTGTGCTACAATTAAGGAAGCTGAAAATGTTGAGAGAAACAATGGTGGGGGTCCAGGTGGACTTGGCAGGTGGCTACCAAGATCCACCTGGATCAAGAATCCCCCTCCAACGTCAAAGTATTCATGTGGATTTACCACTGGGTCAGGGCACAACCTTCTAGTTTCAACTGAGAAAATGGATCTTCAGTTCTTCCTCTATTTGATGGACACTGAAATAAAATTATAATTTCTTCAACCAATGGTTAAATTCAGAGCGTCAATCTTACCTTGATATGACTTGATGTCAACCTTCATGTCTATTTTGAGTAGGGACTATGAATTATTCACAACAATCAAATTGGGTAGATCCTTTTCGGGTTATTTCTTAGATTCCCTCTCTAGTTCTTCCCATTCTAACAATTTACCCTCTGATTTGACCTCCACATTAGAACCTCCATCTTCTCCAAATATCCCAAGCTTATTGGTTAAGGCCGCCATGAGAAGGTTCACATTACGGTTTATATTTGCGACTTGTGCTTCCATCTTCACAAACCTCTCCTCTGTAGGATCTTGAGGGTTATTGACAGATTCGTTGGCCATGGCTTGGGTTTTATGACTTTCGGCTTAACAAATATCTATTCTTTGTTTCAAACAAAGCGACAATGAGAGGAAAATAAGAAATCTATGAATCTCTTCCAACTCTCTAGTAAGTCACTGATTGCACTAACAAAGTACTTATCAATGGTTGAGCATGTTTGACTCTGTAACCTTGTGTTCTGAAATTCATAAGAATAGGAATGTTGCCCTTGGCAAGAGATAGAAAAATGCCATGATTAGGAAATCGTTAACTAGGTACCTTATCGCCACTTGCTTCAAAAGTTCAAAAATTCCGATGTCATTTTACGTACTAACACCTAGCAACTTTAATCCTTCCGCCTAAGGGTCCCACCCCACCACTATTTCCATCATACATAAGGAAGGAAATAAGAAAGATATATCGATCTAGAAATGAAACTATACTAGGTGGTGTTGCAGCAAACCCAAGTGATGTAATGAACAACTATGCATTCTGAAGTGTGGTCCTACCATACCCGATCTCCCATGGTAAGTAGAGTACACTACAAATGCGGTGAGGATGTTTTGGAAGTCAATCAAAGGTATGCACCAAAATTTTTAGTACATCTAGTTACCCATTTGGGGAGGAGGGATGAGTTTCCTTACACCTAGTAAGGGAACTTAACCATTAAAAAAGTGGGCAATTTCATAAGCCTCAGTAAATCGACATTTCTCTTTGTTGTCGAATCCATTCCACAATGCCTAGGTGATACCCATAGAAATAATTTGATTGTTGTGCCTACCCAGATACTATTGACCACAATTAAGATATTTACCGCATTTATAAAAGTCAATTTATAGCCTTTTCCACTCAGATCCTAACAGTTTCACCTTATATAAGATTCACCCCTTAACTTGACTTGACAAATCGGTAAAGCTTTAAAGGCCAATCAACTTGTTCTGGTTCTAATTAAATTGGATATTCCTTCTCTATAAGAATAACTAGCTAGTAGAGCATGTGCCTTCCTTCTTAGAGCCTAAGAGAGGGACATATAAAGACTAACTTCTCCCCTAAACAATTGTGGATATTCTACTAGAAAATTACTCACAACAAATCTACTAAAATATATTAGAAAATTGGAAATCTGCACTATATTTCTCCTTAGATTTATGGATATGTTAATTACTACGTATTGTATATACATGCAAATTATAATTATGAAAATAGAGAATAGTGAAATAAAACTCATAAAACAAAAATTAACACAAGATATAACCTGGGAAACACTTTCAAGAGAAAACCCAACTGGAAGGTGAAGTTTCTCTACCCTCTTTCTTTGAATGGAAAAATGGATGCATGTACAAATAAGTGAGGCTTGTAGCTCATGTGCTACCACAATACACAAACCCTCTCTTTTTTCACTCTCCTTATCATCTCTCTAACTAGTTTTCTCATCTATGGAACGAAATGCACATGAATAGAATGAAACCCCTTTTCCTCCTGGTGCCCTAGTTGTAACACAACCTGATAGCCTACTAGTGGTTAAGTTTGACACTTTCAACTCTTAACTAGAGTTACAATTTTGACTCTTCTAGAGTATTATTCATCATGCTTGTGTGTATATCCCCTTTTCTATGAATAATGGGGGTTGAAGTGGCATCCTCTCGAATTGTGGTGGTCAAAATAGGAAGGTATCCTTTCGAGTGGCATAAATTTTGCATACATACTCTAATTGAGGTTATTCTTGCACTGTTAGGAAGGTATCTATGTGTAGAATAGCTAAAAAAATGTCCTACACTCAACTGGAAAAGTTTTACCCCAAAAAAAGGTCATTTGATGCCTCAAAATGCTTCCAGAAGGTTTCAAACTGAAAATTTCCAGACTCGGTCCTATTAGCAAAATTGGTCATGTGTGTTAATTCCTCCACTTTTTTCCATTCTAAAAGCATTGATATGGATGAAAAATAGTATAATCATCCAAATTCATATCAAAGCAACAACCGATCCTTCCTTCGACTTAGTATTCACATCGTGAGAGATTTAGGGG
Source organism: Pinus tabuliformis (assembly GCA_031772625.1). NCBI lineage: Eukaryota > Viridiplantae > Streptophyta > Pinopsida > Pinales > Pinaceae > Pinus > Pinus tabuliformis. The sequence goes on along the minus strand of CM062808.1, from coordinate 777,170,107 downwards.
AAGGGTCATTCAACCATTCTTAAAGTAGAGTATTCATATCTATGAAGCCAATGGAACGATTTGTCCACCCTTCTTGGAGAATAATATTATTTTCTAGGGTGATGCCCATTAAGGGTTAGCTGACTCTTTTTGAAGCATAATATTTGTGTCAAGGATGAGTCTAGAAAAGTAACAATGGACCCCTATTGGAACATAGTATTTGGGCAGAGGGTGAACCCATGGAATGCAAGGGTGATCCTCACTTGAGTATGGTATATTCATCAAATATTTGATTGAGCAATGAATGGCCAATCATTATGTAGCAATATTATTCTTAACTAGCGAGAGCATAGGAAGTTGTTTTTCAAACCTTCGTCAAGCTTACTATTCTCATCGAAGTGTATCTAGGAGAAAATTTTGTTGACCCTTTCTCTAACATTGTATTTTAATTGATGGAGAGTGAATGAAAGGCTTGATCAACCATTCTTTCAACTTAATATTTTAATCAATTGGGAACTTTTGAAAGAGATATTCAGTTATTTGATTTAGATTTTAGGTATAGGCTAGTTGATCCTTCCTTAATCTTAGTATTCTCATCAAGAGGGGACTCATGGAATGAATAATTCAGTCTTCCTTCAACATAATATACATATCAAGGGGGAGCCAAGGGAAGGTTTGTTTGGCCCTTACTTGAGTATAATATTCTCATTGAGGTGTATTCTTATGAAGGTTAAACTAAATCTTCCTCTAGCATAGTATTTACATTATGGGGACGCATGGGGAAATGTCTATTGATCCTTCATGAAGTATAGCATTCCCATCATGGTTTAACCCGAAGAAAGGTCAGATGCCTATTCTTAAAGCTTACTAATCACATGGAGAGAGACACTTGTGAAGCATCATTTGGTCCTTCCTCAAGATATGTATTTGTGTTAGGGGGATATAGGGGAGCATGGGACAACCTTTCTTGAAGCACAATATTCTTGTTGAGTGGGATCCCCTAAAAGGGTCAATTGATCCATTCCTAAAGAACAATATTCATGTGAAGTGCAGACCTCAAGAAAGAGACGATTGACCCTTCCTTGAACAGGGTCCAAGGGTAACATCAACCAAACATTGATTATGATTAATTTTCACATCATGGAGGATCTAAATGAAGGGTGAACCAACCATTCTTAGAGCATAATCTTCACATCAAAATTTGAAAGAATTTAATTAGTAAAATTTCGCTGCAAATTGGAAATGATAATTACTTCCATAAACACAAATAAATATATATATCTAATATATATGTAAATTAATATGCATATGCTTCTAAATATTTCAAATTGAAACATGTATACAATTTATATCTATAGTCATTGAATAATGAATTAGAAAAAAACAAACTATAGAGAAGTTGCATTTGAAAAAAAATTACAATGATATTAATCTTATGTAGGAATCTTATGCAATGCTTATTACATGTATAAGGAGTCCATATATAGTTAGTTAGGTCACTTATACCATGACATCATTTTTTTGAATAAGAATCAAATGTTTTCCTTATAATCACCTTATCTTACATTTAATATTACAAGTAAGAATAACGTTTAAATCAATTTTTACAATGCTAGCACATTTCACCCAACTACTTGAATTATTCATTTAAGATATGAATAGTAGAGTCAAGAATAAAGAACTAAATATTGATGGTTAACTTCTCATTGTCTTTCTCAACATCAAATCATTCCCAATAAAGAAATAAAAAAATGTTTCTAACACTTTTTAATAATTTTTTATGATAAGATTTTGAATTTAATTTTGGATAAAATTATTTTCAACAATTAAATGACATTAGTTGTGTGTTTTTTACACATCTCATTGGTTAATTAGAAAGCCATTGTTAATTTTAATCCTATCTTATTTGGATGTATCACTTTTAAATGTAAAATGAAATAAGAACATGTTTATTTTATATTTAATATTATTAATTAAGATAAAGTAAATATTTTTATGTTATTGTTTGTACATTTCACTATAACCATTTTATCTACCCATTTAATATATTTGAAATAACAATAATATGAGTATCAAGAATAAAAATTCACCTATATCTTATTAATTTGTTAGTCACCATGAAATTATTTACAATAAACCAATTAAAAAACAATATCAATATGTCCGTAATAAGTTTTGATAGTTTTTTTTTAATATATAATTTTATACCTTATTAGTTTGTTAGTCACCATGAAATTATTTACAATAAACCAATAAAAAAACAATATCAATATGTCCGTAATAAGTTTTGATAGTTTTTTTTTAATATATAATTTTATACCATTAACCACATTATCTATGTATTCTTTTTGCTTAAATAAACTAATAGTTGTCATAAAATAACTGTAAATTCATACCTTTAAATTCCCCTTATGCCAATTACAATATGGAAACCTTCCATTTAACTTTAGATCACATCAAAATATCTTATTATGAATTGTATTCCATTAAAGATGGACGAAACTTTGGGTTTTTAAAAAAAAAATCACAAGTGTTTCCACATTTTTCAAACATATTCAACTTATATGGATTCATTATTAAAAGAAAAATCTTTCAATTAGCATAAATATGAATATTTGCTCTAAAGTTATATTATTAATGTGATTTTATAAGAATATGTTATAATATATATTTTTATTTAAATATATTATTGAAGCGAACTAAATATGAAATTTGTTTGTTACCCTTATTAATATAATATTTATTGATTCTTTTTATAATATAATATTTATTGATATTAAATATTAAAAGGTTTGTTTTTCCCTTAAAATATTTTAGAAATAAATCTATATAAAATATTTTTCAAATTTTATTCCTCTATTCAAATTGATATATTAACTTTTTATTTTATGTTTTTAAATTTATTTAATAATATTTTTTTGCAAATTTATTTCCATATCAGTCCTTGGCACTTTATTTTGAAATTAAAATACAAAAAAATGATTTAATAGATCATTGGCCTTTTTACAACTATGGGTGTCCTTGGTACTTTATCAAATTTTATATATCTATTCAAATTGAAATATTAACTATGAATTTAAAATTTCCAAATGTTTTAAATTTTCTTTTAATTTATATTTAATTTTTTTTTTAATAATATTTGTTCGCAAATTGATTTCTATTTCAGTCCTTTGTACTTTATTTTGAAATTAAAATACTAGAAATTGGTTTAGATCATTGGCCTTTTTACAACTATGGGTGAACAGAATTACAATATGTTTCAAATTGTATGTGATGTCAAAGATATGCGCATAGTCTGTATAGGAAATCTCTTCTGAAAAAAATGTCTGGATAGGAAATATGCACGAAAGAGCATTGTAATCTGTGTACACAGTGTATGGTATGTGGTCAAAGGATCCTATATGTCATGGTCTGGTTTGTGTTGCTGTATATGTTTCCTTATGGATCTTTGGCATTTGTTTTTTCTTTGTGATTTTTTTTTCGTGGCTATTATATGTCATTTTTTTTATTTTATGTTGTTTTTATATTGTCAATGATGCCTTTTTCTCTGAAAAAATAGTATATGTTCAAAGGAATGTGATCTTACATCATTGGCCTGTGTACAACTATAGGTGAATAGAATCACATTATATAAAATGTGTGATGTCAAAGATATTTGAACCTAACAGCATTGTAATCTGTGTGTACGCTGTGCAATATCAAAAGTGTGTACCTCTCTTGGTTTGGCAAGATGCACTTCTCATCGCTGTAACCTCTAGATATATGGAAAAAGTGCATATCCACTATATTTATTTATTCTGCATTGCTTGTCATATTCTGTTTCCATGTGAAAGGAAAGGATTTCTGTACATTGAAAACTGAAAGTACACCAAAGTTAGGACATGAAAACCTGTGCCAGAGATAGCCACTTGGCCTATCAGGGGCCACCCTTTCAATTGGATAGGTGTGCATTGTTACAATGCATTAGCACTGCCTGAAATACATTCTTGAATTGTCTCCAAATTCATTGAATCTCAAATTACAAAGCAGACAACTGAGAGTTACATTCTTGAATGGTCTTCAAATTCATTGAATCTCGAATTACAAAGCAGACAATTGAGTGTATTAGAAGGGCAATAAGTATATAGTTTTTTAATTAGCATTAAAGACAATTGAATGTATTAGAAGGGCAATAAATATATAGTTCTTTTAATTAGCATTAAATGTTTAATGAGCATTAAATGAACGGAGCATTAAAAGAAAGCTACAACATCAATCTCGTCAAGAAAGACGAGGAGTCAGACAAGTAAAAATTAAAAAAAAGCTACAACACCAATCTCGCCAAGAAAGACGAGGAGCCAGACAAGTAAAAATTAAAAAATTGTAGGTCTGATAGACCAATTTGGTCTCAGTGGATGTTAACCATCATCATCATCAAAATCATAAGTTTATTTGTAGATTAATCTAAAAAATTTGACGAAATCCAACTATGAACATATACAACCTATATTTAATTTCCATTAACAAACTACAAACTACATATTAGAATTACTGTTTCAAACAAATGTGGGATTTGTAAAACCATAATCTACAGTCTGTCGAGAATATCTCTGCTATCATTGCAAATCCTGACTTCACAGAAAACCCACTATTCAGACTCGGGCCGACCTTGAAACTTAATCCTTCCATACTGTCCCTTGGACTTCGAGACATCGCGAGCAGCTAGAAAATCGTCATATGGAAGCTAGAACATTTCGACCGACGCCCCCTCGGGTCTCAGAGCGTCATACCGGGTGATTATGAGGATTTGTTTCCTGACACATTTAAATCCGAGACGCCATTATCATTGTCAAAACCACGGCATCGGTGATCGGTACGATTCGCGGTACTGTTAGATCTGTATACGCGCTTCAAGAAGATCGCTCCGCCGTTTTAAATCTCAGTACTCGAGAGGGCAAAACGTTAGCGCGATTCCCACAAGAGATTGTACGCTACCTGGAACGCCCATCGCCACCCCATTGTTCCACCGTATTTTCCTTCTGCAATTCCCGTTCATTTATGGGTCGGCTAAAACTTCTTTTCATTTTTGAAAGAAGTTTAATTTTCAGCATGTTGCAGTCCTGTGTGCTTGTGCAGTATGATACCCTATAACATAACCTAAACATTATTTCAGAGAATTATCCATTCTGGTGAATCTGGGCGGATATTAATATTGATGTACTAAGTCGATGATTGGTTCATTGCCCAGTTATATTCTGAATAAAATGATCTTCAAGCAATAACGTAATCATTGACTTAATATTTGCAGCAGATCACCATGTTTCAATTTTCGAAGCAATGAATGAGAATGTAAAAATTATTAATAATCAGGTCATGATAGCCACAATTATTTTTTATTTATAAATCATCATGTTTCAAATTAAGAAGGTTTAGTCTAACGAAATTGTTTTTTTGTCAGGAAAATCATGGAAATTCTAGTAATATTTTGAAAAATCTGGTATGGAATTTTGTAAATCTAAATAAAAGCGGTTAAACTTTATAATTTTAGGTGGCCTAGAAGTTTTTGATGGTGCTGAATCCATTTCCAACATAAAAAATATGACTCAATGTCTTTACAATATTTTTTGAATTTTTTGCCCAGATTCCTGCCACTTTTAACAGTCTGGGCAATTCCTCCTCCTCCTTGTAAACGACTCCACTAAAAAGTGGTAAATCAGATCCATGTAATTATAAAGAGGCAATATCCACACTGGTAAAATAAGTCAATAATCAGCTTAACACAAAATGTGCTAGAGATAAAATTTGATAGATAAATTGTTTCAGAACGAAAAAGCATCATTGTATTATATTGAGACTATATAAAGGTTCCAAATAGTACAGAAAATCAGCTCTCAGAAGCTGGAGGATCTTGATTTTGAAGGCAAAAACCGAGAGCAAAAACTAAAGAATGATTCCCCCTAGAAGGGAAAAGAAATCAATAGAGCTATTTCAAAAACCATCAGTCATAAGCCAAAACCAGTCATATATGCCTCACATACCAGACCATTTCAGATATGAAAACTAGATCTCAGAGCTTGTTGGACACCCATATACTAGGACATGTACACATATTAAACACAAAAGATGATAAAGGAACATCCTGAAAAAAACCATAGGAGATTCAAGATCCAGGGATAGAGAAATCCTGGATAAAACAGGAATTCTCACCATATATTATCTTCAAGGACTAGGTACCTGTACCTAGAAGCAGACCCTCCTTTGACAGGAAGTCCGCTTGTTGATTCTGAGCACGGCAAATGTGATGAATGGAACTGTCTTTCATGAGTCCCCAGTGAAACATGATCCTGTCCATCCAACCTGTGAGGTGTGGGCTCCTGATGTGGCTCCCATGACATGATCAATCACAGATTTGGAGTCACCAAAAATTGAAATAGCCTGTATATAAAAAAAGTTGCAGAAAGCGAGAAGACCCGCTAATGCCCTTGCCTCAGTCATACTGTTTGTGCCCTTTCCTCCATTCCAAGCCATAAAGTATTGAAGGTTCTTGTCCATTATGATGTGAACCCCACATCCACAATTGTTTTGTTGCTCAGCACCATCAAAAAATGCTCTTGGGGATTCTGTGCGGTCATTATCTTTCCTGTTGCCTTTTTTCATTTTGGGTTGCTTTTTTGGCATCCAATCATAGATGGATATGACATGTTGCAATATAGATTTGAGGGAGTTCTTTGATTCTTTGAAAATTTTGCTATTTCTCCATTTCCAAGCGCACCATAGGACAATAATAATCATGGGCCTCCATGAATCTCTTTGACCACTCCACGAATCAAACGCTGCATGAGTTGAAACAAAAACGATGTGAGGAAAACCATATAGATTTGCCAAATCCTGCCAGACTTGCAACACAAATTGGCATTGCAAAAACATGTGATAATTGGATTCCTCATATGAATGGCACATTGCACATCTACTCGGCCGTGCCAATTCCTTTTCCTCAAATTTTCCCATGTCAAATTTTTGTTGTACAACACCATCCAAGAAAGTAGGTGGATTTGAATTAGCATTAAAACTAATATATAAAAGAGAGAGAAGGGGTCAAAACCATATAAATTATATGCATTGTAAAACAGTTCTTTAAATTTTATTTAAATTAAGTTTTTCCATGGATGAATAAGTCTGTGTAACAGTTTAGGCCAATTCACAAATCAAGATGCCCCAGATTTTGAAGAAGTTACAACTCATAGCCATTTAAATATTATGATTTTGACAGGTTCACATCAGCATTATGGATTCGAGATTTCGAAGTCACAGATCAGAATCATATAAATTATATGTGTTTGACCCTAGAACAGTTTTTTAAAGTAAATTTACATAGTTGCATCCTGTATGATGGTTGGTAGTCAACATCTCTATTATTTCTGAAGTGATGGATTAAAATCATATAGACTAGCATATTGTGGATTTGAATTAACATTAAATACTGTGATATCGAATGAATAAAACTAAGTGCTGGGTCCAAACCGTGTAAATTATCTGCTTTCAACTATTGTAAAACAGTTTCTTAAAGCTATATTTAAAGTCAATTTTTCCATGGATGAATAACTCAGTGGAACAGTTTAGTCCTATTCACACTCATATTTTGAAGAAGTGACGTATCGGAACCATGTAAATTTAATGTTTTTGACAGGCCCATATCAACATGTTTCAGATTTTGAAGTGAAAGATGAGAATGATGTAAATTATATGTTTTTGACCTGTAAAATAATTTATGTAAATTTATATAGTTGTATTTTGGTTAATGATTAATAGTAAATATAATTGATGTATATTTATATAATTGTATTTTGTTTAATGGTTAATAGTCAATCTATTTTTTTTCCAAGTGATAAAGTTAAATCAGGTAAATTAGTGTAATAAGTAAATGGTATATATATATATATATATCTATATTTCATTTGCATGGATTAATTTTTTATTTTATAAATCTAAGTATTTACAGGATGTCATTTGTTATTTAATAATCCATAATTATATTAGATAAATGTACAAAGATAAATATGAATTTAGAGATGCAATGTAATTAATATTTGAAATTCTATTCAGTGATGTAAAAGAGAGTATACTAGTATATTTTATTTGTGACCATAAAATGAAGATTTAAATTGGAAAACGAATTAATCTATCAAAATTTAAATAGAAAATAACTATTAATGTAATTTTAAGTTTTCGACATATTTTACCCTGTTTAATTATTAGTTCAAAACTTAAAGTAAGTTTGATATATACATTAAAAACTTTTATTTTTAGTGATTTATGTTTGAATAGGGCTAGACATTAAAGGATTTGGGTTGATGATTAAGGATTTGATTATGAATAAATTTTATATTTTTGTTAATTTTATTATTAAATTTAAATAAAAGTAATTAAAAATAGAAGTTATGTGTTGTGATTTAGATTTTATTATGTATTTGAATATTTTTATAAAATTGTTTATTTTGACATTATATATTTTAGAAATTTAGGTAGATAAAATTTAAATAGATAGAGAATTTTTGTTAAATATTTTTAAGTGTTATTGAGTATATGTTGGAATTATGACTAGTAAATAAAATTATTAATAGTTGACGAGTTGATATTTAGTGTTTGACATTATTTTCCATCGTCTTAATTATTGGTTTTGATTGATATATATCAACCACTTTTAAATGTACTTTTATTGACCACTATGACCATTTATGTTTGACCATGGTTCATTATGTTTGACTAGGATTGACTTGAGTCAATTATGGTTTAGTATGGTCGATGCTAGTTGACCATGGCTTACTATGGTTGTGAGGTTTTGATTGATATATATCAACCACTTTTAAATGTGCTTTTATTGACCACTATGACCATTTATGTTTGACCATGGTTCATTATGTTTGACTATGATTGACTTGAGTCAATTATGGTTTAGTATGGTTGATGCTGGTTGACCATATGGTTATGAATGCTTGACCAACTCTATTTATGGTTCAACATGTTAGAACAAAAGTGACCACATTTTACCATGGTTGACTTTGGTTGACCTAGTTAGAAAATTAGAAAGGCAAAAAGATTTTCTTATGTTGATAATTACTTGCGTTATTCCCGTGTTCTTATTATCTTCTTTATGTTCTTCTTTTATCTTATTTTCATCAAGCAATCATCAAATGAAAACATGAAGATCAACGACACCAGGTGTATGCACTAAGCTATGGCTAAAACCCCTCTCTAGGGGAAACCTAATAAACTTTTCCACTGATCAAATTGAGATAGACCAAGACCTTAGACCTAACCAAAAGACCTTCCTCCTCCACCAAGTCAACCTTCCAATACGATTCAACAAACTTTAGTAGTCTCTTCTAGTCCAGCGGTTACAACCCAACAACAATCTAGAATTTTCAGCCCAACTACTCCATAATTTTGGCTCAACAACACTAGATTTTTGGCCCAGCAACTCCAGAATTTCGACCTAGCTACAATACTGCAATTTTTTCCCTTCTAACAACCCAACAACTTTGCACATGTGAGACAAAGAGAGAGAAAATTCGACTTCTTATGCTTGACAAAGATTTCTCCTTCGCTAGGATTTCCTTTCTCTTCCTTGAATTTCACACCCTTTTCTGCCTCCAGTAGTTGAAAATCGAACTTTTTGTGGATGATGTCCAAATGAGCTCGAGTTGCTGCCTTTATATAGTGAATATGTGAGGTCAAATTCCCTTGATGAGGCTGACTTGTCCTTCTTGAGGCTGACTTGGTGGAGGAGACCTAAAAGACTTATTTGACAATAAAATACATTTCTTCTTTGATATATAAAACCCAAGAAGGGTCTTTTACATATTGACAAGGACAATGAGACTTGACATAAACCATAGAGGCCTATAATGGAGGCTTTGACCTAAGAACCATTGGCCCAATCATGAAACCCATGCTTTAATAAGTCCATTTATTTTATAATAAAATTTCTTTTTCTTTCTTTTGAAAAATACATTACATCACGACTCAAATACAATTATGAAGACCAACACTAGATACATTATCCAACACTCCCTCTTAACTAGGAAAGTATTCATAATCACATACATACAGAGGTACATGGAAGATCTCAAAGTGATATATTCTATGAAGAGTTCACAACACATGCAGTGATACAGATTAGATACTTGACCATGGTACTCTAATTGGGTGCGACTTAGGTGTACTCAAGCTTTAGCCACTCTAGGTACCATAAGGATTTTAAGATCTAACACCAACACATGGATCTAGGTGCGTATCCAAGGTTATAGCTCCATGACCAATGCCACCCTCCCTACTTTGGGATCTATACATCAATATATAGGTCGACATATGTCCTCCTAAGCATCTTGTTGCCACAAGATGTTTCATCTCTCCTTTAATTCATATATATATATATATATATATTATACTAAAATTTGTCACCATGACTATTTGCTGTTAGTATGGCTCCATCAACTGTCATACTATCCTCCTTGGCAAGTCTCATAACTCTGCTCTTCATGTCAAACTCCAAGAAAGAGAGAAAGTCTTTAAAAATCTATATATCTCTGGGTACGCAGTTTCTCTTAGCCTTACCTGCGTGTACGCACCTCAAGTTCACAATACCTGCGTACTTGTACGCTCTGTCTGTAAAGGGGTGGGTGCATACTCCTGTAAAGGTCAAAAGGCGCAAGTTTCACTCCAAAAAAGTTACTTGTGGTCATTTCTAGAGCATTCTAGAAGCTTGTTTGACGTGTATTGAGCGCCTCCAGATGGTTCATGTATCCCTATGAAAGAGGAACTTATCCCATCAAGAGGGGAGCTATCCCATCCAAAGAGGGGCTTATCCCATTGATGGTGGACCTGATTAACTTCCTCTAGAGCACTATAAATACAGGCATTGGGCCAGAAGGAGGGGAGGTTGAAAGCTGAACATTCCTAAGGGTAGATGCTACTGGAATTAGGACTCCCTTATAGAGCTTGAGAGGAGAGATTCCCATCCTTTCCTAGCCTTATTTGGAAGTGGGTGAGCTTATCAAAGTAAAGGAGAACTCTTGCTGGACCCTAGGAGGAACCTGCACAACACCAAGGCTCAGGTTGTAATGGTTTCTTTTGTTTCCACTTAATGCAAATAAACTCATTTTTCTCAACAGATTTTTATTCATGATTTGTTTCATATACTCTTTGGTCTGTATGATGAATATGTGTTATTTTATAAGTTTATCAGGTGCTATGTAATCTTTTGGCTTGTTAGTGAATGCAGGTTTCGAAGAGAAGGAGGAGCTCATCCGGATCGGCGAGGCTGGACTACTACAAAGCGTTGGACTAAAGGTATGTTATAATCACCTGATTACTTGTATTCTAAATGCATGTTTAGAGAAAGGTAGTGTTTACTTGTCTTGTTTGTCACTAGAAAGCCTTAGCTTCTAGGGAGGTCGGTTTTGTCCGCAAAATTGACTCTTTCCGCATGACAAAATGGCGACCATACTGGGGATTCCATTGATGTGAATGATTTTTTCTTTGTGTGAAACTTTGATCTGAGAAAAGTCGTTTATTCTCTGGTTTTTGGCGGTTTGACTGTGTATTTGGGTGGGATAGCTTAGGGTTAAATTAGATTTTAGTTTTTATTAGTTTTGCTAGAAGTACGCAGCCTCTGCGTTAAGCACAGTGCGTACCTGTACGCACTGCAGCTTTGTGCACAGAGCGTACACGCACCTGTGCAAACAGGTTGCCTGCGTACCCTGTCAAAATTGAGAAAATTTCAATTTTCTTCTTTTTTGCCTTTTAGATTTTGTTTTTAATTTGTTTTTACTGCCCAGATCCACTTGTTACCTGGCATAAATCTTCACCTAAGCTTGTTTCATCAGTGTCAAGAGTTTTAGTGAAATTCATAGAGATTTTGCCCTAGGGTTTGATTTTTGCATTGGTCCTGTAGTGACTTTGGCTTTAGAAGTTGTAAAACCTTGGATCTCCCTGGTCTTTTCAGTCTTCTTAGGAGTCGGACCTTTCATAGAATCCACCCTTGTGAGAAACCTACCTTTATGTTGTCTCTTTGCCGAATCTCGAAAAAGTTTGTTGATTGAACTTTGAATTTTATTCTTGAGAAAAAGAACAAAAGATTTTGATTTTTGTTTTTGACTGGTTTTTGATTCTGCATTAACTAGTCCTTAGTTAAATTTTGACTAAGTAAAACATCCTGGAATCATACTTGGTAGGCTTTTGCCTCATTAGATTTACTTTTAGATGAATTTCTCTTAGATTTGCTTTTGAGTGAAATTGAGTTGATTTGATTGCCATAGATTTTTTAACTTTGATTTCTGTTAAAGTAAGTTTTACATGCTTTGTTAATATAGGGAAAAATCCAAAAAAAACTCTTTTGAAGAAAAGTTTGCTTTAGTAGTATTTGAGTCTTTGAAAAGAAAAGGAATTTTCGTGAAATAATTAGTGGTCATGTGTTGTATGCTTTGGAGAAGATAAAGAGATTGTTTCTTTGATTTTCATTGCCAAGAAAGTTGTCTTTATATCAATTTTGCATTCTCCAACTCTCTTAGCTAGGGAATTCATTGAAAAAGAAAATTAGTATAAATCATCCTAAGTGCATCTTTTTAGTGGATTTCAGTCGAGTCTACACACCATCAGTTTCATCTCCACTACCTTTTGTCCTAAAGAAAAGCCATAAAAATTAACGCTTAAAGTAAAATCAACTTAGTAACTTTTTATTTACTAGGGCTCTGAAACACCAATATAGATCAGGCTAGTGTCTTGGAGTAGGAGAGTAATTAACTCTCCAAGACAGTAAAACCAAACAAGTAGCTCATCTTGTGGTAGGATAAATCCAACTGTTTCATTTGTACTCTGGGAAAGCTCCTCTTAAAGGAGAAGCATGAGACCGTGTCCGAACCAGTGAGGGGATCAATCCTCCTTCATTGGGAAAGACGCCAGATACGCATGTACTACAAACGGTAAACCTCGGATTATTGTCGAGGAGCCTGGGGTCACTTGTCGGTAAGCCTTGGATTATTGTCAAGGAGCCGGCAAGGGGATTGAGCTTGTTACTCCGCCCTTGCGTGCTATCGGGTCGTAGACTGTTCCCCCAAGTATATTTGTTGCTGTTGGTAACCTTAGTGACCATTATCTTTAGGATTCTACCCAAGGTGACGGTGGAGGGAAGATCCCACTGTACCTGGAGCAGACGTCGGCTAGACTCACTTGGATTTTCCGGGGGGTTCACTTCACTCGAGACGGTTAAAGTGGAGGAACTTGTGCCGGTCTATTCATTAAGCAGGTTGCCGGGGTAACTGTTCCACCCACCACTTCTGTACTGAATTCGGCGATGTTGGGCTTCATCACCAACTAGTGTTTTCGGTCTGGAAGGCTATTGTTTGTGTATGGTTTGACGCCCTAGATTCTTTAGGCGTATGATTCGAATTTGTTTGGTCCTTTAGAGACTTTAGGCGGTTTGCTTTGAGATTTTACTTTGTTTGTGTGTGCAGTAGTTAAAAGTTTTTAACTGTGGCTGAATTACCGAGACAGTCCCGTAGACTTCGGGGCAAGTCTCCTGAGATTGTTACTGTGGCCGATTTGTTGAGGAAGTCCCGTAGACTTCGGGGCGAACCTCCTGAAGACGTCCTGGGTCATTACGAAGGTTTGAAAGTCCTTGTAACTCCTAGTGGCAGTAAAGTAGGTTCACCTGAAGAAGGAGAGTCGTCGTTGGTAGTCCATCCAGATTACCAAGGTCTAGAAACAGGTTATAATCCCGAAGCTGTTGCAGTTTCCGAGCTTGTTGGTAGTTTTTCATCTACTAGTGATATAGGCGAAGAACCTGAAATATTTGAACCTGTTACTCCAACTTCTAGTGCTCCTGATTCACCTAGGGTAGAAAGAGTCATCACCGAAAATCTTCTTGCTGGTTTGATAGCTATTGAAGAACTTGCTCCAGAAGAAGAATTTGGCGTCTCTATCCTTGAAGATTAACCTACTATTGATCTAAGGGAGCGTGAATCCATCTTTTACAGTCCTCCTAGAAGTACTACTTGGTATCTTTCGTTAACTAATTATTTGGACAACTCAGGGTTAAGTTTTTCTCCACCTCGTACTCCTTATCCACCTGGAGGTATTTATACTCCTGTAAATATGTCTGGTCAGTCGTCCGTGTTCACTCAATCTCCTGAATCTTTCTTATACGGCGGTCCTTCTGTTCCCTCTGGGTATCAGTCACTTTCTGGTACTTTTGCGGGAGCATCTCCTCAACCCATTGAACATGGGTTATTAACTGGAAACAATGGTAATAAACCGTTGGGTGTAGGAGACATTTACATGATGTCAGGTTCAATTCCCGGTTCTCAACCTCAAGGTGGCCAATTACTGCCTGGGGGGCAGCCTCAATTAACGCTTGAGGGGCAACCTCAAGGTACACAAATTGCGTCTGGGGGGAAACCTCAAGGACAGTATGTACCCATAGTACAATACATTCCTCAAGGTCAACCCCAGCCTCAATATGTACCCCAAGGTCAACCTCAGTATCAATTTATCCCTCAAGGTCAACCCCAGTATCAGTATTTACCTCAAGGGTATCTACCTCAAGGTCGGTACTCGAGTCAAGGTTATCAACCACCCCAAGGTCAATCTTATGTTCAAGGTACGGGAAATGTACCTTTCAATTATCAATCCTACCCTCAATCCGGTTATGGATCTCAATATCCTCAACCTGTCATGGGTCAATACCCCGGAATGAACATATTGTGGGATCCATCGCAAGTTCAACAGGTATTGCAGCCAGGTGTACAGTTGTCATCTCAAGCTGGACAACCCTTAGTTTCTGGTTCACCCCAGCAACCAGTCCAGTCTAATGTTCAAACTTCTGTACCTTCGGTAGTTACTCAGTCGCCCATTGCACCTAGTACTCCATCTCAAACGACTGCTGCAACTACCGCAACATCTGTTCCTTCCACCACACTTACTTCTGGAGTGTCGACAGCTCCGGTTTCTACTGTCTCTGCAACTACTCCTCAAACATCTTTACCATTGTCTAAATCCACGATTCAAACTACGGTTCAGATGCTTGTAGGACAGCCTGGTTTAAGTACGGTTGTCACTAGTCAACCACAATTCGTTTATCAACCGTACCAGGGACAGTACCAATACGGGCCTGCTGTCCAACAGCCAGTTTACCAGTATCAACCGTATCCTGGGTACACTTATCAACAACCTCAGCAACCCCAGTACGGTCCGGTTAATCCTGGTTTTCCGGGAGGATACAATATCCCGAATGCGATTCCTATTCCAAGTTATCCTGGATATCCTCCTCCTGGGACTGGTCTTGTGACCCAGAGCTTTAGGGATCCTAATCGGCAGTTACCGTTTATCGCAACTTTGGATTTACCAGACTTGTCGCGCCTAACGAACGATCCAATAAATTATCTTCCGTTTTGGCCGCCAATGCCGAATAAGTTGCCCAGTGACATTCCCAAGTTTGAGGGTAAGTCTAGAGAGGATCCGTCAAATCATGTGATGACTTACCACCTCTGGTGTGCTTCAAATTCCATCTCGGATGATTCGATCCGCTTATGTCTTTTCCAACGTACGCTCATTGGTCTCGCGGCCAAGTGGTACATTGAGTTACCACGGGCCTCTTTTTATAATTTTAGTCAGTTAGCTACCTCGTTCCTAACTCATTTTCAGTTGCCGGTCAGATATGATAATGGCACGGAGTTACTAACTTCATTAAAACAATCGACGTCCACTTATATTTCCGATCATATACATGAATGGAGACGTCGAAGGCGATTAGTGAAAGTTTTTATCCCGGACCAAATCTTACCTGAATGGTTTGTTAAATCATTATTACCGAAGATTACTGAAGACGTAGCTAAGGCCGGAGTAGTCACTGAGGAGCAAGTGATTGCTCAAGCGCAGTACCTTGACTTAGTTTACACTCAGTCAGGTACGTTACACGAAAAGATCCCAGATCTTCCAAAGTCAAATCAAATCGCTGCTGCTCCTTCGGGATCTAATGCTGCTGATGGCATGATTGGTACGGTGAATACTAAAAGCAAGAAGAAGTCTTCAAAGAATTCTTCGCCCATTATAACCTTACCGGATTCCCCGACAGGAGAATCTTCTGCTGAAGTTTCCGCTGATATTCACGCTGTAGAGTCATCTACGGCTAAATCAAAAAACGGTAGGAAGAAGAAAGGCAAGAAGAAGAATAAAGCAGACAAGACTCCAAAGGAGAAAACAGAAAAGTCGGAAACCAATGACGAAAAGCGCAAACCTCGATATCCTTGTCTTATTTGTGAAGAGGATCATTTTACAAGAGATTGCCCTCATCGGGCCGAGGTTGTGAAAATCGTCAAGGGTTCCCCAACTCCTGCTATTTTGAAAGATCCATTTCCAAAGCAGGAGAGTAAAATGATAGGTTCTTCCTCGAGTGCCAGTGAAGAACCCATATTGATGATGTCTCATGTAAGGATTGCGACTCGATTGCAAGATTATGGTAGTAAAAGTCCTGTTGATGGATCGAAAGAAGCATAATCTTCTCATTCAAATCCATCAACCTCAGCTCCCGGTTCCGATCCACTACAGATCGAGAAACCTAACCCTGACTTAGTAATCAAATCGCCCGCCAAGGGTGTACTTCGAAGGTCTGCTTTCAATCCGCATGCGAGAGCGGCCCAGAATTACAACATTGTTGAGGATTTAGCTGTTTCACCCTCAGCAATGTCGGCTTTAGAAGTGCTGCAATCATGCCCAGCACAGCGAAAATTACTTTTGTCGGCTATAGGAGCTGTTGATGTTCAGGACCCGAACCTAATAATCTTTGATCTAGAAAATAGTACACCGCGTTTACCTCATCAGATGGCTTTCCAGATTCCAGTGATAGTAAAAAACAGGCCTATTCATCGGACTGTAATTGATGAGGGAGCTTCCACGTGTATTATGTCGATACAGTGCTGGAGATCACTTGGTTCTCCTTCACTAAATCAATCCCCGACAATTCTTAAGGCCTTTGATGGCCGTGGGTTCCATCCGTTTGGCATTCTACAGGATTTGCCTATAGGGGTTGAAGGCAAAACCGTTAGTCTAGATGTGGAGGTGGTTGATGCCCCTCTAGACTACAACCTTCTCTTGGGTCGAAGTTGGTCTTACGCTATGACAACGGTCGTTTCATCGGTCTTCAGAGTAATAAAGTTTCCACATAATGGCAAGATCGTAACCATAGACCAGCTGGCTTACTTTTCATCCGACCCAGCCTCTTCAGAGAGTATCCAGCATGTCGGTAAAACGACTATCCCTTACAAGGATGTTGGCGTAGGATTAGTTAAAGATGCCGGTTTACTGGGAACTTTTCCTTTTCCTCCAATAAACGCCGTGTCTTCGTTTGCATCTATTCATATGATTACTTCAGACACCATTGTTTATGACGATCCTTGGATCATTCCTTCTGAATCTGAGATAGACTCATTTGGTGACGCAATGCCTTTGAGTCCATATGAAATTGCCTATGAAGTCGTGCAGTCTTTTACCGACCCGAGTTCAACCAAAATCGGCCAAATGAATGTGGTCCGCGAGGAATCCCTTTTCACGTCAACCTCGGAGTTAATAACGTTTCCCGAAGTTGTGTCATCTAACGAACAACTTTGTGAAGTCCTGTGCGTAGACGATTTACCATGGGAAGATCTCCATCATAGATCTTCGTTTTTACCTGAGGATGATCGTTTTGAAAACAATTTCTCATCAATATTTACAGCTGAATATGTCAAAGAAGCTTAGAGTCCAATGAAACATCCTGATTCAGAGCTGAACTTGGGAAACATTTCTCGCACTATTCCCATTGACATTTCAGTCAAGCCCGGAATTGTTGAGCACATTCATATAGGTGCCTCGTGTTCAGATGACGAAATTCAGACATACAAGGCCCTATTTCAAGAATTCCGCGACGTGTTTGCCTGGTCCTATGAGGAAATGCCAGGAATTGATCCCGCAATTGTTGTCCATGAGATCAAGACTTACCCGGACGCTAAACCCGTCCGGCAACGTTTGCGTCAGATTCACCCACGAAAAGCGGCTGCGATTAAAGCAGAAGTTGAGAAGCTGTTGAAAGCAGGTTTCATTTATCCGATCCCGCTAACGGATTGGGTATCGAATATTGTTCCGGTTAACAAAAAACAGGGAACAATAAGAATATGTATCGACTATAGGGATATCAATCGTGCTTGTCCCAAGGACAACTATCCAACACCCTATATCGATCAAATAATTGATGATTGTGCCGGCAGTGAAATATTTTCCTTTATGGACGGTTTTTCCGGTTACAATCAAATCAATATTCTACCTGCCGATCAACCAAAAACGGCTTTCATTTGTCCATGGGGGACATTTGCTTACTGCAAATTACCTTTTGGACTTAAGAATGCCGGAGCCACTTTTCAAAGGGCGATGTCTTATGCGTTTCATGACATCAAACACATTGTGCAACCGTATCTCGATGATTTGCCTGCTCACTCCTTACATCGAGATGATCACCTTGTCCATTTACGAGCAATTTTTATGAGGTGTAGGCATTATCGTATACGGTTGAACCCACACAAATGTGTCTTCTGTATAGAAGTGGGAAGATTGTTGGGATTTGTAGTTTCAAAAGCCGGCATCCGCGTCGATCCCTCGAAGGTAGAAGCTATCATCAAATTGCCTCCTCCTTCGAGTCTTCGCCAACTCCAAAGTTTGCAGGGGAAAGCAAACTTTTTACGCCGATTCATTCCTAACTACGCCGAGATTACAAAGGGTTTTACCCGGTTTTTGAAACAGAACGCTCAATTCTCTTGGGATGAGATAGCTCAGAAATCTTTTGATGCACTCAAGCACGCGTTGACCCATGCACCGTTGCTGCATCCTCCCAACTACAACTAGGATTACTTTTTGTACCTCGCCGCCGCTCATTCCACCATTGGAATGGTCTTAGTACAGGAAGATGAATTCGGAACGGAACATGTGATCTATTACCTTATTCGGACGTTAAATCCCACTGAGCTCAAATATTCACATGTGGAGAAATTGGCCTTGGCAGCCGTTCAAGCTGTCCAACGTTTTCGTCACTACATTCTTCTCCGTAAAACTACAGTCATTTCGGATTGCAACCCTATGATCTACATTTTGACTAAACAATTGCTAGGGGGCAAGTACTCTAAATGGATCGTTATCCTGCAGGAGTTCGACTTGGAATTTGAAAAATCTAAGTCTAAGAAATCTTTAGTTTTTGCAGAGTTGATGTGTGATTTCCCGCGTGCTGACACGGAAACTGTGGCAGAGGAACCCATTGTGGACGAATCTTTGTTTCTCATCAGCACTTTAGATCCGTGGTATGGGGATATAATCGTCTATCTCCAGACCCAATCCTTTCGGCCTGAAGTTTCAAAGTCGGAATGTCGGAAAATTCGATTCCAGTCCCAACAATACAAAATTATTGGAGATACTCTTTATCGCCGTGGGGCAGACTTGGTTTTTCGCCGTTACTTAACTCACGAGGAAGCTGAAAGGGTTTTGAATGACTGTCACTCTGGAGCGTGTGGCGGTCATATGTCTGGGTATGCCACAGCCCAAAAGATATTGCGCGCTGTCTACTTCTGGCCGTCCTTGTTTAAAGACTGTATTATTGCGGTCCGGAAATGCCACAACTGTCAAGTGTTTGATCGCAAGATGCGCGCACCACCTGCTCCTCTCCACCCTATAATTGCCGTTGGTCCTTTTGCCAAATGGGGTATCGATTTTATTACATGTAACCCTCACTCGGCCGGGGGGCATGCGTATATCATCCTTGCGGTTGATTATTTTACTAAGTGGGCTGAGGCGATGCCTACATTCGAGGCAGACGGCAAGACAGCTGCAATTTTCGTATTCAATCACATTATTGCTAGGTTTGGTGTCCCACAAGTGATAATCACTGACCATGGGCGCCATTTTCGAAACGTTATGATGACAAAACTTACAGGCCAGCTTGGGTTGCGTCACAATAGCTCAACTCTTTATTATCCACAAGCGAATGGCCTGGTTGAGTCCATCAACAAAGTTTTAGTTATCATGATCCGACGAATCATTGGTATTCATCGGTCGAATTGGCACAACATGTTATTTTCCGCGCTTTGGGCGTACCGAACCTCAGTGAAAACATCAACAGGGTTCACTCCTTTCCAACTAGTTTATGGTTTGGAAGCAGTGCTGCCCATTGAATGCGAAATTCCGTCACTTCAAATGGCTGTCGAATTACTTCCAGCTACTTCCGAAGAGGAGAAACGTTTATTATACTTAGCTCAATTAGATGAGACTCGACGTGACGCTGCATTGGCAATCGAGACTCACGCAAAACGTATGAAAGCTCAGTATGATCGAAATGTGACCCCTCGAAATTTTTCGGAAGGAGACCTAGTGCTATTATATGATCAAGCTAACGATAAATTAGGTGCTGGAAAATTCGTTCCTATGTGGCATGGGCCCTACATTGTCAAGCGAAAGCTAGCAAAAGGGGCCTATGAGCTGGTAGATTTTGACGGGGACTCTTTGGGTAAACCTAGAAATGGACTTTACCTAAAGAGGTATTATGCTTAAATAATGGGTATGGAGATTTTAGTTAGGTTAGGTTTTTCTTTCTAGCTGGTGTGTTTGTTAGTATAGACAGTGTGCTTAGCTTAGAAAGTGTGTTTTTCGTCGTTATTCTGGCTTATCTTGGTTTTACTCTTGATATTGCAGATGTCGACGCCTCTCCAAACGTACATTGGATTCGATGATGGTGCTTGTCGTAGTACACAGAATATCTCTTCCGCAGCTTGGGTTATCTATTCGCCCTCTGACGAGTTAGTTTCTATGCATGGGGTGAGCCTCGGTCAAACAACAAACAACATTGCAGAATACAATGCAGTGATTGAATTATTGTCTGAATCTATTTCGTTTGGGATTCGGAGTTTGATAGTGAGGTTAGATTCTGAACTCATTGTATTACAGCTTAATAGAGTATATGCCATTAGAAATCCAGTGTTATTAAGGTTATTTTTGAGAGTGCGTCTCTTGGAACGTGAATTTGATTACATTGAATATCAGCATATTCCAAGGTCTTTAAATACATTAGCAGATGCAATTGCTTCTCGAATGTTAGACAAACATTTGCGATAATCATACATGTAAATTTAAAAACATTTCATCACACATGTTTAACAAGGTAAGCCGGTAATAATGATATATATAGATAGGAGTGTGTCAAAAAATACATCGTCTTCGATCATAGGTTGAAAAACACCTTATGATTGGCAAAAATGATAAGTACAAAAAAACCAAGATGTCACATGTGTCTACAAAAGTGACCATCCAATCACTGGTGGTGCTCTCTATACGACACCACTGCACGGGCTACCCTACATAAGAACCTCCTAAAAGGTCCTGGGACTGCGACCACATAGCGCTGAAGTCTGATAGGAATATCATCTATAGTCGTCTCTGGTATGTCTACCGTAAGACGCTCTAGGTCTTGTTCCAACTCAGCTAAGGTCTTTGATGCCATGTCTTGTGGGGTCGGTGCCGGTGCAACTGGTACTCTCCTCTCGAAAGGCTGGAGATTGGCTGGACGCTGTGGACCTACATCTGCATTTTGAAAATTGTCACTGTCAGTTTTGAGACGATATAAAAACAAAAAAAATAGATAATTTAAAAACTTGTGAAAAATGAAGTACCTGTGTCGTCCCACTGTTCTCCCGGTGGAAGAATCATGTCCAGATCTCCACGAAAATCAACTCCGGCATAAGGAAAATCCTGTATCGAGAAGACCTGGTTCTCTAACCAGTGAAAATACTCCGGTCTAAATCGGACAACCTCCGTGCCCTCGTCAGGATGACGGGCCATCACCGCAACCCATCGCATCAACTTAGGCTCTCGGGGAGGCCTAACCTCAACAGTGAGCTGCTGTGGGATCAACATCGGAACCCTCTCTAGGGCAAAACTCACAACTAAAGGCCCATAACCAAAAGTCTTCAGCTGTCCGTTTTTGGTCCTAGTCAGTTGGCCCTTTAAGTTGGCCAACACAGCATCGCACCAGTTGAAAATGGTGCCCCGATAGCAATCAATCGCCATCCGCATCTGGGATCCAGTGGCAATGTGCAAAGCAGCAGCCCCGCAAAGTCTGGTAACAGTAAAGGCAATTACCATAAGTTTAGGTCAGGATATCTTTTTAATCTCTATCCCCTTATCCTGGTTTTGATTATTGCACCACTCTAGTCGGAGACTAGCAATGGACTGGCCACCCGGCCTAGTCCCGGACAGAGTCAATTGTTCACCCCTCTTGGGCAAACCAGTGAGAAAGTAAATATCTGAGGGCTCTATCTCGAGCTGGTGCCCTCCAATGTAAAAGCACTGATCCTGAACGTTCCACCTTTCAACCAGCCACTCTAGAAAGCGCACCTGGGCCCTTATGCCAGGTATGGCCCAGTATTTGTAAAGACCGCATGCCTTCAAAGCATCAATGGAAGGTTGGTGATTAATCGCGGCCAAATCAACATCTTCATGTTCTCTCTCGCGCCAATCAAGCATGGTGGGCAATCTACACACCATAAAACATCTGTTAGAGTCCATAAAATTGAAAGTTTTTGGTTCATTTTGGAGAAATGAGAGTTTCAAAATCCTTTCCGCGGTGTACGCAGCCCGCCTTTAGAGACAGGGCGTATGTACGCAGGTTCTCTTAAGGCAAGCTTCGTACGCCCCGCATTTTCCCAACTGAGAAAATGTCGGGGTACGCAGGTCACCCATGGGGCACCTGCGTACCCCGAAAAGCGGACCTTGAAACCCCCAAGGCCTCCAAAAAATGAAACTAAAGCTTAAAAACAAATTCTAAACGGATGGAAATGCAAGGGAGGATGTTGTAGAATACCTGATGAGACGGCGTTCGGTTTCGACGGTCGGATTCTCCGCAATGTCCACGGGAAGTTTCTTGCCAAAAGCCCTTTTTCTCTCCTCAACAGTAAAATGGTAAAAGCCCTTTTTATAGGTTTTTTGAGTAAATAAATGTCAAATTTGTTTATTTTCCACCATGAAAAGGTATTTTTCAAAGTATTTTTATCTATCTTTAAACAGGTATGAGTAATGTGTTGGTTTTTGCGCAGGATAAAAGGATTTTCAGGGAAAATTGTCATTTTTCACAAACAAAAACATCAGAGTCATCTTTTAAGCCCTTTTCTGACTCCTAAAACATGAAAAGATTGCCGAGCGTTTCTTTTACACTCGTTAAAATGGAATTAAAAGACGGTCCCCTTATAGCCCTTTTCTGACCGTAAAAACAGGAAAAGATTGCCGGATTTTTGTCGTTTCAAATTCGATACTGGAAATAAAACGACGTGTCCTTGATCGCTTTTTACTTTTCAGGTCAAAGACACTAATCATGAAAGTACTCCTTGGTCGCAAGATCAAGCGGTTCTCTCAAGTATTATTTTATACTTTTTCGGGCTTGGGAGACACAAATTTACGAAAAAGTTCAAACCTGGAGTTTTCTTAAGTTTTTTCAGACTCTCTAAAATTGAAAAACGCCGAGTTTCTCCTATACTGGACTCGTTAAAATTTCATAGTAAAGGACCTGTTCGATTACAAACAGGAACGGACCACTCCTTCTTAGGGTTCGAATCAAAACTAAGTTGGACTCATTCGAAGGATGAGCTTATAATCAAGCATATGTTATCCTCCTCAAGCTTGTAAAAAATAAAGAGGTACTTGCCAGAAATGGTGGGGGAAAAGAGAGAAAAATGAGCCTATTTGTTATCCTTTGTCTCAGAAGAAGCCTTATCACCACTCTTGAACACGACACTTTTCATTCACCTGGGTTGGGAAATCCTTTGCCTCACAGTTGATCAAACCACATTGAAAGTCTTCAGCCGGGTATTAACTTTGGGTCAAATGTCACCAAGCCATCTGTTGTGTCGTTATGTGTTCAAGAGGTCACTGCAAATAAACCATTCATCTGCAAAATACCCGTCATCCATCTCGACCATCCCTGAGTCAGTCCTTGCAACTACATTTCTTCAACTTGATCTATGATTTCGTGTTGTGGGCTTGCCTGCAACGGGTCGCTTTCTATCGACATCAGCACATTATCTAGAGAGATGACCTAGAAATCGTCAGTACCTTGAATCTGCATGCATCAATGGCAGGTTTCTCGCCTTTGACGACAGTTTACATCATTGACTTTCGATCGAAGGACTCCATGAAATGTTCGACATCAACTCATTCATTCACATCTCATGGATTGTACTAGGTACTTTGAGAACCATTGACATCACTGGTGGTCTCTCTCACACTTGTTAACAGTTTACATCATCGACTGGTAATCAAGTGGTTTCTACCATGTTCGACATCAACTCATTTATTCGCATGGATAGAATCGTACCTTTTCGGGAAGTAGAAATGAAGACCCTGGATCTAGTTTCCACCATCCAGGCTGCAAGGAGTTTTGTATTCATTATATAGTAGACTAATCATAAACAGATGGCTGCGTCCATACTGTGTCTACAAAAGTCTATGATTATGATGTACTGAGAAATCATTCCTGTATCAGAGCAGTAGTTAGTTTCTTAGTTAAAGTTTTTGATCTGAGTATAAGAATGCCTACCTCAGCGATGATATGATCTTATATATGTATTTTGTGTTGAATATTTGCAGGTTTCGACTGGGTCTCCACAAGATAATCCTTGAAATGATAAAGTACTTCACCCTTCCTAGATGATATGAAACCCTAATCTACTACAGGCTTCGCACTTTAGGGGGGCAATCTGTTACACTAAAATTTGTCACCATGACTATTTGCAGTTAGTATGGCTCCATCAACTGTCATACTATCCTCCTTGGCAAGTCTCATAACTCTGCTCTTCATGTCAAACTCCAAGAAAGAGAGAAAGTCTTTAAAAATCTATATATCTCTGGGTACGCAGTTTCTCTTAGCCTTACCTGCGTGTACGCACCTCAAGTTCACAATACCTGCGTACTTGTACGCTCTGTCTGTAAAGGGGTGGGTGCGTACTCCTGTAAGGTCAAAAGGCGCAAGTTTCACTCCAAAAACGTTACTTGTGGTCATTTCTAGAGCATTCTAGAAGCTTGTTTCACGTGTATTGAGCGCCTCCAGATGGTTCATGTATCCCTATGAAAGAGGAACTTATCCCATCAAGAGGGGAGCTATCCCATCCAAAGAGGGGCTTATCCCGTTGATGGTGGACCTGATTAACTTCCTCTAGAGCACTATAAATACAGGCATTGGGCCAGAAGGAGGGGAGGTTGAAAGCTGAACATTCCTAAGGGTAGATGCTGCTGGAATTAGGACTCCCTTATAGAGCTTGAGAGGAGAGATTCCCATCCTTTCCTAGCCTTATTTGGAAGTGGGTGAGCTGATCAAAGTAAAGGAGAACTCTTGTTGGACCCTAGGAGGAACCTGCACAACACCAAGGCTCAGGTTGTAATGGTTTCTTTTGTTTCCACTTAATGCAAATAAACTCATTTTTCTCAACAGATTGTTATTCATGATTTGTTTCATATACTCCTTGGACTGTATGATGAATATGTGTTATTTTATAAGTTTATCAGGTGATATGTAATCTTTTGGCTTGTTAGTGAATGCAGGTTTCGAAGAGAAGGAGGAGCTCATCCGGATCGGTGAGGCTGGACTACTACAAAGCGTTGGACTAAAGGTATGTTATAATCACCTGATTACTTGTATTCTAAATGCATGTTTAGAGAAAGGTAGTGTTTACTTGTCTTGTTTGTCACTAGAAAGCCTTAGCTTCTAGGGAGGTCGGTTTTGTCCGCAAAATTGACTCTTTCCGCATACACACACCACTCCAACCATGCTTCAAACGTTTAATCTTTTAAAGGAGAGATCCTACACAATCACAATCCCAATTAGTAATAAAATTTCAAATATATATAAGTAAAAACAAACCTTTAGGGTCCTCAATAATTTTGATGTTATTCATATCATTATCAATTTTATCCAAATACAACTTTGTCGAAAGATTTCTTCTTTCACTTCTTTAGTAGCACCAAATACAACCTCATTACTTCTCAAGTCTTTTGTTTTCAAATCTGATTGTAGTACTTTCATTCAATCTTCGATTTCATTCTTTCTTCGAGGTATTCATTATGAATGTCATAATATGCCCTCCCTCTCAACTGGGGAGATATACCCTTTCTTCTATCCAAGCTCCCTCTCATCTTAGGGAGATCAACAACTACCTTCTTTTGTAATATCAAACAAACTTCATCTTTCAAGGCTTAATTTATTTCTCATGGTGTCAAGGTCAACTTTGATCGTCATCATTCTTATAGCTTCCTTCATCATGCTCATAATTATGAACATCTTCAACAGCTTGAAGATTATGTACGTGCAAAAATTTAATAGAAAGTACAATGAAATACAAACATACAAAAGCATGAAGTTAACTATATCAAAATCATGTCATTACAATGGAAGCATCAAAATATTAGACATCAAATACCTACACCTAGTTAGGTTCATAATCAACAAGGGTCACATATTTTTACATATTATACTTCAACTTCTTGCTAGGGTTTTGTCATAAACCCTAAACTCCATCTTCAAGACATAAAACCTTCAATCAAATAACAACCCAATTATATACATCTATGGTTTTAAAAATATGCCTTTATAATTACATGTTGGATTCTACAAGGGTTTGTTGCAAACCTTAGATTTTTATCATCAAAGCTAAATCATAATAATAATTGAAAACAATATCATCATGTCCTAGAGTATCAATCTCTGCTAGGGTTTTGTTACAAATCCTATATTTTATAAACTAAAATATTAGGTTAGCATACTCGATATACATATCTAGGATGCACTAGCATTTCACATCAATATCTAATAGGTAAACCCAAGGGCAGTACACTGAATAATTTTGATTAGGCTAGGGTTTCAATCAAAAAAACAAATATACACCCAGGGTTTCATTCTTAGAATCTTACTTTAGTTATTACAAGGGTTTTTTTCATAAACCCTAATTCACCAAACCCTAAAAATCTAGGGTTTCATTATATGACCTAGACATTAATAGTAAAACCTAAAGGACTAGGGTTTTATCATGACATTACCAAAACCCTAAACTTCAAAAGAATTTTCATCATATGTTCTAGATTTTATTAACAAACCCTAAGTAGACTAGCGTTTCATTATTAACATTGACATACCTTTAGCATTAAAAGGCTAAGGTTTTACAGTGAATCCTAAAGGTTAGTGTTTCACAAGATTGATCAAATGATAAGAAACAATATAATGAGGGTATATTCAATCTAATTATTAATCAGCCTAACAATAATATTTATGATTTAAAACCCTAGACACGAAGATGTTAGTAGTGTAAAAGAAATTTCAAAAGAAGAGTGATCACACCTATTGTATGAAGAAATCCTTGTAACAATTCTTGTAGTTTATGACATACCTTTAGTTGTTCTTTAACAAACCTTGTAGGACATCAATTCTTGAAGGGATTCCTTTGCAACAAAATTTCTTTCATGATTTAAGTCTTTCCTTTGAAGTCTCCTCCATAACCTCTGAGCATTATGAAAGCTTTCCTAACCAAGGAAAATATAAAGAAAAGGTTATTAGTATACAAAAAAATCTCAATGTGAGGAGAAAACCAAACATAAAAGAGGAAACAAGGAACAAGATACTTATCTTTTGGTAAAATGGTGAAGGATCCCTCTTAATCCAATAATTTGAGGTATACTAAAAATTATCAAAACAATTCAAAAATTTCTAAAATATACATTATATCTACAAACTTTAGAAATCAAAACATATTACAAAACGTAAAATAGTAGACTAAGAAGGAAATGTAAGAGGAGACTTAATAGTATAAATCTTTGACTTTAGATTCTTCAGTCTTGTTCTTCTTCAGTGGAGCTTCATCAACAAGATTTGCATGTTATTTATCTCTCTTCTTATTCCTTGGATTCTTAGGACATTGACTTTTATAGTGTCCCATCTTATGGCAATTGTAACACTCAATCTTTGATAGATCAACCTTCTTCTTTGGTCCTTTGAACTTCTTGTATGTTTCCTTCTTATTGTGATGAGTGTTGGGAACGAGTCCCCTAGGGTCAATTTTAGGGTTAAAAGCCCAAGTTTTAGGGCTAAAGGCCCAAGTTTTCTGTAAAGAATGTAAAGTCTCCGCATTTTGTGGTCGTGGAGCGCGAAGATGTAAGCAGTCAAAAATGGTTTCTGCCCTTAGTTTAGATAGTTGTGTCGGCTTGATGAGATCTGCTCTTGGTCTGCGGACCATGGAATTGTATAAAAAGGGAGTCTTAGAAGAGTCTAAGGTAGGGAAGTCACAAGTTTGTGGTAGAGTTATGAGTAAATTTATGGGTTTGTGAGAGCTAAGAGCAAAGAGTCTTAGCGTAGGAAGAGGCTCTGCAGTTGAGTGTGCAGAGGCCTAGGGTAGAAGTCTGCAGCTAAGTGTGCGGACCCCTGCAGTTGTGTGTGCAGGGTAGTCAGAGTCTGTACTGGAAATCTAGATTATCAATAAAGAGAAGTATTCTGGAATTATTTGTGTATGCGTTAATTTACTTATGTTATGAATGTTGTGATCATGTTATGTTGAATACTGGGGTTATGAATTAATGCTATATTGATGCGCGAATCTATGTATTTTACTTTGTCATATGAACGCAAGTAAGAATATCTATTTACGCAAAGATAACCGTAATGCATGTTAAAGTTAACCAATACTTAAGCGAATCTGAGTAAATACAAAAGTAAGAGTAATTACAAAGGTGTGTAAATGCCTGATCTATCTATTTAGGGTCCGCGAAGGACGATCGGAGACTTTCATGGAGGCTTCAAGGATGAATAAGAGACATACTTTAATAATCCCTAAAGGGCTTATCGGTCTGCGCGAAGGAAGGTTAGGGCATATAACCGACATCACAACCATATTAGGGTGCAGAAACTTTGTTCTTGCATCCCCCCATACTGCTTCGGGTGAGACTTTAGTCTGCGCTTCGCGGATTGATGTTGAAAGGGCCAGTAGTGTAGGGATTTGCTTGGTTGCTTAATGCTAAACCTGGGTCAGGGCTCATCAAGCCAACAAATGGTTTTGTTACCGGGACCAGGATCTGCATAACGAGATGTGTGATGTCGCATCATTGGAATCCAACTAAGAAGGATATTTAAGACTGGTTGGATAAAAATATCCATGAATTTGCGGCGCAAGAAAATATGAATCCGCGATTGAAGAAAGAATAGTGGTTGGATAGATATTTGTACACAGAGATACATGAAAGCTTATTTTGTTCCTTCTCGGTTGAATTATATGAGTGGATCGCGAAGTTGGCAAATGACCAAGGGAGGTGGAGGCTTGATGGTCCGATTGTCTGGACCCTAGAGTTAGTGTGGAATTTGGAAGCCTCTGAAGATAAGATCATGCGCGCTGTCGATCACTGGATCGACCGTATCATAGGACGGTTTGTGACAGAGTTCGCGGTCAATAATTCGGTCAGTTACAGCGAAGCAGAGCGCCGCTTCTTCAAAGGGCCGCGAGGTAAGTATTTGAAATCATTACATACTTGGATTAAGATGCTCTTGTGTGAAAAGTGGGTTATACAGTTACCTTGATGTTTGGGGCTACGCAAAGTGGAAGGACTTTCAGGGACGGGGAAAGAAAAGGCCCTGAATATAGCCCGCTGATTGAGCCTCCTCTGAGTGACAATGAGGGAGCAGCACAGGCTTCTTCGTAGAGCGCTATTCAGTTGATAAAGCAAGGGTTCCCGCGAATACCTCATCCACCCACACCACGTCCATCTTGACCCCCGTCGCTTACACCCTCACCCACACCACCATCACCACCACCACCATTCAACATGGAGAACTTTGTAAAGCTAACTGTGTTCAAGGGCATGTGAAATGAAGATCCAGACTAGTTCTGGTTCGTCGCGAAGGTTGTATGGGAAGCTCAGGGTATCACGAATGATTAAATGAAGAAAGCGACATTGGTTAGTGCTTTGCAGGACCATGCACTAACTTGGTACATTAAGTACTGCACTGATAATCCGACGTCTGCGTTGGAAGATATCCAGACTTCACTGAATAAGGAATTTAGTAGACCTAAGTCTAAGGCACAATCAATTGTGGGATTCAAAGAGATCATGATGAAGCCTGGTGAGACGCCCGAGGATTTGGATCATAGATTGAATTGTACAATCCGTGAAGCTAACATGAATTTGACTGATGGGCAACACTGCGAATGGTTTGTGGCCTCGCTCCTGCCTCATCTAAGGGTTGCACTATCACAACAGAAGATTGGGACCCAGGCGGAAGCTCTGGAAATTGCGATGAGATTGCATGAGACACCGATGCAAGATGATAATCTAGGGGTTCAACAAATTCATATGTAGTTGTAGAACCTTTGCCTCAAAATGCAAAGTCTAAAAAAACATAGAACAACTCGGCTAGAGGCGCGCGAAAAAGTGTGGTGCCTAAAGTGCAAAAGCTAGGGGCATGACAAAGATCACTGTCCAGTTTTTGAAAATTATGTTGCAGCAGGGGACCAATGCCTATGAGGCCATAAGCTGTAGCAGGGCCAAATATAGGGCCCTTTTTGTGGTGTGCTACCTGTCAGGTAGCTGGGAAACATGCGACGAACAATTTCTATTTGCTGCAAAAATTCGTATAAACACCGCAACAACTCTTCTGCAACTTATGTCAATTTGTGGGTCATGATGAGCGCAATTGATGGAGTTATGAATTAATGATGGACAAGACACCTGCATACAGGGTGCAGGAAGAAATGCGACCTCTGGACCAAGGCGTTGGAGGAGCATGAGGCGAGTATCAGGGGCACGGATGAGGCCAAGGTGGAGGAGGACCTGGTAGAGGTCGAGGGAAGGTATTTGTTACAATTATGGAGGACTTGGACACTATGCGTGAGACTGCCCGAACCTGACGCAACTTTCATGTCGCTATTGTACTTAGTTTTACCATACAATGGAGGATTGCTGTTGGCTATGTAGGGCCTGACCCAGGTTCAACAGTGAGTTTAGCCAAGAAAATCCTGGTACTTCTGGCCCTTTCGACAACAGCCCGCAGAGCGTGGACTGAGGTCTCACCGGAAGTAGTATGGGAGGGTGCTAGAACCAGGTTTCCACACCCTAGGGATGTCTTGATGAGGGTTTTGGAGGTTCGCGATCCTAATCTGCACGCTGCGCTGCTCCGCACAGCTTCCTATTCTTCGCAACCCACGCGCACCTTCATATTATTCCGATCCGATCTGATCCTTACTATTATATTAGTGCTTAACTTAGTTTGTGTGGACCCAATATTCTTATTACTTGTTCAGCTTTCAGATTAGCGCGCATACTTTAAAATAATATAAATGCATAAAGAATAACCAGAACATAGAAATACAGATCTACAAGAAGATGCACAATATTTCAGAATCAACTTATCTTTTATTAATTCTCCATCCAGGTACAACCCCAACTTCGCCCTGTGCACTCAGCTGCGGACTCTACTAGGCCTCTGCGCACTTAGCTACAGAGCCTCTACCTGCCACTACGACCCAATACACTTCAGATTTACTTTTATCTTCTAACCATGCCTTCGCATCTATCTGTTACTTGTCAAAACTAAGACTGACTTTACACTTAGAGCCTCGCTCTATTTATACAATCCCATGGTCCACGGACCATGGGTAGGCCAACATACCATACATTAAATTACATTATTTTAGGGTGGAAAACCCTAGACTCTCACACTCCGCGCCGGCATTCCGTGGGGTATTTACATTGCACTTGACCAAAATTCGGATTTCAAGCCCCAAAAACATATTATGGGGGATCCGCTGCCCAATAATTGCCCTATATTATGAACTAAGGTATGCGAGAAGGGGGCACAACCTCAGTAACCGACTCAAAACTTGCAGATGATGAGGGCTGAGCCTCACAAGGAAGACCCTAAGGTAAATATTGTGTTGTGGAGTGGAGCAACGATTGGTGAGGATAAGGGGAAGCAACCTAAAGAAGGTGAGTGGGTCTGTAAAGCATAAGAAAAGGAGACTGGGTTTGATCTAGAATGTGCAAAAGAAACATTTATGGAACTGAAGAAAATTTTCATTGAGGCATCTACCTCAGGGAGTCAAGAGAAGCTGGCTAAAGAAATGGACTCGTCCAGGATTACCACGTTCTTGGAGACCTGTATGAAACTTATCCGTAATAGCAAGGTTGTGAAGGGATTGTAGGAGCTGATCAATAGGTGCCTTGGCAAGGAAAATGCTACTGGCAGACTACGCGTAGTTAGAAATCTTGGTAAGCATAAGGAAAGAACTGGACATGGGATGAGACTCACTGCGCAGATAGGAGAATACGAAATGGACTATGTTATCTTGGACCTAGGTCCGACGCGAACGTTTTGCCGAAACAAATATGGGAAAGAATGGGGAGACTGGCACTACAATGGTCTCTGATTTAGTTAAGGGTGGCGAATCAACAAAAAATCATCCCAATGGGGAGGTTGTAGGGGGTAATAGTTCATATCAAAGGCGAGATTGCACTAGATGATTTTGAATTGATAGAGATTGTGGATGACAACAATCCCTACCCTGCGCTCCTTGGGATCGATTGGGCCACTGACATGAATGGGGTAATCAATATGAAGAAGCGAAAGATGATATTTGAGAAGAAATCACTCTGCGTAGTGCTTCCATTGGACCCTGCAGAAGGACCGCGATACACTGAACCAGTCTGTGATTATGCAAGTGATGATGATTTGGACCAGATTTACAAAATAACGGCGTGGGATGAGGATTGGGTAAATATGACAGTAGACGAACATATTGCGTGGGACCGCGAGAGCTCTTGTACATCAGATTCAGATGAAGAACTGGAGCACTGGAAGAATCGACTGCATGAAGTATCTATGCTGCGATGTAATATGATGACCAAGCCGTTGCGCTTTGTATCATCAGAGGTAAGAAATCTGCCTTACTATGATGGGTTAACTGACATTGATCACTTTTTGGATGCATTTGAAAGGGAAGTACTAGAGAAACATCGCTTCCAGGCATTGGATTGGGCAATACACCCGCAAGGTGGTGGGGTACACACAAAGATAGTTTCGATGATTGGATTGAATATAGGAGGATGATAAGGGTATGCTTTGGTCATTCGAAGGTGCGATTAACAGAAAAGTATGATGGAAGAAATGATCCGTGCGACCATTTGGCCAAATGGACTAAATTTTACAGAGTGAAGCCTCAACTAGAGTGGGTCTATCTGTTTTGTCATACCTTGGATGTTATACCAATGAATTGGTACTTGGAGACAATGCTCCACCATGGAACCGAAGAATGGGATATTTTGTGCCAAGGATTTTTGACGAAGTTTAGTTTTGAGGATGGATTTGAGTCTATCAATGAAGCATTGCAAGAGGTTAAGACAACAATTTTTAGGATACCGCAGGATCCTCTGGATTTGATTCAACTTGATTAGACTACCCAGTTCATCCACGTGCTGGAGTGCCACAATGTAATAGTGGAAGAAGGAGACGAAGACCCGAGGAAGATTAATATTCTAGAGATTGAAGGTCACCGCGAATTTGAAGGACCGCAACTAGAGAACCCATACATAACCGAGCCACTCAAAACCAGATAGGTGAACATTAGCATGGAGGCAGAGCCAAAATTTGCAAAGATTGGGGACTACTGGGATGACGTGACAGTAGATAAGGTCGCCGAACTACTCCGCGAATATCAAGATCTGTTTCCCATGAAGTTTTCAGATTTGAAAGGGATAATAGGGGACCTAGGTGTCGTGAAGATCACCCTAAAACCGGACATGTAACCTGTGAAACAAAGACCTTACTGCCTCAATCCGAAGTACAAAGAAAGGGTCCGCTTAGAGTTAGACAAGATGCTCGCACCAGGTATTATTGAACCGATGGAAAAACTACTAAAGAAGGATGTTACGTTCTATTGGAATGAAGAATATCATAAGAGCTTGGATGTGCTAAAGGAGAAAATAATCACCGCGCCAATACTAGTCTTCCCAGATTGGAAGAAGGAATTTCATGTGCATGTGGATGCATCATGTATTGTGCTGGGAGCAGTACTGACAAAGGCCAGTGAAGGGGACTTGGATAACCCTATAGCGTTCGCAAGTAGGAAGTTGTCCAAAGCTGAGAAAAATCATTCCATGACAGAGCGCGAAGGATTAGCTATGGTGTACGTGCTACAAAAGTTTAGGCATTATCTGTTGGGTGGACATTTTAAGATGTATACAGACCATTCTGCATTGAAATACCTGGTTAACAAGCCTATGTTGGGGGGAAAGATATGCAGGTGGTTGTTGTTGTTCAAGAAATATGATTTTGAAGTCATTGTGAAACGAGGGTGATTGAATGCAGGACCTGATCATCTGTCGCGCATTGAAACTGACGAAGAGCCTACTAATTTGGAGGAAGGAATGCCTGATGCGTAGCTCTTTACAGTGGGCATCATGGACAAACACTTTGAAGATATTATACACTTCTTGACGGTAGGTACGACTCCGGAAGGATATACAAGCCAAAAGAAGAAGGAACTGGTGGTGCGCGTGATAGACTTTTTTGTCATTGCAAGGCACTTGTACAAAATGGGATCAGATGAAATATTGCGACGTTATGTGCTAGAGTTTGAACGAAACAACATCCTCGGTGAGGCTCATGGTGGAGCTGTGAGAGGCCATTATGCAGGAAAAGAAACAACGTAAAAGATTCTATGCGCTGGGTTGTGGTGGCCGACCTTGCATAAGGATTCAAAAGCGTATTGTAGGGCATGCGATGCATGCCAAAGGATTGGCAGAACCTTGCGCAGGTATGATCTGCCACTGAATCTGTAGATATCATTACAGCCCTTCAAGAAGTGGGTGATTGACTTTGTGGGACCAATTCAGCCTCCAGGAAAGAAGACGGGTGTGCGGTACATTATCACCGTGACTGAGTACTTAACTAGATGGGTGGAGGCACAGCTTGTGAAGGGCTATACAAGCGCGAAAACATCCAAATTAATCTTTGAGTAAGTGCTGACAAGGTTTGGCTATCCAAAAATCTTAATTAGAGATCGCGGTACGCATTTTCTTAATGAGACGATTAGCGTGATGATGGAGGAATTTCAGGTTTACCATAAGAAGAGCACGCCATATCATCCGCAGGCTAATAAGATGGTGGAAACATTTAATAAAATATTGGAGAGCATGCTAACAAAGGTTTGCAATTCCAAAATAAACAACTGGGATGTTTGCATGCCCATGATGCTATGGGCTTATAGAATGACTTGCAAGAAGTTGACTGGACAAATGTCGTTCACACTGGTTTATGGCGTGGAAGCTGTGATGCCAATGGAGTACATTGTACCTAGTCTGTGGATAACGACATTCACAGGAATGGAAGATCATGGAGCCCTGGAGGAGAGGTTCGTGCAGCTAACAGAGCTTGAAGAAGATAGATTTCTAGCTAGATTCCATCAACAGGTTCAAAAGGAGTGCGAAAAGACATGGCACGATTGGCACATCAAACTGCACACCTTCAAGGTAAATGATTTAGTTCTATTATATGATAGCAAGTTTGATAAATTCCCAGGAAAATTTTGGACGCATTGGTTGGGGCTCTATGTCATCAAAGAGATTACCAATGGTGGAGCAGTTCAGTTGGTAAAGTTGAATAGAGAGCCATTCCCAGGGAGGGTGAATGGCAGCTAATTGAAGCTATACACCAACGATCCATTTAGATGACTGCATGGTGGAAGCATAGTCTTAGTGCTCCAAGTAGCCGAAAGGAGGCGCGAGACTATAAACTACACTTCCCGGGTTATGGAGCTACGTGATTGGGAAACTACGCGAAACAAAGGAATATCACAGTGTCAGCAGAAACACGCGGGGAGCTATGCTATCGGAGAGGGACCGCATAGGGAAGCCAAAAAGTGATTGTTATGGTCATTGTTCATGACTTGATAGGGGGAAAACGACTAAATGGAGCAGTGGGTGGGGGGGGGGCATTTAAGTCAGAATTTAAGGGAAAGATCTTTGAAAATCTTCCACCAATCCAGCATTTATGAACGAAGTTTTGGGGGAACGATCATATTTGAATTCGAAAATGCCTATAAATTACAGGTGGCCACCTAGCGAAAAACAATTGGCATTTTGAGAATTGAGGTGTTAAGCTCTCAGGCATGTATGAACTTTCAGTACTTTGAAGCTTTGATAGCAAGTTCAACGTTTGATAAGTTACCAAAGGAAATGCAGGAGTTGTTGTCTAGTATCATGTCGGCACTCGCAGAAACCATGAGTGTTGGAGAGGCAGTAGTCGATGAGGGAGCTGCCTCGGAGGTAGCAATGGCAGCTAAGGGAGCTACCCTGGGGGTTGCAAGTGGCGAAGTACCTATAGAGGTACCCAAATCGCCGAGGACGCCCAGGCTGAGGACTACGTTGACCAAAGAGGATCTGAAAAAAAAGAAAGATAAGTAGAAAGCGACGCCGCTAGTGCGCACGTCACCGAGGAAGTACCCACAAAAGGAAAAGCACACCGTGTAGGAGAAGGGCAAGGTAGTTGACTTGGAACCTGAAGAAGGCAGTGAAGAACTCAATATGGCTGGGGACAACATTGACATGGGGTTTGAGGAAGTTGACATTAAAGGGTCTGACCCTATCTCTAAACTACCTGAATACATTCCTCCACGTCAAGGAAGGGCAAATATCTCCAAGGACATTGATGAGAGCCATGTCACGATGCATACACCATTGCTTCCGGACAAGATCCCATTTCATGGACCGCACCTGTCGTGCATCCCCCTTTTAAAGCTGGAGGATTGGGATTTGGTCGATACAGAGCGCTTTGCCCTCTTAGCGATTGATCAGTTCATGCGTCGTGTCTTCTATAAGGACACTGGTGTGACCGTGTTGGAGCCAAGGAAATGGATAAAAGGGGTGGACAAGGCAGGACTGCTAAACATGCTATGGATGTCGCATTACAACCACGCGTACATAACCATGAGAGTGATCAAGCAGTTGTTGTGCTTGGTGCATGATGGGTTCCTGTGGTTGGAAGAGCCCATACCGATCACCGACATGCTGATCCATAAGATCACTTGGTTGCCGCATTCAGGGCTAAATCTGGCCATGGAATTTGGCGGAAAGACAGGTAAGCGCGACCTTGCCGAACAAATTAAGGAAAAATTTAAGCTTGTCAAGAAGCCGTGCGGCTACTCCATTTCTAGCATAACTAACCCCACGGTCAAAGTAGCCACCCAGATCCTGGCCGGGAAAATTATGAGGAAGTGTCACACAGGTGAAGTGTCAGCACTAGTTGTATCATTAGTGGCCCAGTGCATGGAGGGCGTACAATTCAACTAGGCACACTACCTCTGCAGCGAGTTCCTCATGAACTGCAGAGAGGCACAGGACCACAACAAAACTTTTCACTATGCATGGCTGCTACTATCCATAGTACTGGTTGCATGGGAGTTACTGGAGCATAGTCAGTTTCCTCCGGTCGCACCGAATTTACCGGAAGCAGCGAAGTTCACTTCGCTCTAGGCCACCAAGTACCCCCAAAGGATTAAGGATAGTAAGATCTTTTGGATCTTGATGGAGATGAGTATCAACATGGCCATCAACCGCAAACCGTGGTTGTCACCGATTGTCTTCGATCAATTGGTAGAGTATGTGGAGTTCAAGACGGACTTCCACTGTGTCTCCATGTGCACGCGAAAGGACCCTAAGAAAAAATGGTAGGACCTTCCATACCTCGCCACAGATGACGCGATTGCGGTGGTCCTTGACCGTTGGCCAATAGAGTGGCGCACGACCTTAGACTTGACAGCTGGGTCTATAAAGTTTGTAGCAAAGCGTAAGAAGGAAGAGGCCAGACTAAAGATAGAACAGTTGGTCGAAAAGAGGAAGAAAGAGGCTGAGGATAAAGCCAAAGTAGAGAGCACTGCCAAAAAGCAGACAGAAGGGCAAGAAGAAGAGGAGGAGTGCGACTCCAAAAGGAGTAAAAAATCTCCATCCCCAGAGACAGAAGAGGAAGAGCAGTGATATGACTAGGGAGGAGCAGACCCAGAGACTACTCTGTTCCAGGTTAAGCGCAATAGGGTTCAAGAGAAAGTAGGGCCGTGGAAGAAGTCCAAGGCCAACAAAACGTCCCTTGACGCAATCACCTTGATAGAGGGTGATTTGAATGACATTGGTGTTGCGGTGAGGGATGCAACCACGGAACTATAGCAGTTCGAGTAGTAGAAACAATAGGCCTTGGGTGCCACTCAAACAGGTCTGTGTGAGCTAGAGATCCAAGCGTCATAGGTACAGACCAGTGCGGGGCGAAGCAACGCAACGTCAACTAGTTTGGTGCCTGGAACGTTGGAGGCAACAGAAATGGTGCGTACACTGGACCCCCAAGCATTAGCGCTGTAGGATGGAGCACTGACCACAACAACAAAAGCTGAGAAGGCCACCATCAACACCCTCAAGGGGGTTGGGCTAAACTTGGCCACGCTTCCTAGTGAAGCCCTTCACATCTGCAGGATGGTGTGATCATGGAACTTTGGGCTCGAGAACAGCGTGCACTGAATGTTATCAGTGAGCAGAGGATGAATAATGCTCACATGGTTGCATAGAAGAATTCTACCATTGATCTTCTTAAGGCCATCACGGACAAGAATGAGCACACGACTAAGGTAGTGGTTGAGGCATGCAGGACTATTCTGGAGCTAGATATTTCTGAAAATGCACAAATGGATGTGAGAATTAGGAAGCTCGCTACCGGAGTTCGCGAAGCGCGAACATAACTGGCTAAGGTTTAGTTGGATCTGAACCTTAAGATTGCAGAACTCGAGTTGCGTTCCCAACCTTCGACTCCGCCAGAGGTGAAGGAATAGCGCGAGGCTGCTGTCAAAGATGCCGCAGTAGATATAGATGCCATCGTGAAGGAGTGCTTTGCGCTCTTCGAGTAGTCGCTCGAAGTAGTCACCAACCTACAGGAGGATCCCATGGTGCAGAGGTGCGAGAACTATAGCAGAGATATGATGTGGTTAAAGCGATGATGTGCACTGTCGCCATTACAAAATGGTTAGCGAAGCTGTAGGAAGCAAAGGCGCTGAAAGAACAGGTGGATGCAGCTTAGCGCAAGGAGACAATACTCAAGGCTAGACTGGGGCCTTGGTTAGAGGAGGCCTATGTACTCACTGCCTGCATTGAAGGGAAATTGGCCAGTCTATAGGCAACACAGTAGAAAATATAGGCAGATAACACAGAGCCAGTGGCGGAGCAACTCATCAAGCAGGCGGCAACACAGTGCACCGCCGAAGTCACAATATTACAAGTGGAGATGGGAGGTCTTCGCGATAATATCTCTACACCAGTAGAGTGACTCAGGGGTGAGTCACCAGATTTTTGTTGGGGGCCTATTGGGAATGGGTCCCCTAGGGTCAATTTTGGGGTTAAAAGCCCATTTTTTGGGGCTAAAGGTCCAAGTTTTGTGTAAAGAATGTAAAGTCTCCGCATTTTGTGGTTGCGGAGCACGAAAATGTAAGCAGTCAAAAAGGGTTTCTGCCCTTAGTTTAGATAGTTGTGTCGGCTTGATGAGATCCGCCCTTGGTCTACGGACCATGGGATTGTATAAAAAGGGAGTCTTAGAAGAGTCTAAGGCAGGGAAGTCACAAGTTTGTGGTATAGTTCTGAGTAAGTTTATGGGTCTGTGAGAGCTAAGAGCGAAGAGTCTTAGCGTAGGAAGAGGCTTTGTAGTTGAGTGCACAGAGACCTAGGGTAGAAGTCCGTAGCTAAGTGCGCGAACCCCTGCAACTGTGTGCGCAGGGTAGTCAGAGTCTGTACTAGAAATCTGGATTATCAATAAAGAGAAGTATTCTGGAATTATCTGTGTATGCGTTAATTTACTTCTGTTATGAATGTTGTGACCATGTTATGTTGAATACTGGGGTTATGAATTAATGCTATATTGATGCACGAATCTATGTATTTTATTTTGTCATATGAACGCAAGTAAGAATAGTTGTTTACGCGAAGATAACCGTAATGCATGTTAAAGTTAACCAATACTTAAGCGAATATGAGTAAATACAGAAATAAGAGTAATTACAGAGGCACATAAAGGCCTGATCTATCTATTTAGGGTCTGTGAAGGATGATCAGAGACTTTTGCGGAGGCTTCAAGGCTGAATAAGAGACGTACTTTGATAAGCCCTAAAGGGCTTATTGGTCTGCGCGAAGGAAGGTTAGGGCATATAACCGACATCAAGACCATGTTAGGGTGCAAAAACTTGGTTCTTGCATCGCCCATACTGCTTTAGGTGAGACTTCAGTCTGCGCTCCGCGGATTGATGCCGAAAGGGCTAGTAGTGTAGGGATTTGCTTGGCTGCTTAATGATGAACCTTGGTCAGGGCCCATCAAGCCACCAATAAGCACAATAAGAATTTGAAGTGATATCTTCTTCATCCTTCTTCTTGTTATTTACTAATGAAATAAGGACTTATTCTTGACTGCATGCATTCCACATTTGTTCAAAGGTTGGTGTATCCTTCAACAACTAATTCTTGATATAAAAGCACTACAATATTTTGATAGACCTAGAAGAAAAACAATCACAAGTTATTTTTATGGTATAACTTCATTTATTTCTTGGATTTCATCTCTTATTCTAGATATCCTTATAAAATATGATGACACGGTATCATTCTTTTTCATTTGTATTGTCCTTCATTCATTCTTGAGGCTGGTTATATGACCATTGTTCTTGATGGTGAATAACTTGGAGAGGGCTTCATAAATTTCTTGAGAAAAGTATATGTTGGATATGTATGGGATTAGATTATCTTTTACTCCTTCTAGATTTTTTTCTGCCTTCATTGTAGTTGACATAGTCTCTATAGATAGTAGGCTTCTCTTCTTATACAATATTTTTCCTTAATTACCTTCATTTGTTCATTTTTTTCAATAGATCTTCAAGTTTCCTTTTTCTTCCTTCTTCACCTTAGCTCTGATACCATGTTAGAAAATCATAAAAGCATAAATATTTTCTTATGTTGATAATTACTTATGTTATTCTTGTGTTCTTATTATCTTCGTTATTTTCTTCTTTTATCTTATTTTCATCAAGTAATCATCAAATCAAAAAATGAAGATCAACGACAACAAATGTAGGCACTTAGCCAGGGCTAAAACCGCTCTCTACGGGGAAACCCAGTCAAACTCTTCCACTAATAAAATTGAGATAGAAAAAGACCTTAAACCTAACTAAAATACCTTCCTCCTCCACCAAGTCAGCCTTCCAATACGATTCAATAAAATCCAGTAGTCTCTTCTAGTACAACAACTACAACCCAAAAACAATCCAAAATTTTCAGCCCAGCTACTCCAGAATTTTGACCAACAACTCTAAAATTTTGGCCAACAAATCCAGAGTTTCGGCCCAGCTACAGTACTGCAATTTTGGTCCTTCCAACAACCCAACAAATTTGCACATGTGAGAAAAATAGAGAGAAAATTTGACTTCTTATTCTTGACAAAGACTTCCTTCTCCTTCGCTCTGATTTCCTTTCTCTTCCTTGAATTTCACACCCTTTTATATGTACAACAACTACAAATCGAACTTGTTGTGGATGATATCGAAATGAGGTCAAGTTGTTGCATTTATATAGTGATTCTGTGAGGTCAATTTCCCTTGATGAGGTTGACTTGTCCTTATTGAGGCCAACTTGATGGATGAGACCTAAAATACCTATTTGACATTAAAATAATTTTCTTCTTTGATAGATAAATCCAAGAAAGGTGTTTTACATATTGACAAGGACAAGGACACTTGACATAAACCCTATAATCCTACAATGGAGACTTTGACCTAAGACCCGAATGTAAACATGATGCTCAGGAGCAGTATGACCATTAGCGATGATAAAGGTAAGAAATTAGAAGAAAGTGCGTGGGTTCACAAGGCTCCTACAAAGGAACCCGAATTTGATTTAGAATGTGTGAAGGA
Source organism: Pinus tabuliformis (assembly GCA_031772625.1). Lineage (NCBI taxonomy): Eukaryota > Viridiplantae > Streptophyta > Pinopsida > Pinales > Pinaceae > Pinus > Pinus tabuliformis. Next base: position 777,128,084 of record CM062808.1, on the reverse strand, counting down.
GACATTCATGGAAGCTAAGAAGAGATTCATAGAGGCCTCCACTTCAGGTAGTAAGGATCAATTAGAAACAGGGATGGATCCTTCAATGCTCACTACCTTTCTGGAGACATGCATGAAATTTCTACACAAGATCAAGGTAGTAAAAGGACTACAAGAACTTATCACTCGGTGCGTGGGGTCAGGAGAACTGTGCATGGTCCGGAAACTTGGAAAGCATGCATTGCGCACAGGAAAGGAAATGAGGTTGACTGTGCAAATTGGCGAATATGAAATGGATCAGGTAATCCTAGATCTCGGATCAGACATGAATGTATTGCCAAAACAGACATGGGAATGCATGGGCAGACCCGCGCTATAGTGGTCTCCTATTCAGTTACGAATAGCAAACCAACAAAATATCTTGCCCATGGGAAGATTGCAAGGGGTCAGAGTAGATATTGAATGTGCGAGCGCCAGGCGGATTTTGAAGTGATAGAGATTGTCGATGATAGTAATCTCTATCCCGCGCTACTAGGAATAGACTGGGCCACTGATATGAACAGAGTCATAAATATGAAGAAGCACAAAATGATCTTTGAGAAAAAGTCACTACACGTAGTAGTACCTCTAGATCTAGCCAAAGGAGTGTGATACACTGAACCGACAACGATGATAGTGATGACGATCTCGATTGTATTTACAAGATAACTGCATGAGAAGAGGATTGGGTGAATCCAACTGCAGATGGAAGGATTTCATGGGAGCACAAAAGCTCCTGCACTTCGGATTCAAATGAAGAGATAGAGCGATGGCAGAATCTACTGCATGAAGTAACAACGTTTAATTGCAACATGATGGTTAGATCACTGTGCTGCGTGACAATAGAGGCAAGGGATCTGCCGACATATGATGGGTTGACAACGATGGATGAATTCCTGAGCAAATTTGAAAGCGTAGTACCAGAACAACAACGATTTGATGCTCTGAAGTGGGCACTATGTGCAACGCCCACACGATGGTGGGGTACGCATCAGGGAAGTTTTGAGAAATGGTGTGGATGCAGAAGAATGATGCGCCTACAATTTGGAAAACCGCAGATATGGCTAGTAGACAAATATGACGGACGAGATGATCCATGCACACACCTTGCGAAATGGATCAAGGTCTATAGGGAAGAGCCATAGCCTGAATGGGTACATTTATTCTATCATACCTTGGATGTCATACCCATGAATTGGTATACTGAGACAAAGCTTTGCCATGGTACAAGCGAATGGGATGTCTTACGTGAGGGATTTCTGTTAACCTTCACGTTTGAAGATCGTTGGTTAGATACTGTTGACAATGCGCTAAAGGCAGTAAAAGCCGCTATCTTCAAAATACCCGAGGAGCCAATGGAAATACTTCAGCTAGAATGGACGACACAGTTGAGCTGCGCGCTAGAGTGTTACAATATAAATGTTGAAGAGGATGATGAGGACCCACGAAATATTAACATTTCATAAACGGAAGGCTGTCGTGAGATTCGCGAACCATCACTTGAAGACCTCGACATCACTGCAGACGAAGCAGGTCAACATTGGAATGGAGGCGGAGCCAAAGTATGCAATGCTTGGGGACTATTGGGACGATGCCATGGTGGATAAGGTTGCTGAGTTACTCCGCAAACACCAAGACTTGTTCCTGACCAAAATTACGGACTTAAAAGGGATCGTTGGTGACTTAGGGATGATGAAGATCACCTTGAAACCTGACGCAAAGCCAGTTAAGTAGCAGCCATACCGCTTGCATCCAAAATATAAAGAAAAGGTCCGTGACGAGTTAGACAAAATGCTCATAGTCAGAATTATTGAACCAGTGGAAGAATCTGACTGGGTAAGTCCTATGGTAGTACATGAGAAAAAAAAGAAGGGCAAAATAAGAATATGTGTGGACCTCAGGAAGCTGAACGATGCCTATGTACATGATCCATTCCTGACACCATTCATAGATGAAGTACCGGAGAATGTTGGTGGTTAGGAAGCATACTCGTTCATGGATGGGTTCTCAGGGTACCACCAGATCAAGATCGCGCCAAAGGATAGGAGCAAAACGACCTTCACAATAGAATGGGGCTGTTTTGAATACACCGTTATGCCGTTTGGACTGAAGAATGCGCCAACTATATTTTCGCGCATCATTGTGGCCACGTTCAAAGAATACATCCACAAGTTCTTAGAGGTCTATCTGGATGATTGGACTGTCTTTGGATTAGTTAAGCACCACGTAGCGAGCTTACGCTTGATGCTAGATACTTACCGCCGACACTATATTGCGCTGAACCTTAAAAAGTGCACATTCCTCGTTCCCTTTGGAAATCTGCTGGGACATGTGGTCTGCAAGTAAGGCCTGATGGTGGACCTTGTGAAGATTGCCGTTATCCTAAATTTGGAAGCACTATGAAGTGTTAAACAACTGTGCGCTACTTTGGGGCACACTGGATACTATAGGAAGTTCATGAAAAGTTACGCCCAAATAATAGCACCGATGGAAAAGCTATTGAAAAAGGATGTTACATATTGCTGGCATGATGATTGCATGAAGAGTTTGGATTTCCTGAAGGGGAAATTGGCCTCCGCTCCAATCCCAGTCTTCCAAAAATGGGATGTGGAATTTCATGTACATGTTGATGCATCGTGTATTGTGCTGGGAGCTGTACTCACAGAGGAGGGTGCAGAGGGCGTGGATCACCCAATCACGTTTGCAAGTCGGAGATTGTCCAAAGCAGAAAAGAACTATTCTACCATTGAGCGCGAGGGGTTGGCAATGGTGTACGCGCTCCAAAAATATCGACACTATTTACTCGAAGGACATTTCAAGATGTACACCAACCATTCTGCATTGAAATACCTGGTGAATAAGCTTGTGTTGGGGGGGGCACATATGCAAATGGATCTTATTGTTTCAAGAATATGATTTTGAGGTCATAGTCAAGTCGGGACACCTAAACGTAGGACCAGATCATTTGTCACGAATTGAGATGGGCGAGGAACCCATGAATTTGGAGGAGGGACTACCTGATGCACAACTCTTTGCAGTGCACGTCGCGGACATACACTTCGAAGATATAATCCATTTTCTAACAATAGGGACTGCGCCAAAAGAATACTCAGTCCAATAGAAGAAGGAATTGGTGGTGCACGCGTCAGACTTTTTTGTCATTGCGGGGCACCTCTACAAAATGGGCAATGATGAGATATTGCAAAGATACGTACTTGAATTTGAATGAGGATAGATCCTCGTGGAAGCACATGCGGGCGCTGCAGGAGGACACTATGCAGGATGCGTGACCTCACAGAAGATTCTTCGCATAGGGTTATGGTGGCCAACCTTGCACTAGGATTCGAAAATGCACTGTAAGGCCTATGATATATGTCAAAGGACTGGAAAACCATCATGAAGGGACGAGATGCCGCTAAATCCACAAATGACACTACAACCATTCAAAAAATGGGAAATCGACTTTGTGGGACCAATCAAACCTCAGGGAAAGACGGGTGCCCGCTACATTATCACCGCGACGGAGTACTTGACACGATGGGTGGAAGCGTAGCTGGTCAAGGACTGCATGGCCGTTACAGCTGCAAAGTTTTTGTTCGAAAACGTGTTGACACGGTTTGGATGTCTGAAAATCTTAATGAGTGATCGCGGAACACAATTCCTAAATGAAACCATCAACACGCTCACAGAGGAATTCTAGGTGTATCATCAGAAAAGTACACCATACCACCCACAAGCTAATGGGATAGTAGAAGCATTCAACAAAATACTAGAGACTGCGCTGACCAAAGTATGTAATGCGTAGAGAAACGACTGGGACCTGCACAAACCTACTGTATTATGGGCGTATAGGACAACATGTAAGAAATTGATAGGACAGACACCTTTCCGGTTAGTCTATGTCACGGAAGCTGCCATGCCGATGGAATACATCATACCTAGTCTGCGAATAGCAGTGCTCACAGGCATGATAGACCGCGAAGCTTTGGAAGAAAGGCTTGCGCTATTAGAAGAACTCGAGGAAGAATGGTTTTGGCTGGATCTCATCAGCATTTACAAAAGCAGCGTGAAAAGGCTTGGCATGACCGCCATATCAAGTTGCGCACTATTACACAGTAATTTGTCACTGCCTTCATCCCAGTCTTCCTGCTGTGTCATGAGTCCAAATCATTCATGCTCAAGCTCTCTGATGTTGCCAAATGACCCACTTTTCCAAAGGTTTCTACCTCATCGCCTGTTGGCCAAATAAACGCGCTGATGAGCGCTCCAAAATAGCCCAGAGGCGCTGCCATCGCGGAAGTACACGTGATTCCCGCGATTGTCGAATTTCATGCGCCAGCGCAACTATTGCTTGTAGTTTCCCCCGATGACATGACTGTATCCATTATGAAATAGCGATGTCAGCGCGGAAGACCAGTTATGTGCCTGCGATGATCCAGTTTGGGCGAGTTTGTTACAACAGTCAGCTTTCCAGATGACCCCATACCTGGTTGTTGGCCTTATTTATGTCACCCTCCTTTCTCCAGCGTGGTTGTTCCGTCATTTGTGCTACCTTCCTTGGAGATAAGCTCATCCTCCCACCTTTCATGGAGACTCCTTCTCCTATTTAAACTCTCACCGTTTCTATGTGCTGCTAGTTTTTGGGATAGTTTTTGGAATTCTTAGTCTTTGGAGTGTTGCTGATAGTATTGTGAGCTTGTTAGATAGCTGGTGTGAGTGTGACAAGTGTGGGATTGTCTAAGAGCTTGAGGAAGGTTGTGAAGTGCCTTTGATCTTGTGTGAAACTTGTGTGTGAGAGAGACTTGTAATTTGGGAGATCCATCTCTAAGAGTGAATGCTTGAGGAACATGCTGGCTAGACCCTCCTGAGAAGGCTTGTGACGTCAAGACCTGGGTTGTAAGCTTACTCTATTTCATATTTAATGCAATCAATGATGTTTTCCTATGACTTTTATGCAATGTATTAGATAGCTCATGATTTCTTGACTTTATGGGTAAATAGATCATTGTTGTATCCGGTTACGTGCTTTGTTGTACTTCCTTTGCTTTGTTTCAGGTTGATCACTCATTGGGAGAATAAAAAGGAAGCTAGAGCAGCGCAACGGAACTCCATCGACCACCGGTTGAGGTAGGCCTCCAACTTGAACTATTTAAGGAAAATTGTTGTTGATTTGTCCTTGTTTGTGACTAGACCCACTCTAGGGCTAGAGGGGTTGCCTCTGTCCGCAGAGGGAACACTTTCTTGCATCACAAATTGGTAACTCCATTGGGGAGGGGGCCTTTGTTTCTTTTCTTATTTACTCATGCCTTGAGTTTTTGTTTGGTCTCTTTGAAGTTTTTGGGGACTGGTTATCTTCTTTCTGAGTTTCCTGGCCTAAGATGGGAAATGCGCTTTTTTGTTTAAAGATTGACTGTTTTGGTTTGGGAGTTTTTGGCTCGCTTGTCGCTGTTTTTGAACATCATCGCGCTTTTTAATTTAACAGTCGTGCTGTCATTGCGTCACCCTTTTTGTAATTTCCTGTCCATTGCATTATTACACCTAACAGTCGCGACGGTTCTGTAAATCAGACCATCGCGGAAAAGGCGTGTACTTCCGCATTATCATCGCTTTGTTGCTGCGTTCTATTCTTTATCAACGCTTTGTTGTTGTGTATTGCTCGTGATGATTGCTGTAGAATTGAATTTTTTCAATTCTTCCTCCTGAATCTGTCAGTCTTGCTAGTCCCTGCCGTTCTCACTTGGTTGGTGATTTGTTTTTCATTATTTAAAGGTCGAGGCACTCTCTTGTGAGCTTTGTTGAGCGAATCTTGCCTTTTTGCTTTGTGACCTAGTTTTATTGTTTCAAGTCCTTTGGATCAGTTTTGCTTGGTTGCTTGTTTGCGAGGTTTCGTTTGCTGCTTGCTGTTGGTTTGATTGAGCCTTCCCCTTTGCTTACTTTTGGTTGATTATTTAGTGATAGTTGTTGAACCAATCTTGGCATTGTTTCGATTTCTCTTCACTACCCGGACATAGATTACAATTGTTCGGATCAACCATTTTTCCACATTTGTTTGTTGCTTATTGGTTTCTTTAGATTAAAGGCATCAAAATCAAAAAATTGCATTTCATTTAGCATGTGAAAGTGAAAGTGAATTTTCATTTCAAGTTGCATATTGAAAAGCGAATGATTAGATCTCTCATTAATAATATCCGTGCATTTTAAGAATTGATGTCTGCTTGCATTGAGTGACTGTTTGTTCCCTTGGTTTTGTTGCTTTGGGAATGATCTCTCTACCCTCCCATAGGTAGGTGTTCATCGAAGAAAAAGGATACTTCATTCATTTTAGCTGCATCCTAGGCTTTGATATATACATATGGTAAGGCCTAAAAACTGAAACATAATCCAAGATCAACTTTAAAATGAACTGAATAAATCTAACAACGCATTGGAACATAATGCACACATTTAGAGGTCTAGGCTAGAGACGTGCTCCAACGTCATTAAACCTAGTCACTTTTGTTTCCACTCAAGGTTGGGTGATTCCTCCTTCTGTGACTCAATAGTGGTCTAGTACGGATTTGTGCTCCCATGTACCGTCAAGTATATGGGGAGACCCCACTAGGTTATCATCCTTTATCCATAGGAAGCCGTGTCTGCCGCCTTACAAGCCATAACGTACTGAACACAACATACGGGAAGATTGACTGCCATACAGAAAGTCCTTGGTTTTCATATGACTGCCAAGGTGTATATGCAATTTTACGGATTTGTCTGGTAAACCTTTTGCCTAGTTCTCCAGAGTAGTCACTTTCGTTCCTTTTCGGACTCCCTAAAAGAAAAGTTCCATCTGAGCACTTGTCACTTTAGGCTCATTAAATATTCGAAGGCGACTAGAGTAATCTTTTGTCCTTTTCTCAACTCTTTAAAGATGAAAAGGTCAAGTTTTGTTCATGTGTCTTAAAATTTATTCGGCCACGATTCACATTTACCCTGTTAGATCTTGTTTGCGTTAGCTTGAGTAGGGTTCTTTCTCGATGGCAACATTCCCCAAGTCTGCCGGCCAAGGTTTTCCCGTAGATGGAAATCCTAGTCCGTTTCCTTCATTTGGAAATGCCGGTGCTCCGTATATGGCAACTTTGTCTTTGCCTAGGTTAACCATCGGTTTGCCCGTATGGTTGTTTTCAACCTCGGTGGTCCCGAGTGTCATGACTCCTGTTCCACCACCTCCTTCGTCCGAACCACGACATGTTGATTCCAAGGTTGAGCCTACGCCTTCTTCCCCTGTTTCCTCCTCCTCCTCTCCTCCTTTGCTTGGTGAAAGCTCCATATCTATTAACCAGGAGACTAAGAAGAAGAAGAAGAAGACGAAGAAGAAGAAGAAGTCTTAGAAATGCGAGGCCACCTGTGCAGCTACTGCTCCAAGTACATCTCAGGTCGGAACACCTTCTGCTCCTCTGCGGAAGGTTGAGTTCCCTTGTAAATTGTGCAAGGGTGACCATCTTCTTCATGATTGTCTTGGCATTCCTAGGATCCTAGAAGTATGGTCTCACGATCCAGCCCATACCTCATCGTCCTCTAAAGCTCATGACGATGCCACCCTATCAACTAGAAACGGTAAAAAGAAAGGGAAGATTCGATTCCCCTGTAGACTATGTGAAGGCAACCATCCCCTTCACCTTTGTCCACTCATGGATAAAGCTTCCGCCGTTTTGGAAAGTCTTACAGCTTCTTCACCCCAACTCCCTGTTGGTTATCAACGGCTTTCTTTAGACCCTTCCTCCATTGACAAAGAGATTGACATAGATTCTTTTCTTGTCCCTCCTTCTTCTTCCAAGCCTGGCTGTGCTCAGCCTGTTCCAGACCACCCATTGGTCGGAAAGAGTGGCGACTTAGGTTCACCACCCGTTGATCACTCTGTCTCAGAAGCGCATGATGCTCATGTTCTTCTTGTCTCATCAGATTCTCCAGATACCGAAAACGACTCTCCTATTCCAGCTAATCCTGAAAGTCCTTTTTCGGTTCCTGGGGGGTAGGGGGGCAATCATACGATTCCCCCACCAAGCAGTTTGGCCGCTACTTTCGATTGGAGTCACTTGACTACTTTCCGCCTTCTATCCTATGTGCCTTTCGAGATTACAGTATATGCCTATGATAAGGCAGTACCTGGCACTGTCCTAGATGAAGGTGCGTCTGTTAGTCTGATGCCTTCCACTACTTGGCAAGCTTTGGGTTCCCCACAGCTTGTGCCGGTCACACAGAATCTGTTGGCATTTGACGGAGAACCCTGTTAACCTCTAGGGATCCTCCCAAAGTTCCCTATTACTTTAGGGGGCAAAAATGTTTGTATAGACGTCATGGTTGTCCAAGGTGCAAATTTCAGTCTTCTCCTTGGCCGTGACTACATTTATGCCATGGGGGCCCTCGTTTCTTCCCTTTTCCATGTGGTTTTTTTCCACACAAAGGAAGAATAGTGACTGTAGATCAATTATCATTCTTTCGTCCCCCGGTGCCTCCTGTACAGTTGTCATCCCCTCTTGGTTCTTGCTCGCAAGCAGTGCCTTCTTTGCCACAGGTCAATTATGTGGCTACCTGTTCCGTCTCTGCATTTGCTGATGACCATGCAGCTGGTCTCGTTAAAGATGTACTGGGGGCATTGGAACCAGATTTGTCATTGGTACATCCTGACCTGGGTTTCTCCCAGAGTGCATTTCTTCCATCTCGTGAAGGCCTCTTGGGAGCCACATTATTGGATGGCCCATGAATAGGGTACGAGCACAGTTCCTGATCTTGTGTCAAGCTCGTTAAAAAATGAAACAAGGAGTGTCGAGCATAGTTCCTGATCATGTGTCAAGCTCGTTCAAAAATGAAACAAGGGTTATGAGGATAGTTCTTTTTCACTGTGTCAACCTCATTAAAAAATGAAACAACTCCTCCCTTTCCAAATTGAGTCTTTGATTAATATCTCGTAAAATCCAAGTCGAGTCTTTCCAAGATCTCGAAAGTGAACCTTCATTCCATCCACCTTGTTGAATGCAATGAAGCTTGGGGGGCATGTACCTAGATTTGCGTCATCATGCTAGGGGAATGCGAACTTATAACAAGCATAGTTTTTTGTTTCAAGCTTGTGTAAACATGAAACCAAATCCAAGTAGGGTTCTCCATGGTTCAAGATTGTGTAAAAATGAACCCATAGCTGATTTACACCTTGTGATTGTCGTTTTTATCTGCTAAATTTTGCTAGATGAGCCTTGGTTGTTTCATTCCATTGCCACCATCTCTTTGGCTAATCATATGCTTTCACTTGGTTGTTTATCCTTTCTTGAGGAACTGCAGCGATGAGTGGTTTTATTAGCCAGCCTCTTGACCATTACATGTTTTGAGCAGTTCCACCATTGCCGGAACTAGTTGCTACCCTTTATACCACTCGTTCCTCTAGGATGAGCCACCTTTAAGCTCTTTTCTGACTCGTAAAAGATGAAAAGATTGCCAAGTATTTTTCCCTTTTTGACTCGTTAAAGAGAATAAAAATGGAGGTCTGCTTTAAACTTTTTTCCGACCGTTTAAAGACGAAAAGATTTCCGAGTTTTCCCTTTTAACTCGTTAAATGGAATAAGAGGTGGTCTGCTTTAAGCTCTTTTCCAACCATTTAAAAATGAAAAGATAGCCGAGTTTTCCTCTTGACTCGTTAAAAGAAATGAGAGGCGGTCACCTTGAAGCTCTTTTCCGACCGTGTAAACATGAAAAGATTTCCGAGCCTTCGTTGTTTCAAGCTCGTTATTGGTTACGAAACGATGTACTTCCGATCACTTTTCTACTTTTTCAGGTCGAAGTCACTAGTTATGAAAATTACTCCTCGATCGTAATGGTCGGGCAGTTCTTTTGAGTATCGTTTTATACTTTTTCGGGCTCGAGAGACACAAATCTACGAAAAAGGACCCCCCTGGAGTTTTCTTTTCCATGTCTTTTTCAAACTCTCTAAACATGAAAAAGACTCCGAGTTTTACCTATGTTGGACTCATTAAACCCTGACGACATTGGACTCGTCACCATGACGAGACTCAAGCTTCTCCTTCCTAGGGCTCGTTAAACTATTACTAGGTTGGACTCAACAACAGGGTTTATCATTGATTGTCTACGGCAGCGAGTCACTCTTGAACATCGACACTTTTTGCTTCTTGTTGGGTTGGGACATCCATACATCGTCATTTGGCCTTCCGTGGGTTTGGGTTATCATTCTAGCCTCATTCCATTCGATTAATGCCATCTCCATCGAGCCTCTGATCCCTTGATGCCAGAATGCTGCCACACCCCCCTCCGCAGTCGTGTCGCCGACATGTTCAAGAGTATAATCCTTCTGCAGTTTACACCCTCGCCTTTTACTCTGATACTCTGTTTCGCCATCTGCCTCTTGTTCCTTATCTCGTGTCGTTTATGGGGGAAACATTATGGCCCTCCTGCGACGGGTCGTCTCTTGTCGACATCAGCTCATTATCTAAGAGATTGACCTAGAGATCCCCTTTGGTACCTTAGAGCTTGCATGCCCCAATGGCAAGTTCTTTGCACCTGATGGTCGACTTTCATCATTGGTCGTCGATTGGGTGATTCCACGAGTGTTCGACTTCGGCTCCTTTTTCACACTTCGTGGATTGTGATGGACAATACCTTGAGAGACATTGACATTATTGGTGGTCTCTCTCGCACTTGTTAATGGTTTTCATCATTAACCGGTAATCAAGCAATGTTCTATCATGCTCGACCTCAGCACATCTATTCGCATGTTAGGATTTGTACTATGATCGGATGGGTTCAAGACCTCGAACTCAGCTTACACATGTTCGGGCTGCGTGGATTGGTTTTATGATTACATGACTCATTAATGGATGGCTGCGACCATACTTGAGTCTTCATCATGGTCTCATTAGCTGGGTGGCTGGTCCATACCACAGACCTATTTCGTATGTCTTTTGGATGGCTGCGCCCATGCCTAGACTACATGTACTTCATTATCAGAGATATCAGTTGTACTTACGTGCAGGTTCTTCCAGATGGTGTTCCAGTTCAGTCAGTTTCGTAAAGCATTTCACCCCTCCCTCTCTCTTGGGCTTCATACTTTAGGGGGCATCTTTTACACAGTAATTTGTCACTGCCTTCATCCCAGTCTTCCTACTGTGTCATGAGTCCAAATCATTCATGCTCATGCTCTCTGATGTTGCCAAATGACCCACTTTCCAAAGGTTTCTGCCTCATCGCGTCTGTTGGCCAAATAAACACGCTCATGAGCGCTCCAAAACAGACCAGAGGCGCTGCCATCGCGGAAGTACACGTGATTCCCGCGATGGTCGAATTTCACGCGCTAGCGCAACTATTGCTTGCAGTTTCCCGCGATGACATGGCTGTATCTGTTATGAAATAGCGATGTCAGCGCGGCAGACCATTTATGTGCCCGCGATGATCCAGTTTGGGCAAGTTTTTTCCAACAGTCGGCCTTCCAGATGACTCCAGACCTGGTTGTTGGCCTTGTTTATGTCACCCTCCTTTCTCTAGTGTGGCTGTTCCGTCATTTGTGCTACCTTCCTTGGAGATAAGCTCATCCTCCCACCTTTCATGGAGACTCCTTCTCCTATTTAAACTCTCACCATTGCTATGTGCTGCTAGTTTTTGGGATAGTTTTTGGAATTCTTAGTCTTTGGAGTGTTGCTGATAGTATTGTGAGCTTGTTAGATAGTTGGTGTGAGTGTGATAAGTGTGGGATTGTCGGGAAGGTTTTGAAGTGCCTTTGTCTTGTGTGAAAATTGTGTGTGAGAGAGACTTGTAATTTGGGAGATCCATCTCTAAGAGTGAATGCTTGAGGAACATGCTGGCTGGACCCTCTTGAGAAGGCTTGTGACGTCAAGACCTGGGTTGTAATCTTACTCTATTTCATATTTAATGCAATCAATGATGTTTTCCTATGTCTTGTATGCAATGTATTAGATAGCTCATGATTTCTTGACTTTATGGGTAAATAGATCATTGTTGTATCCGGTTACGTGCTTTGTTGTACTTCCTTTGCTTTGTTTCAGGTTGATCACTCATTGGGAGAAGAAAATGGAAGCTGGAGCAGCGCAACGGAACTCCATCGACCACCGGTTGAGGTAGGCCTCCAACTTGAACTATTTAAGGACAATTGTTGTTGATTTGTCCTTGTTTGTGACTAGACCCACTCTAGGGCTAGAGGGGTTGCCTCTGTCCGCAGAGGGAACACTTTCCTACATCACACGCACCTTCAAGGTAAATGAGTTAGTGCTGCAGTATGACAGTAATTTTGAAATGTTTTTGGGAAAATTTAGAATGCATTGGCTGGGACCATACGTGGTTAAGGAGGTCACAGACGGAGGCGCGGTCTAGCTAGTCAAACTAAATTGGGAATCCTTCCCAGGCAAAGTAAACGACAGTCACTTGAAACCCTACACGGGTGGGCCGGCTCTCTAACTAACTGGTTGAAGCATAGTCTTTGTGACCCAAGGAGCCGGACAAGGGCACGGGACTATAAACACATGCAACAGATGTCGGTACCAAGGTGAGAACACAATTCAGACATAGATGATTCAGAAGCTAGCATGCAGCAGGTCCAACTAACCGGAGAAAAGTGCGTCGCGGACCTTCGATCAGTATGGGACTAGTTGGAGGGGCTCCGTGCCAAGATCACCGCATTAACAGAGTGACTCGAGAATAGTCAAAATGATTGTGTTGGGGGCCTGTTGGGCATGGAATCCCCCCACAATATGTTTTGGGGCTCAAAGCCCAAGTTTTGGTCAAATGTATTGTAAAAACTCCGCAAATTGTGGGCACGGAGCGCGAAGTATAGGTTGAGTCATAAGGGTTGTCTGCCCTAAGTATTGTAAAGTAATGTAATGTCATGTCGGCCTACCCATGGTCCGCGAACCATGGGACTGTATAAGTAGAGTGAGGCTTTAAGTTGTAAAAGTAGCAAAGGAGCGAAGAAGCTGAGTAGCGAAGATAGAGCATAGAGTAAGAGTCTAAGAGTATTGGGTTGTAGTAGTAGGAAGAGGCTCTGCAGCTGAGTGCACAAAGGCCTAGTAGAGTCTGCAGCTGAGTGGCGGACCCCTGCTGCTGAGTGCGTAGGATGGTGTCGAGTCTGTAATATTGAACGAAGAATAATAAAGAGAAGTTGATTCCAGTTTTTGTGTATCTGCTTGTATGTTTCCTTCTCTACATTTATACTGTTTTTTTTTTTTTTTTTATCGCGTGCACTTATATGATTGTTGGATATACTGTTAATCATCACTAGTCTTACACAGATAAGTTAAGTAATTGGGTAATAACAGATTAAATAGCAAGGAACTTGGGTATAATACGGATCGCGCCCCGGGTAGCGCTGCACGAAGGCAACATCATAGGTTGCTAGGGACTAATAGGTGCATGTAGCAACGTGTGCGTAGGGTCAAACCGCGGACCTCCAAAAGCTCATCAGACATCCCTGCGGTGTGGAAACTTGGTTCTAGCACCCTCCCATACTACTTCGGGTGAGACCTCAGTCCGCGCTTCGCGGACTGTTGCCGAAAGGGCCAGTAGTACCGGGATTTGCTTGGCTAAATCACCTCTGAACCTGGGTCAGGCCCATACAAGCCAATAAGACCGAGACCTTTCAATGCACTAACCATAGGCCTGTCGGCCTCATTTGATGTCACTAGTGCCCCTTCCGACAACACTATGGTATTCGTCATCCACGAGCGCAACATATGCTCTGCTGCTATTGAGCTGACTACGAGACTGGCCAAAAGGGTACCAGCCTGAGGGGGGTGCACCTGTAATTCCTGTAAATGTGCTCTCAGGGCCCCCAACACAATCTGGTTCTCCTGCATGAAATCTTAGACAGCCTCATTGGTGACATCGTGCACCATCTTGCCGATGTCGTGCAGATCACCCTCGGTTAAGGTGATCGGCTCAATAGACAACTTCGATGCCTTGACCTTCTTACGTGACCCTGCCCGCTCTGTTGGGTGCTGGCGCTTCAACTGAGTTGACATAGTTTTTGGGTCCGCGCCTCCCTCTTTTGTATCTGCTTCCTCTGCTTCCTACCCTTGCAAAGGCGTTGTTTGGCCCTCGCCTACCTTCGCGGTTGCCTACTGTGTTGTTGCTGCTGCTGCGACCTTTTCCTGCTTAGTTGCTTTCTGTGCAGCATCCCGCGCCGTCTGCACTTCTGTTGCTACTGCTTCCTTCCTTTGCTTTTCGGCCAACTGTGCAATATGCAGCTTGGCCTCGTATTTCCTCCTTTGTGCCACCGACTTCTCGATCTCCGCGATGTCTGGGGCGCGCCTCTCCGGTAGCCATGCCTCCAGTTTGTTAAAAATGACATCGTCTGTAGCTACGAAGGGTAGCTTTATCCACTGTTTGGTCGGGTCCTTGCATGCTTGATATAAATGTTATGAATGTCTGCTTTGAATTCTGCAAAACTCTGCAAACTGTTGTAAACAGTGGGTGACAACCGCGGCTTACAGTTGATCCCCATTCTGAGGTTCATCTCCATGAACACCCAGAATATTTTGCTGTCGCGGATCCTCTTAGCATCCTTTGTGGCCCAGAGCAAAGCATACTTCGCGGCCTTTAGCAGGTCCCTGTCAATTATGGGGAATTGACTATCCTCGGGTAATTCCCCAGCCACGAGCACTATGGACAGCAAAAGCCATGCATAGTAAAACGTTTTGCCCTATTCCTGAGCTTCGCGACAATTTTCTAAAAAATTCATGCAAAGGAACTCGGACCAGTTAAACTGGACCCCCTCTGCGCACTACTCAGGTAGTGCTACCACCGATGTGGATACTTTGTCCGCGCAGCACTTGCGCAGAACCTTTCCTGCCAGGATTTGGTTTTCCATGCGTACTACTTTCTCTTTGATGCTAGACATGGTGTAGTCCCTCTTCTTCTTTTCCAGCTTGTACTTTTTCTTCATGGCCTCCGCAATGGCCAAGTCACTGCCCTTCCCTTCCGAGATGTCCCGGGGTCCTCTCCTTTGCATGGAAGCCGGGAGATGTGATCAATCAAATCTGCCGTGATGGGGATGGGCTCCTCTAGCCACAAACACCCATCATGCATCAGGTAGAGCAGCTACCTAATGACGAAAATGGTTATTGGTGCGCGGTGGAAGTGCGGCACCCAGATCAGATTCAGTAGCCCAGCCTTTTCCACTCCGGGCAACCGCTTTCGTGGCTCTAATTCTGTCACCTTTGCCACGGTGTTTTGCTTGGGCTTCATGAGGTCCTAGTCTCAAGGTGAGGGAACTTCTCGTGGTCAGCGAGGTCCCAATCTTTGAATTTCAGGCTCGACATGCGTCCTAGGTGCGTGCCCTCAAACATAATGTTGTCAGGGAGGAACGGTGTCTGGAGCGAGCTCTTGGTCTCGTCTAGGTCCTTGGGCACTTTAGCCTTCCTTTTTCGCAGGGGGACATAGGCAGGCAACTTTTTCGTGGGGTGCATAGGTTGAGTGTCCTCCTCCATGCCTTCATCCTCATCCTCTGCAATGATAAGATCCTCCAGATCTTCTTCTTCTTCATCGATCTCTATGGTGACGACTTTCCCCTTCTCCTCCATTGACAGATTGGTGCACAGCGGGTTCTGCGAGGACACACGTACGGGAACCATTGCTTGCTTATCCTTCTTAGGTCTTGGCATGCGAGGTGATTTCAAGATTTCTGCCACAATCCCAACACCTCTCATAGCATCCCCCACAGTCAAGGCCTGCGTGGCCTCCTCGATGGTCATTTTGGTTATCTCCATAACATCTTCAGCTGATGCCATCGTATCTATCCATAAATATCGCACTCACGAACTCAAGGGCTCAATCAACGCTGGACACAAAATAATCAGGGCTCTACTCAATAGGTCAATTCAAAAATGACCAAGTGTTGGTCGCTAGGCAGCCCTTTGTATTTTATAGCACTTTTTGAATTTGAATTTGACTGTTCCCCCCCATTCCGGTTCATTAATGCTCCCTTGGTGGCAGATTTTCCCAGATCTTTCCCATAAATCATGTCTTAAATGCTTGTCGAGCATCCCATCATGAATAGTGACTTCAACGGTCACTTTCTGGCCAACTCGTGCAGCAGCGCTGCCCCCCATGCGCACAGCTCCAACATCACGTAGCTCCCAGTAGAATAGTTTATAGTCCTGTGCTTTCTTTCAACAGCCTGGAGTGCTAAGACTGTACTTCGTTCGGCTAGTTAGGTGGTCACACCACCTGTGCAAAGTTTCATCCTATCATTCATCATGTTTCCTGGATAATACTCACCTTTTATTGCTACGGTCGGTATTGTGCACTTTACCATCTGCAATGCGCTACCCTGGTCAATACGATTAGCAATGTGTGGTCCAAGCCAAGGCATCAGACTGACCAATTCATGGCGATAGGCCTAAACCTGTCCTCACGATCGTACGGATCCTACCTTGTCACCCTGGTTTTTTTTTTCTAGAAAATCTTCCTTTATCTTGTCCTCTAGCTTCTTGACTTCTGCGTCCACCAGAGCACTTTTCTTCTTTAATCGTATCCTTTCCTCTTTAAGTTCTTGGAGCCTAAGATTTCCTTGTTGGATTTATGCTTCCACGATACCACAAACCGTCGTATCTATCGGTGCTATCATGCGCGGTCTAAGTTCTCCAAGTATTATAGGGCTTACTGTGGTTGCTTCATAGTCCAGCTTTGGTGGTGCCTGTGCGGTCAGGTTTTTGCACCTGGTCCTATAAGCCAAGAGAACTGCTGGTAAGCACAGGTCCCAGTGAGTTTGCTTCACATTGTGGACCTTATTCAGCGCTTCGCGTACTTTGTTAAAAGCTTCTGCATGTATATTCTTCTGTGCACTTGGCCTTTCCATATTTTGTGGCCCTCGAGGGAGGGGTCGTTCGCGCCATTGCCTTACCCACACGTGCTTTCCGATCGTGTCTCCTACCGCGAGGACAGTGTGCATTTGTATAGGTTTCGCACCATCTGCCTGTATTGACCTGGATAGGTGGGTGCACGGGCTGGTTTTTCTAACAATTTTGTCTGTTAATCGCATTGGAGGCTTCCCAAATCGCATGTGCATCATCCTTCAGTAGTCGTGCCAGTCCTCAAAACTCTTCTAGTGCGTACCCCACCATCTTGCGGGCATAGCGCGCAGTACCCATTTCAGAGCATTGAAACGTTGTTGTTCTGACACTTCTCTTTCAAATTTGTTCAAGAACTCCTCCATTTCACCTAATCCATACGTAGGCAGATCCCTTATCTTTGTTGTTACACAACGCAACGATCTCGTCATCATGTTACAGTTCAGCGTGGTTACCTCGTGTAACCAGTTCTGCCATCTTTCTATCTATTCGTCAGAATCTGAGGTACAAGAGATTTCGCGCTCCCATGAGTTGCAACCATCCGCAGTTGGATTTTCCTAGTCTTTCTCACGTGCAGTTATCTTGTAGATGCAGTCTAGATCATCGTCGTTGTCATAGTCGCGCACTGACTCTGTGTAGCGCGATACTTGTGCAGGGTCCAACGGTACCACTACGCGCAGTGAATTTTTCTCAAAAATCATCTTGCACTTCTTTAGATTTATCACTCCATTCATGTCAGTGGCCTAATCTATTCCCAATAGTGTGGGGTAGGGATTGTTGTCATCAATAATCTCTATCACTTTGAAATCTACTAGTGCGCTCACTCCTTCGATGTCTACTGTGATTCCTTGCAATCTCCCCATAGGTAGGATATTTTGTTGGTTCGCCATCTGTAGTTGAATAGGAGACCATTGCAATGCAGGCCTGCCCATGCTATCCCATGTCTGCTTTGGCAGGACGTTCACATCCGACCCTAGATCCAAAATCACTTGGTCCATATCGTATTGCCCAATTTGCGTGGTCAATCTCATCTCCCTTCCTGTTCGCTTCGTGTGCTTCCTGAGTTTGTGGAGTACGCGTAGTTCTCCTGGCGCAGTCCCAAAGCATCTAGTTATGAGTTATTGCAGCCCCTTTACAGCCTTGCTGTCATGTAGTAGCTTCATATATGTCTCCAAGAATTTAGTGAGCATCGATGGGTCCATGTCCGGCTCCAGTATATCTTTAGTTCCTGAAGTGGAGGCATCAGCGAAGCTCCTCTTAGCTTCCATGAAGGTCTCCTTAGTGCGCTCCAAATCAAATTCTGGTTCCTTCGTTGGAGCCTTGTGAACCTAGGTACTTTCTTCAGGCTACTTGCCTTTGTCATCCCCTATCGTAATACCACACCGGAGCATGATATTTACATTAGGGTCTTCCTCGCGCAGCTCAAACCTCATCATTTGCTGGTTCTGAGTTAGGGGGGGGGGGCCTGGAGTGCTCCTTTATCGCGCAACCTCGCTATCAGTGTGGGACAATCCTCTGTCTCATGATCAAACTACGTACAATATAAGCATGATGGTCTCGTTGGATTTGTACAATCCCAAGCATAATGCCCCGACCCTCCACAATTGTAAAATATCAGCTGTCCGCGACCCCTTCCTAGTCCCATTCCACCTCGGCCTCGTCCGCGCCCCTAAAATCCGGTTCACGCCATCGCTGTGTTCTGGTCAAGAGGCTGTGTTTCGGCCTGAACTCTATAGGTAGGAGTCCGATCCATCATCAGTTCATAACTTCTATAGGTGCGCTCATCATGGCTTACTGACCTGCAGAAATTACAGAACAACTACTGTGACTTCTGCGTATACTTCTGTAATAGATGGCAGTTATCTCTAGCATGCTTTCCTCCTATCTGACAAATCATGCAACATAATGTAGGAACCACGCTTGGTCCTACTTGTGCCTCCAGTCTCAATGGCATTGGTCCTCCTCCCATGAGGTAATTCACGAACACCGGGTAGTGGTCCTTGTCGTGGCCCTAGCCTTTGCACTTTACTCACCATACCTCATCGCGGACTTTTGGATGGGCCGTCTTGTCTTGTTTCAAACTCTGCATCTCAAGGCACAAGCTTTTCAACTGCGTGTGAATCTACTAGACTCCCAGGTTAGGATATTGGATCAGAGTCATGTGCAATCTCATTGCAACCTCCAAAGCCTCAGCCTGAGTTGTTAGTGTTTGTTGCACCAGCGCGTTCCGTAGATGTGGCGTTAACGATGCTACAAACTCTTCACGGTATTGCCCATCTGTTAATATCATTTTTGCTTCACAAATTGTGCACTTCAGTATTTGATCCAACTCCCACAGGGTTTCGCCTGGTAGCATTGTGATTTCCTTGAGTCCAATAATCGATTGTGCCTTCGATTTTGGCCTGCTAAATTCTTTGTTTAGCGCAACTTGAATATCCTCTATCCTCGCATTCGTATTGTCATTGGAATGCTTTGCAGAGCGTTGACCAACGTTTCCTTGTTTATATTGTCGTCAGTGACACCCTGTGCTTCCCATACAACTTTGGTCACAAACCAAAACTGGTTCGGATCTTCATTCCCTACTCCCTTGAACACTGGTAGCTTTATTGCACTGGCCATACTGCTTCTCGGTGGTGGTGGAGGTGGGATGGGTGAAGTCAGGGGTGAAGATGGTGAAATTGGTGATGGTGTGGGTGGGGGTGGTATGCACGGAATTCTTTGCCTTATCATATTGATTGCACTTCTTGGTGAGACCTTCGCGAGCTCTTCTTCGCCCCCTCGCGGAGGTGAAATCAAGGGCTAGTCTCTAGTTCTATGCTACCTTTGTTTCTGTAGATTCTCCCACTTCACGTAGCCCCAAACATCAATTTATTAGCATAACACGCTTTTCACACAATAACATTTTAATCCAAGTGTTCAAATATTTAACGTACTTCCCTTGTGGTCCCTTTTGACGATGAACCCTCCTATGATTCGATCGAGCTAGTGGTCGACAGTGCTTGTGATCTTATCTTCCGATGCTTCTAGTATGCGCACCAATTCTAGAGTCCACATAATAGGTTTGTCGAGTTTACACCTTCCTTGGCTATCTGCTAGCTTCGCGATCCACTTGTACAAATCAGTGGGGAATAATGCAAAGAAAATTTCGTGGATCTCTCTATATAAGTAGCAGTCTAACCACTCTTCCTTTGATAGTCACGAATTCTTGTTTTCCTGCGTTGTGAACTCGTGAATCTTTCTATCCAACCAATCTTCAATTCCTTTCTTTGTCAAATTCTAGTGATACGACATCATACATCTCTATGTAGATCCCGGTCCCGGCAATGGAACAGTTTGTTAGCTTATAGGGGCCTGACCTAGGTTCAAAGTTAATTAGCCAAACAAATCCCTGTACTACTAGCCCTTTCGGCAACAGTCCGCGGAGCGTGGACTGAGGTCTCACCCGAAGTAGTATGGGAGGGTGATAGAACCAAGTTTCCGCACCCTGGAGATGTCTGATGAGTTCGACTGGTTCTTTGTTTATCCCTGTGGGTAGGTTGCTTCGTGCACTTTCCCATTCCTCATGGCCTGATATACCGCCTTTGCGTAGCCCTACCCAGGGGCTGTGAGCTGCGCTCTGCACTATTACCCAAGATCTTGCTTATATTAATTATCTTCACCTACTTGAATGTCTTAAGTTATACTTAACAATAAAAAACATTCATACATGTTCGCGCAGTGAATAAACAATATATTTGCAAATTATATCCTATCATGCATTAAACCAGGACAAGATACACATAATTATAGCAAAAATTCTCTTTATTGATTCTTCCAATGATTACAGACTCGACCCGCCCCGCGCACTCATCTGCAGGGGTCCGCGCACTCAGCTATTGACTACTAAGCCTTTACGCACTCAGTTGTGGACTACTAGGCCTTTGCGCACTCAGTTGTGGACTACTAGGCCTTTGCACACTCAGCTGGAGAGCCTTCTCCTACACTACAACCCACATACACACTTTACACTTCAACACAATCACTTAGACTTCTCTTTCTTAGTAGTTATTCCCCATCTTACACTTATAGCCTCGCTCTATTTATACAATCCCATGGTCCGTGGACCATGGGTAGGTCTATCCAACCAAAATTACATTACAAAACTAGGATGAACAACCTTGTGACTCTATCATACTTCGTGAGGATGAACAACCCTGTGACTCTATCATAATTCGTGCTCCGTACCTGCAATTCGTGGATCTTTTACAAAATACTTTCTCAAAACTTGGGCTTTAAGCCCCAAAATGTGCCTTGGGGGAATTCCATGCCCAACACTCCATCCTACAAGAGGTGGAGCATCTCTCGAGGAAGCACGGCCATATTCAATTCCACCCCTTTTAGGCTACTGACCGTGAACCTTTCGGCCTCATTTTCTATCGTAAGTGCCCCATCTAGTAGCACTATCGCGTTGGTCACCCTTGTGGGCAACATCTCCACGGCAACTGAAGTGTCGATCGCGAGGCTGGTGGACACTGTGCCAGCCTGTGGAGTGCAAGCATGCAACTCCTGCAGCTCTGTCCAGAGAGCCCCTAATACCAATTGTTGCTGCTCTTCGAATTGTTGGAGGGCCTCCGTGATGACATCCCTCACTGTTTCTCCAATATCATCCAAATTTCCCTTAGTGAGAGTGATCGGGTCAAAGGATGTATTTGAAGCCTTGGTTTTCTTCCGTGGCACTGCATTCTCTTGTGGTCACTAATGCTTGAGTTGGGTGGATGTCGTCTGCAGGTCCATGCCACCTTGTTCTGTCGGCTCCTCTATTTCTGTCTCAGCCCCAAGCGAAGGTGACTTCTGTCTTTTGTACTCTTCTCCTCCTCTCTCTTGTTGTTCTGCCAATTTTGTGGCGTCACGTGCTGCCTGGTCTCAGCCTCCGCTTCCTCTTTTCTGTGCTTCTCAGCTAGTTGCACCATTCTAAGCTTTGTTTCTTCCTTCTTACACTATGTGGCAAAGTTGTCCATTTCCACCACGGAGCCTGTTGCAGCTTGCCACTCTAGCGACCAAGACTCGAGGACTACAAATATAACATCATCAGTTTCCAGATATGGTAAGTTATGCCATGTCTTCGTAGGGTCCTTTTGCGCCATGATAAAGACATGGTGGAATTCCACAATGAACTTTGCAAAGCTCTACAAACTAGCATATACTGTGGGTGACAACCATGGCTTGCAATTGATCCCCATCCTGATACTCATATCCATCAAGATCCAAAAGATATTGCTTTATCTTATGCACTGCACGTCCTTGGTCACCCACAGTGAAGTGTACATTGCAGCCTCTGGAAGGTCCAGCGTGATTGAAGGGAATTGGCTATCTTTTGGCAGCTCCCATGCCACCAGCACAATCCATAGTAAGAGCCACGCGTTTTGGAATGTCTTGCCCTACTCTTGTGCCTCGCGATAGTTCGCAAGGAACTCGCTGCATAGATAATTCTCCCAGTTGAACTGGAATCCTTCAACACATTGGGCTACTATTGCAATCACAAGCACGGGCACCTCATCCGCGTGAAACTTCCGCATCACCTTCCTTGCTAATATTTATGTCGCTACCTTGACTTAGGGTTGTTAATGCTGGAGATGGCATATCCCCGCTTCTTCTTCTCTAACTTGAATTTATTCTTCATAGCTTTTGTGAGGGCCAACTCACCACCTTTTCCTTATGATATATTGGCTAGATCCTCCCCTGAGTAAGGAAATCGTGTGATCCAATGGATCAAGTGGTTTGTGATGGGAATGGGCTTCTCCAACCACAAACACCCATCATGCACCAAATAGAGCAACTTCCTGATGATGAAGATGGTCACTTGGGCATAGTGGTAATGCGGTACCCAGAGCAGGTTGAGCAGCCCGACTTTCTCTACAACCTTGAGCCATATCCATGACTCTAATTTGATCATTCCAACAGTCATGTTAATCCGTCGATGCATTAGATGCGTAGTTTCTAAATGCAGGAATTTTTCGTGATCTCCGAGGTCCCAATATTCGAACTTTAGTATAGGGACCCACCCTAAGTGTGGTCCCTCAAAAACAATGTCATCTGGGAGCAACAGAGTTTGCAGGGAGCTCTTGCTCTCGTCTATGTCCTTTGGCACCTTGGCTTTTCCCTTGCACGGAGGAACATATTCTGGTAACCTAGTAATAGGGTCTGCACCCTGGGTTTCAACTTCCATGTCCAAATCCTCCTCATTCGCTAGGATTTCTTCAGATTCTTCCTCATCTGCCTCTAGATTAATGGCCTTCCCCTTTTCCTGCAAAGTGAGCTTGTTTCTTTGTGGGTTTCGTGGTGAGATGGGCATCGGTAGCATATTATACTTATCCTTCTTTGGTCTCGGTGTCCTGGGTGATTTAGGGACTTCGACTACCACTCTGACACTCTCTGGCGCAACTTCTACTACCTCAATTTCTTGTGCGGCTTCCTCGGCTATCACCACTTCTTTGTCCATGGCTTTCGTGGGTGTCGACATCATTCTATTTAGGAGGTCCTGTGTTTCCTTCAGAAATCTCTCAAACGGTGAACTTGCTCTCAAAGCCTCAAAATTCGTAGGGTCCATACACACCTGATAGCGTGACAACTGAATTTTCAATATGCTAAGTGTTTTTTGTTGGATAACCACTTGTAATTTATAGGGCCTTTGAATTCAAATCCGACCATTCCCCCCACATTCATCTCATTAATGCTAGATTGGCAGAAGATTTTCAAGAATCTAACCCATAAATTTCGCGTTAAATTCCTACTGCCCTCTCCATTTGGCCACAATCCAACCATAAAATCGTGAACAATGACTTTAATGGTCACTTTCCGGTGGACCTGCGCACTATTTCCGTGAGTAGCGCAACTGCCTTTGCGCTGTCGCGGACCCTATGACACTTCCCTGCTTCGCGCAGTCCTGAAATCACGAACCTCCCCAACCCGGGCAATGTAGTTTACAGTCCCGCGCCTCCTTTCAGCTGCCTGGATCGCTAAGATTGTGCTTTTGTCGCATAGTTAGATGGCCAGGCCATCTGTGTATGGCTTTAATCGACTGCCATTTACCTTTCCTGCGAAGGGATCTCCATTCAACTTAACCAATTGGACCATGCCACCATCGGTAATCTCCTTAATAACATAGGGCCCCAGCTAATGCATTCTGAATTTCCCTGGAAATTTATCAAACTTACTGTCATACAACAACACCAAGTCATTCACTTTAAAGGTGCGCAACTTAATATGTCAGTCATGCCATGCTTTTTCACGCTGCTTTTGGACCTGTTGATGAAATCCAGCCAAAAATCTCTCTTCTTCAAGCTCATCCAACTACACCAGCCTCTATTCAAGGGCTCCACAATCTTTCATACTCGTGAGTTCCGCTATGCACAGACTAGGCACAATGTACTCCATGGGCATCACTGCCTCAACACCGTATACCAACCTAAAGGGTGTCTGTCCCGTTAACTTCTTGCATGTCATTCGATAAGCCCATTGTATTGCAGGTATGCATAGGTCCAAATCACTTCGCTGAGCATTGACAACCTTGGTCAACACATTTTCAAGCACTTTGTTGAATGCTTCCACTGTCCTATTAGCCTATGGGTGATAAGGTTTGCTCTTCTAGTGATATACCTGAAATTCCTCTGTTAGTGCGTTGATCGTCTCATTCAGGAAGTGCATACCACGATCACTCATCAAGATCCTTGGACATCCAAATCACATTAGTACATGTTCAAATAGGAACTTCACGGTAGTCGCACCTGTGCAATCCTTCACTGGCTGTGCTTCTGCCCAATGAGTCAAATACTCCATCGTGGTGATAATGTACCTCGCCCTTGTCTTCCCTTGTGGCTGAATGGGTCCTAAAAAATCTATTGCCCACTTCTCGAAAGGTTGTAACGTCATTTGCGGATTCAAAGGCATTTCATCCCTCCATGATGGCCTACCTGTTCTTTGACATACATCAAACGCCTTGCAATATGATTTTGAAACCTGATGAAGGGTTGGACACCACAACCTGGCACGCAGAATCTTTTGCACAGTTGATCTCCCTGCATAATTTCCTGCCGCAACGCCCCCATGAGCATCTGCGAGGATGCTGCTTCGTTCAAACTTAGGTACATACCGTCGCAATATCTCATCAGTCCCCATCTTGTATAGATGCCCAACAATGACAGAGAAATCTGCCGTGTGCACCACCAACTCCTTCTTCTGCTAGACAGTGTAACCCTCTAGTGCAGTTCCCGTTGATAGGAAGTGTATGATGTCCTCAAAATTTCCAACCACGACGTGCACAATAAAGAGCTATGTGTCAGGTAATCCTTCCTCCAAATTAGTGGGTTCCTCTCCTGTCTCGATGTGCGACAGGTGATCTGGTCCCATGTTCAATCATCCAGGTTTCACAACAACTTCAAAATCATACTCTTGGAACAATAAGAGCCATCTGCAGATTCGTCCCCCCAACACAGGCTTATTGACCAGGTACTTCAGCACGGAGTGATCTGTATACATTTTAAAATGGCCTCCTAGCAAGTAGTGTTGATACTTCTGGAGCGCATACACCATATCTAGCCACTCGCGTTCAGTGGTAGAATAGTTCTTCTATGATTTGGATAATCTGTGGCTTGCGAATGCAAAAGGATGGTCCAAGCCTTCTCCTCCATCCCGTGTTAGTACTGCCCCTGGTGCTATATAGGATCCGTCGACATGTACATGAAACTCTTTCTTCTAGTTCGGGAAGACTAGAATCAACGCAATAACCATGTTTTCTTTCAATATATCCAAGCTTTTCTTACAATCATCATTCCAACAGAACGTGGCATCCTTCTTCAACAATTTTTCCATCAGCGTGGTGATCTGGGCATAGCTTTTGATAAACTTTCTGTAATATCCCGTATGTCCCAGAATAGCATGCAATTGTTTCACACTCCTTGGTGCTTCCAAGTTCAGTATCACTGTGATCTTCGCGGGGTCTACCATCAGTCATTTTCCGCAAACCACATGCCCCAATAGGTTCCCAAAAGGAACACAGAACATACACTTCTTGAGATTGAGTGTGATCTGGTATCTTCGACAGGTATCCAGCATCAGGCGGAAGCTTGCTACGTGGTGCTTGACCAACCCAAATACAGTCCAGTCATCAAAATATATCTCCAAGAACTTATGAATAAATTCCTTAAATGCTGCAACAAACATGCATGAAAATATTGTAGGCGTATTCTTCAATCCAAACGACATTACAGTGTATTGAAAACAACCCCACTCAGATGCAAAGGTTGTCTTGCTCCTATCCTTTGGTGCGATTTTGATTTGGTGGTACCCAGAGAACCCATCAATGAAGGAATATGCTTCCTGGTCACCTACATTTTCCAACACTTCATCCGTGAAAGGAGTCGAGAAAGTATCATGCACACAAGTGCCATTCAGTTTTCTTATATCCACACATATCCTTATCTCATCCTTCTGCTTCTTCTCTTGCACCACCATTGGGATTACCCAATCGAATTCTTCCACAGCCTCAATGATGCCTGCTGCTAGCATTTTGTCTAGCTCTAAGCGAACTTTCTCCTTGTATTTTGGATTTAGGCGATAAGGCCTCTACTTAACTAGCTTCGTGTCGGGCTTTAACATGATCTTCATCACTCCTAGATCTTTGATTATTCCTTTCAAATCCGTAAACTTGGTAGGGAATAAGTCCTGATATTCGCGGAGTAATTCAACGACCTTATCCATTGTCGCGTCGTCCCAGTAGTCTCCAATATTTGTGAATTTGGGTTCTACCTCCACACTAATGTTCAGTTGTTTTGTTTTCACCGGTGTGGTTATATCAGGGTTCTCAATCTATGGTTCTTAAACCTCGTGGTGGCCTTCAGTTTCCAAAATGTTAATCTTCTGCAGATCCTCATCTTCCTCTTTAGTAGTTACATTACAACAATCTAGCGCATGACTCAGCTGAGTAGCCCATTCAGGATGAATCAGGTCTAAAGGATCCCGCGGTATCCTAAAGATGGCTGCTTTCACTTCTTTTAGCGCTTCATCAATACTGTCAAACCCGTCTTCAAAACAGAAAGTCATTATGAATCCTTTGCACAGGATATCCCATTCACTTGTCCCATGGCGGAGTTCTATTTCTATATACCAATTCTTTGGGATAACATCCAGGTTATGACAGAACAGGTGCACCCACTCAGGTTGTGGCTTTTCTCCATAAGCCTACATCCATTTGGCCAGATGCGCGCGCAGATAATTCTTTCCATCGTACTTGTTTGCCAGTTGCATCTTAGGCTTCCCAAATCGTGCTCTCATCATCCTCCTACATTTGCGCTAATCATCAAAGCTTCCCTTGTACGTACCCCACCATCTTGCGGGCGTAGCGCGCAGTGCCCAGTCCAAGGCCTGGAAGCATTGTTTTTCTGGCACCTCCCTTTCAAATACATCCAAAAAGATATCTACCTCATTTAGACCATCATAAATAGGCAGATTTCTTAACTCTAACGACACACAATGTAGCGACTGGGTCATCATGTTGCAATTTAGCGTAGTTACCTCATGTAATCGATTCTGCTAGCGTTCTATTTCTTCGTCAGAGTCCAAAGTGCAGGAACTCTCACAATCCCACGTAATCCATCCATCCGCGATGGGATTCACCCAATCTTGGTCTCGCGCTGTTATCTTATAGATGCAGTCCAGATCATCATCGCTCTCATAATCGCGGATTGGTTCCGTATAGCACGATCTTTCAATAGGATCCAGGGGTATTATTACACGCAATGATTTCTTCTCAAAGATCATCTTTCTCTTCTTCAGATTGATTACCCTGTTCATATTAGTAGCCTAGTCATTTCCCAGGAGTGTAGGGTATGGATTGCTATCATACACTATCTCGCGCTTGCTCCCTCAATATCCACAGTCACTCCCTGCAGCCACCCCACGGGTATGATTTTCTGCTGATTCGCCATCCTTAGCTGAATTGGAGACCATTGCAGTGTCGGTATCCCCATTAGCTCCCAAGTCTATTTTAGCAAAACATTCGCATCCGACCCTAGGTCCAAAATGACCTGATCCATTTCATACTCTCCTATTTGTGCGGTCAGTCTCATCTTCCATCCCGTCCTTGTCTTATGCTTGCCAATCCTTTTCACTACGTGTGGCTCACGTGGCGTAGTTCCAGCGCATCTATTGATGAGTTCTTGTAGCCCTTTCATAGCCTTACTGTTGCGCAATAACTTCATATAGGTTTCCAGGAAAGTTGTGAGCATAGAGGGGTCCATCTCCGGCTCAAGCTTATCCTTGCTTCCTGAAGTGGAGGCCTCAATGAAGCTCTTCTTAGCTTCCATGAAGGCTTCCCAAGCACGCTCCAAATCAAACTCAACCTCTTTCGCTGGGGCCTTGCGAACCCATGTACTGTCTTCTGGTTGTTTCCCCTTATCATCTCCCATCACAATTCCACTCCAGAGCACTATATTTATGTTCGTATCTTCCTCGTGTGGCTCAAACCTCATCATCTGTAGGTTCTGAGTCAGGGGAGGTGGTAGCACCCCTTTGTCACGTATCCTAGCTATCAACGTAGGACAATCCTTTGTTTCATGATCAAACAACATGCAATACTTGCACGACGGATGCATTGAATTAGTGCAATCATGGGCATAGTGCCCTGGTCCTCCACAATTGTAGCAAATCAACTGTCCTTGACCTCTACCAGGTCCTCCTCTACCTCGCCCTCATCCGTGCCATCCCTGTATTCTGGTCAAGGGGCCGCGTTTTGACCTAAACCTGGTAGGCGGGAGTTCTATCCATCATCAATTCATAGCTCCTGCAAGTACGCTCATCATGTCCTACCAACCTACAAAAGTTGCAGAACAACTGTTGCGGTGCTTGCACATACTTCTGTAGCAAGTGAAAGTTATTCGTGGCATGTTTTCAAGCTACTTGACAGATAGCGCACCATAAAGCAGGTGCCGCGCTAGGTCCCGCTTGAGCTTATGGCCTTAAAGGCATCGATCCTCGTCCTGCAAGGTAATTTGCAAAGACCAGGCAATGGACTTTTTCATGACCCTGACTCTTGTATTTCAAGTACCATACCTACTCGCGTACCTCTAGCCAAACTATCCTATCCTGTTTCAGACTTTGCATCTCCAGGAACAGATTCTTTAGCTGTGAATGGATCTGTTGGAATCCTAGATTAGGATCTTGCATTAGAGTCTCATGTCGTCTCATGTCAATCTCCAAGGCCTCTGCTAGAGTTGTTATCTTTTTCTGCGACAACGCACTCCTTAAGTGTGGTAGTGGCGAAGCTACAAACCACTCGCGATGCTGTCCATTTTTCAAATTCATGTTGGCTTCACAGATTGTACATTTCAGCCTTTGATCTAGTTCCCAAGGCATCTTGCCTAGTTGCATCGCGATCTCTTTGAATCCCACAGTCGATTGCGCCTTCGGTTTAGGCCTACTAAATTATCTATTTAGTGCTTCCTGGATGTATGCTACTACAACATTCGGGTTATAATTAGAGTACTTAATATACCAGGTTAGTGCGTGACCTTGCAAAGTGCTAACCGGTGTCTCTTTCTTTATATGATCATCTGTAACACCTTGAGCTTCCCATACAGCCCTCACAATGAACCAGAATTGGTCCGAGTCCTCATTTCCCAAGCCTTTGAACAAAGGAAACTTCATTGTATTTTCCATACTAAACCGCGGTGGAGGTGGAGGTGGTACAGGTGAAGTTGGAGGTGATGGTGGTGAAGTCAGAGGTGGTGTTGGTAGAGGTGGTATTCGTGGCTATCCTTGTCTTATTAACTGAATAGTGCTTAGTGGAGAAACCTTTGCTATCACTTCTTCGTCCCTTTGTGGAGGTGAAATCAAGGGGCTATGCTCCAGACCCTTATTTCCTTTGTTCCTGTAAGTTTTTCCGCTTCACGTAGTCCCAAACATCAAGGTAGTTGCATAACCCGTTTTTCGCACAACAACATTTTAATCCAAGTATTCAAAGATTTTACGTACTTACCTCACGGTCCTTTGAAAAAGTGTCACTCTACTTCACTATAGCTGACTGAGTTGTTGACGAAGAATTCAGTCACAAATCCTCCTATGACACGATCAAGGCAATGATCGACAACGCGGGCGATCTTATCCTCTGATGCTTCCAACCTTTGCACTAGCTCTAGGGTCCACTCAATAGGACTATCAAGTTTCCACCTTCCTTGGCTATCTGCTAGCTTTGCGATCCACGCATATGGCTGAATAAGGAAATAACAGAAAAAATTTTCATGGATCTCTGTATACAAGTATCGGTGCAACCATTGTTCTTTTGACAATCACGAGTTTCTGTTCTCTTGTGCCACGAATTCATGGATCTTTCTATCCAACCAGTCTCCAATCTCCTTCTTAGTTGGATTCCAGTGATATGACATCACACATCTCTTATGAAGATTCTGGTCCCAGCAACGGAACCATTTGTTGGCTTGAAGGGACCTGACCCAGGTTCAACGTTAATTAGCCAAACAAAACCCTACACTACTAGCCCTTTCAACATCAGCTTGTGGAGTACGGACCGAAGTCTCACCTGAAGCAGTATGGGGGGATGATGGAACCAAGTTTCCGCACCCTTGAGATGGTTGTGATGTCATTTTATCTCTTCTATCCCTGCCTTCATGCAGATGATCTCGATCTAGGGCTTGTAAGACAAACCCTCTATTACGACTTTCAATACCTTCGTGAAAGTACACGATTGACCTTCACGCAGCTTTAACCTGTGGCTCAGGTACTTTCACGCTGCTATAGCAACGTGCTGTGCAGATTCCTCTATTATCCTAAGTGATTCGCTTATCTTGTCAAATACTTAATGATATCACCGCGTAAATAGATGTTCTTACTTGCGTTCACTTAACCAACACATTTACATACATTCGCGCATAATTTAAGCATTATAAGTGAAATTTATACCCAACATAACAAGATGCATAAATAGGAAATAAAGACGTAGAAATTGTAGAATACTATTGATAATTCCGGACGATTACAGACTCAACCCACCCTGTGCACTCAGCTACAGGGGTCCACGCACTCAACTGCGGATTTCTACCCTAGGCCTCTATGCACTTAGCTGCAGAGCCTCTACCTACACTACGACCTAAGACTTAGACTTCTTGCTCTAAATCTATGACTCTCTTCATTGTATTATTCTGTAACTACTTAGAGCTTAGCTCTTTTTATACTATCCCATGGTCCGATCTTTTATAGCTGACATTACATTTCCAAAAAGGGCGAACAACCCTATGACTCTTTAACACCTACGTGCTCCGCGGCCACAAAATGTGGAATATTTACACTTGGATTACAAAATTTGACCAAAATATGGGTTTTTAGCGCCAAAGCAACCCTTGGGGGATCTCGTGCCCAACACACGCACTCCGTGCATTGTGTAGCTAACGGGATCACAGGCACAGGAATCTAGTCCGCGCGACACTTCCTCATAACTTTGCTGGCTAGTATTTGGGTGGTAATGTTCACCATGGGATCATTGATGGATGTGATGGAATAGCTGTGTGGTTTCTTGATAAGCTTGAATTTATTTTTCATCCTTTCCACCAAGTCTTGTTCGCTTGTCTTTCCGCCAAACTCCTTGGCTGGATGCAAACCCTCATGTGGCAGGTGCATGATCCTGTGGATGAGAATATACATGATGGGGATAGGTGTGCCAAACCACAAGCACCCATCGTGCACCAGAGTAATTAGCTACCGTATACATGTGGTATTAATGTTAGAGCGGTGGTAGTGGGGCACTCACACCAGGTTCAACAACCCATATTTCTCTACTTCGCGGATCCATTCAATTGACTTCAACTCAGTGACACCTTAGTCTTTGTAATACACTCGTCTCATATAGTTCTCTGTTGCGCGGTGGGGGAGCCTCTCATGGTCAGACAGGTCCCAAACTTCCATCTTTAACAGAGGGATCCGTGCCAAGCACAGACTTTTGAAGGTTATCTTCTCTAGCAATAGGGGCATGTGAATGATGAATTTCTTTGAGTCTAGGTCCTTGGTGACCTTCACCTTCCCTTTACACGAAGGGATATATTCTGACAACTTGGTGATGGGCTCCGTGCCCTCAACATCTATATCTTCAGCGCCCTCTTCAGCCTCCAAATCTACAACCTTCTCAGGCTGCTTGTCCTTCTTCTGTGTCTGGGTAGCAGAATGCTTCCTAGGCGACTCGCACATTGGCACCGACCTCTTCTGCTTGTCTTTCTTCAGCTTTTGGGTCTCTCACATAGGTGTAGGCTTCATCCTAGGTGACCTTGGCACCATAGGCACAAGAGCCGGAGCCTCCATTCTCACAACCTTTGGAGCAGCTCCTTCGGAGGCGACAGTTCCTCCAGTACTTATAGTCTCAGCAGGGCTTGGTGCTGACATGGTGTCGCAAATGAATTTCTGGGTTAACTTGGGCAAATGATCAAATGCAGGGCTTATGATGAAATCATCAAAGAACTTACGATTCATAAGCGACAGACAACACAACTCAAAAGCCCTAAGGGTGCAAAGTGTTCTTTGCTGGACTGGCACACGTAATTTATAGGAGAATTTGAATTCAAATCCAATTGTTCCCCCTAAAATCCATCCATTAATGCTGATTTGGTGGCAAATCTCCAAATATTTCAGCCTTAAATGCCGCCCACCTGCTCCTTGGCTGTTAAATCATGAACAGTGACTTTAACGGTCACTTT
Source organism: Pinus tabuliformis (assembly GCA_031772625.1). Classification (NCBI taxonomy): domain Eukaryota; kingdom Viridiplantae; phylum Streptophyta; class Pinopsida; order Pinales; family Pinaceae; genus Pinus; species Pinus tabuliformis. The sequence goes on along the minus strand of CM062808.1, from coordinate 777,095,500 downwards.
CTGGCTGTGATGCGCGATATCTCCTTTCATAGTACAACTCTCTTCGCGTGGCTGCTAGTATTGTGACATCACCCTTTTTTGCGTAGCCCCCCTATTACGTAGTCCCAAAAACTGGGCAGTGTAGTTTATAGTCCCATGCTCCCTTACAGCTGCCTGGATAACTAAGACTGTTCGATCGTCATATAGTCATTGAGCTGGATCTCCTGCATATGGCTTCAATCAGCTTCCATTCACTTTTCCCGGAAAAGGTTCTCCGTTCAGCTTTACGAGCTAAACCGCGCCCCCATCTATGATTTCTTTGATGACATATGGCCCCAACCAGTGCATCTGAAACTTTCCTGGAAACTTAGTGAACTTACTATCATATAATAATACCAAATTATTTACCTTTAATTTGTGCAACTTGATGTGGTGATCATGCCAAGCTTTTTCATGTTCCTTCTGGACTTGCTGATGGAATCCAACTGAGAATCTGTCTTCTTCGAGCTCCATTAGCTACACGAGCCACTCTTCCAAGGCTCCACGGTCCGTCATCCCTAGGAAAGCTTCTATGTGTAGACTAGGCACAATATATTCCATAGGCATCACAACTTTTACACCATAGACCTCTCAGAATGGTGTCTGACCTGTTAGATTTTTACAAGTAGTTTTGTATGCCCATAACACTACCGATACGCAAACGGCCCAATCATTTCGTTGCATGTTGCAAATATTTGTCAGAAAATTCTCCAAGATCTTCTTAAATGCCTCAACTATTCCATTAGCTTGAGGATGATATGGTGTACTCTTTTGATGATACACCTGGAACTCTTCCATGAGCGCGCTGATCGTTTCATTGAGGAAGTGCGTACCACGATCACTCATCAATACTTTTGGGAAACCAAACCTAGTTGACAGGTACTCAAATAAGAATTTAGCTATTGTGGGTCCTGTACAATCCTTCACATGATGTGCTTCCGCCCATCTGGTTAGGTATTCTTTCACGGTGATGATATAGCGCACCCCTGTCTTCTTACCTGTGGGCTGAATTGGTCCTACAAAGTCAATTGCCCATTTCTTGAATGGCTGCAATGACACTTGAGGATTTAATGGAAACTCATCCCTCTACGATGGTTTGCCCATTCTCTGAAGTGCATCGCATGCCCTACAATATAATTTAGAATATTTATGCAGTGTAGGCCATCACAACCCAGTGTGCAAAATCTTCTATGCCATTTCCTTTCCTGCATAATGTCCTCCCGCAGCTCCCCCATGAGCTTCAGCGAGGATGTTGTTTCGTTCAAAATAGGGTGCATATCGTTGGAGTATCTCGTCTAAACGCATCTTATATAAATGTCCTGCAATTACGGAGAAATCTATCGCGCACACTACTAACTCTTTCTTCTACTGGTTGGTGTATCCTTCTAGAGCTGTTCCTATAGTCAAAAAGTGGATAATATCTGCAAAATGGTTATCCGATATGTGCACTGCAAAGAGCTGCGCGTCGGGCAACCCTTCCTCCAAAATAGTAGGCTCTTCCCCTATTTCAATGTGAGACAAATGGTTAGGTCCTACATTCAACCTTCCTGGCTTCAAAATTACCTCAAAGTCATATTCTTGAAATAACAATAGTCATCTACATATTTCCCCCCCAACACAAGCTTATTGACTAGATACTTCAAGGCAGAATGGTCTGTGTACATATTGAAATGTCCACCCAACAGATAGTGTTTGAAGTTTTGGAGCACGTACACCATAGCCAATCCTTTGCGCTCTGTTGTTGAGTAATTCTTCTTAGCCTTTGACAACTTTCTGCTTGTAAATTATATATGATGATCCATCTCTCCTTCACCAGCATGTGTCAGTACTGATCCCAATGCAATACATGAGGCAAAAATGTGCACATGGAATTCCTTCTTCCAATCAAGGAAGACCAAGATCGACGCAGTGATCATCTTGTCTTTTAATACATCTAGTCTGCGCTAACATTCTTCATCTCAACAGAATGTAGCGTCCTTCTTTAATAGTTTCTCCATAGGCATGGTAATCTGAGCATAAGCCTTGATGAACTTCCGATAATATCCAGTATGGCCCAGCGTTGTGCGCAATTGTTTAACACTCCTCGGGGCCTGAAAATTGACTATTACCACGATCTTGGCAGGGTCCACCATTAGTTCTTTATTGCACACCACATGACCTAGCAAAATTCCAAAGGGGACACAGAATAAGCACTTCTTCAGGTTCAACGCGATCTGATACCTTTGGCATGTATCCAACATTAAGCATAGACTAGATACATGGCGCTTTACTAACCCAAACACTGTCCAGTCATCAAAATATACCTCCAAGAATTTGTGAATAAACTCCTTGAACGCCACGATTACTGCGCGAGAGAATATCGCTAGCGCATTCTTAAGTCCAAATGACATCACCGTATAATGGAAGCAACCCCATTCCGTCGCGAAGGTTGTTTTGCTCCTATCCTCTGGCGCGATCTTAATCTGGTATCCAAAGAACCCATCAGTGAATGAGTACGCCTCCTATCCTCCAACATTATCTAGTACCTCATTAGTAAATGGTGTCGGAAAAGGATCATGGACACAGACATCATTAAGCTTCCTAAGATCTACACAAAACCATAGTTCTCCCTTCTGTTTCTTTTCTTAGACTACCATTGGGCTCACCCAATCAAATTCCTCCACTGGTTCAATAATTCCCACCTCAAGCATCTTGTCAAGTTCTAAGTGGACCTTTTCCTTGTATTTGGGGTTAAGGTGATATGGCCTCTTCTTAATAGGCTTCGCGTACATCTTCAGGGTAATCTTCATCACGCCCAAGTCACCTGTGATGCCTTTCAGGTCAGAAAATTTTGTAGGAAGCAAATCATGATATTCGCAGAGCAACTCAAAAACTTTATCTATCGTGGCATCATCCCAGTAATCCTCGATCTTTGCAAATTTTGGTTCTGCTTTAGTACCAATGTTCACTTGCCTAGTATTCAATGGCATGGTGATGTCTGGGTTCTCTACCTGTGGAACTTCAACTGCCCGATGACCTTCTGCCTATAGAATATTGATATTCCTTGGATCCTCATCCACCCCTTCAGCAATCACATTATAGCATTCCAACGCATGGTGTAGCTGGGTGCTCCAGTCTGGTTGAACCAACTCCAAAGGGTCCTGTGGTATCCTGAAGATTGCTGCCTTAACCTCCTGCAAAGCTTCATCAATGCTTTCGAACCCATATTCAAAACTGAAGGTCATTAAGAATCATTCCCTTAATATATCCCACTTCGCGGTGCCATGATGGAGCTCCGTTTCCCAGTACCAATTCATGGGGATTATATCCAGAGTGTGATAGAATAAATACACCCATTCTGGCTGTGGCTCCGTTCCATAAACTTTAGTCCATTTTGCTAAGTGATCTCGCAGATCATTCCTCCCATCATATTTCTCAGTTAACCACACTTTAGCACGACCAAATCGCAACCTCATCATCCTCCTATAATCGTGCCATTAATCAAAGTTGTCTTTGTACGTACCTCACCACTGTGTGGGCGTAGCGCACAGTGCCAAATCCAATGCTTAAAAGCGATGATCCTCAGATAATTCTCTTTCAAAGGCATCCAAAAACTTATCTACATCAGTTAAACCATTGTAATAAGGTAAAATTCTTACCTCTGATGACACACATCGCAATGATTTAGTCATCATGTTGTAGCACAGCGTAGATACTTCATGCAACCTATTATGCCAATGCTCCAATTCTTCATTTGAGTTGAGGTACAGGAGATTTCACGGTCCCATGCAATCCATCCATCAGCTGTTGGATTAATCCAGTCTTGGTATCACACTGTAATTTTATAGATTTGATCCAAATCGTCATTACTATCCTCATAGTCACGGACCTGTTCAGTATAGCGCGGTCCTTCTGTAGGGTCAAATGGTACTACAACACGGAGTGATTTACTTTCAAACGAAATTGTACGCTTCTTCAAATTGATTACCCCATTCATATCAATAGCCCAATCAATTCCAAGGAGCGCAGGGTATGGATTGTTGTCATCAACAATTTCTATCACTTCAAAATTAGCCAGCACGCTCGCACCTTCTATATCTATGGTAACTCCATGCAGACGTCCCATAGGGATAATATTCTGCTGGTTCGCCATCCTTAATTGAATCGGGGACCATTGCAACGTAGGTCTTCCAATTCTTTCCCATGTCTTCTTAGGCAAAAAGTTCACATCAGATCCCAAATCCAAAATAACCTGGTCCATCTCATAGTCTCCTATTTGTGTGGTGAACCTCATCCCGTGCCCTATTCTTGCCTTATGTTTACCGATTTTTCGGACTACGTGGTGTCCCTCAAGAGTATTCTCCTTACCATCACACTTGTTTATCAATTCTTATAGCCCTTTCACAGCCTTGCTATCACGCAGTAGTTTCATACAAGTCTCCAAGAAGGTGGTAAGCATAGAGGGGTCAACCTCTGTAGGTGTGCATGTTTTTGGTAGTTTGTCCTAACTTCCTGAGGTAGAGGCCTCAACGAAGCTTTTCTTCACATCCATAAACATTTCCTTCACACACTCTAGATCAAACCCAATCTCCTTTTCCAAGGCCTTGCGGACCCACCCACTTTCCTCAGGTTGTTTTCCTTTATCATCACGAGTTGTCATTCTGCTTCTCAGCACGATATTCACATTCAGATCTTCCTCGCGAGGCTCATCCCTTATCATCTGCAAGTTCTAGGTAGGCTGCTGAGGCTGTGCCTTCTTCTCCTACATCTTAACTATCAACACAACGCATTCTTCTATTATGTGTTCAAACTGAGTGTAGTATTGACATGACGGGTGTGTCTGACTCATACACTCCCATGCGTAGTGCCATGGTGTTCCAAAATTATAGAAAATGACCTGTCCATGACCTCTACCAGGTCCTCCTCCTCCTCGGCCGTGTCCGTGCCCCTGATATCCTCCACGCACTCCTCCTGCGCCCTAATCCAGAGGCCGATTTTTTGCTTGCATTCGATATGTAGGCGTCCTCTCCATCATTAATTCAAAGCTATGACAGTGGCACTGATCGTGGCCCACTGATTTGGAGAAATCGCAGAACAATTTTTGTGGTGTCTTTACAAACTTTTCCAACAAATGACAGTTATCTGTTACATGTTTTCCAGCCATCTGACAAATAGCACACCAGAACGCATGCCCCGTACTTGGTCTTGCTGGAGGTTCCTGCCTCAGGGGTATCGATCCCCCCCTGTGATATAATTCACGAAGACAGGGCAATGATCCTTATCATGCCCCTGGTTCTTACACCTGATGCACCAGACTTCTTTGCATGCCTCTGGCTTGGCCTCCTTTTCTTTTTTCAATATCTGCAATTCCAAACAGAGGTTCTACAACTGCGAGTGAATTTTTTGGACTCCCAAATGCGCGTCTTGAATAGGCATTTCATGCAATCTCATCGTGATTTGCAAATATTCTGCCTGAGTTCCTATCTTTTGCTACGATAAATCAATCCTTAGGTGGGGCAAGAGCGAGGCTATAAACCACTCGTGGTGCTGACTATCTGTGAGATGCATATTAGCTTCGCGAATCACGCATTTCAATCTTTGATCTAACTCTGAGGGCATTTCATTGACCCTCATCGTGATTTCCTTAAATCCAATTACTGATTGCAAGTCAGATTTAGGCTTACCGAATTCTTTGTTCAAAGCGGCCTAAGTGTCTGCTAATGATGCCAACGGATTATTGGTGCAGTACTTAATGTACCATGTTAGCGTGCGATCCTATAGAATGGTAACCAAATTTTCCTTCTTCATATTATCATCTGTAATTTGTTGCACTGTCCACACAGCCTTCGCAACAAACCAAAATGGATACACTTCTTAGGCCCTTGAAAGCTGACAACTTCATTGTATTCGACATGTTGAACGGCGGCGATGGTGGTGGTGTGGGTGAAGGTGTATGTTGTGGAGGTGAAGGTGGAGGTGGTGTGGATGGATTATGTATCTGTGGAAAACCCTGCCTTATCAACTGGACAACACTCCGTGGTGAGGCCTGTACCTAGGATGTCCAATCAACGGGCTATATTCAGGACTTGCTTTTCCTTGATTTCTAAAGCTTCTTCCACTTCGCGTAGATCCAAACATCAAGGCAATGGAATAATCCGTTTTTCACACAAGAGCATCTCAATCCAGGTATTCAAAGATCTCAAATACTTACCTCGTGGTCCCTTGAAGAAGCGTTGCTCTGCTTTGCTGTAACTCACTGAGGCATCAACCGCTCACTCTGTAACAAATCCTTCTATAACCCGATCAAGTCAGTGATCGACCACATGCGCAATCTTATCTTAAAAACTTCCAACCTCCGCACTAGCTCTGGATTCCACACTATTGGACCGTCAAGTTTCCACCTTCCTTGGCCGTCTGCCAACTTAGTGATCCACTCGTATAGTTCGATTGGGAAGGTGTAATTTCTTGTATTTATGTGTACAAATATCTGTCCAGCCACTATTATATTTTTAGGTGCAGATTTCCATTCTCTTGTGCTGTGAATTCGTGGATCTTCCTATCCAACCACTTCTCAATTTCCTTTTTGGTCGGATTCCAGAGATGCAACATCACACATCTCTTTATGCAGATCCTGGTCTCGGCAACAGAACCATTTATTGGCTTAATGGATCCTGACCCAGGTTCAGAGTTAGTTGCGCCAAACAAAACCCTACAATACTGGCCCTTTCGGCATCAATCCACGTAGCGCGGACTAAAGTCTCACCCGAAGCAGTATGGGGGGATGCTGGAACCAAGTTTCCACATCCAGAGGTCAGTGTGATGTCATTTTATGCCCTAGATCTGCCTCTGCGTAGATCTTTACGCCCTTAAGGCTTGGTATTGAAATTCCCTTCGAATGGCCTTTAGACCTGCACAAAGGTCTACGACTGGCTTTTGCGGACTATGAACAGACGAATTATGTACTTATACACACCTTACTTTACTCTTAGATCAATATGTACTTAGATCTACCCAAGTGTTTAATAGACCTAACAGAAAGTGTTATGATCTTCGCGTAATCAGTTAAAATTAATTGCGTTCAGTTAATAAGACGGATTCAGTAAATCTGTGCATCAATACATCATTATTTCATAAAGACATTATTCATTACAACATATATCACAATCATAAATAATAGAAGTATGGAGATAAAACACAGGAATTTCTGTAACAACCTTCTTTATTGATCTTCAGTATAAGTTTACAGACTCAAAACTTCCCTGCACGCTTAGCTGCAAGGGTCCACGCAGTCAGCTACGGCACTACTCTAGGCCTCTGCGCACTCAGCTGCAGAGCCTTTTCCCCCTCTAAGACTCACTTCCCTGCGCTAACTCTCTAGACTCCTTCCGTCATACCCATCGACAAAGACGTAGATCTGCCTTAGACTCTCAAAGACACACCTATTTATACAATCCAATGGTCTGCGGACCATGGGTAGATCTCAAGAACTGACTAAAGTTTACATAAACAAGAATAAAAACCTTTTTTGACTTCTAACTAACTACGCGCTCCACATCCACAATTCGTAAAGACTTTACATATTTTTATCATGCTTTACATTAAAACTTGGGCTTTTGCCCCAAATCTAATCTAAAGGACCCCATCCAAACAAGAACCTTCACCACTTCCATCCTAAGCTCCTTCATCTTCTCCTCCTAATTCCAAACTCTACCCGGAAACCCTGTTTTATAAGTCATTTGGCCTAGTACACTGAGAGCACTCATCCTAGTGCAAGACAGGCCTCTGAGAGGTACTGAGCTTGGCTAGGGGCTCAAACCAACCTCCTCCATTTGTTTCAACTTCCATCCACCTCTCCATACCCTCAAGGCAACGTTTTCAGCTTCAAAAACCACTCGGATTCCCTCTTGTAGAATTACAGGCCTCCTATAGCAATCACATGTAGAAAACCTGTAGCAACACTTTCCTTCATCAGTTTTGATCTCCACTGCAACTTTTACTTATAATAGAAGCATATTGACCTCTAGCTGTGATTTTATGATTAGGAAAATCTTCTAGGCCACTCCAACCCTTCCTTTTGTTCACTGCAAAAAATAGAGTAGAGTTAGTTTCTTTATCATGCAATTAGGTTACTAATTTATGAGAAAGTGTGAACTAGGCAGATGGTACATGCAATTCTGATTGGTAGTTTGATTAATTATGCAAGATAAATTAGCTTCCTTTCTGCAAGTAGATGAGGTAATTTGATGAATTATGCAAGATAACATAAATTTCATTCTATAAGTATATTAGCCTTTGTGCTTTCATGAATTGATTAGTTAGCATTTACACGTTGAGTCAATGGCATTTCTATTTTCATATTTAGAACAAATTTCAAATTGTACCTTTATCAGCAAGATTTCATTCTAATTCAGTAGGAGGAAGGGTCTAATGTCATAACTAAGGGTGGCATGAGTGGAATCCTATATGTTGTGCATATAACATTGTCACCTTGAAGTTTGTATGAACCCCAGGTTGATAATTTGAGTTGAGGATCCCTTGGGAGTTGCAACATTATTGGTGTAATACCATGGCTCACTAGGTCTCGCAAGTCCTGACCCCCATTGTGAAATTAACAAAATCATGTTATATTTGGTCTTTGGAAAATCTGGATGTCCTAGATCTTACACTCTGACATACTTCCTAGATCCCTAGATTCCTTGTACACATTCACAAATATCCAAACCTGGCCTACATCCAGGCTTTCACAAATTTGCACCATGCCCTCACCCCCAGATGTCCTGGATCTTAGATACATCCTCCATTTACATCAATTTGGCCTCGTGCTGATAAATCATCCCGTGGAGCCCACCCTGAATACATCCATGAAGTATAAAATATGTCCTCATGCAAATATTCCATCACGTTGGGCCTCGCCTTGGATACGTTTCACTTCAAATTCTAGTTCCATTCGTATCTGGTACTTTGCAAATAATGCATAAGCGCTAGTTGGTCAGATGCCCAGATCTTTAGATACAACCACTAGAGGTTTAAGTATCTGACTTCTTTGTATATCCAAATATTCTTAAGTGTCAAACCATAAAAACACACCTACCCGCAAATACAAAATATACCAATAACTCATCCGACCCGAGATACAAATTCTGCCTTTTACAACACTTAGACTTATGAAGTCAGATAAATTCGAGGGACTTTGCCAAGGTTCTCCTTGATGTAGGGAATTGCTCAGAACACCCATTTACAGAGATAAAACGCTTATTCAAAATGTAACATACTAAATATTATACATAGCCATAATACAATCAATGGACATATCAACATGCCTACTGTCAGGCATTGAAACAAGCCAACTTTCCATAACTAACATTATTCTGCAAATTCAAATACACTAGCATCCTGTTATACCACATCATGGATCCCAAACAGTACTATCAAATCCATTGACATATCATACATTTAATCATTCTTAGTTCTTTACTAGGAATGAAAATCAATAGTATTAAACAATCAGAGATCCATGCTATCCATAACATACTAGAAAATGGAATTAACACAATGTAACAATTTAACATCGTGCATGAAGCCAACATACAAGACCATGCAGATGACTCTACAACTCATGTGAACATAAAAAAACATAGGGACCTCCAACTACTTTTAGAACCATGAGAATGCACACACACGCACACACACACGCACACACACACGCACACACACACACACACACACAAAGCTTCTCAACACAAGCAACTAAAATATCACACTCTTCCATTAACAGTGCTGATATATTCACTGATAACATATACCAAATAATATTCATCATTCATACAGTAGCTTGTATATATATATATATATATATATATATATAACTTGAATGGTTTGGGTTGGCAACTTAGGGAGGGACTTCAACTCTCCACCCAATAATAGGTCAGCTACACTATAATCTTTCTTACAACTGACCACCCCCAATTTGGATTCAAAGTCTAAGGAGTTAATTGCTCAAGGGAATTCACACCAATATTTATTCAAACAAATGATAGAGAGGAGGATTCCATCGTCTAGGCATATATCAAATGCTCCTAGCAGTAAGCACCATAGTGACTCTTTACCCCATTAATACGGATTCACCCAAGGCTTAGTGAAGTACTATTAAGTTCTAAGAGAGTTAATGCACTATATAGGTGGTTTATTAGCTAAATGAGTGAGCACTGAGTGATTCAAATCTCCATTGAACCTTCACTGGCTAACCAATCATATGCACACTCCACTAGCCTCAACAAAATCACAGGGAACATTGTCCCAATTATAGAGCACTGGCTTGAGGATGCCATTTTTACTTAGCATATCCTATTTCACCACCACTCCCATGTTTTGCATTCTTTTACATTTTGAATTCATTGGGGCTTCCTTATGCAAGCTCTCTCTTATTTTCAGTATGCATATCTATGTTTCGCCCCAGTGCATACCTCTCTCTAATTTCCTTCCCACTTGTCTATTTTTCTCTTGCATGTTGAATCTCCCAACACATCCTACAAGACAGGGAGGTAACATGGGCCTTGTCCTTTACTATAGGTTTCCCACACACAACTTTAGTGCTTGCACTAGCAGGTCCACAAATTTTTCAGGGAGATAGGTGGTAAAATAAATGCAGTGGCTTGAGTTTACACTCAACACAAACAACTCCTCCTCCTCATACCTTTGAATCCATTTCCACTACTCTAGCCTATATATTATTTGTATTTCCACATTATTTACATGAATTACAATATATGGTTGTCATTTATGAGAGGGGTAGCGAAATGGTCTATCAGACATTGCTACACCTCCTCCTTAATCAACTAAGTAGGGATACATTATATGGCTTGGGCAAGGTAAAATACTTATAATGTAACACTCCTTTGATGGGTAAGACAACGTATAGCACCATGCTTGTCCTCAAGGAAGTGCTATGACAATATGAACACCTAAACTTAAGTTTATAAATATATTTTTTCTAAAATTTAACTCACTCACAAGGCTTGTTGTTGGCTTAATGGCCAAACTAGTGCCATGTTACTAGGCTAGCTACTAAGCCAACACTATGGTGCATGTTGAAGAGTTAACATTAAATTTTAAACATATAAATGGTTTTAAATAGAGGATAAATGACCTGTTATAGAGTTTTATGAACCCAATGTTTTGGACTACCAAGTGAGTCCATCATCAGGGGCTGCGACAATAAATATTCTAGAGATATTAATGATGTATCCATGAGCTATATTTAAGGTTATATATATAGATTTAAATAGAGGAGGAATGACCTGTTATAGAGTTTTATGAACCCAACGTTTTGGACTACCAAGTGAGTCCATCATCAGGGGTTGTGACAACAGATATTCTGGAGATATTAATGATGTATCCATGAGCTATATTTAAGGTTATATATAGAGGTATATATATATATATATATATAGAGGTATATATATATATATATACCTCTATATATATATATATATACCTCTATATATATATATATATACCTCTATATATAACCTTAAATATAGCTCATGGATACATCATTAATATCTCCAGAATCTGTTGTCGCAGCCCTTGATGATGGACTCACTTGGTAGTTCGAAACGTTGGGTTCATAAAACTCTATAACAAGTCATTCCTCCTCTAGTTAAAACTATCCTCACCTGTATGGATTCATTATTTAACAACATATAAATGGTCCCACCCCATTATATATATCACTTGCTTGGTATCCAAGCAGATGATATAGCACTTGGCTAACTAGAAAGCTAGCGACCCAAAGCAACGAGATGTGTAACTTAAGCTTAAAACTCAATTGAAACACTTTCACCATGCAATGTGACCCATGGCTAAGCCTGGTGCTACTACTACAACACTTGTTTAATGGCCTAGACAATGCTACAATGCTTGGTTGGGGGTTAAAACTCATGATTCTAAACATTTGAATCCTCCCTCATACCACCAACTGCTTGAATAATGCATTAGACAAGCACTATAATGCTTGGCTAATGACTAAGCTAATGTTTTGGCACTAGCATGGACACCAAATTTAAATGCAATCTCTTTAAAAGAAAATTATTTAACTCCAAATCGCATATGAAGCTTACATATCTGGTTAGTAAGTCAATGAAGTGTTACAAAAGGGAAAAGGTAACCACATCAAGAATGAAAAAGAGCCCTAGCTAGCAATGTTTCAGATTAAAAAGCACATAGAGTGTACTTTAAGCCAATTTAACCCCACTCCATGGACAATGAAATTGATCCACTTGGCCCTTGGGTGATCAAATCACTTGGATAGAAGAAATACTCCACCTTGGCTATTGTTTATCTTAACAACTTAACCCTAAGGTAAGTTTTTTTCTTCCTACCATGATTTTTTACATAGGAAATATGTTTTTACTAGAGGAATTCTATCATATAATTAGTTTACATTAAGTAAGAAAGTGAATATATGATTTTAATGGTCTTTCATGAGTTTTGGGGACCTATTTTGTGCCTTTTTCTTCCTAGATTATGCCCTCATTGGCCCAAAATGCCCATTTTCCACACAATTTAATTAAAATTAATAGGAAAACCGTGTTTTCTTGGCCAACAATTGGTTAAGATATGATTGTTGGGCCATTCCACTTCCCAAGCTTACTATTTCTTATATTTATCTCCCCATTTTCAACCCAAGATGATATGAAGTTGTGCCCTAGTTCCTTTGGAAGTGTTTTGACAGGGATAACACTAAGTATGGTGAAATAAACTCAGAAATAGTTTGTTAAAGCTAGGGAACTCTTAGACACATATTCCCTCTTGATACTTAGGGTTTCTTCTCCAAAGCACCTATGATTCCTTTCTTAGAGCCATTTTTGCTGAGAAATTAATAGGGACAATAGTTAGGGTGATTTATCTTTACTTAGTAATTACTTGTGAAGTTATATTGTCTTCTTATTACTCTATTATGTTATGTTCATCAAATAATTACCAAAACCATAAACAATATAGATCACAAATAGACAATGAACACAAGATGTAAGCTCCAAGCCAGGGCAAAAACCCCTCCAATGGGAAAACCCAGAAAAATCTTCTCTTATTATAGAATCAAATCAAATGAGGAATCAAAGACCTAAACAATAAGAACAAGACCTCCAACAAGCCCCAATTCAACCCTCCTCCCAAGCTCTTCTAGTAAGTCAAGGTCAACTAAAGTCAAAACCTTCCAAAACAACTCTAGCTTCAAAATTTCAGTCCCCAACTTCAAAATTTCAGACCTGCAACTTCGGCCCATGAAATAGCTTTAGAATTTTTCACGTGTGAGAGATTTAATGCAAATACTTCAATTTTCCTTCTTCATTAGGCTTCACTTTCTTCTCTTTCTTTATAGCTCCTCCTTCTCTTGAATTTCACTCTTCTTGTCTTGGAGATAGAACTTTATTACTTGGTGCTTCAAATTAGGTGGAGCTCTCTCTATTTATACAAATCCAAGAGGTTAGATTACCCCTTCTAAGGTCGGCTTGATGAGGTGGGGACGACTTGGTCATGTTGGTGTAAAAATGACATTTTTTACTTAAATAAAATTCTTTTTCCACTTTCTTTTCAAAGTCTAAATGAGCCTTGACTCCAATACAATATTTTGACTTGTGAAAAATATTATTTTGACTCAATAAACCCTAGAATCATGAAGGACACGCTTGATCTAGATGACCAAATAATTTGAGTGTGTAAACCATGCTTGAAAAATGATATTTCTTTTTCTTTTGTTGAAATATCCATAAAATATACAATAATACAAGTACAATAGCAATTATGAAGACCAAACCTAGTTACATTTTCTAACACTCCCTCTTAACAAGGGAGGTATTCATAATCCCATAATAGGTACAAGGATACCCTAAGACTAAAATGTTCTCATAAGAAGAGTTAGATTGGTAAGCCATCGTGTAAGCATCAACATCCTGGCCAACATTGTCAACATAACAACATATTAAATCCTTTTGACTATCAATCTCTAACTCTCCATAAGATTAGAGAACAATGTTAGGAGGCACGCATATGGACACCTTAGCCTCCCAAGGCACATATCCCATCTAGATGTTCACAAGGTATGTCCTTCCAGGAATCTTTCTTGTCTTGGATTCCTAATCCTCAAAGAATATTGGTCCTCTTTGGCCACTCTTATCTTGGATACCCTGTTAGATCCTCAAAGAGTGTCGGTCCATGGGAGTACCAATCCCCAGATGCTTATCCAATCCTCCATTATCCCTCCTAATGTGATACACTAGATGTATGAAGGTTAGTCATAGCCTAGTGCATGATACCTATGGATAATATAGTGTCCACCATCACTCCTTTTCAACCAAGGAGGAGGTCATTACTCCTTATCCAATATGAAGGAGATTTCTTGCTCACTATATCCATTGGGAAAGTGAATATCATCAGATTCAACATGACCAACACATTATCTTGTGACTTGATACCTTTTCAGCCTTCATAGTGTGCATATTTTTGTCATCATTACTCTTAAGCCAAAATCAATGTTGTTCACTCAATCCATGTGATTATAATTGAGCTAAAACCAAACAGTTGTGGATGTAATATCTCAACTACTATCTTTCCAATCTATACTTATGCAATATGTCCTTTAAGGTAGCCAAGTTACATTTTAAACCAATAATAAATACCAAATTATCAAAATTAGAGTTACCTAGTCATGATAGCTTTTAAGATGTCATGTTCTGCTACTAGCTCCCTCTGAGCTCAACATTCCTTTGTATGGTCCTTCTTCATACTAGAATTCTTCTTCATGCTTTATGCCTTTCAAGTATCAATCAATGTGGAGTGAACTAATCAACAAGTTTCAGGATTATATCTGTAATAGTTTATGCAACTTCCTTTAAAGTTATCCATTTTCATTCTTCAAGAGAGAAAATATAATTTTTATCATGTATTCTTCCCATCCATAATATTTGTATATACCATATAATCATATGGAAGAGGTACAAAACATATCATCTTGCTCATCTAACATGCTTTTATGTATATGGACGAGTTCTTTCATATTCATCATGCTTCTTTGTGTCGAGTAATTCAATAGAAGAGCTATGTCCAATCTTATCCAAAATATATCATGCTTATGCATATTTATGCAACAAGGTCTTCCTGCAATAATACTTGAAGACATGAATTTTACTTCCTAATGAGAAGCCTTTAAGGATATACATACCTCTTTGTTTATGCTTTCCATCTATTATTCTTCCTTCGAATGAGATACATCTTTCCTTGAGGATGAGGTCAAGAATTATGTTCAAGATGAGATTGCTTCTATAATATGAGAAGTACTCAATTATATCTTCATGCTACAACTCGATTATCTTCATTTCCGCAAGCTTCTTCGATGCTATATTTCGTAATTTGTAGTAGAAATATATCTTTTGTCATGTTACAAATATTCTTTCACATAGTGAAGAACCTTCATAATCACTATTAAGGATCCTCATGATCCTTTCTAATTATTACAATATTTCTATAATGATGTGAATGCAAAAATGTAACTACATAAATGGTGGAGTGTTGGATGGTCCATGATCTCTATCTTTGCTTGATGACTGCTACCAATGAGATGCAATTGATAATGTAGACTCTAATCCTTCCAATGCTTTTATGTTTCTTTCCATGATGCTACGCTTCCAAGCTTCTTCTACAAGTGAAACTATACATGATACTATAACTGCCATCTTCTAATGGAAAAGAAAACATATTGTAAACAAACCTGCTAGGAGATTTCCTCAATAATATATATCCTTGTTGTCTTCATTCTTTGGTTTATTTTTAGGTTCTTTATTTTCTTTAGCTGCATGTGCTCCACTTCTTTCCTTCCTCTTGTTGTTCTTCTTGTTTTACGGGTCTTTGGGACAATCTCTCTTAAACTGTCCATATTCATTGCATCCAAAGCCTTGTACCTTGGACATATCTAGATTTCTTCGTGGCTAATTGTTGTTCCTTTGATGAGGTTCAAAGTTTCCAAATTTTCCTTTCTTCTTCTTTACTTTAGCAGCAAAATCTTGAGACTTTTCATTTGGTTCAATTTCATCCTTTGCCTTCAATATTATCTCTTCTATCATACACAAAGACCAAATTTTATCAAAGTTCGAAGTGTCCTTTCTTGAATAAATGCTTGTGACAAAACTACTCCATTCGGGAGGTAATGCATTGAGTATACAAGTTATTAGTTCGGAATCAGTAACAACTTGTCCAAGTCCTTGTAGTTGATCCCTTAATTGTGAGACCTTCAAGAGATATGGGGTCAAGTCTTCATCCTTTGATAACCTTGTATTGCAAAGTTTATTCCTTAGAGATATTTGTAGTTCCCACTAAATACAATTTGATCAATTTTTCTTATATTGCTTTAGATGTGCCCAAATCTTCTACAAAAGGAATAATATGATCCTTAATGGATATAATGATAATCCTTTTATCTCTCACTTCTATTTTCATGCACTTGGCCCATTCTTGATACTTATCTTTCTCTGGTTCTGCAACTTTTCCTTGAACATATCCATGGCTTCATACTATACAAGGATCAAGTCTATTCTTTTCTTCGATGCTTGAAAGTTTGTAGACCCATCAAGCTTATTGGATTGTTTACAAAATGAAGTCATTTGATTTGAATATTGAGCCATAGAGAATAATGTGCTAATTACTTGATATAACGATGTTTAGCTTGATGAGGAGATCTTAAAATACCTCGATGTTGTCAAGACTTCCAAGAGACTTCAAGGACGCCCTAGAATGACGACTTCTAGGATGCTTGGAATAATAATGACTTAAATCTACTTCAAAGGATGATGCTCCCAAAATTCTTAATGCTTCATTGTGTTATGCCTTCTATAAATATGACTTCCAAAGAAGCTTTCAAGAGAGAGAGATCAATGTTCTTATTGAAGATGATTATGTGTAAACAAGAGCCTTCAATGGAGGAGTACTAACCTTCCTTCAAGATGATCCTTTTTGAGACCTTTCTTTGTATCCTTCCTTACGTACTTCTTTATGTCCTTCCTTATATCCTTCCTTTTGTCTTTCCCCCTTCCTGCAAATTATATCCTCCAAGGTATCTTATGTGAATGTTTTCTCCTTATGCCAACAATAGTGATCTTCAAGTTGCTTTATCTTTGACCTTTGCTATGATACCATGTTGAGAAATCAATAGGGGAAATAGTTAGGGTGATTTCTATTTACTTGATAATTTCTTGTGAAGTTATGTTATATTCTTATTACTTTATTATGTTATGTTCATCAAACAATTACCAAAACCATAAACAATGAAGATCACAAATAGACAATGAACACAAGATGTAGGCTCCAAGCCAGGGCAAAACCCCTCCAAGGGGAAAACCCAAAAAAATATTCTCTTCTTATATAATCAGATCAAATGAGGCATCCAAGACCCAAACAACAAGACAAATACCTAAACCAATACCCAAGTCATCCCTCCTCCCAAGATCTTCCAACAAGTCAAAGTCAACTCAAGTCAAAACCTTCCAAAACAACTCCAACTTTAGAATTTATGCCCCCAACTTCAGAATTTCGGCCCCCACGTTCAGAATTTTAGAC
This sequence comes from Pinus tabuliformis, assembly GCA_031772625.1. Classification (NCBI taxonomy): domain Eukaryota; kingdom Viridiplantae; phylum Streptophyta; class Pinopsida; order Pinales; family Pinaceae; genus Pinus; species Pinus tabuliformis. Next base: position 777,077,896 of record CM062808.1, on the reverse strand, counting down.
CTACAACTTCATACCTTGCAGCAACTTCAATATTTTTCATGTGTGATATTTCTAGGGAAGATACTTCAATTTTCCTTCTTCATTAGGCTTCACTTTCTTCTCTTTCTTGCTAGCTCCTTCTTCTCTTGAATTTCGCTCTTCTTGTCTTGGAGATCAAAATTTGTTGCTTGGTGCTTCAAATGAGGTTGATCTCTCTCTATTTATACAAATCCAGGAGGTCAAATTATCCCTCTAAGGTCGACTTGATGAGGCGGGGCCGATTTGGTCATGTTGGTGCAAAAATGACATTTTTGACTTAAATAAAATCTTTTTCCACTTTCTTTTCAAAGTCCAAATGGGACTTGACTCCAATACAATATTTTGACTTGTGACAAATATTCTTTTGACTCAATAAAGCCTATAAGAATGAAGAACATGCTTGGCCTATATGACCAAATAATTCAAACATGAAACCCATGCTTGAAAATAATATTTCTTTTTATTCTTTTGATATTTACAAAAAAATACAATAATATAAGTACAATAGAAATTATGAAGACCGAACCTAGTTACATTTTCTAACAATTTTCACACTCCTAGATCCTTCAATTGCTAAAGTAGTGGGATAGTCATTACGTCCTAGAGCTAGTTTCATGAAAACTGGAGACATTGATGTGCTAGCTATTTGCATTACATGCTAAGTACCTTCACCATAAGGAAACATCCAATCACTGTGGTAGGGATAGTGAAGAGGATAATCTTTCTTTGCCTCTTTCAAAGTTGGTTTGATTGAAACTCAGTTAGCCCTGAGACACCAAAATCCCTAGTCCTTTGCATTTCATATTTAAAGGCTAACTGAATGATGGATATTTTTTTATTTTTGTTATTTTGTAGGGAAACCATGTCCACAACTAAGGGAAGGGTTGGAAAGGCACCTGCAACTAAAAATCCAGAAGAGGAAGAGCTAGAAAACCCCATCAGAATGGAATTTTTGGATACCCCATGCTTCATAGATAATTCACTACCTACAACTAGATATAAATCTACCAAAAGTTCCATAAAGATAATCTTCATGTAGCTTGGCTAGACATTGAAGTTTACTAGGTAGTAAATAGATATTGGTTATTGAAGATAACAACTCACCCACTAATCTTTCCATGCACTAAGGTAAAAGATTGGCTTTCGCAACACTCATCTAGAGGAGGCCAGGATCAAATAAAATCGTGGAAAACCCTTGGCCCCATTCAGTGCCTCCAACACAGAATTATATTATAAATTTCCCAAATAAGAGGTATCTCTGGATGAAGATTGGTTGAAAATTTTCAAGGTATTTTCCAGGGAAATCCTATAGAAGTGGTGGATTGGTAGAGGAGCATTCGTAAAGTGATCCAACAAATAATATCATGTTAATATACTTAATACTCCATACTACTTTCTGTCTTCCATGATCTGTATACTATACAATAGAAAAAATGCAGAAACATTTCCACAAAGTTTGGTTCCCCTGATGTACATAGTGGTTATTGAGGGTGAAATATTCAACTCGATTGACATCCTAGCAAACAACTTGAAATATTGCATTGATAATACCTGGAATCTTAGATAGGGACAAAAACCCAAATTTTACATGGCCTCATACCTGCTAGATGTGATATGTGATAGAATGGCATCCCTAAGCATGAAATGGAGATGGACCATATGTGAGGAACTTGTACACATTTAATTTAAGATACTTTGGAAGGAACACTACATTAGGGAATACATGTTGATTTTCCATGACTTCTTGATTCCCTTATACGAGGCCCTGTTTAATGAAGTTTCTCCATGCATGTTTGAAAGGGCTATATAGGTAGTTCCAATAACTAGTGACTAGTTTGTGGAGAAAAATGGTACAATCATTCGAGCGTTCGGTGCAACCAAATCTCTCCACCTGTTACTTAAGTTTGTAACTAACCATGTGGTACTACCAAAAATAGCATATCATGTTCATATAATTGTGGGTAATGCTATTTCAAGAGTCAAGAAGCATCCATGGCCATATATGTCATTCCATGTGGGAGCCTGTCAATTGATTTTCATCAAGAAGGCTAAGGAGTGGGAAAACACGCTAACACTTTTCCATTTTGGGGATTTTGCATTTCATATCTATGATATTAGATCAACAGTTAGAAATCGTTACAAATCATGTAGATTTGGATGGGTGTACCAATCAAAGACCTAAGGATGAGAGGAAAAATAAAAGAATGCATGAGATTATGTAGATGTTATTTCAACAATTGATTATGACCTAGCCCAAAGAAAGAAATGAGATGAACATGTTAAATGCCGAACTTTAGCTTGAGATTAGGTGGTCAAGCAAGAAACAACTTAGAAGGACCAATTAGACAAAATAAGATAGGATTAAGAAGTAGTTCGGATAACAAAGGAAGATACCATAACAACTCATGAAATAGAACTTAAAGAGGAAAAAAAGAGGAAGAGATGAAGAAAGAAAGGGACTAAAGAAAAATAATTGAAGTTGAGTAGGAATAAGAGTAGATAAGGATACATGATTAAACTGAGGCTATCATTTAGGAAGAAACCTTGCAGATTCAACAAATAGAACCCGAATCATAGCCTCAGCGTGACGCGACTAACATGGAGATAGAAACAATGATTCTAGCATTGCCAAAAATCATAGAAAGTCATCTACCAATAGAAAATATGGTCATTGTGCTAGCTAAAAGAAAGAAGGTGGTAGATCTAAATAAGTTTATACTAGACTACACTCAGAACAAAATTGTAGAGCACATATATAGAATGCATGTTAGGCTACAACTACCTCCAATACATATTATGACTGAGAGAACTATTGTGTTGAATACCAGGATATACTCACTTCTAGTAGCCTATGCAAGAACATTGCCTTCCCAAGAAATGGAAAGAATCATTCAGGTTCTCTTAGAGTAGATCCAAGAAAAGGATGCTTGTATTGCAAAATTGGAAGAAAAAAGTGAAAATGTTGATGATCGAAAAAAAGACCTGAGGTAGATGAGTGTCAAGGTGGATGATTAAAGGGTTTGTGCTTGTAGAAGTTCATGACCACTACAAAGCATTGGTCCAGTAGGTGTAATCACATGTGCAAGTCATGTAGGAATCCATGATAGAATTGATACTAGTATGGTAGAAGGTCAAAGAATGAGGTTTGTAGCCCTAGGGAGTCCTAAATGTAGTCTATTAGTTGGAGGAATAACCAAATGAGTATCCATGGGCCCCATAAGAACTTCCATGTATCAATAGCAAGTAATTGTTATATGAATTGCTTGATGTCAATTGGGCCATAAAAATACACGAGATACCAAAGAAATATATTTCTAGGTAAATAACTATGTATCAACATAACTATTCTCTAGTAGAGAGGATCATCAAAGTCAATAAATTATCATCCATTGGAGCTCAAGGAGAGACCAGCGATGTTGAAGAGGTAACTAAGGAATTGGAAGAATCCCTCAATTGCAAAAGATATATCCTTCAACATTTTCAATAGCAAGCTCATTGAGGAAAACCTCAAGCATTATCTAGTGGAACCAACACAATCCTCGTTCTTGGTCACATTACAAAGAGAACTACCTACATTTTCCTAGAGCACTAAAGAGTATCATGTTGTCATGGAGAGTTTTCTACCAATTAGGATCAAAATGATTGGATTCTATCATGAAGTATGGATAACATACTTTAAGGAGATTGAGAACATTCCACTGGAGGATGAAATTATCCTGTATGACTTGTAAACAAATTCAACAAATTATTATTGTAATCATAATTATAAAATAAGAGAAGCTAAACAATTGTAACTACCCTTGAAGGTCCAATAGTCTCAAGTTGTAGTTACCATTCAGGCCTACAAAAAAAGTAGAGTTAAATGTAACAAGGTCTTTTGAATCATTTTAGAAATTCTTGTAAACCAGAGGTTGGAAGTTGGTGAATTTATATTTATTTTGGCCATTTAATATAGAGAGGCCATGAAGGCCACCATCAACTGCCAATGAAAGCCCAAAATTACGAGGTTCATCTTTAAAGCACAACTATTTTTCCTCAATTTCCTTAAATGCATAACTATCTACAAAATTTTGAAAAACATTATCTCCACATCACTTCCATGCATGGTAATCCATAAATTGTGCTATGCTTTTTCACTTGAACAATTGATGGGAACATGGAATTATGGGAATATGAAAAAGAACCTTTTGAGGCACCTTTTTTTTTATTTGATTGGTTCGACATATACTTTTCTGACATTACATGAATTTTTTTTCAATGCATGCTTTCCATAATATATAATATGATCATTAGGACATGCATCTATAGCTTGATACTCCATTCCAATTTCTTTCATAATGGCATATAGATATTGGTATGTGTGAGGTAAAATATTTGACGATGGTAACAAAAATTCACTTAAATATATACAACATAAAAATTCACTAGTTAGTGTAAAGAATATTAATGATAAATATTGCATTATCTAAATTTAGGCTTTTGCGATCCATATTATGAACGTTGAGAGATATTTCGGTAAAAATCACCTAAAGAAACTATAAGTCAACGCATTTCGAACCAACTAGTGTGGTTCATCTTCAAGACAAGATGAAGAACCAAATCGTGGCAATAGATTAAATAGATGAAGATAGATGTTTTCTATCCATTATAGTATAACAACTAGTTTTGATTAAAGAATTATCATTAATTAATAAACAATTTTTTTAATTAAAATAAAGTAATAGATGGAAATTATTTGTAAATAAAGAATTAATTAAATTATTATTATTATTTTAATCGAAATGAAGGTCAGTAATAATAAGGTCAAACTTAATTATTCTAAATAATAAAATTGAAATTAGTAATACGAAAATGGAAAAAATAAAAATAAATAAATAAACAAACAAAATAAAGGCGAAATTTAACTATTCTAAACAATAAAACTAAAAATTGTAATAAGAAAATGAAAAAAGAAAATAAATAAAATATAAATCAAAATAATGAATTAACTCAATTTTAGTATTTAAATGCAAAAAAAAAATATGCTAAAAAAATGAATAGTAAATAAATAAGAAATAAAGGAATACCAGAAATTTTGATTAAAATAAATAAATAAAACAAATAAGTAAATAAATAATTAAATATTAAAAAACTTAGGAATGCAAGGTAGGGATCCAACACCTGCTAATACTCCAACCATCATCTTTGTTCAGATTGATAGGCCTCCTTTCAATTTCCAAGGCCTCACTAAACCTACATGATGAAAATGTTCAATCATAGCAATGAACCTCGCCTCTTCAATGCAAATGTGATGACTTGTCTTTTTTGCATGTTCTGCCAAAGTGTAGGAGCAGGACCTTCTATGTTTGATGTCAACTATGTGCTCACGAATCCTCTGATTAATTGAGCTATCAGTTTCACTAATATACAAAGTACCACAGGAGCAACAGATGACATAAACACCTTTCCCAATTTTAGGGTTCACAGGGGCCTTCACTGATCTTAGGGAGCTTCAGATAGTGTTTAGGGGCCTAAATTTTGAAGGAACCTTATGCTTCTTCAGGATCTTAGCAATCTTGTCTGTGGTTCCTTGGATAAATGGAAGATGCACCCTTGAAAACTGATCTTTAAGATCATTTTTAATCCTAGGACCCTTTTCAGCCTTAAGGAAGGCTCTAAGACATTGGCGCTTACTATAACCATTCTTATTAAAAACACTAAGGAGATGGGTTTTTTCATCATTGAGGTGGTTTTCATCAGAAACTTGTAACGCCCAAGTGGCTAAGGTGTTGAGAACACCTAGATTTTGAGCGAGGAAATGATGCGAATTCACATGAAGATATTGTTTGGTGTGAGTTTTCTTCCGAAAAACATGGTGAGAGAAAGAACCATCATCTCTTTGTTGGGGAATTATATGTGTAATAATTCCAACATTAAATTATCAATCTGGGGTCGTAAGACTTAGAGGCACAAGCGTAGGTAACGCAGGATCAGAGCATCTAATCTAAATTAACATCAAATTCCTATTTCTGAATTAAGTACAGAATGTAAATAAACAATTTAATCTCAGTCTAAGTAAAGTAAATCAATTAGACTTAATCTCAATGCAAATAAAACTTAATTGCAATTCAAACAATAAACTTTAGAAATATCACACAATCTATTAACCTAAAGAACTCAATCCTTAAAGAACTCACCCACTAAAATTAAAGGACTCACCTACCAAATCCTAAAGAATTCACTCACTAAACCTCACTTCTTACTGGTCACTACATTTAAGCATATGAGGAATCACTTGTTTAAGCAAATAAATTGTAACTACGAAATGCTTGTTATAGGTTACCCTTATAACTCAGAGCTTAAAAACTAAACAAAACAAATCATTCCTCAAAACAGTTGACAATGAAATCACATTGATGTAGAAATTCTGTAAATTCTCTCTACAAATCTCGCTCCTCTGAGACCATAGAGAAAATATGACTGTAGATTAACCTGATAATGCAATATAACTAAAGAAAAATATTATAATCTACTTTTACTATCAATTTTCTTTGCGGAAGCTTAAATATTGAGCAAGAACGAGCTGAACACATATAACCAGAAGAAAAAGAATTAATGCACATGAAACACAGAAAATACTCAAGGGAAAGCCTCAACTAAAAAGCCCACTATCTGTATTATCATACAAGGTGGAAATACATCAGAATTATACAAAGCCTTAGCTCTCACAGCTAGCCAACTCTCAGTACAATCCTCCTGGATGCTCACAGGCAAACAAAGCTTCTCACAAGCCTTCTCCTCTTCCCTCCAAGCTCCTATTTCCTTGCGCAGTTCCTCTGGGATGATCTCCTTCACCCAGTGGAACAATGCTCTCACACACTGCTCTAACACACTGTCAGAACTGCACAATCCTCAAGGAACCTTACCTTGACTGCATGCATGAGTTTCCTTTATAGGAAAACACATGCAACTGATAGTACACTGTCCTTGACATTTAGCTCAATTGGTTCTTTCTCAGAATAGACATGCATGATTTTTTGATGAGGGAATCTTCAGTTATCTGGAGTACACTAGTTGAGTGCATGCATGCATCAACTGACTGATAACTCACAATTATCTCCTTAAACAATTTGGAACTAATTTAACTGGACTTAACTCAGTAAACAGAGCTAACTAATTACAACTCAAATATAACTCAATCTTATCTCCTTAATTAAGGGATAATCTCCTTAATTTAAGGGATAACTGTTGCATGACTTCAGAAAGACTTCTAACTTAAATTTCTCCAACTAATTAATCCATAATGAATTAATTAATTATTTCCAAGCAGCTGGTGAGACTAAATTTGATTTTAATTCACAATTTTAATTCAAGGACAAATTAAAATTGGAGTATTCTGGATTCTATTTTTATCATTTCTTGTTGCTATTTTCAACACTCCCTCTCAACAAGAAAGGAATTCAACTCGATCCCGACCGTGAACCTTTAGAATGTTATGCATGCAACGCTTCTCTCTAGTGTTGTTTCTCCAACAACTCCAGAAACAAAAAAAAACATCCAACCTGAATTAGTATGATGCATCCATCATCAAAGTCTCTAACTGCTATTGCCTCTGTCAACTGAAAACTTTGCGCTTTTGTTGACTCTGCCTTTTTGCACTGTAGTCATGCCTTTGTGCACTGTAGTCAATCCTTCTCTGCACTCTTCAGTATCTGACTTCTCTAGCCTCTGTCACTTTGATCTTTGACTACATCAATCCCATTGATTCCTCCCTCTAATATGTACTTTGGGCTCTCGTAGCAAGGTACGATCCATGAGATAAAACCTCTCAATGGACCCTGCCCAATTTCAGCCTTCTTGGGACTATCACTTCACATCGCCCCACCTCACACCTAGAGGTATGGTTGCATGTGATCCCTCTGTCCACTTGGATCAAAATTCCCCCCTAACGGAGGTATCTGCATGAGTGGATATCTTCACTCGGTCTCCTCTTTGCTTCTCCAATTGTGGCTCCTCCACAATTGTCTGAGACTTCTTCTGGGACTACTTGTTGAGAGTTAATTTACTCTCCCTCTCAACCACCAAGTCTCTAACATTTTTCTTTCTCCTCAAGGCTTTGCATGCATCTTGAACCTCAAGAGCATACAGATTCTTAACTCGTGAACCGATCTATTTCACCTGTCTCTTGGTGATGTGTCTAAGGAAAACGTTTCCCTTACTGAAGACAACATCGTAGCCTTTGTCCTCCAACATCCCGACTGATACCAAGTTCTTCCTTAGTCTAGACACATACTTCACATCTATCAAGGTGATAGGAGCTCCATGCTCTCTTTGAAAAGCAACCGTGCCCACTCCTGAAACACTATACCTTTCGTCATCACCCATCTCTATGCGCATATTGAGGTCTTTCTCCTCCAAGGCACTGAACAAACTTTTATCGCTGGTCATGTGGAATGAGGTTCCATTGTCAAGATACCAGTCACAACCCATCATCGATGACACCATGCATGCGATGAGGGTAAAGTCCATTTTGAACTGAGAGGCTAATGCATCACCTTCCGATCCTTTGGAGGATCCCTTCTTAGAGTTCTTCGATGGGAAATTAGTCGCATAATGTCCCATCTCGTGACAATTAAAGCACCTCACTTTAGACTTGTCACCCTTCTTCCCTCCATGAGAAGAATCCAATTTGGAATGGGACGCCTTCCCCTTCCTTTTCGTTGCCTCACTTGCTAAGGCCAGATTTTCTTCATCATCATCCTTGGATGAAGAACCATCTCGTGTGCTCCTCCTGATCTCCTCCTGCATCAAATCCAACCACAGTCGTTCCCAATCTGGCAGTTTCTCCCTTCCATTCACAGAGTCTTGGTAGCTATTCCATCTCTTTGGAAGGCCAAGGAGAGCGAGGCTCACCATATCGGCAGTAGTTATTCCCACACTTCCAAGATCATCTCTGCAAGTGGTGAGCTTGTTTAGATATGTGGAAATAGTATCGCCCTTGTCCATCTTGATTCTTCGAAGCTTATCCTTGAGCGCCAATTTCCTCTGGTCGCTACTGTTCTACTAGAGGTCCTTCAATGTCTTCCACATTGAAAATGGAGTATCCTTCCCATGGAGACTCGAGACAATATGGTCTCGAAATCCCTCAAGGATGATTTGTCTCGCCTTCGCCACACACTTCTTCAACTCATCCAACTCTTATGAATTAGTTGAAGCTGGCTTTGTGATTTCTCAATAAATGAAACCCTTCAAGTCGTCATCTTCTAATACAACCTCCATTATATCTTTCCATGCTATGTAATTCAAGCTTCCTTCCAAGGCATACTAGAATCTCAAGCCATAGAACGCCATTGGCCAACCTTGAAGTATGATAAGAATTCAATTTGCACCTGCAACCCTCAACTTCAAACTTCAAATTCTCTTCTCTGTATATTGTTCACAACTCTGATAAACTTGGCTCCGATACCATGTAGAGATTCAACAAATTCTGTCTACAAATATTGCTCCTCTAAGACCATAGAGAAAATCTGATCGTAGATTAACCTGATAATGTAATATAACTAAAGAAAAATACTATAATCTACTTCTACTATCAATTTTCTTTGCAGAAGCTTAAATATTGAGCAAGATCGAGCTGAACATAGATAACTAGAAGAAGAAGAATCAATGCACATGAAACACAAAAAATACTCAGGGGAAAGCCTAAGCTAAAAACCCCACTATCTGTATTATCATACAAGGTGGAAATAGATTAGAATTATACAAAGCCTTAGCTCTCATAGCTAGCCAGCTCTCAGTACAATCCTCCCGGATGCTCACAGGAAAACAAAGCTTCTCACAAGCCTTCCCCTCTTCCCTCCACGCTCCTATTTCCTTGCTTAGTTCCTATGGGATGATCTCCTTCACCTAGTGGAACACTGCTCTCACACACTGCTCTAACACACTGTCATAACTGCGCAATCCTCAAGGAACCTTACCTTAATTGCATGCATGAGTTTCCTTTATAGGAAAACACATGCAACTGATAGTACATTGTCCTTGACATTTAGCTCAATTGGATCTTTCTCAGAATAGACATGCATGAGTTTCTGATGAGGGAATCTTCAGTTATTTGGAGTACACTAGTTGAGTGCATGATGCATCAACTCACTGATAACACACAATTAGTTCCTCAAATAGCTTGGAACTAAGTTAACTGGAGTTAACTCAGTAAACTTAGCTAACTAATTACAACTCAAATATAACTCAATCTTATCTCCTTAATTAAGGGATAATCTCCTTAATTTAAGGGATAACTGTTGCATGAATTTATAAAGACTTCTAACTTGAAGTTCTCCAACTAATTAATCCATAATGAATTAATTAATTATTTCCAAGCAGCTGGTGAGACTAAATTCGATTTTAATTCAAGGACAAATTAAAATTGGAATATTCTGGATTCTATTTTTATCATTTCTTGTTGCTATTTTCAACAACTGGCACACTAATTACGAAATGCTCATAAACTACTTACAAAATTAAAACCATGTCAAATAAAAGAAAAATTCAATTAACACACTCTGATGCTAATCAAAACAGAGAATCCTATTCTAATTAAAAACATGAACACTAGAACTAAGTCCCGGGTCACACAGATCTACTACTTTGATAAGAAAAATGCATACCTCTATTCATTTCCACACCAAAGAAATTCAATGCAAATGTTATTTTAACAAAACTCAGAAAAGTCGAATCTTAAACTAAAGACTTAGGAAAAGCTAATATGGAATTAATCCTATCATAATAGAACTTAGAAATTCGAAACATAAACTACCACTATCATAATAGAAGGGAAATCGAATCTTCAACTAATACCGTCACAAAAAACTTAGGAAAATCAAATCTAAAATCAATGCTACAATAAAACTTAGAAAATCTTGTATTAACGCACACCAAACTTCAATGATAATTCAACCCTTTCTTATCATATTATGTCTGCAATCAAAGGAATGTGACACTAGATACGTTTGAACATTCGTGACACTATAAGGTTCAGGAGCACACAAAGTATAAACTTAAATTCTTTCCTAGATTCCAGCTATGAAATCAAATGAACAATATTTCATAAATGCTTCTGTATGGCCAGAGTTCCTGAAGGAAACAATGATATGCCAAAATCATTACCCAACAAGACCTTGATTGATTTATGTCAAATGAGAAATAAGATTTACTTATTTCGATTTAGATATATGACTCCACAATATGAATTTAGGTGCATAATCGATCTAATAATTCAAAAACCTGAACAATAATTCTCCATACGAGATTTACACTACAAACCAGTTCAACAACGCAATCCTAAGATCTAAACTAATTATGAGACTTGTTTCCAGAGGCGGTGGGCCCTTGCCAGTCCTGGAGAATGTTATATTAACTCAATAAGAATAAAATTTAAAGCATAACCATCATACTCACAAGAAAACTTAACACTGCAACTGGATTATATTAAGGTTCAAGCGTTTGTTAGAGTCGGTCTGGTCAGCCCTCCGTCAGAGACCAAAACTCTTTGTGCATTTCAATTTTAGGTGTCCCGCTCCATTCACTCAGTTGCATTTCGCTAGGGACATGCCATGATCTGGTGGAGAAAGTTATGCTAGTCATTTTCCCTCATGTCTGGCCCCTGCTGGTTCAGGTCTTGGTCCATAATCACTGAAATTCATGATAATCAAGGTCTGGTCATATTACAAGACAAAGTCATATGTTATGTTTTGGTCTAGGAAATCATCAATTTGGTCTTTGAAAACATGTCCAGAACAAGCCATGCAGGCCAGAGGGAGACCTTATACAGCTATGGTTCAGAAAGTTTCATCATCAGCTGAAGAGACTTTGACTCTTCTTCAAAACTCTGTTTTGAAGAAAAGTCAAACAAGGTCAATTATGACAAAATTTTCCAAAAATTCGCCAGTTGACATTTTTAGATGCAGTCACGGTTTCTATGGCCAAATGCCCAGTCACACAGTCCCCGCAAAGAAATGCCGAAAATCCCATCATGAGAGCCAAAATTTCAAAGAAAAAATGAAAATCAGGGTGTTTTAAAGTCAACGAAAAAAGTGCAAAACACAAACATTAGAAAGTGGGTTTTCAAGAAAGAAAAAATCAAACCCATCTCCCCAAGCCTATATATACTTGTTTTTGCCCAAATCAAAGCCATTGTGCTCTTGTAAGACTTGGAGAGACATTCCAAAGGTGAGAGAGCGAAATTGTGAGAGTTTGGGTGAAGGAGAGCTGGTTTTCAAGGAGCGCGGCGCATACACCAGGGAGCACGGTGCACACAAAGGGAGCCGTGCACACGCAGCCTGCCCGCCATTTAGTTTTTCCAAGGGCACGATGCACACCCAGCGCGCGGCGCACTGGGCTTGGCGCGCGACGCACACAACCAGGCGCATAAAAATTTGCCAAATCTACTTCAAATCTCAGTGGAGGCTAGCAAACAAGAGGTAGGCCCAGTTGAAAACCTCTTCTCCGTCAATTTTGTCTATGCTTTGGGGTTTGTAAGATGTTTAATGGTACCCAAAAGCACAATGGCCATCCATGGATAAAATCACCAAGGAAAGCAATAAATGGGGTTGCAAGTTTGCGATGATGCCACCAAGGTTTTGCTCCCCTCCCCTTGTCCCCTCACTCCTCATCGTTCCCACCTCCATTCCATCATGTTTCCTAAGGAAACCACCCTAAAACTGCCACTAAAACCCTCCCCCTTGTTTTTCAAACAAATTTGGGTGAGTTTACAGTGTGCAGCGCACACACGAGGTGGCGCGACGCACTCAGGGCGCGCGGTGAACTGGGAGCCCGGCCACAGTGTAAATATAACACTGGCGCAACGCATACCCGGCGTGCGGGGCATAGGGTAGAGCGCGCGGCGCACAGACATATAAGCCCAAAAGTTTACTAAATTGCCCAAAATTTTTGTGAATAACCCTCAAAATTGGAGAGGTAGCCCAACTACCTTCACCATTGGCATTTAACTTGAAGAGGAATGTGATTTTGATGACCATGAATCAAATGATTTTTTTTTTTTTAAGTAAAACAAAGATGACACAAAGAAGGTCAAGAAGCTAGGGTTTTGCTACAGTGAAATTATTGTTAAAGTATGCTCCTACCCTACCTCTATCAGCTAATTCCCCTGTATCAGTTTCCCCTAATAATCACCCTAGCTCCACTGTAATCATATCCATTTGTTCCCTTTATTCCTATAGCTCAAAATATCAAAACCCTACCTCATCAATACTATACCCAAAACACTCCCAAATCCCTGATAAATCTCTCCCTCTAGCCCCTATTCCCTTTTCATCATTCCTCTCCTAATACTCCCTGTTTTATTGTCCCCTTGGTGACAGATTTTCAGAGCATCTATCAGTTTCATTGGATTTAGAGGGCAGCATAAAACTCAGGGTGGAAGCAGCAATAATGGCATCAGAAGTTTCATCAGAGTATGAGGAGGGGACCCACAGTGACACATCTTCAGGAGAGAGGGCCCATAGGAGACATCACCGGAGTGGTAGACATCTTAGAGATGAGCCAAACACCCTCACTGAGCTGCAGGCATGCCCGCTTGCCATGTCTTGTTTCCAGCACTTGGCATGCTATGAATTTTGTCAAAGGGTGGCAAATGTCAGAGTCCATCATGAGTTGGCCCATCTTTTTGCACTTCATCTACAAGGAGGTCAATCTGTCCTAGCTGGGGTCACTTTCACATTGACACCGGAAACCATATCAGTGGCAACAGGAATACCGAACATTGGGGAACAGTGGCATAAGAAAAATAAGGTGGAGAGGCATCACTATGAGCCTTACATCAAGAACAGCTGTTTGAGCCAGCTCACCAGAGTTTTTCCATTCAGATTTTTGAGGGATGAGTATGCCCCACTCATGAGATTGATCATGAAGTATTTCAGTTGCGAGGGGAGGCTTTCACGCCTTTATGCATATCACATCAGGTTTCTCATGCACTTCACCCGGGTGCGGATGATGAGCCTCCCATTTTTCATTTGCAACAACATTGAGAAGATGAAAAACTTCATGCGGCGCAAGACCCCTCGACAGCAGCTAAACAGTATCATTTTGCTCTCATCGGGATTTTGGTGGACCATCAGTTGGGATTGCAGGGTATTTCTTGGGAGGACTTCATCTCCCATGATTTCGTCAGCACTCCTCCGGTGGTATCAGAGGCAGAGCATGAGGTGGGGGGTCCTTCACATCAGTTTGAGCACCATGAGACTGCCACCATGCCAGTATACATCACATACCAGAAGGGTAGTAGACCATTGTTTATAGCAGCAAAGCGAGTGTTATCTCCACCCGGGGTGGAAGGGGCCTCGCTTCCGACATCAGAATCACAGGAGCAGGGTAAGGGCAAGGAGCTAGTGCAGGAGGAAGGGCCATCAGGTGAGCAAGAGACCGAGTTTGTTCTCCTCCAGGATGATGAGACGGATGCAGAGCCAACAAATGCAGAGCTTATAGAGATCATCCGGGAGCAGCAATCAGAGATTGAAGACTTTTCCATTGATTTAGAAAGGGCCAAGTGGAACATGAACTACCTGGAGCGGAGAAACAAATAGCTTGAGGACCAACAAACGATCATGGAGTTGCAGAACATCCATGAGCATCGCCAAGCAGCTCAAAGAAGAAGGGTTGTGTTCACATCTTTGGAGCAAGCAGTCAATGAGGATCGGGAGGCCAACCTTGAGAGGGTCAACATGCATTTGGAGAGGCTGTTGGACAAAGCTGATTGGAACCTTGCTATATTGGGACACATGACTTTCCGTTACAGGGTGCGGAACATGAGTGCACAGGCCCGGATAAGGAGTTTAAAAGCAAAATTGAGGAAAGCAACAAGAAGGGTAAAGCGGGAAAAAGAGCAATATAGGCTTAGAATCTTGGCTGATGCTTCCTTGGCTTAGCATGGCACCCCATAGAGATCCTCCAGCTCAAGTTTCAAAAAATTTGGGCAAATTTTGGTCACTTGACAAATTTTTGGACAAAAAATAGGAACTTCCTCCCTGTGTGCAATTCTAGGGCTCCAATCGAGGAATGGCTTGCATATTTGGATTCAGCATCGAAAATTACGACTACTGGTGTCCGGGCAAGAAATTTTAACAAGATCTGGGTCTCCTAAAGGTCAAAAAACACCCAAAAATGGCCTCTCTGCCACTTTTTTGACACACAGAAAGTAGTCTTGGGAGAATGAAGATTTGGAGTGGCAAATGAGCACCAAATTTGGAAATTCTAGTGGGGTTAGAAAGTAGACAGGACAGCTTTCCAACAAGCCCACTTGGGTACATTTTCAACACCTGCAAGTGCCCCAAAACAGGCTCCAAAGTGGTGCGACGCACAAATAATTTTGCGCGGTGCATAGAGAAAAAAAATTGCCAATTTGCTCCTGTTTCGCGAAATTTCGGGTCGCGACTTCTCCAAGTGGGCCTGGTCATCTACACTTCGGTTTTTTGGCACCAAAGGTAGCATTTAAAGATTTTTTTCTCTAGATGGGCTTCTATCCAAGTGGCGAAGGAAGGCAAATGGTCACCCCAATGCCAAATGTCACGTTTGCAACGCTGCACCTGTAGCTGATGGTTGGCTCTCCATCTCCATTTCGTTATGATTCGAGTAACTCCCCAACCCTTGGGCATTCTATCTCTTCCTCACACATTCTATATATTATATGCAAGTTATTTGCAAAGGTTTGGCTGGCTTGTAAATTCTGGGAGAATGTGGGAAAGAAACTCTGTTTCTTCACTGTGTATTTTTGACAGAGAATTAATGAAAGGCAATAGCTCTGTTTCATGAGATTCTTGTGGTTGTGAGTGTAGCAAATGTGTTCTTATGTTCCATATGTATCTTTTTATGTTTCATAATTCAATTCACGTTTCATTTTAGTGAAATTTTCTAAGTGAGATTAGGTATAATTCAATTTATATTGCTCTGCCTGTGGGAAAATTTCATGTACAATGTTATTTCTGTTGAAAAGGATTCATGTGACTATGCCCTTTTCACTTTCTTCAGCAATATTTCCATTCCGCGTTACCTTAAACTGAAATTTCTGCTCTTTCCGCCTACCTTGCCTCATGGAATAATCTGTGCCTTCATATTCAATTCTCTGTTCTTTGCTGAGCACTAGTCCCATAAACATCCCAGAAGCTCGGTCATTCATAAAATTGTTTCCAAAATCCCTTTTCACTTACTAGCCTAAGGTAAATATTGCATTGTAAGTCATCTCAGACCATTTTTGCTTATCCATTCACTGAGTGTGACTCAGAGAGAGCCCTCTCCTGCTCTAGTAGGGCTAGCTACCAGCTGAGCGTGGTTTGTGGTTACCCTAATTTTTTTCTTCCTTCAGCCTGAGGCAGATTTAGGTGCTAACATAGTGGCGACCGTACTGGGGATAGTTGAAAATCAAATCCTCTTGTTTCATAAGAATTCTAGGCTTCCGGATGATGAGCTTAGGATTGGAAACGCTGAGTAAGTTGGTTGTGTCTCGTAATTTCTCTCAATAGCACGCTGGCTTCGAGACGATATACTAGAGAAAATCCAGACCCGAACCCTCCTCATATTTACGAAAACTCCAATTTGATCCCAAGACTCCTTCGTCAAGAAAGCACCATAAATCCCGTGTTGAAATCCCATTCATGTCCCGACATTTTTGAGTATCTTGAAGAGCTTGAGTTTGACGAATGATTTGAAATATCTTTGTTTGAGTCCAAATCTGAAAGGGCTGTTGACTATATCGTCCCCAATCCGCAATTTCTTGTGGACCTTGAAACAGAAAGAGCCAATAGATTAATTGATAATTACATTGCAACATAGCCCCAAACTCCAATTGCAAGCCCCTTGCAAGCTGTGCACACTCCTCCAACACCTCCAAGGCCAAATCCACCGAGAACGATGGCTACTCGTTTCGCACCCCTTGTTCTGCCCCAAGTCCTAGATGACATGCCAAACGATTATCAAAGTAAAATCCTGTTTTTTGATGGCACTCCTAACAGCATTACTGCTCAGCAACATGTAGACAAAATGGCAGACTTCTATGAACTCCATGAGATCGATGCAGAGAACGTGGCAATGAGGCTCTTTGTACAAACATTTGCAGGTGATGTGAGGAAATGGTTCAGAGGTTTGACGGTTGCAAGTATCACCACCTTGGTTGAACTACAAAGACATTTTTTGAACCGGTGGGAAGTGAAAAAGAACCCCCTTCAAATTCTGGCCGAATACGAACAAATCAAACACAATGCCGGTGAGTTGGTCCAAGATTATTGTGTTAGATTTAATGCAGTCTACAACGAAATTCCAGACCATCTAAAGCCACTTGTGGGACTAGCGATGATGAAGTTTCCAGATGGTTTTGATGCTGACATGGCGTACCAATTAAGAGAAAGAGAACTGGCTACAATGGAAGACATGCAGAAAATTGCGGTCAGCGTTGAGGCAAATCTGCTGTCCAAAAGAGCTAGAGCGAAAGCAGAGAAGAAAACCACTGTGAAAGAAGAATCTTCTTCAATGAATTAGCTGCTCAAAAAGGTAGAACAGATGCTTGAAAGGGTAAAACTTGACAAGCCAGAGCCACAAGTTAGGAATCATAACTTTCGTGGCCAACGACAGCCACAATATAGAATAAGACAAAGAGATCAGCGAACTCAAGAGCAGACAGCACAACAGTCGGTACAAACACCTTTGCAGTAGAATTTTGTGCATGGACCAGAGTCAGATGAGGACGTGAATGTAATAGGTGAAGAAAACCATCTCTTTACTCCAGATGAGCTGCCTACTTACATCACTGAAGAGGAAGAATGTGCAATAAATTCAGCGACACACCAAGACACTGATTTTATACTAGCTAGCGACACCGTGTTGGAGGAAGAATCAGAAGAATATCAAAGGTATATGAATGCTTTGTCCGCACAATAGCAGCAATATTCCCTTAGAAACAGAGATGTGTCGGCCAAACCAATTCAGAAAAAGAAGGAGGGAGAAACAACAAAAAATGATTCATCAGCTACGCAAAGAAAAGGAAAGGAGGCGGTTGGTTCGGAGAGCAGCAAATCAAAATCAGCAGAACAATCACAACAACCAACCACATCAAAAGAAAAGGAAAGGAAAGAGATCTCAGTCAAAGAGGTAGAAAGAAATCCCACTTTTAGCCTAGAGAATGATATTTCTAAGCTAAAGGTATCCATCCCCTTGACTGAAATAATGAAGAACAACAGTTATAGAGGACAGATTTCTAAAATGTTGAATTTGGACCCGATGTCCGACATGGTAAATGTAGAAGATGATCAAATCGAAATGATTTTTGGACTAGCAACAAATGGGGAGTCTCCTGAGAGTGATGTGCCACCCTTCTATATCAGTTTACGATTGCATGATTTTGTGTTACACAATGCCATGTTTGATTCCAGAGCTTCTCACAATCTCATGCTGAAGGCTATCATGGATAAGTTTGGTCTGGACATCACCCGACAATATCATGATATATATTCATTCGATTCCAGCAGAGTAAGATGTATAGGACTCATCAAAGACTTGGTTGTGAGTTTGGATCAGCTTCCTATGAAAAATGTTCTGATGGATGTGGTGGTAGCAGATATTCCTCCAAGGTTTGGCATGCTTCTTTCCAGGTCTTGGGTAGCGAAATTGAAAGGGACACTACAACTGGATTTCTCCTATGCAACAATCACGGTGTTTGGATAAATGAGGAAGTTATACCGAGAACAAAATATGAAATATATGATCACAAGTAAGGAGAAATCGATAAATCATCCTATTAACTATGTACATACAAATTTAGAGTCTTTTGTTTTGTTTTCAGATAGTTTAAATGAGATAGATAGTCAGATAGTAGAAGCAGATGACATTCCGGAAATAATAGAAAGTTTTAGAGATATTTTGAAGAAAGAAGGACAAGAAAAGCAGCAAAAGATTGGGCAATCAGCTGAAAATGATGGACAACAAGTAGACAAGGCACAACAAACAGATTTCCAGCACTTGCAAGAAGACGAAGAAGGCTTGTGGACCATGGATTTTGATGGAGCAGTAGGGAATGATGGAACTGGTATTGGTATTTGAGTATGCAGTCCTTTCTCCGCCCCAAACAAAGTGCCTAGCAGCGTGAGAGTTTGCTCTTACAAGCTGGCCTTTGAATGTTCAAATAATGAAGCTGAATATGAAGCTCTGATTGCTGGCCTGAATATTCTTAGAAAGCTGAATGCAAAGAGGATTTCGGTATATGGCGACTCCGAGTTGGTAATAAAACAGGTCAGAGGTGAGTATCAAGCAAAACATCCTAGGATGAGGGCCTATCGTAATGCAGTTTTAGACATCTTGAAGCTATTTTCTAAATACACCTTGACATGTTTGCCACGTATACAAAATAGTATTGCTGATGCTCTTGCCAAGGTAGCGAGCAACTTGAAGATCCCCATGAACTCCAGTAATAAATTCGAAATCCATGTCAAGCACCGTCCAACCATTCCATACAATCAACGACATTGGCAATTGTTCCAAGATGATGAGGAGATTAAGGATTTTCTGCTCAACAAAGGCAAGTTCAAAGAAACCTTAATTGATGTAGAAAACGATGAGGGAAAAGTGAATGGTATAGATGAAGTGCAGATCAATCAAATGGACGTATTGCAGCTGAAGAATAACATCATTCCTAAAGGCTTGATACCCCTAGAGGAACTTTTTGATCAGGATGATGTAGCCCGCAAGCCAACATTGCAGCCGACAGAGAAGGGTGTAGAAGAAGTCAACATCGGTACAACTGCCAATCCAAAGTTGGTAAAATTGTCCAAAGCATTACCGCCAAAGATCAAGGACAAATACATCAGTTTGATGGCTTCATTTGCAGATGTATTTGCTTGGGATTATTCTGATTTAAAGACCTATGATACAAATATCATTCAGCACACAATACCCATCAAGCCCAACCAAAAACCATTTAGACAAAAGCTGAGAAGGATAAATCCAAAGTTGCTGCCATCCATCGAAAAAGAGGTAAATAGGTTGTACAAGTCAGGTATCATTGTGCCTATCAGATTTTCAGATTGGATATCTAACTTAGTACCTGTACGCAAGAAGACCGGTGAGATCCGCCTATGCATTGATTTCAGAAATCTAAATAAGGTCCCATTGAAGGACAACTATCCGCTACCCAAGATGGACCATATACTTCAGCGAGTAGTGGGGGCATCTCGTATGTCGCTGCTGGATGGTTATTCCGAATATAACCAAATTTCCGTCCATGAAGATGATAGAGACAAAACAACATTCACCACTCCATGGGGAACCTTTCACTATGCCAAAATGCCATTCGGTTTAAAGAATGCAGGTGCCACATTTCAGCGGGCAATGGACTTGGCGTTTGCAAATGAGAAGGATGTGTTTTTGGTGGTGTACTTGGATGACTTGACGGTGTTTTCAAAATCTGATGAAGAACACATGCACCATCTAAAAACTGTCTTCCAAAAATGCAGAAAATATGGTTTATCGCTGAATCCAAAGAAGAGCTTGTTCGCCATGGAGGAAGGCAAATTACTTGGGCACATCATTTCAAAGGATGGCATTCATATGGACCCAGCACGTGTGCAAGAAATTCAGCAAATCGGTCTGCCAAGGAACAAAAAGGAAATACAATCATTCAATTGTAAGATGAATTTTCTGCGTTGTTTTGTGCCTAATCTTGCAGAACACTTGAAATGACCAACATGCTTAAGAAGGATAGCTAGGTGAAATGGACAGAGGAGGCTGTGAAATCTTTCAACGTGGTAAAATTGGCCCTTTCTTCAGCTCCAGTTCTAGTCAGCCCGGACTACACTCAGGATTTCATATTGTTTTCATTTGCCTCTGAGCACACTATGGCAGCGGTATTATTACAGAAGAGAGATGATCATGAAAGACCCATTGCATTCTTCAGCAGGGCTATAAGGGATGAATCTTTGAAGTACAAAATCATTGAGAAGCAAGCCCTGGCATTGGTGAAGGCATTGAAGGATTTCCAGGTGTATATCCTACATTCTCACATTCTAGCCTATGTTCCTAATACTGCTGTAAAAGATGTTTTAGTGCAGACCAATCTAGAAGGAGAAGAGGCAAATGGATTGCAGCCTTGCTGGAATACGATGTGGAGATAAAGCCTACAAAGCTGGTCAAAGGAAAGGGGTTGGCAAAGCTGATGGCCAAATCGAACTTTCATGCATTGGAAATAAATCTGATCGCTTCCATGTCCGATGAGAATGAGGAAGGAACGTCAATTCAGTTATCCGAAATGTTTGCTTTGTCCCCATGGTATTATGATATAATATATGTGCTGAAAAATCTATCACCACTGCCCGGCATGACTAGAAACAAAGCGAGAACACTCAAATTGAAGGCTGCCAAGTTTTGTATTTTGAATTCCGCACTGTATTGGAAAGATCCCAATGGCATTTTGTTAAATTGTTTGGTGGAAGAGGAGGCAAAGAAAGTTATGGACAATTTCCACAGAGGAGAGTGTGGAGTTCATCTTTTTTGAAAGTCAACAGCGAACAAAATTTTGAGAGTGGGGTACTACTGGCCTACTTTGTTTGCTGATGTGCATAAGATGGTCAAGCGCTGTCATAAGTGTCAAATTTTCGAAGGAAAATAGAAATTACAGCCTTTGCCACTTAAGCCTATTGAAGTGAGCACTCCCTTCCAGCAATGGGGGTTGGATTTCATTGGGGAAATTCATCCCGCCTCTTCTGGACAACATAGATGGATCCTTACAGCGACAGACTATTTCACGAAATGGATTGAGGCAGCCCCTACCAGACAAGCGACGGACACGGTAATCATTTCATTTCTCGAAAATAAAATATTGTCTCGCTTTGGTTGTCCAAACAAATTAATCACTGATAATGCATCAGCTTTCAAATCGAAAAGGATGGTAGAGTTTTGTCATAAATATCACATAATTTTGGATCATTCAACTGCCTATCATCCGCAAGGCAATGGATTGGCAGAATCTTCAAATAAATATTTGGTCAACATCATCAAGAAGCTGCTGGAAATAAATAAGAAGAGTTGGAACAAGAGGTTGGTCCATGCGCTTTGGGCAGACCGGATCAGTCAGAAAAAGTCTATTGGTATGTCACCATTTGAGCTGGTTTATGGAGTGGACACAATATTTCCCACTTGTCTTGCTGCCCCGGTGGTCAAACTTCTTCAGGAGGCCGGCAGTGAGGAAGATCCCATGCAGAGAAGACTGAATCAAATGATCCACTTGCAACAAACAAGAGAAGAAGTTTTCAAAAACACATCCAAGTTGCAGGAGAAGATAAAGAAAATCTATGACAGAAAAGCAAAGGCGGATAAATTTCAGTTGGATGATGTGGTGCTGAAGTGGGATGCAAGGAATGAAGATAAAGGCAAGCACGGAAAGTTCAAAAATCTGTGGAAAGGTCCTTTCAAGATCGCAACATATAGGGGTCAGAATGCCTTTTTTATGAAGGAAATGAACGGGGAAGATTGTCCTGGAGGGCCGATCAATGGTCGGCTGCTCAAGCGGTATCACTGTTGATCTATTAACGCTGCTTTGATTGTCATTGTAAATACCATTTTCATTTCAGTTTGATTTCAGTCTGTAAAGTCAGTTTTTGAGTTATTTCAATGTCAAGTTTGAGTCAATTTCTTGGTTATTCCAGTTTTATAAATAAGTCAGAGTCGTGTGCTGTTTATCAAAATGATGACTCCATAGCCCAATGGACAAAAGGCACTGTCTAGCTCCTCCAGAGATTTGCTGTTCTTGGCACCTCCAAGGAGCTACCATCCCCCATTGGATCTAATGTTAGAGTCGGTCTGGTCAGCCCTTCATCAGAGATCAAAACTCTTTGTGCATTTCAATTTTAGGTGTCCCGCTCCATTCACTCAGCTGCATTTCTCTAGGGACTGTTGGGTGTGGAGCCTGATTATCTTCTATATTCAAAGGTATCGCCACATTGGACCCCAGTTAACGCCGCCCGTAAAATATTCGTTGCAAGGGGGGTCCAGGGGGGGCGGCTGTGACCTTTGGGAGCCCCCCCCTGGCGGGGGGTTTCGGGGGCAGCGCCCTCGAAGCTAAAAACAACTGTAAAATTGCCTTGTAAAATTATAGTAATTTCTAGTCAATTTGGGTCGTTCATTAGGCAGAGGATCTGACAGTAGAACTTATGTTTAGTTTAGGGTTTTTTGCCCTAGAAGGCAACCCCTCTCTTTGTATGAGGGCATTGTATTTGAGCCTGTATGATAGATGTGTATTCTGTGAGCGGGAAATAGAGAGGTGAGACTGTGAGAGAAAACAGAGGATATTGCAGCGGATCTGCTGTAGGTTGTGTCTCTTCATTTTGCTGGATAATAAAAAGGAAGGATTAGCTGTTCGGGGTGGACGTAGCCCAAACTGGGTGAACCACGTATATCTGTGTCTCTCTTGTTTTATGCGTTTTCTATGTTTATATTTCTGCAATATTTTATGTGTTCCATTGCTCCATAATATATAATTTTCTAAGAACTGGTATCAGAGCTGAAGGTCTATTTGGCTGATAAATTCGTAGGAAAGAAGGGTTCCTGGTTCGAGTGGGAGCAATGGCGGAAGATGGTAAGTTTAGGGTCGAGAAATTTAACGGCCAAAACTTCTCACTGTGGAAGATGCAGATGGAAGATTATCTGTATCAGAAAGATCTGTACCTACCATTGGGCGGAAAAACAAAGATGTCGACGGGTATGACAGATGAAGAATGGAACCTTCTCGATAGAAAGGCACTCGGAACAATACGGTTGTGCCTCGCTGCATCAGTCGCCTTCAACATTTCGAAGGAAACAACGACAGAGGGTTTGATTCAGGCGTTGTCGAAACTATATGAAAAACCCTCGGCCTCAAACAAGGTATTTCTTATGAAACGGTTATTTAATATGAAGATGTTGGAAGGTGGATCTGTTGCAGACCATTTAAATGATTTTAATACAGTTACAAGTCAGTTAAGTTCTGTAGGGGTAAATTTTGATGATGAAGTTAGAGCTCTGTTATTCTTGTGCTCATTACCAGAAAGTTGGAATGGTTTGGTAATGGCCATTAGTAACTCTGTTTCTGGATCTAGTACTTTAAAGTTTGATGATTTTGTCGGTGCTATCCTTAGCGAGGAAATGCGACGGAAAAGCTCCGGTGAGACATCGGGAAATGCTTTGAGTGCAGAGTCTAGAGGAAGAAAAATGGAAAGAGGAAAGAGCTTAGGATATCGCAGTAAATCAAGGAAAGGCAGATCCAAGTCTAGATCGGGGATAGTGTGCTAGAAATGTGGAAAGAAAGGACACCTAAAGAAAGACTGTAGATCTCGGAAGGGAAAAGAAGGAGATGCACAGCAAGAAAGCAATCATGAAGCAAATGTGACAGGTGAGGTGTTACAAGATGCTTTGATTCTTTCTTTCAAAAATATTACTGATTCCTGGGTGGTAGATTCAGGGGCTTCATTCCATGCCACACCTAATAAGAAATACTTTCATGACTATGTTCAAGGATATTTTGGACAAATCCGTCTGGGTCATGATAAACCCTGTAAAATCGTTAGAATGGGTAAGGTTCTTGTAAAACAGCAGAATGGAAACCAATGGCTATTAAAGGAGGTAAGGCATGTTCCAGATCTAAAGAAAAATCTGATTTCAACAGGGCAGTTAGGCGGTGAAGGTTGTGTGACAACTTTCATAGATAAAGCTTGGAAGGTCACCAAAGGAGCCTTGGTAATAGCAAAAGGCGAAAAGGTTGGTACATTGTATTTATGCAATGGTATTTCTAACTCTGTTAATGCTTTAACTTCCAAAGGAGCAGATGCAACATTATGGCATCATAGGCTCGGACACATGAGTGAAAAGGGGATGAAGATTCTTCACTCAAGGAATTTGTTGCCAGGTTTGAAGAATGTTGATTTGGACTTCTGTGAGAATTGCATTTATGGAAAACAGAAGAGAGTCAGATTTCTCAAAGTTGGGAAAGAAAAGATGAATGAAAAATTAGAGCTTCTGCATACAGATGTATGGGGACTTGCTCAGGTATCATCTCTCGGTGGCTGTCGTTATTATGTTACTTTTATTGATGATGCAACTAGAAAAACTTGGATTTATTGTATTAAGAATCAATCTGATGTATTTGATACTTTCAAGAAATGGAAAGCTTTGGTTGAGATTGAGACAGGAAAGAAATTGAAGTGTCTTAGATAAGACAATGGAGGTGAATATTGCAGAAAAGAGTTTGATAGGTACTGTTCAGAGCATGGAATTTGCAGAGAGAAGACAGTTCCAAGAACACCACAAGAAAATGGTGTGTCAGAAAGGATGAACAGAACAATCATGGAGCGTGCAAGGTGCATGAGATTGCATGCAGGATTGCCTTTACAGTTTTGGGCAGATGCTGTAGATACTGCTGTTTATCTAATAAACAGAGGGCCTTCAAGTTCCTTGGATGGTGGTGTTCCAGAGGAAGCATGGACAGGTAAAAAGGTAAACTACTCTATTTTAAAGCCTTTTGGTTGTGAGGCCTTTGTCCATATTGATAAAGAAAATAGAACAAAGCTTGAGGCAAAGTCAAAGAAATGTACCTTTATTGGATATGGTGTTAATGATTTTGGTTATCGCTTATATGATTATGAAAATCACAAAATCATTAGGAGCAGAGATGTAATATTCAATGAAAAGGTCTTGTATAAGAATCAGTTGCAGGAAAAGAAACAGGAAAAGGAAAACAAGGAATACGCAGTTCTTGATGAAATCACTAAAAAAGTAAAGGTGCCTGAAAATAATAATAATCAACAACCACAACAACAGAAACCACCACAACAACAATAGGCACCCCAAACAGCTGAAAGTGGTGTTAGAAGATCTACCAGGATAAGTAGACCCCCTAAACGATACTCTCCTTCATTATATTATTTATTGTTGACTGATTTCGGTGAACCCGAATGTTATGAAGAAGCAATGCAGGTTGAAAGCAGGAAGAAGTGGGAGGTAGCCATGGAAGAAGAGATGGACTCCTTAATGCATAACCAGACTTGGGATTTAGTCAGGTTGCCTGTAGGAAAAACTACATTGAAGAATAAATGGGTTTACAGACTGAAGGAAAAAGATGGAGGAAAACATAGGTATAAAGCTAGACTTGTGGTGAAGGGGTTTGCATAGAAGAAAGGTATTGATTTTGATGAAATATTTTCTCCTGTTGTTAAAATGACTTCAATCAGAACTATTTTAAGTCTTGTAGTAGCTGAAGATTTGCATCTTGAGCAGTTAGATGTAAAGACAACCTTTCTCCATGGGGATTTGGAGGAAGAGATATATATGCAGCAGCCACAAGGATATGAGGTGAAAGGGAAGGAGAAACTAGTGTGCAGGTTGAATAAGAGCTTGTATGGCTTAAAACAGGCTCCAAGGCAGTGGTATCTAAAATTTGACAAGTTTATGTCTGAACAAGGTTATACTAGATGTCACTCTGATCATTGTGTTTATTTGAAAAAGCAAAATGATGGCAGCTATATTATATTGTTATTGTATGTAGATGACATGCTTGTTGCAGGATCTAACATGCAGGAAATAAATGTGCTCAAAAGAAAATTGGCAAATTCATTTGCAATGAAGGATTTGGGAGCTGCAAAACAAATCCTTGGTATGAGAATAACTAGAGACAGGAAAAATCGTAAATTAACATTGTCTAAGAATGAGTACATACAAAAGGTGTTGAAAAGATTTAACATGCACAATGCAAAACCAGTTAGTACACCTTTTGCTAGCCATTTCAAACTTAGCAAGGAAATGTGCCCAAAGACACAAGAAGATATGGATTATATGTCTAAAGTTCCATATGCATCAGCAGTTTGAAGCTTAATGTATGCAATGGTCTGCACAAGGCCTGATATTGCACATGCAGTGGGAGTTGTAAGCAGGTACATGAACAATCCAGGAAAGGAACATTGGATGGCAGTGAAATGGATTCTCAGATATTTGAAGGGTACCACAAATCAAGCATTATGCTTTGGTGGTTCAAACATCTCCCTACAAGGATATGTTGATGTAGATATGGCAAGTGACAGAGATAACAGGAGGAGCACTACAGGATATGTATTTACTGTTGGAGGAACCGCTGTCAGTTGGGTTTCAAAAATCCAAAGTGTTGTTTCACTTTCAACAACAGAAGCAGAGTATGTTGCTACTACAGAGGCTAGTAAAGAAATGATTTGGTTACAAAGGTTTATGTGTGAATTGGGTAAGGAGCATGATATGGGCACATTATACAGTGATAGCAAAAGTGCCATTCATCTTGCAAAGAACTCAGCATTTCATTCCAGGACTAAACACATACAGCTCAAGTACCATTTCATACGATCAGTGTTGGAAGATGGAGAGTTGAAGCTGGAAAAGATACACACTAGCCAGAATCCTGCAGATATGCTAAAAAAAGTTGTAACCAGGGAGAAACTGAGAATATGTTCAGTTTCAATTTGTCTTCAAGGATGACGATGAAGATGAGAAACAACCAGGTCCAAAGAGGAGTCATTGTCCAGCAAATGGAGCAGCGGTGGAGTTGCTACAATTAGTCTCCAAGTGGGAGATTGTTGGGTGTGGAGCTTGATTATCTTCTATATTCAAAGGTATCGCCACATTGGACCCCAGTTCGAAATGGGGGCGGTAACACTGCCCGTAAAATATTCGCTGCAAGGGGGGTCCAGGGGGGGCGGCTGCGACCTTTGGGAGCTCCCCCCTGGTGGGGGGTTTTGGGGGCAGCTGCGACCTTTGGGAGCTCCCCCCTGGTGGGGGGTTTTGGGGGCAGCGCCCGCGAAGCTAAAAACAGCTGTAAAATTGCCTTGTAAAATTATAGTAATTTCTAGTCAATTTGGGCCGTTCATTAGGCGGATGATTTGACAGTAGAACTTATGTTTAGTTTAGGGTTTTTTGCCCTAGAAGGAAACCCCTCTCTTTGTATGAGGGCATTGTATTTGAGGCTGTGTGATAGATGTGTATTCTGTGAGTGGGAAATAGAGAGGTCAGACTGTGAGAGAAAACAGAGGATATTACAGCGGATCTGCTGTAGGTTATGTCTCTTCATTTTGCTGGATAATAGAAAGGAAGGACTGGCTGTTCGGGGTGGATGTAGCCCAAACTGGGTGAAGCACGTATATTTGTGTCTCTCTTGTTTTATGCGTTTTCTGTGTTTATGTTTTTGCAATATTTTATGTGTTCCATTGCTCCATAATATATAATTTTCTAACAGGGACATGCCATGATCTGACGGAGAAAGTCATGCTAGTCATTTTCCCTCATGTCTGGCCCCTTCTGGTTCAGGTCTTTGTCCATAATCACTGAAATTCATGATAATCAAGGTCTGGTCATATTACAGGACAAAGTCATCTGTTATGTTTGGGTCTAGGAAATCATCAATTTGGTCTTTGAAACATGTCCAGAACAAGCCATGCAGGCCAGAGGGAGACCTTATACAGCTATGGTTCAGAAAGCTTCATCATCACCTGAAGAGATTTCGACTCTTCTTCAAAACTCTGTTTTGAAGAAAAGTCAAACAAGGTCAATTATGACAAAATTTTCCAAAAAACTGCCAGTTGACTTTTTCAGATGCAGTCACGGTTTCTATGGCCAAATTCCCAGTCACACAGTCCCCGCAAAGAAATGCCAAAAATCCCATCATGAGAGCCAAAATTTCAAAGAAAAAATGAAAATCAGGGTGTTTTAAAGTCAATGAAAAAAGTGCAAAACATAAACATTAGAAAGTGGGTTTTCAAGGAAGAAAAAATCAAACCCATCACTCCCAAGCCTATATATACTTGTTTTTGCCCAAATCAAAGCCATTGTGCTCTTGCAAAACTTGGAGAGACATTCCAAAGGTGAGAGAGCAAAATCGTGAGAGTTTGGGTGAAGGAGAGTTGGTTTTCAAGGAGCGCGGCGCATACACCACGGAGCGTGACGCACACAGAGGGTGCGGCGCACACGCAGCCTGCCCACCATTCAATTTTTGCAAGGGCCCGATGCACACCCAGCGCGCGGTGCACTGGGCTTGGCACGCGACGCACACAGCTAGGCGCATAAAAATTTGCCAAATCTACTTCAAATCTCGGTGGAGGCTAGCAAACAAGAGGTAGGCCCAGTTGAAAACCTCTTCTCCGTCAATTTTGTCTATGCTTTGGGGTTTGTAAGATGTTTAATGGTACCCAAAAGCACAATGTCCATCCATGGAAAAAATCACCAAGGAAAGCGATAAATGGGGTTGCAAGTTTGCGATGATGCCACCAAGGTTCTGCTCCCCTCCCGTTGTCCCCTCACTCCTCATCGTTCCTACCTCCATTCCATCATGTTTCCTAAGGAAACCACCCTAAAACTGCCACTAAAACCCTCCCCCTTGTTTTTCAAGCAAATTTGGGTGAGTTTACAGTGCGCGGCGCACACACGAGGTGGTGCGGCGCACTGGGAGCCCGGCCATAGTGTAAATATAACACTGGCGCGGCGCATACCCGGCGCGCGGCGCACTGGGCAGAGTGCGCGGAGAACAGACATATAAGCCGAAAAAATTACTAAATTGCCCAAAATTTTTGTGAATAACCCTCAAAATTGTAGAGGTAGCCCAACTACCTTCACCATTGGCATTTAACTTGAAGAGGAATGTGATTTTGATGACCATGAATCAAATGAATTTTTAAAAATAAAAGTAAAACAAAGATGACACAAAGAAGGTCAAGAAGCTAGGGTTTTGCTACAGTGACATTATTGCTAAAGTATGATCCTACCCTACCTCTATCAGCAAATTCCCCTATAGCAGTTTCCCCTAATAATCACCCTAGCTCCACTGTAATCATATCCATTTGTTCCCTTTATTCCTATAGATCAAAATATCAAAACCCTACCTCATCAATACTATACCCAAAACAATCCCAAATCACTGATAAATCTCTCCGTCTAGCCCCTATTCCCTTTTCATCATTCCTCTCCTAATACTCCCTATTTTATTGTCCCCTTGGTGACAAATTTTCAGAGCATCTATCAGTTTCATTGGATTCAGAGGGCAGCATAAAACTCAGGGTGGAAGCAGCAATAATGGCATCAGAAGTTTCATCAGAGTATGAGGAGGGGACCCATAGTGGCACATCTTCAGGAGAGAGGGCCCATAGGAGACATCACCGGAGTGGTAGACATCTTAGAGATGAGCCAAACACCCTCACTGAGCTGCAGGCATGCCCGCTTGCCATGTCTTGTTTCCAGCACTTGGAATGCTATGAATTTTGTCAAAGGGTGACAAATGTCAGAGTCCATCATGAGTTGGCCCGTCTTTTTGCACTTCATCTACAAGGAGGTCAATCTGTCCTGGCTGGGGTCACTTTCACATTAACACCGGAACCATATCAGTGGCAACAGGAATACCGAATGTTGGGGAACAATGGCATAAGAAAAAGAAGGTGGAGAGGCATCACTATGAGCCTTACATCAAGAACAGCTATTTGAGCCAGCTCACCAGAGTTTTTCCATTCAAAATTTTGAGGGATGAGTATGCCCCACTCATGAGATTGATCATGAAGTATTTCAGTTGCGAGGGGAGGTTTTCACGCCTTTATGCATATCACATCAGGTTTCTCATGCACTTCACCCGGGTACGGATGATGAGCCTCCCATTTTTCATTTGCAACAACATTGAGAAGATGAAAAACTTCATGCAGCGCAAGACCCCTCGACAGCAGCTAAACAGTGTCTATCATTTTGCTCTCATTCGGATTTTGGTGGACCATCAGTTGGGATTGCAGGGTATTGCTTGGGAGGACTTCATCTCCCGTGATTTCTTCAGCACTCCACCATTGGTATCAGAGGCAGAGCATGAGGTGGGGGGTCCTCCACATCAGTTTGAGCACCATGGGACTGCCACCATGCCAGTATACATCACATACCAGAAGGGCAGTAGACCGTTGTTTGCAGCAGCAAAGCGAGTGTTATCTCCACCCAGGGTGGAAGGGGCCTTGCTTCCGACATCAACATCACAGGAGCAGGGTAAGGGCAAGGAGCCAGTGTAGGAGGAAGGGCCATCAGGTGAGCAAGAGACCGAGTTTGTTCTCCTCCAGGATGATGAGACAGATGCAGAGCCAACAAATGCAGAGCTTATAGAGATCATCCAGGAGCAGAAATCAGAGATTGAAGACTTGTCCATTGATTTAGAAAGGGCCAAGTGGAACATGAACTACCTGGAGCGGAGAAACAAACAACTTGAGGACCAACAGACGATCATGGAGCTGCAGAACATCTGTGAGCATCGCCAAGCAACTCAAAGAAGAAGGGTTGTGTTCACATCTTTGGAGCAAGCAGTCAATGAGGATCGGGAGGCCAACCTTGAGAGGGTCAACATGCATTTGGAGAGGCTGCTGGACAAAGATAATCAGAACCTTGCTATATTGAGACACATGACTTTCCGTTATAGGTGCGGAACATGAGTGCACAGGCCTGGATAAAGAGTTTAAAAGCAAAGTTGAGGCAAGCAACAAGAAGGGTAAAGCGGGAAAAAGAGAAAGATAGGCTTAGAATCTTGGCTGACGCTTCGTTGGCTTAGCATGGCACCCCATAGAGATCCTCCAGCTCAAATTTCAAAAAATTTGGGCAAATTTTGGTCACTTGAGAAATTTTTGGACAAAAAACAGGAAATTCCTCCCCAGTGGCGCGACGCTAAAATTCTAGGGCTCCAATCGAGGAATGGCTTGCATATTTAGATTCAGCATTGAAAATTATGACTACTGGTGTCCGGGCAAGAAATTTTGACAAGATCTGGGTCTCCTAAAGGTCAAAAAACACCCAAAAATGGCCTCTCTGCCACTTTTTTGATACACAGAAAGCAGTCTTGGGAGAATGAAGATTTGGAGGGGAAAATGAGCACCAAATTTGGAAATTCTAGTGGGGTTAGAAAGTAGACAGGACGGGCTTTCCAACAAGCCCACTTGAGCACATTTTTGATGCCTGCAAGTGCCTCGAAACAGGGTCCAAATTGGCGCGACACACAGAGAATTTGGCGCGGCGCACGGAGAAAAAAATTGCCAATTTGCTCCCGTTTCGCGAAATTTCGTGTCGCGACTTCTCCAAGTGGGCCCGATCATCTACACTTCGGTTTTTTGGCACTGAAGGTGGCATTGAAATATTTTTTTCTCCAGATGGGCTTCTATCCAAGTGGCGAAGGAAGGCAAACGGTCACCCCAATGCCAAATGTCACGTTTGCAACGCTGCACCTGTAGCTGATGGTTGGCTCTCCATCTCCATTTCGCCATGATTCGAGTAACTCCCCAACCCTTGGGCGTTCTATCTCTTCCTCACACATTCTATATATTGTATGCAAGTTATTTGCAAAGGGTTGGCTGGCTTGTAACTTCTGGGAGACTGTGGGAAAGAAACTCTGTTTCTTCGCTGTGTATTTTTGACAGAGAATTAATGAAAGGCAGCAGCTCTGTTTCATGAGATTCTTGTGGTTGTGAGTGTAGAAAATGTGTTCTTATGTTCCATATGTATCTTGTTATGTTTCATAATTCAATTCACGTTTCATTTTAGTGAAATTTTCTAAGTGAGATTAGGTAGAATTCAATTTATATTGCTCTGCCTGTGGGAAAATTTCATGTACAGTGTTATTCTTCTATTGAAAAGGATTCATGCGACTATGCCCTTTCAACTTTCTTAAGCAATATTTCCATTTCGTGTTACCTTAAACTGAAATTGCTGCTCTTTCCGCCTACCTTGCCTCACGGAATAATCTGTGCCTTCATATTCAATTCTATGTTCTTTGCTGAGCGCTAGTCCCATAAACATCCCAGAAGCTCGGTCATTCATAAAATTGTTTCCAAAATCCCTTTTCACTTACTAGCCTAAGGTAAATATTGCATTGTAAGTCATCTCAGACCATTTTTGCTTATCCATTCACTGAGCGTGACTCAGAGAGAGCCCTCTCCTACTTTGGTAGGACTAGCTACCAGACTGAGCGTGGTTTGTGGTTACCCTAATTTTTGCCTTCCTTTAGCCTGAGGCAAATTTAGGTGCTAATAGCGTCAATACAAATGTCATTCTGAAATCTCCTTAACAGAGTATTCTTTACAAAATAGATAAACAATTCTTTCTACTACCTCCCAGCGTACATGCAGAGAATTGGCTTTATATAGAGCCTGGCCCTCTAAAATATAGCAACAATTGTTTATCTAATTAATTAAGAGGATCTATGTAATCTGCCCAGTGAAGCTAGAGATATTCTCGATGGCTAACTTACCCAATCTGCACAACAAATTCTTGGCAAACTTGGAGAACGCAATTCTTGAATTCTTGGTTGGTTGAGGTGGGTGGTTGATTGGATGAGTTTTCCTTCTAGATCTTCAACCCCCATCCTCCACATGGCTGCAAAACTGTTCATAACCGAACACGAATCGTTTAGTCCCGAAACCGAGTCGTTCAACGATTATGTACTTAAGAATTGTTTTGACCTTAACTTCCTTTTGATGATGAATTTTGCCGAACGGTTCTGGGTTATATGAAAGAGGGTATTTTGAGCACGATGCAAGTCTCAAAATGTTGAGATTCTTCACCATTTGATAACAAACTTCATATTTTCACCTACAACAATTTCATTCCGTACTCAACCTTGTAGTAACTAGTTTAACTAACTTGTGAAGAATTTCGGCGATGGAACCTTCCGACAAAGTAACTTAGAAAAACCATCATTAGAAAATCCTGGAAAAATCATCTTTAATCATAGAATAGTCAAGAAAACTAATGATAACCAACCATAGAGTGTAGGATATGTATTTGGCGGCAAGTTATGGAACTATAGTACGAAATGGGTTAAAAGTACATGAATATAGATTATGAATGGTGGTATTGTATGATGAAAACATGGGCATATTTAAGGCCCAACACTCTATTTGAAATAATAATGTCAAGGAAAGGGAGGCTGCCATCGATTTCATATTCAATAGTAAACTTTATGGAACTAAGAAAAAGGAAAAAAATCAACCCTCATGTATAGTATATGATGAAATATATTACATATCTTAGGATCTGTTGCATACAAGTGTTTGAAAAACCATTCAAAACCTTTAAGTTCACCAACAATAATGTAGTAGAGAGAATATTTCCTCTTGAGCCTTCATAATGTGGTGTCGTTGTCTTTTCTAGCAGAGGTAAATCGAAAATATCACCATTGTCCTCATCTAGATAATTGACCAACCAAGCAAACAAGTCCTGGATCAATTCATTTGTTCAATCATCTTGAATTATGTTATTATTGGAATCTTCTTCCATATGATCATTAACTTGATCTTCAATATTCGATCCATGTTCCTCTATTTGTACAACATCATTTCTACTACTACTTGGAACATTCAGACACCTAGGGGGCCAACTTGACTTTATAATTACGAACAATCATGCAAAATTAGTCTACATAACAAATATTATAATGATATAAAATTTTACAAATACGATTAATATAAAGACAATATATAATGAATATATAACTTACCAAGGGGCATTATTCCTCCGGTCCCCCTTCAATGTGACCATGTCTCTTGCAATGTCTTTTAGTTGTTTTTTAAAACTCTTACAAGATGTAAGCTCCCTCATTTAGTGCAAGGGAAATAACATCTCCCATCATCCCCTTGAATTTTTCCATACTAATATTTTTTACCATTCTCCCTCACAAAAAAATATGCGATGATTATGTTATAAAATTAAGTGGTGAACTAGATCTATTATATTTTTGTAATGATATATATATATGTGTGTGTGAGATTTTATCTCGACAATAAAACCTTATAACTTTTCAGAATGATTGTAGTTATAGAAAAAATGCTGCAACATCTCTTAAATGCAATATATTTATAAATCTATGTACCATCTAAATTACGACTTTCATTGACCAACTTTGACCAGTCAAAAAATTTGACAAACCATTTGAATATCTCAAAAAATTATAAGGCCCTCGTCATAACTTCCTTTTTGTTGGTCTTGTGATGAATTGGGAAACCATCACAAGACTAACGATATCAAGCTAGTTCTTCGTGTAGAAATGGCAAGAAATATTCTACTACTGATGAATTCGAACATAATACAAGAGATACAAATTTCTTCTACAATATACGGAATAGAAAATCACAAGATAGAAACAAATGCAATGACATGCAACCATCAAAACCTAAGGAACAAAATGATTTTACAGAGGAACCCAACTGGGAAAAACCCCTCCGATGCTTTTCATGAATCATATGAGAGTGAGAAAGTATTACAATGTCTTGCTTCAATTATGAAGCACACCCTGCAGTGTAAACCTATTCTCATGTTGAATGAATATCTTTGACCAACACTTAGCCTATTCAATCCCCCAACTTCTCCCATTTCCTTGCGCAATTCCAAGGGAATTGATCACCTACTTAATTACCAAGCTTGTACACTCAACTAGTATACAATTAATAATTACAATGTGTCTTTTCCTCCAATCAAGCTATGCAATTCGAATTACATGCATGTCTATGGCCTCACATGTTGCTTAACTTGTATCCATCTACTCAGCCTCTGTTGAGATGAGTGCCATATACCTTTGTTTCCTGCTATACCAAGAAATAGCTGCAAACTAACATTGAAGATAGCCCTTGAAGTACACTTCTTGTCTGATGGGATCCCTGCCCAACCCAATATACATAAGTGTTGGAGCTTCGCACCGTCTATCCTCATGTACTATAACCCATAATTAGTTGTGCCTCTGAGGTATCTAAGAACATGCTTTGTTTTTTTCCAGTGAATCTTGGTAGGCTTCACCATAAACTGAATCAGTTGATTAGCTACATAACATATGTCGAGCCTCATGTTCACTAGATACATCAAGGACACCTCCAACTATTTGTAAATGGTAGCATATACTAATTCTCCGGAAGAAGCATCCTCCCTCCAGTTTGTAGCTAGAGGTGTGTCCATAGGATTGTATTCCTGCATATAAAATCTCTAAAGTATTTCAGAGGAATACTTCCCCTAACTCAGAAACAACTCTCCATCTCCCTACCGTACCTCCAAACCAAGGAAGAAATGCATCAAGCCCGTGTCCTTCATCTTAAATTCTCTTGCAAGGTCCTCCTTGCAAGAGTGGATCAACTGCTCATCCCCTGTAAGTATTAAGTCATCAACACACAATACCAAGATAAGCAACCTTCCATATACCACAATGTGATAGAGGTTGGCATCTGCTTCACTTTTGGTGAATCCCAATCCACTGAGATATGTGTCAATCCAAGTGTACCATGCTCGAAGTGCCTGTTTGAGACCATAAAGGACTCTCTTGAGTCTGTACACATGTGTCTCCCTATCATATTTCTCAAACCCCTCAGGCTGCTCTATGTAAATCTCTTCCTCAACCACTTCATTGAGGAAATCAGTCTTCACATCCATCTGGTGGATCTTCCACCCCATCTGTGTAACTAATACTAGAATGGATGTGTTTGAGGAATATCTTAACATAGGGGAAAATGTTTCCTCATAGTCAACTCCCTCTACTTTTGAGAAGATTTTGGCCACTAATATGGCCTTGTAGTTCTCAATGCTCCCATCAGCTGCATGCTTCACTTTGTAAATCCATCTGAAACCAACCACTGACTTTTTCTCTGGTCTCAACACCACCTACCATACACTTTTCTTCATGATGGATTCATACTCCTCCACCATGGAATCAACCCACACTGGTTGAGATATTTCTTCTTCAAATGAAGAAGGCGCTGACTCAATGAGTTATGTCATGATTGCAATATACCTAGTGTATCTGTCTAGTGACCTCCTCTACCTGCAGAAGGATGTAGGAGCTCCCACATGCTCCCATGCATATTGTAACAACCTATCATCCTCTCTGGTTCTCTTCATCCATTAGTCCAAAAATTCAAAAATGGGATACATCTGGATTCTTCCCAGAGAAAGCTTCTTCGGGTGTGATCATGCCAAGAATTCTATGAAGGTTCATGTTCTGCAAATAAACTATGGCGTTGCATGCTTCTACCCATAGATGTAATGGAATCCCTTGATCATGCAACATGGCTCTTACTTCTCCCACTATGATTCTATTTTTCCTTTCAGCCGCCCCATTTGTTATGGGTTATGAGGTGCTATCAGTTATCTTCTAATACCCTATTTAGCACAAAATTCCTTAAAGGTGTTACATACAAATTCTCCTCCATTATCACTTCTCAAGGATTTTAATTTATGACCAGTCTCCTTTTCAACAAATTCTTTGAATTTAAAAAATTTGGAAATAACTTCATCCTTTTTCCTCATGAAGAAGATCCAAAATTTTTGAGAAAATTCATAAAAAAAAATCACATAATACATGTGTTTCGCTGTAGATGTGTTAGAAAATGCTCCACATAGATTAGAGTGGACTTGCTCCATTATTTATCCAACTTTTCTATCTCAGCCCTCGAAGGTGGATTTTACATATTTCCCTAGTGTGCATCATGTTGGTCAAGGGTGCATTTCAGGAGTCTAGGGGTAATCTACTACAAGATTTTTAAGGCCCCATGGTGTAAGTGTCCCATGCGCCTGTGACAGATTTGTCCAACATCTCAACTTTTCACATCTTCTTCCTTACTACTCAGTGTAGCACAATAATCCACCTAAAGTTTGTAGAGATTTTTCACTCTAACTCTAATCTGTTTCACTTGCCCCATTGATACATTCTTCAGAAAATATTTTCCCTTACTAAACACAATATCATAATCTCTGTCCTCCAGTATAGATATAGGAATCAAATTATTCTTCAACCCAGGTACATACATGACATCTTTCAGATCAAGATGGGAGCCTGAATCCCTCTTAAAGGTGATAGTACCAATTCCTCTGGTACTATACCTCCCATCATCTCCAAGTTCTATGTGTATATGGAGATCATTCTCCTCTAGGCTACTAAAAAATTCTTTACATCTCGTCATATGAAATTAGGCACCAGAATCTAGGTACCACACACTCCCCATTACAGTGCTTTCCATGCATGAAATCAAGGTGAAGTCGAATTCGAATTGTGAGGTGAGGGCTTCACCTCCTGCTCCTCCTGAAGCCTTCTTGTTGGATTTCATGAGTGGACACTTGGTTGTATAATGTCCAAATTCATGGCATTGAAAACATATTATCTTGTTGAGGTACTTATTCTTGCCATTGTTTTTGCTAGAATCAGGCTTGCCATGGGCCTTCTTTCCCTTTCCTACCAGGGAAAAAAATTCTTCCTCCTCGGATTTGGATGTTACTCCATCTCTAGTGTTCCTTCAAATTTATTCCTGCACCCAATTATACCAAAGTCTCTCCCAATTTGGTAATTTGTCCCTTCCATTTAAAGAGTCCAAGTAACTATGCTAGGATTTTGGAATGCCTAGGAGAGCTAGGCTCACTAGCTCAGAAGATGGTACATTTTCTCCAACTCCTCCAAGCTCATCTCAAACCTGAATGAATCTGGAGAGCTAGTGTAGAATGGTTTCATTTTTCTACTTTCAGATGTTTTTGAGCTTGTTCCTTAATGCCAATTTCCTTGCGTCACTGCTATTTTTGAATAATTTAGTGAGGGTATTCCACATAGAAAATGGAATCTCCTTGTCCTGTAAATTCGAGACTATGTGGTCTTTCACACCCTTCAAGATGATCCTCTTGGATTTTGCAGTATCCTTCTTCCACTTGGATAACTTATGTGCATCCGAGGTCGCTGGTTTTGCAATGTAAGTTTGGGTATATTCTAGCACTCCATTATCATCAAGTACAACTTCCATCATGTCCTTACAGGCTATGAAATTCGAGTTTCCCTCCAAGTCATACTCTAATTTCAATCCGTTGAATCTACTTTTATCACTGAATCTATAAATTGAAATTTATGAAGGAGAAGATCTATTGATTGGTTTATATTATGTTTTCAAGCTTTGACACCATGTAAAAATGGAAAGAAAATTGCTACTATTGATGAATTCGAACTGAATACAAGGGATACAGATTTCTTCTACAATCTGCGGGATAGAAAATCACAACATAGAAACACATGCAATGACATGAAACCATTAACACATAAGGAGCACAAAGATTTTACAAGGGAACCCAACTAGGAAAGACTCCTTCGTTGTTTTTCATTAATCATATGAGAATGAGAAACTATTACAATGTATTGCTTCAACTTTAAAGCACACCATACACTGTAAACCTGTTCTCATGTTGACTAGCTATCTCTAGCCAACACTTAGCCTATTCAAGCCCCCAACTTCCTCCTATTTATTTACACAATTAAGGAGAAATTGAGCTCCTAAATAATAGGGGAATTGTCTATTTCCTTGTATAATTCCAAGGGAACTGATCACCTACTTAATTACCAAGCATGTACACTCAACTAGTATACAATTGATAATTACAATGTGCCATTTCCTCCACTACAACTAGGAAATTCGAATTCTATGCATGTCTAATCTATTTTTAGTTGATTGACTAGTTAACTAGGAGATTAGTGAGTTAACAATAGTCATAAGTACTAACCTAACTGTTATAGACAATTTTGTGCCTTACAGCAACAAGCATGAATTGTCAATAATCCAAGGGATCCAAAGTTCCCTAAACATGATGTTCCTACCCCTAGAGGAACAAGGTCAGCAAACCAACAGCTCTCAGATCAGTTCTCCACCTGAAAACACTCAAAAACAAGCAATCCTGAAATCAAAGCAGGTGCTCCACTAGGCTTCTGCGCTGAAACACAACTGCTCCATGGTGTACCTGCGTTGCAAAGCAGGCAGAACAAAGCCCACCTGCGTTGGGCGAGTTTGGACATGTGGCACAGTGAGTCATTGCTTTGGAATCTTCCAAAAATGACACTTGGATCAGGTATTTCGCCTTGTGATGAGTCAGAGGCTTTGTTTCTCCAAGTGGAAGCAAGGTTCACCAAGTGGACTCAAGAACTGAAGATCAACTAAAGATTAACTGAAGAGAGAGAGGACACAAGGCAGCTACACATCAGTTGCAAGCTGACTCATCCTTTCTCAATTCATCTATATATTGAGCTCTCTCCTATGAGCTCAGGAGGCTGGAATTTTGTGCAAAGTAATGATATGCTGTTGGTTTCATTCTTGAGTTATTGGGTGATTGTTTGAGAGAGGTGAAGAAGAGCAATTCTTTCTGCTGGGAGGTGTTGCTGGGTTGGAGCCTGCAATGGTTGTAATCCTCTCAGAACCTTTATTTCTTCATTAATAAAAGCTATTGAGGTTCTTCTATGTGCTCTTGTTTCAATTATGTATTGTGATGATTGCATGTTTGGTTTACACTAATCCATGAACCAGTTATGATTGCATGCCTCTTGTAGTTTCCTTCTTTGTCATTGTGCAGGATCTCATTACAGCTGGGCAAGCAGAAGGACAAAGAGCTAGGAGCAAGCGGCCAAAGAGGAGAGTTTGGATTCGACATTAAGCGCAAGGCAACGGTTAGTGCTTTCTCCATCCTCTTTTGCTTTCATAAAGAAGTAAACCTTCAGTAGTTTGTTTTACAGTTGTTGCTAAGGAACTGTCACCCTTAGAGTGGGTTAGGGTCATCCGAGTCGGATACTTTTTCCTACAACACTAACCTTCAACTAATTCAATTAGTGATTATAGCTCAATTAATTGAGTTCAACTGGAAATAATTGAATTAGATTGTTAAATTTTAGGAATCACTACACGCACAACTCTAATCCAAACCTACAAACCTGAATTTACTGATCTAACTAAGTGACAAGGCCATGTCACTAACTACAATCCAAGTCATCCTGTTGACGTGTAAAATCAAATTTCGCCATTTGACTAAGGCACTAGTCAAATTAATCTTTTCTTGCTACATTTCTAACACTTTGTAAGACCAAAAAATGTAGCCATAATAGACCAAAAAAATGGCATTATTCTTGTAATTTTCGATGGTACGGTTGATTTTAGCCATATCATTGTACTATTTCGTTGAAATTTATTCCTAGATGTAGTAGTGTATCCATTATTTCACAATCATATGCTATCATTTGACCATAAAAACCATATCTAAGCTACAAATGTTACAAGTGGAGAGTTTCAAGGTAATAATGTCCATCTTTCTATATTTTTGTATATTTCTTTATAAAATCAATTCAAAATGTTATGACCGTGGAAACTGACATATTCTGCAACTAGTCTTCCTTTCTGTATCCAAATTGTAGGTTATCATATCTCCAAACATGGTCCAACAAAACTAAAAGCTGAGGGATGTGGAAAAAAGTAAGGGGGTGATTTTCCACCTATGGAACACATGTAAAAGAAATACACGTCATCATCAAAGCTTGATCAATGTCCCATCCAACCATTTTGAGTGGTGGACAAAGTAACATGGAAACACATAAGTTTTTTGGTGTAACATGATGGATCAT
Organism: Pinus tabuliformis; assembly: GCA_031772625.1. Classification (NCBI taxonomy): domain Eukaryota; kingdom Viridiplantae; phylum Streptophyta; class Pinopsida; order Pinales; family Pinaceae; genus Pinus; species Pinus tabuliformis. The sequence goes on along the minus strand of CM062808.1, from coordinate 777,036,471 downwards.
ATCCCACAAAATCAAGTCATGTAATCTACAAGAGAGATGCATGCTCTTGTTGCATCAAGAGACGTTCTAGAACCCAATATAGAAGTGATGTGTAGGTGTAATATAAGAAAAATTGTAAATATTTTCACATATTGGCTTAATATGTTGAATTCATATTAATATGTCCAATTTACAATACATAAAGGATTGGTAAACATTTGCATTTTAGTTAAAAGTAATATAGAGCCCAGTATGGGGGGGATGTTGTAGTGTCCGTAAAAACTTATAAGTAATACAAATAATAAAATTCAATTTGTTACATTGTAATTTTGTTTTTATTAATAGAATTATGAATACTATTTTAGATAAAAGATTATATATATTACATTAAAATATATAACTTATAATTAGAAACAATAAGTTAAATTTAATTAAATGCACATCAAAACTTTAATACTTACAATAAATTTACAATATAACAATATATTTGCAATAGATATTATTAACCCGTAAATAGGTTTTATTACAATACCATGGGCCAATACCATGGCTCATCAATACAATATGCCCATAAACCATCTCTCATTTCACAATCAAAATATTTTATTTGAATTTAATTTTATAACATTTTTTGATTAAATCTAAAAGAAAAAAATAATTATAATTACTTTTGAGATATATCTACACCTCTATCACATTAAAATATATCAGATATAAATAATAGCTATAAATTAAGATCCATTTAACCATATGAATTAAAATAATAATTTTGTAACCATATTTAAATTTCATTAATAAGCATATAAGACTTAATACTTAAAATATAACAAGGTTTTTAACCATGGATATTCACCCCTACTTTATCATGGATATTATTAACCATACTATACCATGGGCCAATATGATGGCTCATCAATACCAGCTACCCAAAAACCATCTCTTATTTCACAATCAAAATAATACTTACAATATAACAAGATTTTTAACCATGTTTTAACATGAATATTATTAACCATACCATACCATGGCTCATCAATACCACATGCTGAAAAATCACCTCTCATTTCACTCAGAAAGAAGTTTTCATCTTAAGAGATTTTATCCCTCTGATAAAGATGAATATCTCATATCAACAACTCAATCCTTTTAACCTCTCATTTCACTCAAAAAGAAGTTTTCATCTTAAGAGATTTTATCCCTCTGATAAAGTTATGAATATCTCATATCAACAACTCAATCCTTTTATCCTATACAATTTGTAATTTAGTTGTTTTGTCCTAAATTAAAGCAATAAAACTCTCAAACATTTATTGTCTTTTAACATTCAAAATATTTATGATTTCTGTAATGGAAGCAAGTCGTGTATGGTAATACTTTGCAATTAATATAAACGTTGTTATTATTTTATTTGTGTGTATGATGTACTATTTGTGGTCTATTTCAAAACTATAGTAGTAGACTTTTAACATGAGGTTACTTTAGCAAAACGTAACCCAACCTCGAAGGTTTCCTTGCGATTAGGATGTGTGTCTCCTTCATTTCTTGGCATGGTTTAATTTCCTTTCATTACAAATTGAATTTCACTTACTTGTAGAACAAAGTAGATTTGATTACAATTTATTATATCACCCTTTGGTATATTAGTTGAAGTGATTACATTATTGTATACAATAAATATATCTACTTGCTTTTTAAGCATCTGTATCTAATTGTTTGATTGAATCACAAGGATAGAACCCTATGTAATTTGATTGTTTGGTTGAATCAAAAAGATATAACCCTATGTAATATGCCAATGTGGAACCTTGTGTACCCTATGACACTTGTCTCAACTAAACCATTATAAGTTGATGCTCATTTTCATAGTTAAGTGTTAGGACAGGGTCCCATAGGGTCATTTTGGGGTTAAAAGCCCAAGTTTTGTATGTAAAGTGTAAAGCCTCCGCAATTTGTGGTCGCGGAGCGTGTAGATGTAAAGTGTCATAAAGGGTTTTTGCCCTTCTTTTATGTAAGTTGTGTCGGCTTTAAAAGATCCATCGATGGTCTGTGGACCATGGGACTGTATACAAAGGAGAGTCTTAGACGAGTCTAAGGCATGTAGTTGAAGTTGAATGATGATGAATGTAATGGGTCATTAGTGAAAAAAACGAAGAGTCTTAGAATAGAAGAAAGAATTTGCAACTGTGTGCACAGAGGCCTAGGGTAGAAGTCCGCAGCTGAGTGCACGGACCCTTGCAGCTGAGTGCATAAGGTAGTTAAAGTCTGTAAGAAGATATGAAGTACTAATAAAGAAGATTATTCTGGAAATATCTGTGTTTGATATATTTACTTATGTTATGAATAAATGCGGTTATGTTATGCTGAATAATGGGTTTATAATTTAATGCTATATTGATGTGTGAATCTCTATGTTTTACATTGTTATCTGTACGCGAGTAATAATATCTGTTTATGCGAGGAACATATTAATGCATATTGAAGTTGTTGGCTTGTTGGGGCCTGACCCAGGTTCAAAAGTGTTTTAGCCAAACAAACCCCGAAACTACCGGCCCTTTCGGCAATAGTTCGCGGAGCACGGACTGAGGTCTCACCTGAGGTAGTATGGGAGGGTGTTGGAACCAGGTTTCCGCACCCTAGGGATGTCTTGATGAGGTCTGGAAAGGTCGTGAACTAATCCTGCATGCTTGCGCTGCTCCGCGCAGCAATCTGACCTTCGCGTATCTCTATACAGAGTGTGAAGAGACGCTGCCTAGATCCTTTTCCCTTACGGTGTTATTATTATAGATCTGACTTAATTTTGTGGGCCCAATACTCTTATTTACTCATTTAACATTTATAACCAGTGTGCACAATCATAAGCTGTAAAGAGATGTAAGAAAATAACTGAAACATAAACACACAGATTAGATGCACAATATTCCAAATCAAATTATCTTTTATTAACCTTTCATTCCAGTACAATCCAATTCCACCCTGTACACTCAGCTGTAGGGGTCCGCACACATAGCTGAAGACTCTACCAGGCCTCTACGTGCACAGCTATAGAGCCTCTTCCTACTAGTACAACCCAAGACTCGGACTTACAGACTTAGAGCGAATATTCAAAAACCCATATCACTTAAGATCAATCCTTCACCAAAAGCTTACTTCTACACTTAGAGCCTCGCTCTATTTATACATTCCCATGGTCCGCGGACCATGGGTAGGCCGACTCACTCTATATTAAATTACAATATTTGAGGGCGGACAACCCTTTGACTTGACTCATTACAATTCGCGCTACGCGCATTTCACAGAACCTTTACAATACGATTACCAAAATTGTGGGCTTTAAGCCCCAAAATAGTTACGCAGGGGATCCGCTACCCAACAGGCCCCCAACACAATCAACGTGACTCGTCCTGAGTCACTCGGCTGGTGCGATAATCTTTGCATGAAGTTCATCCAGCGATCTCTGCGCTTTGCTTACATCCGCAGCACATTCTTCCATTGTCTGCTGTACCCGTTGTGCGCATATCTCCAATGCTTCATTGTTCGGTGCAATTCCTTTCCTGAGTGCATATACGCCCTGCATTTGTGCCAACTTTCCCTCGATCTTGGCGGTGACTGTGAATGCTTCCTCGAGCCAAGGCTAGATGCGTTCTTTAAGCATTGCTTCTTTCTGACGCGCGTCGTCCACCTGGGCCTCCCTCATCTTAGCCAGCCACTGAGTAAAGGCAACTGTTTGCACGGTCCTCGGACATTGTCGTAAGCCTGCTACAACTCCTGCGCTTTTGTCTCTAACCGTTGGAGCATTGGGTCTTCCTGAAGTGAAGTGACGGTGACGAGTGACGGATCTAGCAAGCCAGTGCAATCCTGTATGGTACACTCTATTGCTTCCAACCATGCTTGAATGGCGTGGTGCCGCTACTCTCTGACCTCCGGCGGTGTACAGGGCTGCGCCTTCAGCCTCAGCTCCGCAATCTTCAAGTTGAGGTCCAATTGGATCTTCATTGCTTCCTCCTTCACTTCACAGAACCCACTGGCCAATTTGTGGATCCGTATGTCTACTGGTAAGTCTGCTACAATCTATAGCTTGGGGACGCGGCGACATGCTTCCTCGACGATTTTCTCCAATTGTTGAGTTTGTGCTACTGCTTCATCACGTTGGAGGCTCGGCTGCTCGATGTTGATTCATTGTTCACTGAGCATCTTTAGCACATGTCCTTCCCTAGCGCGGAGCTCTGTTGTCGCTTCATCCTGTAGCTGGTATAATATTTCTCATGGAAGGGTAGCCAAGTTTAATCCAAGTCCCTTGAGCCGGCCTACCGCGGCTCTGTCCTGCGCGTTGTCTGCTATCAGTGCTCCTTCTGGCAGTGTGACGGTATTAGCCATTTTGGCCCGCAGCAGTTGCTCGGTTGATGATGTATCCGTAGCCCCGTAGGCAGCTACCATTCCTTGCTGTGGGGGCCACACCTGAAGTTATTGGAGTTGCATCCTAAGTGCCCCCAATACATTCTACTACTCCGTCATTGCCTCCTGGAGCGCCTCCCTAGTGACTTCGTGAACTATATCGCCGATGTTGCATAGGTCACCCTCGTTCAGTGTAATAGGCTTGCTATCCAACTTGGAATCTTTGACCTTCTTCTGTGGCCTAGTTCATTATGTCCCACGTGGCTGTTTCAATTGTGTAGAGGTGGTGCTTAGGTCCGCGCCTTCTATCGTATCATCTGCCCCATGCCCTGTGGTCAAGTTTGGGCCTCCTTCTTCCTATGTCGTAGCGGTCCCTACTGTTGCTGTCTTTTCCACGGTGGCCTTCGCTACCTCCCGGGACGCCCATACTTCTTCATCTAGACGTTCGTTCCACTTCTGTTATGCTAGAAACTTGGCAGTAGCCTTCTGTCTCTGAATCTTCGTCTCATCGTGCACCACCAGATCTAGTGTGCACCATTCCAGTGGCCATGTGTCTAGCATTGTGAACACAATGTCATCTATTATGATGAAGGGAAGTATGGTCCACCTCTGTTCTGGATCCTTCCGCGTCCTGATATACACATTGTGCATATCTGCTTTAAGGTCTGCAAAGCTATTTAGACTGTCGTACACCAAGGCAGATAGGCGTAGCCGTTTGTTGATCCACAGTTGTACGTTTGCCTCCATCAGTATCCAAAATATCTTGGTTTCTCGGATTTGCGTGGCATCCTTTGTAACCCATTGCGATGCGTATTTCACCGCCTCTGGCCTGTCCTAGTCCAGGGGAGGAAACTGACTACCCTCAGGCAATTCACTTGCAACCAACATCATGGATAAGAGAAACCACGCATAGTGGAAGGTCTTACCCTGTGCTTGGTCCTCCCTGTAGTTCATTGGGAACTCATCACAGAGGAACTGCGCCCAATTGAACCATACTCCTTCTGCGCATTTCTCAGCCAGCGCGATGAGCGTTGCTAGTACCTCATTGCCTCGACATTTTCTCATCACCTTTCTTGCCAGTAGCTGGGTAGCGACGCGGACCCTTTGTCCTAAATACTAGTAATAACGTACCCTCTCTACTTTTTCTCCAATTTATATTTCTTTTTCATGGCCTCCGTAATTGTCAAGTGTCCACTTGTGCCAGCTATTTCCACGGGGTCCCTTCCTGCACAGGGAAACCAAGAAATCCTATGAATGAGCTCCGCCCGATGACAGTGTGGAATTGATAGGAGGTGGAGTAGCTCGACCTCCTCCACCCCACGCAACCATGTCCGTGGCTGCGGTGTTGTAACGGCCCCCTCCATGCTTTGTTCCATCAACTGGCTAGTTTCTAAATGAGGAAACTTCTCATTATCCACGAGGTCCCAGTCTTCAAACTTCATAGTGGGAATGTGGCCCACAGGTGATCCTTCAAACAGAACCCCCTCGAGGAGGGATGGGGTGTTGGGCGTGCTTTTAATGGCATCCAAATATTTAGGTACCTTTAGCCTCCCTTTCCGTGGAGGGACATACTTGGGCAACTTTGCTGTGGTGCGTACTGGCTGGATGTCTTCTTCCATCTCTTCCTCTAGTTCCATCTCTTCTACAAAGGTTTGAGGATCCTCCTCCTCATCATCTCTCTCAATATTAACTGTTTTGCCCTTTTCTTCCATCGACAATTTGTTGAATCGCGGATTTCGCGGAGACAGATGGACCGGTCCTGCTACCTGTGCATCCTTCTTGGGTGTCGGCATCTGGGGCGATTTAGGGATTTCTGGTGCATCCCCTACTAGTGGCGTAGGACTCTGCGCGGCTCCCTTGGTTGTGGACATGATTCTGATTAGGGGCTCTTGTGTATCCTTCGGCAACGCTTCAAACCATGGACTTGCTCTTACAACCTCCTCATTCATCAGGTTCATGCCTACTTGATAACACAACAAATTAATTCGCAAAATGCCAAGGGTTGTTCAGTGGAGGGTCACTTGTGATTTATAGGCCCTTTTGAATTCAAATTCAACCATTCCCCTCGGATTCGGCTCATTAATGCGAGACCAGCGGCAGATAGTCCCAATTCTAGTTCTAACTCTATGTCTTAATTGCCCGCCGTCCACTCCTCGTTGTCTTAAATTGGCCATCTCGTCAGGAATAGTGACACAAACGGTCACTTTCTAGCCTATCCGCATGGCAGTGTAGTCCCTTGTGTGTGAATGCGACCTGTGTAGCATTCTGACCCTACGCGCAACGTCCATGTCACGTAGCTCCCATACAGACTTGTTTATAGTCCCACACCCTCTTTCAACTGTTGGGAGCGCTGAGACTGTGGTTCCTACGGATAGTAAGGTGGTTGCCCGACTGGTGCGGGGCTTCCACTTTTTTGCTAGCCCAGGTTGCGGTCACCCTTCAAATACCCTTGTGTTCGGTGGTGCGTCATGTTCTTCTTTGTATGGTACTCTCCCCTATTTAGTAAGGTGCGGTCGCAGCCATGATAGCAGGGTCGCAACTCCCCATGATGGTACGCTCCCCTGTTTAGTTTCTCGTGGCCTGCTTGTGCAACTTCAGTTTCTAGTTTGTTGATTTCTTCGTCCAATGCTACACTTCTCTTTCTCAGCCGTGCCCACTCATCATTGAGTACGCAAAGTTTCATGCTTCCTCGCCGAATGGCTTCTTGCAACTACCTAATTCCTTTACCCCTGTCCTTGCGTCCTGTCCCTACTGTGGGAGCTGTGGTTTGGGGATTCTTCTCTGTCCTCCTAGTTTCCCCTCTTCTTGTCACTGTTGAGGTCATTTCTGTGCTCCGGTTTTTGCTTATGGTCCTTGTTGGTACCATTTCATTGCCATCCTTTTCTTCTAGAAACACCATCATTTGTCTATCTTTTTCTTCCATAAACCCTCATATCCATCGAAATTGATTAATCAATAGCATTATAGTTGTTAGTTTACATTAAAATTAATTTGTGAATTTTTATGTTAGAAATTAGGAATTTTCAACAAAAAGATTATAGGATGTCATAACTTCCTATAAATGGTTTATGATGTGACACGTGGCATGAAAGGCAAGTCAAAGCAATGGATACAAACGTGATCTGTAATATACATGCATGGTGAAAAATTGAATCAACAACAAATCTAACGCTCCTGGATATGCGTTCAGCGCTGGTCAAACCCAGCCCCTTTGGTCACAAAGGCAGCAAAAAGCCATGGTTTCCCAAACTGATTTCGTTTTGCTTTTGGAAATCGGTTTAGATTAAAAAGGACAAAAATCACTCTTTTGTAAAAGCAGAAACATCTGCTTAATGTATGTACATTCGATTTAGATAGGAGATAGGCAGATAAAGACTATGTATTGTATTGTTTCAAAAACCATTATTATCTCTGTGTATTATTCCAGAACGCTGCTCTTGTATGTAATTTCAATCTTTAGAACTTAATTACAGTCACCGTTTTACTCCAACAGTGTTTATGCATTAATATTCTCATCGCTTGAAGTTTCTTCAGTGTGCTAGTGAAACATGGACGGGCCCTATGTGGAATTGGTATACTGTTAATTTCATTTCCATAGTGTTTTGAATTTGAATAGTGTGCATAGTGTTTAATGTTATTTTCATGTCTGTGAGTTTATTGATTTGATTAGAAATTCTTGTAAATGATATTTATGGTGATAGCTTAAAGATCTGATTGCTAGATCATTGAACAGTATCTTGTAAGAGATTTGATCGATCATTAGATTTCAAAGCATCTCCGTAGACTCTGTTTCCATGCATTTAAAATTCAGTGTGCTTTTGATTTTCATGAATGCTTAGTGTGTTAGCTATAAAGAGCTTTTGTGCATAACATCCTCGTAAGAGGGTTGAAAGCTCAGTCTAGCAATACGCTGTATCTTTAGGACAGTTAGATAAACTAGATGATAAACTAGATGATCTGAGTGCTAAAGTGTGAGAGGAAACATATTTTAACCTCCTGTAAAGGAGTGTTGTAACCTGTCACAGTAAACACTTAGTTAGGTAGCCGAGATCCCTTTAGGTCTATAGACTTTAGACGCGTGCCTCTAAGTTTACCTACCCTGGTTGATAATAAATCTAGTCTAATCTAGCACCCTAGATTGGCCACTACAATCCTATAGGCCCATCAAACTGCTGGTACACACAGGTCCTAATCCGTTCGTCCTTCCTGGTAAACTCTATTCATGATTCCCCGTAGCTTTGTGAATGCTCCGATATGGGGTATGCGTCGCTTTTCCTGCTGCCGCGTCGGGTTCTGACTTTTGATCCTTAGCCTGGGATGTGTTTGCATAGCATCCGTCTGCACTCATCGACACAGGTGGGCGCGCAAACTGCTTCACCCTGGCCGCACGGCTCGCGTTTGACGCTGGTGACTTCCAAACGGTAAGTGCATCTGTCTTTGGCATTCACGCCAATTCCCAATATTGTTCTAGTGTGTATTCCACCATTTCGCGGGTGTCGCGTGCAACGCCCGTTCTTGCACATCGTACGGCTGCTGTTCTGGTGCCGCACTTTTACATTGGTCTAAATATTCCTCGAAATTTGTTACCCTATCATCTGTTGGCAGTTCCCTTGCTTCGGTCGTCATGCGCTGCAGTGATCTAATCATGATATTGCAATTTAGTGTTGTTACTTCGTGCAACCGGTTTTGCCGGAGTTTTATTTCTTCATTTGAGTCTGAAGTACAACAACTGTCGCGTTCCCATGAGATTCTCCCATATTCAGTCGAGTTCACCCGATCTTGCTCTTTCACCTTATCTGGTAAATGCAATCCAGATCATCGTCGCTATCATCATCATGCACAGGTTCAGTGTAGCGTGCTCCTTCGGCTGGATCTAGTGGAACTACTACACGTAGGGACTTTTTCTCGAAAATCATCTTCCGCTTCTTCAGGTTGATGACTCCATTCATATCCATGGCCCAGCCTATTCCTAGCAATGCGGGGTAGGGGTTACTGTCATCCATAATTTCTATTACTTCAAAGTCTGTCTGCGTGCTCACGCCTTCGATGTCCACCGTTACCCCTTGCAATCTCCCCATGGGCACGATCTTTTGTTGGTTTGCCATCTGTAATTGAATAGGGGACCACTGCAATGCGGGCCTACCCGTGCATTCCCATGTCTACTTTGGTAATACATTTTCGTCTGAACCCAGGTCTAGAAATACTGGATCAATTTCATATTCACCAATCTGTGCCGTTAATCTCATCCCCCTCCCGGTGCACGATGTATGCTTTCCTAGTTTTCGGACTACGCGTGGTTCACCTGACCTTGCGCATCTAGTTATCAATTCTTGTAGTCCTTTTACTGCCCTATTATCACGCAACAACTTCATGCATGTCTCTAAAAAGGTAGTTAGCATAGAAGGATCCATTCCTAGCTCTAGTTGATCATTACTACCTAAAGTAGAGGCCTCTGCGAAGCTTTTCTTAGCTTCCATAAACATCTCCCTTGCACGTTCCAAGTCAAACTCGGGTTCCTTTGTAGGGGCCTTGTGAACCCATGTATCTCCTTCAGGCTGCTTCCCCTTATCTTCCCCTGTGGTCACGTGGCTTCTGAGCACCATGTTCACGTTGGGGTCTTCTTCGTGCGGTTCATACCTCATCATTTGAATATTCTGCATTGGATTAGGCTGAAGTACCCCTTTCTCGCGCATCTATGCGATCAACGTAGGACAATCTACCATTTCATGATCAAAATGCTCACAGTACGAATAAGATATTCTCGTTGGGTTAGTACAATCGCGAGCGTAGTGCTCCGGTCCTCCCCAATTGTAACAGATTAATTGTCCTCAGCCTCTTCCTAGCCCCATTCCTCCTCGTCCTCGACCTCATCCCTGAAATCCAGCGCGCGCCATCCCCACGGTTGGGTCGAGGCCTCACATTTCTGTCTGCATCCTATAGGCTAGGGTTCGATCCATAATTAACTCATATCTTCGACAAGTCCACTCGTCATGGCCCACCGATCTACAGAAATTGCAAAACAGTTGCTAGGGGGTTTGTGTATACTTCTGCAACAAATGACAATTGTCCATGGTGTGTTTTCCTCCCACCTGACAGATCGCGCACTAGAGCGGGGTGTCGCACTTGGCATGGCTTGCGCCTCTAGTCTCAGTGGCATTGGTCCCCTTCCTGCCAAGTAGTTTGTGAATATCGGACAATGATCCTTATCGTGGCCCTGGCGCTTGCATTTTATACACCACACTTCTTCGCGCGCCTCCGGCTGTGGCATCCTATCCTTCTTCAATCTCTACATTTCCAAGCATGGGTTTTGCAGTTGTGCGTGGATTTGTTGGACTCCCAATCCCGAATCCTGTATCGGTGTTTCGTGCAACCTCATCACCGTTTCCAATGCTTCTGCCTGGGTCGAAAGCTTCTGTTGTGAGAGCGTCGTCCTCAGGTGTGATGTTAAAGACGCCACAAACCACGCGCGGTGCTGCGCATCCATTAGCGTCATATTAGCCTCATGGATCGTACTCTTCAGCCTCTAATCCAGATCCTAGGGGGTATCACCTGGGAGCATTGCAATCTCCTTAAATCCGATGATTGATTGCATCTCTGATTTTGGCCGGTTGATTTCTTTGTTCAACGCAATTTGGATCTCTGTTATTCCTGCATTTGGGTGATCATTCGAGTGCTTGATATACCACGTCAACGCGCAATCCTGTAGCGCGCTTACCAATGTAGCCTTCTTAGTGTTATCATCCGTAACCCCTTGTTCTTCCCACACTGCTCTTACCAAGAACCAGAACTGATCCGATTCCTCATTTCTTACTCCTCTAAATACGGGTAGCTTAATTGCGCTTGCCATACTGAACTGCTGGTTTGGTGGAGGTGGTGTGGGTGAAGATGGAGGTGACAGAGGTGAAGCGAGTGGTAGCATAAGTGGAGATGGTAACTATGGAATGCACTGCCTGATTAAACTGACCGCACTCCTCGGCGACCCCCGAGCACGCTCTTCCTCGCTCACTTGCGGAGGTGAAATTAAAGGGTTGTTTCCTAACCCTTCGATACCTTTGTAGACCTTTCCACTCCATGTCTTTCCAATCATTAATGTAATCACCCTTCAATTTCCTTCTTCGTAAGGTTCCAATGTTCCGACATCAGACATCCCTTAGGAAGATCCCGGTCCCGTCAACGGAACCATTTGTTGGCTTGTTGGGGCCTGACCCAGGTTTAGAAGTGTTTTAGCCAAACAAATCCTGAAACTACTGGCCCTTTCGGAAATAGTCCACGGAGCACGGACTGAGGTCTCACCCGAGGTAGTATGGGAGGGTGCTAGAACTAGGTTTCCGCACCCTAGGGATGTCTTGATGAGGTCTGGAAAGGTCGCGAACCAATCCTACGCGCTTGCGCTGCTCCGCGCAACAGTCTGACCTTCGCGTAGCTCTATACAGAGTGTGAAGAGACGCTGCCTAGATCCTTTGCCCTTATGGTGTTATTATGATAGATCTGACTTAATTTTGTGGGCCCAATACTCTTATTTACTCATTTAACATTTATAACCAGTGCGCACAATCATAAGTTGTAAAGAGATGCAAGGAAATAACTGAAACATAAATGCACAGATCAGATGCACAATATTCCAAATCAACTTATCTTTTATTAACCTTTCGTTCAAGTACAATCCAATTCCACTCTGTGCACTCAGCTGCAGGGGTCTGCGCACACAACTGCGAACTCTACTAGGCCTCTACACACATAGCTGCAGAGCCTCTTCCTACTCCTACAACCTAAGACTCGGACTTACAGACTCAGAGTGAATATTCAAAAACCCATATCACTTAAGATCAATCCTTCACCAAAATATAAATTGTTATATACCTAGGGGAGATAATATGGGGTACCAAGGGAGGTACCCAAGGTAATAATGTAATAATGGGATGGGCCATAGTAATAAATAAGGTGGTTACCCCATATCATGTAAGGGACCACAAGTAGTTAATAATAATGTAATGGGCCCATGGTATTAGTTGATGGTATGAAGGAACCATGGTAATGATCCATGGTATTGTATGTATGAGGCCTATATAGAGGCTAGAGAGTCCACATAGAAATATAGTCAAGGATTATTGTATGAACAGGCATATGGCTTGTGGAGTGTTCTCCTTCCTTAAGGAGTGAATGTATGGTGTTGCCCTACCTTAAGGGATTTGATAATAAAGAATCATTTCTATATATTTCTATCTTATTTCTGGGTATATTGTGTTCTCTTATATTTTTAGATCAGATCTATAACAAGTGGTATCAGAGCACTTTCTTGGGCACAAAAGTGGAGAATTTTTTTTAATTTTTTGCAGGATTTCGGGGGCGGCGAGTTTGCATATCAGATCTATATGTTTTGGTGCAAGATCTAAAAAATATAATTGCAGATCTGTATTCTTTGTGAAAAAATAGCCGATTTCAAAAAAAAATCGGTTGAATCGGAGTCCGGTTGAAGAAGATATCGTTGATATAAAAATCATTGGGGTTGCAGACAATTTTTTAGCCCAGCGAGTTCACGGCTCAGATCTAGATGTCCTGGTGCATGATCTACAAAATCTAATTGTAGATCTGGATTCTTTGTGAAAAAATACCCAAATTCAAAAAAAAAATCAGTCGAATATGAGTCCGGATGAGGGAGATATTGCTGATTTAAAATCAGCTCTTTTTTTTTGCAGAAATTTTGGTGACGGCGGGAGAGTTGCAGCACAGATCTGAAATTCTAGTGTCCGGATCAAGATTTCTATCACATGGGAAGATGCAGAATGATTGCTCCATTTCTGAAAACAGGTTATAATAGCGATTCTGAGAAATATTGACGGAATTGTGACCATTTCAAATTTTCGCCAATTTTTTGTGATGGCGGGTCTAGATCTGAATTTGAGGGACTTGTATCCATTTGATGGCTCTCATCCAGCCAAATGGCTAGCACAAATGGAGAAATGTTTTAGATTGAATCACATCATGGATGATGAGACTCAGCTGAGTTTGGGAACAATGTACTTGGACATTGAAAGATTGTAATGGTGGCAAGGGCATCAACGTTGCTATCGAAGGCCCTTGACTTGGGAAAAATTCACAAAGGCTCTTATGGACCACTTTGACCATAAAGCTAATCTTGTGGATAAGATCACACAGACAAACACACAACCTAGCAAAGATTTTATTTTTACATGAAAGAAGGAAACCAAGGAACCTAAAGGGTTATTTTCTGCTGGTATCTCCTTATTGCAGGTTCATGGATTGATTCAGAAGGAGAAAATCATTGTTTCTATAAATCCTAGTTTCAAGCATAATTTCATCATTGTTAATTTGGCAAACAAATTGCAAGTTCCAACAAAACAAATTGAAAATACACAAGTTGATGATGAGGATGTTCAAATTTATAAGGATTTGAAGCTTTCTATGGATAAGTATGTGTTGCATGGTGATTTTTATACTTCAGAGATGGATAATATGGATGTTGTTTTGGGATATCCTTGGATGGAATCTGCGGGTACTATCAATATTAATGTGCAGAAGAAATTCCTAAAGCTCTGGTATAAAAAGAAGAAAATTACATTACAGGATATTTAATAAACAAGTAGAGTCCAAGGAAGCTGAAGGAGAAGATGTTCCAGGGTTTGACATATTAGATGATGAGCCAATGATGATAGACAATCAAACACAAACAGAGGCTGAAGAAGAAAAGGCTACAGGTGCTGATACATTAGAGGAGGGCTCAGTGGTTGAAGTCATATTGGAAAAGAAGACACCACAACAGGCACCACAGCAGGGTGAATTAAAGAAAAAGACACCGTGGGTTAAAACTTCAACATATCATCACCCACATCACCCCGCAAGAAAAAAACCAACAAGATGGCAACCAATTAGCCACAAGGACAACAACCCCTGTATGACAGATAGTGAGGAGCGAAGATCCATATACTACACATCAGCACAGAAGAGCTACCACAATAAACTTCCATCTCAAGCGAGCGAGGCACCAGCGAGATCGAGGGTTCACCTTTCTCTTGGATGGCTAGATGCACGTGCATGGTACCAGTGGACTACTTTTTTGAGTAGATCTTATTATTTGTGTTCTTCCCATGTTTCGGGGACGAAACATGCTTAGGGGGGTGGAATGTTATATACCTAGGGGGGATAATATGGGGTACCAAGGGAGGTACCCAAGGTAATAATGTAATAATGGGATGGGCCATAGTAATAAATAAGGTGGTTAACCCATATCATGTAAGGGACCACAAGTAGTTAATAATAATGTAATGAACCCATGGTATTAGTTGATGATATGAGGGAACCATGGTAATGATCCATAGTATTGTATGTATGAGACCTATATAGAGGCTAGAGACTCCACATAGAGATATAGTCAAGGATTATTGTATGAACAGGCATATGGCTTGTGGAGTGTTCTCCTTCCTTAAGGAGTGAATGTATGGTGTTGCCCTACCTTAAGGGTTTTGATAATAAAGAAGCATTTCTATCTATTTCTGTCTTATTTCTGGGAATATTGTGTTCTCTTATATTTTTAGATCAGATCTATAACAAGTGGTATCAGAGCACTTTCTTGGGCACAAAAGTGGAGAATTTTTTTTTAATTTTTTGCAGGATTTCGGGGGCGGCGAGTTTTCAGATCAGATCTATATGTTTTGGTGCAAGATCTACAAAATCTAATTGCATATCTGTATTCTTTGTGAAAAAATAGCCGATTTAAAAAAAAATCGGTTGAATCGGAGTCCGGATGAAGAAGATATTGCTGATATAAAAATCAGTGGGGTTGGAGACAATTTTTCAGGGCAGTGAGTTCGCGGCTCAGATCTGGATGTCTTGGTGCATGATCTACAAAATATAATTGTAGATCTGGATTCTTTGTGAAAAAGTACCCAAATTAAAAAAAAAATCAGTCGAATCGGAGTCCGGATGAGGGAGATATCACTGATTTAAAATCAGCGTTTTTTTTTTGCAGAAATTTTGGTGACGGCGGGAGAGTTGCAGCACAGATCTGAAATTTTAGTGTCTGGATCAAGATTTCTATCATATGGGAAGATGCAGAATGATTGTTCCATTTCTGAAAACAGGTTAAAATAGGCATTCTGAGCAATATTGACGGAATTGTGACCATTTCAAATTTTTGCCAATTTTTTGTGATGGCGGGCCTAGATCTGAATTTGAGGGACTTGTATCCATTTGATGGCTCTCATCCAGCCAAATGGCTAGCAAAAATGGAGAAATGTTTTAGATTGAATCACATCATGGATGATGAGACTCAGCTGAGTGTGGGAACAATATACTTGGACATTGAAAGATTGCAATGGTGGCAAGGGCATCAACGTTGTTATCGAAGACCCTTGACTTGGGACAAATTCACAAAGGCTCTTATGGACCACTTTGACCGTAAAGCTAATCTTGTGGATAAGCTCACACAAACAGACACACAACCTAGCAAAGATTTTATTTTTATAGGAAAGAAGGAAACCAAGGAACCTAAAGGGTTATTTTCTGCTGGTATCTCCTTATTGCAGGTTCACGGATTGATTCAGAAGGAGAAAATCATTGTTTCTATAAATCCTAGTTTCAAGCATAATTTCATCAATGTTAATTTGACAAACAAATTGCAAGTTCCAGCAAAACAAATTGAAAATACACAGGTTGATGATGAGGATGTTCAAATTTATAAGGATTTGAAGCTTTCTATGGATAAGTATGTGTTGCATGGTGATTTTTATACTTCAGAGATGGATAATATGGATGTTGTTTTGGGATATCCTTGGATGGAATCTGCGGGTACTATCAATATTAATGTGCAGAAGAAATTCCTAAAGCTCTGGTATAAAAAGAAGAAAATTACATTACAGGATATTTCCATTAATAAACAGGTAGAGTCCAAGGAAGCTGAAGGAGAAGATGTTCCAGGGTCTGACATATTAGATGATGAGCCAGTGATGATAGACAATCAAACACAAACAGAGGCTGAAGCAGAAAAGACTACAGATGCTGATACATCAGAGGAGGGCTCAGTGGTTGAAGTCATATTGGAAAAGTAGACACCACAACAGGCACCACAACAGGGTGAATTAAAGAAAAAGACACTGTGGTTTAAAACTTCAACATATCATCACCCACATCACCCCGTAAGAAAACAACCAATAAGATGGCAACCAATTAGCCACAAGGACAAAAACCCCTGTATGACGGATAGCGAGGAGCGAAGATCCATCTACTACACATCAACACAGAAGGGCTACCACAGTCAACTTCCATCTCAAGCGAGCGAGGCACCAGCGAGATCGAGGGTTCACCTTTCTCTTGGATGGCTAGATGCACGTGCATGGTACCAGTGGACTACTCTTTTGAGTAGATCTTATTATTTGTGTTCTTCCCATGTTTCAGGGATGAAACATGCTTAGGGGGTAGAATGTTATATACCTAGGGGGGATAATATGGGGTACCAAGGGAGGTACCCAAGGTAATAATGTAATAATGGGATGGGCCATAGTAATAAATAAGGTGGTTAACCCATATCATGTAAGGGACCACAAGTAGTTAATAATAATGTAATGGGCCCATGGTATTAGTTGATGGTATGAGGGAACCATGGTAATGATCCATGGTATTGTATGTATGAGGCCTATATAGAGGCTAGAGACTCCACATAGAGATATAGTCAAGGATTATTGTATGAACAAGCATATGGCTTGTGGAGTGTTCTCCTTCCTTAAGGAGTGAATGTATGGTGTTGCCCTACCTTAAGGGTTTTGATAATAAAGAAGCATTTCTATCTTATTTCTGGGTATATTGTGTTCTCTTATATTTTTAGATGAGATCTATAACATTACTTCTACACTTAGAGCCTCACTCTATTTATACATTCCCATGGTCCACGGACCATGGGTAGGCCGACCAACTCTATATTAAATTACAATATTTGAGGGTAGACAACCCTTTGACTTGACTCATTACAATTCGCGCTCCGTGCACTTCGCAGAGCCTTTACAATACCGTGACCCAAAATTGTGGGCTTTAAGCCCAAAAACCGTTACGTGGGGGATCTGCTGCCCAACAGAAGTTATCATATACTTAAGGTTATTTGGGTAAATACGAAAGTAGGAGTAATTATAGAAGCGCGTAAGTTGTTGATTCACTTGGTTAGGGTCCAAGAACGACAGTCATAGGCCTTCAAGAACGTCTAGAGGCCGATCAAGAGAAGTATATCGATAAGCCCTAAAAGGTTTATCAATCTGTGCGAAGGCAGAAGTAGGGCATAAAACGACATCATTACCATCTCTGGGTGTCAAAACTTGGTTCCAGCACCCCCCCCCATACCAATTCAGGTGAGACTTCAGTCTGCGGTCCGCCGATTGATGTCGAAAGTGCCGGTAGTGTAGGGATTTGTTTGGCTAAATTAACACTGAACGTGGGTCAGGTCCCATTAAGCCGATAAATGGTTCCATTGTTGGGACTGAGATATGCATAAATAGATGTGTGATGTCACATCACTGGAATCTGACTAAGAAGGAAATTGAAGATTGGTTGGATAGGAAGATCCACGAATTCGAACGCAAGAAAATAGAAATCCACGATTGACGAAAGAATAGTGGTTGAACAGATACCTGTACATAGAGATACACAAAATCTTGTTCTGTTCCTTCCCGATTGAATTATACGAGTGGATCTCTAAATTGGCAAATGACCAAGGAAGGTGGGGGCTTGACGTCCGATAGTGTGGAACCCGGAGTTAGTCCGGAGATTGGAAGCCTCGGAAGATAAGATTGCATGCGCTATCGATCAGTGGCTTGACCATATCATAGGAGGATTTGCGACAGAGTTCGCGGTCAATACTTCGGTCAGTTACAGTGAAGCAGAGCGCCGCTTCTTCAAGGGACTGCGAGGTAAGTATTTATGGTCTTTCAATACATGGATTAAGATTCTCTTGTGTGAAAAGCAGGTTATGCAGTTACCTTGATGTTTGGAGCTATGCGAAGTGGAAATATCTTTAGGGATAGAGGGAGAAAAGGCCCTGAATATAGCCCGCTGATCGAACCTCCTCTGAGTGACAATGAGGAAAAGACACATGATTCACCATAGAGCTTTGTTCAATTAATAAGGAAAGGGTTCCCGCAAATACCCCATCCACCCACCCCACCTCCGCATTCACCTCCATAGCATACACCTTCGCCCACACCGCCACCACCTCCACCACCATCCAATATGGCGAATGTAGTAAAGTTGCCTATTTTCAAGGGTTTGGGAAATGAGGACCTGGACTAGTTTTGGTTCGTCACGAAGGCCATATGGGAAGCTAAGGGTATAACAGATGATCAGATGAAGAAAGCAACGTTGGTGATTGCTTTACACGAATGTGCACTAACATGGTACATTAAGTACTGCACTGATAACCCGATGATTTCATTAGCAGATATTTAGATTGCGTTGAAGAAGGAATTCAGTAGGCCTAAGTCCGAAGCACAAGCAATTGTGGGATTCAAGGATATCACGATGAAGCCTGGTGAAACACCCTGGGATCTGGATAAGAGATATAAGTGCACGATCTGCGACGCCAACATGAATCTTACGGATGGGCAGCATTGTGAATGGTTTGTGTAGAAATTTCCACTGTAGATCAACAGATTATGCAATATACTAAAACACAATACAAGATCTACTCCTACAACACTTTGCAGAAGCTTAATCGAATTGAGCAAGATCAAGATAACACATATAACTGAGAATGAGAAATCAATCACACATAACACAGAAGAAATATCATGGGGAAAGCCTCAGCCTAAAACCCCAACTCTGTATTATCATACAAGTGGAAATCTTGTTCAAGTTACAAAAAGAATCAGCTCTTAAGCTATCCTTCTCTCTTTGCAATCAAACAATACAGCTCATAGATTGAATAGACATAGTATATGTCCTCCTCAAGTGATCCAAGCCTCCAATTTCCTTGTGCAATTTTTCTTGGGGTCCAATGATGTCACATGTGTGAATTGGCCTCATCACTCTCACTAAACTTGAAGAAGTAATTGAGCAATCCTCAAGGAAAGAATTCCTTCTGCATGCAAGGAATATTCACAATGGAATATTCTAGCAACTAATAGTACACTGCCCCTCCATCTGATCTCAATTGGGTCTCTGTTTGAACTGACATGCATGAGTTATTTATGAGAGAATACTCAGTTATCTGAAGTGCAATAGTTACATGCATGCAAGCATTAACTAACTGAACTTACATAAATTCAACAAACTATTTGAATTAATCTAACTGGATTTGACTCAGCTAACTAAGTCAACTAATTACAACTCAATATTACAACTCATCCTTATCTCTTTAACTGATGGATAAATTCTCAATTAATGGAGAAACTGTTGCATGTCCCCACATAGACTTCAAGTTTGATTTTCCTTAACTAATTAACTGAAGATGAATTAATTAATTATTTTACAAACTGCTGCCAAGAGAAAATTCGAATTTTACTTCATTATTTTAGTTTAGGGATTGACTAAAATAGGAAGGTATCCCGAAATGCTATTTATAGAATCTATTTTTAGCACTTCCATTTTTCCATCCATTGTTGCTAAGATCAACACTGGCTGAAATGCTATTTATAGCAGTTCTATTTTTAACAATTCGATTTTTAGCAATTCTATTTTTAGCATTTCTTATTCCTATTTTCAACACTCCCTCTCAACAAGAAATGGATTATCAGTAACCCCAATGCTATCTCTGTGGAACTCGAACTTGCATTTTGACAATGCCTTAGTCAAAATATCTGCATCCTGTTCCTCAGTTGAAACATACAGTAACAACATGATCCTCTTGACCACACAGTCTCAAAGATGGTGATACCGGATATCAATGTGCTTGGAACTGTCATGAAAAACTGGATTCTCTGAGAGTTTAATACAACTCTGGTTATCGCAGGAGATCATTGTAGGATCCATCATCTGACCAAACAATCCCACTAGAATCTTCTGCATCCAAATGGCCTCACATGCGGCTTGACTAGTAGCCATGTATTCACCCTTTGCTGAACTAAGTGCAACTGACCTCTGTTTCTTGCAGTACAAGGAAACTGCAGCTGAGCCAAGGTTGAAGATTCCTCCAGAATTTCTCTTCCGGTGTGATGGACTCCCTGCCTAATCCGCATCTGTGAAGCCCTGAAGCTTCACTCCCTCTGTCCATTTGTACCACAATCTGAATTGAGATGTGCCTCTGAGGTATCTTAGCACATGCTTCGCTGCCTTCCAAAACAGATTGGTAGGCTGAACCGTAGCTTGACTTAGTTGGTTCACCGCAAAGCGTAAGTCGGGTTGTGTGTTCACCAGATACATAAGTGAACCCACCAGCTGCCAATAAACACTAGCAACTACTACCTCACGTGAAGTAGCATCCTCCTTCCTCCAGTTCCCAGCTAGAGGAGTCTGCATGGGCTTGCACTTCTCCATGTGAAAGCACCTGAGTATCTCATTGGCATACTTTCCTTGAGACACAAATACTTCCCCATCTTTCTGTCACACCTCCATGCCTAGAAAGTAGTGCATAAGGCCCATGTCCTTCATCTCGAACTCTCTTGCAAGGTCCTCCTTGCAAGACTGTATCAGTTGATCATCACCTATCAAAATCAGATCATCAACATAAAGAACAACGATCAATGTTTTACCTTCTACCATGATGTGGTAAAGGTTCATATCTGCTTCACTCTTGGTGAAGCCCAAACCGGTGAAATAGCTGTTGATCCTGGTGTACCAAGCACGGGGTGCTTGCTTCAGCCCATACAGAGCCCTCTTGAGTCTACACACATGTGACTCACGATTGAAGGTTTCAAAACCCTCTGGCTGCTCAATGTAAACCTCCTCCTCAATCTTCCCATTGAGGAATGATGTCTTCACATCCATCTGGTCGATCTTCCACCCCATCTG
Organism: Pinus tabuliformis; assembly: GCA_031772625.1. Lineage (NCBI taxonomy): Eukaryota > Viridiplantae > Streptophyta > Pinopsida > Pinales > Pinaceae > Pinus > Pinus tabuliformis. Next base: position 777,015,156 of record CM062808.1, on the reverse strand, counting down.
AGCTAATAGTGCCAACATTGATATAATCGATGAGTACCTTGCTACAGGAGCAAAATTCTCATTGTAGTTGATCCCCCCGACTTGTGAGAAACCCCGGGCAACAAACCCTGCCTTATGTTTCTCAACACTGCCATCAGTTGCCTGCTTTACCTTGTAAAGCCATCTAGAACTCACCACTGACTTGCCCTGAGGCCTTGGGACAACATCCCACACACTGTTCCGAATGATAGAGTTGTACTCCTCTACCATTGCATCAACCCAGACTGGTTGCTGCATTGCCTCCTTGAATGAAGAAGGTTCGGTATCTACACACTCCCCAACCAGGGCCACATACCCAGTGCACTGCTCGGGTGACCTCCTCTATCTGCGCTGAGAAGATGGCTATCCCACATTCTCCCGCACATCCAGCATCAACCTGTCAGCTTCCCTTGGGCGTTTCCACCCATCTCTGGAAGTATCAGGATGAGTGGATGTCTCCATTCCCAGATCCTCTGCATGCGCTGCTCCGCATCAATCTAAGGCTCCTCATCCTTAGGAACTGAAAGTTCCTCATCTGCATGCAACTCGAGCTCCCTCTCAAGTGATAAGCACATGGATTTTTGCTCGTCAAACTTCAAATCCCTGCGTACCACAATCCTTTGAGTGGAAGGAAGGTATACCCGCTAGTTGTGGGGTGTATCCGTGTACCCCACAAGTATTCCCAACTCAGCTGTTGGGTCTAGCTTCTTCCTCGCATCTTTGGTCACATGATAGTAAACTGATGATCCAAAGATTCAAAAGTGACTTACATTAGGTAGCTTCTCGAAATAGGCCTCCATAGGTGTTTTCAACCCCAGTATACGGTGTGGGATTTTGTTCTGCAAGTATACTGTTGTATTGCATGCCTCAGCCCACAAATGCAGTGGTAGGCTTTGGTCATGCAACATTGCTTGAGCTACACCCACAATCGATCTGTTCTTCCTTTCGGCCACCGCATTCTGCTGTGGGTTATGGGGTGTCGTCAATTCCCGTTCAATACCTTCTGCAGCATAGAAGTCTTTAAACTGTTGGAAGACATACTCTCCACCATTGTCGCTATGCAAGGATTTTATTTTCTTTCCAGATTCTTTCTCTGCCAAGGCTTTAAACTCACAAAACCTCAAGAAGTTCTGATCCTTCTTTTGCATAAAGTAGATCCAACATCTACAAGAAAAATCATCAATAAAAATAACACAGTACCTTTTTTTAGCGGTGGAGGCTGTAGAGAAAGGTCCACAAACATCTGAGTGAACTCGCTCCAAGATGGCTCTGTTAGCCTCCTGTTGCAACAGGGTTTCATTTTTCATGATTGACATTTTTACATGCCAAATATGTCATACTTTGCAGACTGTAGTGTTCCATATTTCCACAGGATGCCATGAAGATTGCTAGTCCAAACGGCACTGCTGTATTTCAATTTTGATGAGTTGTTCCAGTTTTGAAGAGTTTTCATTTAAGGGAGGTCCAAACAGTCTAATCTTGGTCTCCCTAGGTTTCAATTTCTTGTTTTAGAATATAGAGAATGTATCTATCCAAACAGTTTAATCTTTGCAGATTTGTAGATAGGTAGAGAATCAAAGGGACCCAACTGCTTAATCTGGGCCCTGGCAGAAATAAGTGTAGATTTAGATAGGAGACATTCAAAAGAAAAATTATAAATCTGGGTCTGCAAGTCTAAGTGCACCCAAATCAAAAGGAGAAAAAATGTTAGGTGAGCAGGCTGGGTAGGTAGCTGTGAGGTTCCAGAATAATGATTTATGATCAATTTTGTGTTACAAAGTGTTTTATCTTTTCAGATCACAGTTGCAGACAGTTTTTCATCTAGAGGAGCTCAAGCTGGACATCACTAAATTCCCCTTCTTCTAAATTCCCCAAGTCAATTACTAATTTCCCAAAGAGGTCAAGATCTGCTTGATTCCTCTTAGCTTCATCATTCTCCATGTCATTTGTCTTGGTGAAGATCTGCTTCACTCAAAGGTTCTTTATTTCTCATTTATGAGTCACTTTTCCCTCGAGGAATAGCCTAAGGTCTCTTACCTTAGCGCCTGCCTATCATCTCCATATTAACTACTAACTCTAGTATATAACTCCCTATCAATTTTCCCCTTCCCCTACTAAAAGAATGTATATAAAACTCCCCTATGTAAATATCCCCTCCCTGGCAATATAGCCGTATTTCTTCTACGTCAGGGAAAAAATGGTCCATCAGGGGTTGCTTTTAACCCATCCGTGTCATAGCAGGAGTTAGATGACACCTGGTCATGCTAACAACCTCTCTCCTAGCCCTAAAACCCTCAAAAACCCACATTTCCACCCTTATCCTAAGTTTTTGTGCATAAATCGTTAAAAACCCCGCTCATAAACCCTCAAAAACCCATGTTTTACCCCTTATGCTAAAGTCCCGAACGTAAATATATTAACCCGCCCGTTATTAACCCCCCAAACCCACAAAACCGAAGTCTAAACCCCCGCCGCGCTTTATTTAAATCCGAATATTCCGCGAAATCCCCTCCCCTTATCCCTCCGCCACCTCACCTTCGCTGCCAACTGTTAGATCGCCCGCCCCACAGATCTACGGTGGGCGGGCCTTCCCGTCCCCCAACGCGCCCGAAGGTTAGCGTCCGGGAGATGGGCGGTATTGTCGCCGTACTCCCGCCACGCGTCACCTTCCCTGGGCGTGGCGAAGCCCCCTCCCCTAAAACCACCTCCCTGAAGGCGGTGCGCCCCAAAACCGGAAACCGCCTCCTGCGCAGTGACGTCACCTGCTTGCATCACCCCCTGCCCAGTCACCATGACACGTCATCCGCCTGCGTGGCCTCCTGCCACTGTACTGCCTAGTCACCCTGCCACGTGTCCTGCCACCGTGTCCCCTGCCGTACTGCCACGTCACCTCCGTACGTGATGATGTCATCATGCTGACGTCATCCTACCACGTCATCATGCTGACGTCATCGCTGACGTCATCCGCCGTACGAAGTCCGTCATGCTGACGTCATCAGCAATTTTAGCGCGAAGGGTGAAAATCGCACTCCAGAGCCCCGGAATCAGTTTCTGAGGCAGCTTTTGATGCGCGAATCGCGCATCGTTGGATAAAATAGGCTGAAGTGGGGAATCTTTAGGGAATCTTTTCATCATGCAGCCCCCAGGAAGCCCGAAAGGCACCGAATGACTCGTTTTCCTTCGCGAAGCATTCAGGAAGGAGGCGAAGACAGTTTTGAAGGAAACTGAGGGCCAAACAGCGGCCATTAAATGTTGATTTAACGCATAGCACGCCAGAACAGTAGCCCAGTTTATTGTCAAAGAGTATCAGATGGAGAAGAAGAGCCAAAGAGTATCAGCCAAGATTTTTTAGGGGCTCGAAGCACCTGAACATTGATGAGCCCCCAAAAAGTCAAATCAAGAGGCGTAAGCCCATCCTTGCCCTCAAATCACAGTTAAAGCTTTAAATGTAGGCAGACAGCAAAGAAGCAGAAACCCATACACATTTATTTCAGAAAACACTGCACCAAGCCACCAAGGACAACATCATTTACTCAGTTTTGATACGGCAGCCCTCAGCGCAGCCCGAGATATTTTCACGCATTTATTTCTGATAGGATTAGGTCAAATTAATTATTCTTTAGGACCTGATTAGGTCAAGTTGTAATAAAAGCAGTTGTAGAGAGTTTTTCCCTATATATACCGCTCTCTACATTGTTTCAAGGGTTGGTCAATTAAGAATTTCCACTAGAGACTCGCATTGTATACCTGAGTTTTTCTATATTCAAAGATTGCTGAAAGCTTGGAGAACAAACTGTTTGTTGTAAATGAATGTTTTGAAGATCTGAAGATGGAATTCTTGTGCTGCGGCCTGAAGCAATAAGTGCATCTTACCTCTGTTTATTGTTTACCACTATATAAATAGCAGAAAGAAAGAATAGCTTAGAATTTGTTTAAAAACACTCTATGCTCAATTTCTGCTGTTTCTTTATGTTTTCCTCCGAATGAATTGGTTATGAATATGAATTCTTTCTGGCTCATATTTACCCCTATTCACCTGTGTTGGCCAATTGTCTAGGGATTCTTTACTGCCCCTAGGTAGAGCTCTGTTACCTCCCTCTGTTAGGCTGATTGAGAGATTCTTAACTGCCTCTCATTGCTTAGCATTCACCTCCATCCTTTAAACCTGAAGACATTGTCTCATGCGCAGCTATCTTGCTCCATTTTCCCTTATTGTGACCAAGAAAACGCACCAGCAGTCCTCATCCTCGACTCCACGCCCAATGGTTTGAAAATTTCAGATTATGCTTTGTAGGGAAAAATTTAAGAGCCCCCCCTAAATTTACATGTATAATAAATGGGCGAATCTCCATGGTATATAGGAAAAATGGAAGGCGATTTTATTAATAATATGATATGTATATATAATTTTTTGGCAAATCTCTCACTAGGCGTGGCGAATATTTTACTCAATTATAAAATATTGTGTTTATTGAATACACAGATGAAATCATTGCATTTCTTTAAAATATCTTTTGAAATCAAAATTACCAAAATTACATATCGATAACCTAGCGGGTGTAGGATAAAATTCACCCATGCCATTCATAGAAATCATGAGGAAAAATCTAATACTATATATAAAACCATGAAAAATTCAAATTCATCATTTCTAGGGACCTCGTAACCACCTTGCCAATACAGAAGTATGTTCCTGTTTGCAATTAGAAAAATTACCCAAATTACAATCTGTTTACTCCAGCATATGTTGAAAAGTTATAGAAAGATGACTAGTGCAATCAATCCATTCCTTTTAGCCCTGGATTTGTTTCAGTTTAAAACAGAAGTATACAAATATACTTGTCCAATGTCTATGCTTTAACCATTCACCTTAAGATGTTTTTACAATATAATTTCATAATTCTATTTAATATCTTTATTATCATAAAAACCAACCTATATCCATCTTAACTCCACATCTACCACTCTTAGGGGGATGAAATCTATTTATCCCTCTGAGCACTTGCTAGACCCAAAATTAAGATGGATCTAAGATGATAGAATTTCCCCTTTAAATTATCTATGCTCACATGAATACCATGGTATTACCATGGGTCAATACCATGGGTTATCATAAACCTGGAGCTTAAAAATTACTATTAGTAATTTATAAAAATTAATAAAATTAATAGTTGATTTTTATTTATTTTTTATTTTAACCAAGATAAAATGTTTAACATACATTAAATTACAACATCCATTTTTACTCTTGATCGGATCAAATATTTTTTTCACTCTATGCTAGTTTGCATACCACGATATTTGATACCTCTCAAGGGTTAGTAGATCTAGAGTAAAGATGGATCTATGCTGGTTTAATTCCCCCATTTAAATAGGCTACATTCCAGGTGAATACCATGGGTCAATACCATGTGCCATTTTTTATTTTTATTAATACTAATATTAGGGTTAATAATGTTTTTTTGCATGGTATTAATAACAATCTAGTCCATGGTATTTGTCCCATAGTATTTTGCCCATAGGTTTCACCTAAATATAATGCATTTTTTGAGTGTTCGTAAATATAAGGTGAATTATGGAGTAAATATAAAAAATGTTTTATTTGTTTACCATACCTCTCGTTTATTTATATTTTGATTAATTTACCATACCTCTTTTACTAATATGGTATTTGGCCCATAGGATTCACTTAAATAAAACCTCTTTCTTGAGCCTTCATAAATAGAACGAGGGTTATGGACTAAATATAAAAATAGGTTTTATTTATTTACCATGCGTCTAGTTTATTTATATTTTTATTTATTTACCATACCTTTTGAGTAAGTATAAAAAGACGTTTTATTTATTTACCATACCTCCACTTTACTTATATTTTTATTTGTTTACACCCTTGCATGTATTTAAGGTGACTTATGGAGTAAATATAAAAAATGTTTTATGTATTTACCATACCTCTCATTTATTTATATTTTTATTAATTTACCATACCTCTTTTATAAATATGGTATTTGGGCCTTTGGCCCATAAGATTCACTTAAATAAAAAATATTCTTGAAAATGGGCGAATGGATTCACTTAAATAAAACCTATTCTTGCAAATGGGCGAATGGAAGGTTGTAACTCCTAATTTCAAGGGCTAAATTTACCTTTTTTACCCTCTTCCTTAAAATAAGGTGGGCTATTTGAGGTGATTTGTAAAAATGTACTATGATACAAAATATTCGCCCACTAAAAATTTAAAACCCCTTAGTTTCGCCAAAGGGCGAACATTCGCCCCTAAAATTTTCTATGATGCTTTGCCTCTCGACCTGAAAACATCAATTTTCCCACCAAAATCAAAACAAAAACCCTCTGAACTCAATACCTAGCCTAAAACCCCTTTTCAACAAAGCTAAATAAAAAAGAGAGAGCCCTCTCTGATTGCAGGTGGGCTAGAACCTGCAATCCAAAGTTGGTTTGTGGTTACCTCAGCCGTATCCCTTTTTACAACCTGAGGGGCAACCTGAGTGATAACATAATGGCGACTCAACTGGGGATCTTCCTTAGTTAAATTCACGAAGAAGGTTGTAAAAATCCACAGGAAAAATCGATTTTCTAATTGCTGTATATCCCTTAAAACTACAGGTGAAGCCTGAATGTCAGCCAGGTAGCCTTTGAAACTGTTCTTGTTTTACATTTACAGGAGTAGATAAAAGCTGCTTCAGTCAATCTTCATGCTAGTTTTAAGCTATACACAGTTCTTTCAAAATCTGATCAGTCCCTTGTTAATTACAAAAACATTCCCAGAAAAATACCAAAAAACAAATTCGGAAGCTGGCTCCTAAGAAAAATCCACGATACACAAGGTCAAATCCAGACCCAAACCCCCCAGCTGTTTTTGAGAACCCTAACATAATCCCAAAAATCCTTAGGAAGTAAGAAAGACAGGAAAATTTTGTCGATTTGAGTCCTGAAAAAGCTTACCCTAGCTGTATTCCAACTCTTGTCAAAGTTTTATTCCGTTCAATCCCTGTTTCCCCTGGTTCATCATTCACATTTCATAGCACTCCTTCCACACCTTCATTCACTGCACATACTACTACTGTTGTTCCCACCGTTCCAGTTCCTCCTGGTGTTCCCATTATCCCTATTATCCCAGTTGTTCCATTTATCCCTGTTGTTCCACTTATCCCTGCCAATATGGCTAATAGATATGCACCCCTGCAATTGCCCGCTAATGCTAGGGCTTTACCTAAAGAGTACCAATATAAAATCACATATTTTGATAGTACTGGCCCTTTTACTGCCATTCAGCATGCCAAAAAGATGCAAGACTATTTTGAAAACTACGAGATAGATGATGATAGCGTGAGAATGAGAATTTTTGTTCAGAGTTTGACAGGTGATGTAAGAACTTGGTTCAGATCACTTGCTGCAAATTCCATAACCACTCCAGATGAGCTTTACCAATCCTTTACCAACAGATGGGAGAAAAAGAAAGACCCCTTGCACATACTAGCCGAATATGATACAATTAAAAGAGGTCCTCAAGAGACTGTTTTGGAGTACTGTGCAAGATTCAATAATGTTTACAATGCAATACCACAGAACCTAAGGCCTCCCCCTGATCTGGCCTTGTATAAATTCCCTGATGGATTCGACCCGGATATGGCATACCATTTAAAAGAAAGAGCTCCTCAGACCCTCGCAGACATGCAAAACGTCGCTGTTAGCATAGAAGCCAACTTAATTGCCAAGAGAAACATAGCTATAATGGAAAGAAGAACCACCTTTAAGGAAGAACCCTCAGCCTTTGATCAAAAGCTTGATGCTATTATCAATGGCCTACAAAGGCTAGGAGAAAGAGTAGAAAATGTTGAGAGAAAAGCATCATGGGAAGGACAACAGTCCAATACCATAAGGAATCCAAATTTTAGGAAAACGCAGAACACAAATGCTAGTAGGTCTAACCAAGACCATGACATAAGACCCCCTTTTCAAGATAACTATGTTGAAGGATCTACTTCTAGTGAACCCATAGAGGACACTCACATGAACCTGATGGATCTAAAGGGTGAGCACCAAACTGTCCTGTCCCAAGAAGACCAAAATGAACTCGATTACAAACAGTTTCAAACTAAATCTGGTGAGTCTTTTGATTTTAAACAAGGATATGATACTGCTGTGTATGAAGTACAAAAACAATATAAGCTGAGAACTAGGACCATTGACATTTCGGAACCTAGTAAAACAAAGGATGGCAAATAGCCCAATAAGACCAAAGGCAAGGCTGTCATAACAAAACCAGCTGATACAAATGTTCCAAACCGCATCAAGTGACTGTAGAAGACATAACAGAAATACAACCTTCCAAAGATCAGCCTTTGCCACCTTCTCCCTCGAAAGAAAACTCGAAAAGTGTTCCAAAAAACTTTCCTGAAACTAAAAAACCACAAGCTATCAGTCCTCATAACGCTGATAAACAAGAGCAAAACGCAGATAATTCAAATGAAATAGAAAAAACTGCCATTGTCAACACCAAGACTCCATTGGAAAAGCCATTTAATTTAGAGACAGAAATAGCTAAGTTGAAAATATCCATTCCCCTCTCAGAACTTGCCAAACACGATGTATATAGGCAACAAATTCAAAGGTCACTTCAAATTCCAGAAAACAAGGACGATGTAAATGTTTTGGATGATTCCCCTGAACTGCTGTTTGGCCCAGAAGTCAATGGAAAGTCAACACATGGACCTGTCCCACCCTTTTATGTCAGTTTGCATATACATGACAAAGTTTTGCACAATGCTATGTTTGACTCAGGGGCATCGCACAATCTAATGCCCAAAGAAGTTATGGAAAAACTGAACCTTGACGTTACAAGACCTTACAAAGACTTGTACTCATTTGACTCAAGTCAAGTGAAATGTCTAGGCCTCATCAAAGACTTGTGTGTCTCCTTAGTTCAATATCCAAATAAGACCATCCTCATGGATGTAGTGGTTGCTGAAATTCCACCAAAATACGGTATGCTCCTATCAAGATCATGGGGAGCAAAGCTTCAAGGATCCCTTCAATTAGACCTTTCCTATGCCACCATTTCAGTCTTTGGGCAACCAAAGAGACTGTATAGAGAAACGCTCATGAAATATGTGGTAAGTAGTGAGAGCAAGCCTGAAAATTTTCCCATCTATTCAATCCACTCTGATATGGATTCCTTTATTTTGTTTATTGATGACACAAATTCTCCAACTGGTGATGAGCCTTTGGCTCCGGAACAACAAGCGCAGATCAATGAAGAATCAGTTGCACACTCTGTTGCAACTGTCACAGCAGCTAATGCAACCAGCATACCAAAAGAACTTCCCCAAACAAAAACTTCAAGTCCGCCCAATCCTAACTTAGCTGACACCTTTTGCAAGCAAGAAATCACATGGTATTTAGAATTTGATGGCTCTGTCAACAAGTTAGGAGTAGGGGCAGGTGTCTAGATTCACAATACACATAACAATCATGCAGAAGGTCATGCTTACAGACTAAATTTTAAATGCACAAATAACATGGCAGAGTATGAGGCTCTGCTTTTAGGCCTTAAATTGCTCAAAGCTCTAGGAGCTGCAAAGGTGTCTATTTTAGGTGACTCTGATTTAATCATACAACAGATGAAAGGTAACTTTGTAACCAATGACAATAGAATGAGAGCCTATAGGACTGCTGCCACTAACATACTCAATGCATTCACTGAATTCAAGCTTGACAAAATTTCAAGAGAACATAACATTCATGTACACAGTCTAGCCACCTTTGTTAGTACATGCAAGTTTCCTTTTGACCCAAACCATCACTTCACAGCTGAAATAAAACATAGGCCCACTGTCCCGAATAACATCAGAGATTCGCAAGTGTTCGAAAATGACGTCCAGATTAATAATTTCCTTACCCTTGAGCATGAATTTTTAAATATTAACATTGATACAGATGCTATGACAGATCCGGAATAGCAAACAACCAAAAATCAGCAAGAAAATTAGGAAATAGTAACAGCTGCAACAGCCAAACAAATCCTGAAACCCACAGTTTTTGACGAAGAAAACATAGAACAGCTGAAACAAATGCATTTGGAAGACATTGCAAAAGCATAGGCAGAGATCATTGACTTAAAGGATAAATTTCTGCCTGCTGGCCTCACCCCTTTAGAAGACATGTTTGATGCTAATGATGTGCCTAGAAAGCCAAAATTACAGCCCATTAACACTGATATAGAGGAACACAACATTGGGACAGCAGAGAAGCCAAAAATGATCAAACTGTCCAAAAATTTTCCACCTGATCGAAAGCCCAAGTACATTGACTTATTTAAAGAGTTCCAAGATGTATTTGCTTGGAGTTATGAGGATTTGAAATCCTATGACACCTCAGTGATCCAGCATACAATTCCCTTAAAACCAAACTAGAAACCCTTCAAACAAAAACTTAGAAGAATTAACCCTATGCTCCTTCCACTGATTGAGAAGGAAGTAAAGAGGATGTTTGAAGCAGCCATCATAGCACCCATCAGATTTTCTGAATGGGTGTCCAATCTTGTTCCTACAAGAAAAAAGACAGGTGAAATCAGACTTTGTGTAGATCTCAGAAATTTAAACCAAGTCTCCCTAAAAGACCATTACCCTTTGCCTAAAATGGACCACATCTTGCAGAGAGTAGTGGGGTCATCTAGAATCTCTTTGCTAGATGGTTTTTCAGGTTTCAACCAAATACTTGTTCACCCGGACGACCAAGACAAAACAACTTTTACCACACCCTGGGGAACATTTAAGTATGTAAAGATGCCATTCGGTCTTAAAAACGTTGGTGCAACTTTTCAGCGAGCAATGGATGTTGCATTCACTAAAGAAATACACGAGTTCCTAGTTGTTTACCTTGATGACTTAACCCCATTCTCAAAATCTGATGAAGAGCACCTCAAGCATCTCAGGCAAATTTTCATGACATGTAGGAAATATGGCATTTCCTTGAACCCCAAGAAGTCTCTGTTTGGCCTCGAAGAAGGCAAGTTACTTGGCCATATCATATCAAAATATGGGATTAGAATTGATCCCGAAAGAATCCAAGCCATCCTCCAAATTCCATATCCAAGAAATATAAAAGAGCTACAAGCATTCCTTGGAAAAATCAACTTTTTAAGAAGATTTATTCCAAATCTAGCTGAGCTGATAAGATTGTTAAGCAACATGTTAAAAAAGGATGCCAAGGTAAAATGGTCTCTTGAAACCAAGCAAGCATTTGAAAGTATCAAAACTGCCTTAACCCAAACCCCTGTCCTAACCAGCCCACAGTTTGACAAAGATTTCATCATTTTTTCATTTGCATCTGACCACACAATAGCCGCTGTCCTTTTGCAAAAGGATGAACAAGGAGATGAAAAGCCAATCGCTTTTTTCAGCCGAGCCTTAAGAGACGCCCCTTTGAAGTACCCAATAATGGAAAAACAGGCCTACGCACTTGTTAAGGCCATCAAGGATTTCAGAGTCTACATTTTGTATTCACACGTGATTGCCTATGTTCCACACGCTGCTGTAAAAGACATATTGACACAAGAAGGATTAGAAGGCAAAAGAGGCAAGTGGGTTGCAAACATCCTTGAATATGACATAGAAATAAAACCAACCAAGTTGATAAAGGGACAAGGTTTAGCTAAACTGATGTCCGAAACAAACTTTCAAGCCCTAGACATTAACCAGCTGGACAATGAACCGGAGTTGGCGACTCCACAGATCAGTGAAATATTTCTGCAATGCCCTTGGTACACTGATATTTGCTTTGTATTGTTAAACCTGTGTGCTCCCCCAGGATTGTCCAGGACCAAGAAAAGATTTTTGAAAATGAAGGCTTTAAAGTTTTGTGTTATAGATGGTGAATTATTATGGAGAAATCATGAAGGTATACTGCTTAATTGTTTAACCATGAATGAAACTAACAAGGTCATGAAAGAATTCTGTGCAGGTGACTGTGGAGGACATCTATATTGGAAGTCCACCGCTGATAAAATTTTAAGGGCTAGTTTCTATTGGCCCTCTCTTTTTGCAGATCTAAAGAAGTTTGCCATGTCATGTCACAAATGTCAAATCTTTGAGGGCAAGAGAAAGTTGTTACCCCTGCCCCTTAAACCCATCTCAACCGAAAAACCTTTTCAACAATGGGGGCTTGACTTCATTAGAGAAATCCATCCCTCTTCCTTAGGCCAGCACAAATGGATCCTAACAGCCACTGACTATTTCACTAAGTGGGTTGAAGCCATTCCCTGTAGACGAGCCAATGACACCATCATTATCCAATTCCTTGAGTGCAATATCCTTTCCAGATTTGGCTACCCTGAGAAAATCATCACTGACAATGCCGCTGCCTTTAAGTCCAAAAAGATGATCAATTTTTGCCACAGATTTCATATTACCTTGGGCCACTCTACAGCCTATTACCCTCAAGGTAATGGCTTGGCCGAATCATCTAACAAAAGCCTCATCAACATCATAAAGAAAGTGCTAGAAGAAAATAAAAGAACTGGCACAAAAAGCTGGTAAATGCCCTGTGGGCAGACAGACTTTCAAGCAAGAAATCCATTGGAATGAGCCCTTATGAGCTAGTGTATGGCATGGAGGCCAGATTTCCTTCATCCCTAGGCATTCCTACTATCAAACTGTTACAGGAGATTCAGGCTGAACCAAATGACATTCAAAGAAGGATTAATCAGACCATTCATCTTCAGCAAACCAGAGAACAAGTTTATGACAGAGCTCAGATTTTGCAAGAAAAGCTCAAAAAAATGTTTGACAAGAGAGCTAAGGCTGAGGATTTCAATGTTGGTGACAAAGTTTTAAGATGGGACTCAAGAAGAGAAGACAAGGGCAAACATGCCAAGTTTGACTTTTTATGGAGAGGTCCATTGGTTATTTCTGCTGTTCAGGGAAATAACACTTATTTTCTTAGATCTATAGAGGATGGCACTACCAAAGAAGGCCCTGTTAATGGCCGTATGCTAAAACATTACCATGATCCCTTTTAAGGGACACAATGTAGTTTTGTATATATCTTTGTACAGTCTTATGTGTATATATCAGCACTCTGTTTTATTTTTATAAGCAGGCCGATTGTTTAAGGAACAGCAGTAAGTTTTGTAAAGATACAGCCGATGCAAGTAGTCCAGTTCTAAAAGCTCTGTCGCTACACCAATTTCAGCAAAACAGCAAGAGGAAAAACTGTCACATTACAAGCAACTCATGGTAGACAAAGAAGTGTTTCTAGTCTACAACAACAAATAGAAAATCAAGGCAGTCTGACCTGCTGTTCTTGGCTTTTCACAAGGAAAAGCCATCCCCAAGTGGAGCCACTGTTAGCCTCCTGTTGCAACAGGGTTTCATTTTTTATGATTGACATTTTTACATGCCAAATATGTCATACTTTGCAGACTGCAGTGTTCCATATTTCCACAGGATGCCATGAAGAGTGCTAGTCTAGTTTTGAAGAGTTTTCATTTAAGGGAGGTCCAAATAGTCTAATCTTGGTCTCCCTAGGTTTCAATTTCCTGTTTTAGAATATAGAGAATCTATCTGTCCAAACAGTTTAATCTTGGCAGATTTGTAGATAGGTAGAGAATCAAAGGGACCCAACTGCTTAATCTGGGCCCTGGCAGAAATAAGTGTAGATTTAGATAGGAGACATTCAAAAGAAAAATTGTAAATCTAGGTGTGCAAGTCTAAGTGCACCCAAATCAAAAGGAGAAAAAATGTTAGGTGAGCAGGCTGGGTAGGTAGCTGTGAGGTTGCAGAATAATGATTTATGATCAATTTTGTGTTACAAAGTGTTTTATCTTTTCAGATCACAGTTGCAGACAGTTTTTCATCTGGAGGAGCTCAAGCTGGACATCACTAAATTCCCCTTCTTCTAAATTCCCCAAGTCAATTACTAATTTCCCAAAGAGGTCAAGATCTGCTTGATTCCTCTTAGCTTCATCATTCTCCATGTCATTTGTCCTGGTGAAGATCTGCTTCACTCAAAGGTTCTTTAATTCTCATTTATGAGTCACTTTTCCCTCGAGGAATAGCCTAAGGTCTCTTACCTTAGCGCTTGCCTATCATCTCCATATTAACTACTAACTCTAGTATATAACTCCCTATCAGTTTTCCCCTTCCCCTTCTAAAAGAATGTATATAAAACTCCCCTATGTAAATATCCCCTCCGTGGCAATATAGCCGTATTTCTTCTAAGTCAGGGAAAAAATGGTCCATCAGGGGCTATTTTAACCCATCCGTGTCATAGCAGGAGTTAGATGAGACCTGGTCATGCTAACAACCTCTCTCCTAGCCCTAAAACCCTCAAAAACCCACATTTCCGCCCTTATCCTAAGTTTTTGTGCAAAAATCGTTAAAAACCCCGCTCATAAACCCTCAAAAACCCATGTTTTACCCATTATGCTAAAGTCCCGAACGTAAATATATTAACCCACCCGTTATTAACCCGCCAAACCCACAAAACCTAAGTCTAAACCCCCGCCGCGCTTTATTTAAATCCGAATATTCCGCGAAATCCCCGCCCCTTATCCCTCCGCCACCTCACCTTCGCCGCCAACCGTTAGATCGCCCGCCCCACAGATCTACGGTGGGCGGGCCTTCCCATCCCCAACGCGCCCGAAGGTTAGCGTCCGGGAGATGGGCAGTATTGCCGCCGTACTCCCGCCACGCGTCACCTTCCCGGGCGTGGCGGAGCCCCCTCCCCCGAAACCACCTCTGTCCGAAGGCGGTGCGCCCAAAAACCGGAAACCGCCTCCTGCGCAGTGACGTCACCTGCTTGCATCACCCCCCTGCCTAGTCACCATGACACGTCATCTGCCTGCGTGGCCTCCTACCACTGTACCGCCCAGTCACCTTGCCACGTGTCCTGCCACCGTGTCCACTGTCGTACTGCCACGTCACCTTTGTACGTGATGACGTCATCATGCTGACGTCATCCCGCCACGTCATCATGCTAACGTCATCGCTGACGTCATCCACCGTACGAAGTCTGTCATGCTGACGTCATCAACAATTTTAGCGCGAGGGGCGAAAATCGCACTCCGAAGCCCCGGAATCAATTTCTGAGGCAGTTTTTGATGCGCGATTTGCGCCTAAAATAGGCCGAAGTGGGGAATCTTTAGGGAATATTTTCATCATGCAGCCCCCAGGAAGCCCGAAAGGCGCCGAATGACCCGTTTTCCTTCGCGAAGCATTGAGGAAGGAGCCGAAGACAGTTTTGAAGGAAACCGAGGGCTGAACAGCGGCCATTAAATGTTGATTTAATGCACAGCACGCCAGAATAGCAACCCAATTTATTGTCAAAGAGTATCATATGGAGAAGAAGAGCCAAAGAGTATCAGCCAAGATTTTTTAGGGGCTCGAAGCACCTGAACATTGATGAGCCCCCAGAAAGTCAAATCAAGAGGCGTAAGCCCATCCTTGCCCTCAAATCACAGTTAAAGCTTTAAATGCAGGCAGACAGCAAAGAAGCAGAAACCCATACACATTTATTTCAAAAAATACTGCACCAAGCCACCGAGGACAACATCATTTACTCAGTTTTGATACGGCAGCCCTCAGCGCAACCCGAGATATTTTCACGCATTTATTTCTGATAGGATTAGGTCAAATTAATTATTCATTAGGACTTGATTAGGTCAAGTTGTAATAAAAGCAGTTGTAGAGAGTTTTTCCCTATATATACTGCTCTCTACATTGTTTCAAGGGTTGGTCAATTGAGAATTTCCACTAGAGACTCGCATTGTATACCTGAGTTTTTCTATAATCAAAGATTGCTGAAAGCTTGGAGAGCAAACTGTCTGTTGTAAATGAATGTTTTGAAGATCTGAAGATGGAATTCTTGTGCTGTGGCCTGAAGCAATAAGTGCATCTTACCTCTGTTTTATTGTTTACCACTATCTAAATAGCAGAAAGAAAGAATAGCTTAGAATTTGTTTAAAAACACTCTATGCTCAATTTCTGCTGTTTCTTTATGTTTTCCTCCGAATGAATTGGTTATGAATATGAATTCTTTCTGGCTCATATTTACCCCTATTCACCTGTGTTGGCCAATTATCTAGGGATTATTTACTGCCCCTAGGTAGAGCTCTGTTACCTCCCTCTGTTAGGCTGATTGAGAGATTCTTAACTGCCTCTCATTGCTTAGCATTCACCTCCATCCTTTAAACCTGAAGACATTGTCTCATGCATAGCTATCTTGCTCCATTTTCCCTTATTGTGACCAAGAAAACGCACCAGCAATCCTCATCCTCGACTCCACGCCCAATGGTTTGAAACTTTCAGATTATGCTTTGCCTCTCGACCTTAAAACATCAATTTTCCCACCAAAATCAAAACCAAAACCCTCTGAACTCAATACCTAGCCTAAAACCCCTTTTCAACAAAGCTAAATCAAAAAGAGAGAGCCCTCTCTGATTGCAGGTGGGCTCGAACCTGCAATCCAAAATTGGTTTGTGGTTACCTCGGTCGTATCCCTCTTTACAACCTGAGTGATAACAGGCTCCAGCTCTACTGTCTCGATCCGGAAAGGAAGATTTTGCATACTTACCCAAGGTACAACCTTTGCATGTAGTTGTCTGCTCAAGTTTTCCCTTAGGTAATCCGGTAGAAATCTACTGCATGATCTTCAAGGCTCCATGGTGAAAGTGGCCTAGTCTTCTATGCCATAGCTCGCCAACATCTTGGCTCTGCACCATCTCAGCTTTGGAACTCAAAGCACCACAGTCGTCTACCTCCATCTTGTAGAGATTCTTGACTCAAATCCCTATTAGCTTTGTCTGTCCAATACCAATATGCCTCAAGAATACCTTTCCTTGACTAAATACTACACCATAGCCTTTATCTTCTAGCATAGCGATAGACAAAAGATTCTTCTTCAGACCTGGTACATACTTTACATCAGTCAGGGTGAGGGAAGCTCCATGCTCCCTCTGAAACATAACCGTACCTTAAACTGAAACACGATACTTTCCATCATCGCCCATCTCGATCTGTATCTGGAGATCCTCCTCCTCCAAGGTACTGAAAATATTCTTGTCACTTGGCATGTGGAATGAAGCTCCACTGTCCAGGTACCACACGCATCCCACGATGGATGAAACCATGCATGTGATAAGTGAGAAATCTAGCTCAAACTTTGAGGTCGATGCTTCACCATCATATCCTTTTGAGGAACCCTTCTTGGATTTCTTTCCTGGACAATTCGTAGCATAATGGCCCACTTCATGACAATGAAAGCATCACACTTTCGATTTGTCAATCTTCTTCCCACCATGGGAAGAACCGGATTTGGGATGGGACACCTTCCCTTTCCCTTTCCTCGCCTTACTCGCTAAGGCTAGATTTTCCTCATCATCTTGCTTCGATGAGGATCCATCTATGGTGCTTCTTCTTATTTCCTCCTGCATCAGATCCAACCAAAGTCGTTCCCAATCTGGCAGTTTTTCTCTTCCATTAACCGAGTCCTGGTAGCTATGCCAGCTCTTAGGAAGACCGAGGAGTGCAAGACTCACCATGTCATTATCAGTGGTAGTGATCCCTACACTTCCAAGCTCATCCCCGCAGGTGTTGAGCTTGTTCAGATATGTAGAGATCATGTCACCCTTTTCACACTTGATCTTACGAAGCTTGTCTTTTAGCGCTAGCTTCCTCTGATCGCTGCTGTTCTGATATAAATCTTTCAATTTTTTCTACATCGAAAACGGTGTCTCCTTCCCATGGAGGCTCGAGACAATGTGGTCTTGAACTTCCTCCAGGAGGATTCTCCTTGCTCTAGCCACACATTTCTTCCATTCTACCAGTTGAGTAGCATCAGTCGGCTTGGGACTTCCTGATCAATGAAGTCCTTTAGATCGTTATCCTCTAATACTACCTCCATGTGATCCTTTAAGGCTATATAATTCGAGCTTCCATCAAGGGCATACTCGAGTCTTAAACCATTGAATGCCATAGGTGAAATAGAGATGTGATAAGAACTCGATTTCTATATTCAGGAACCAAACTTTGAACTTCTCCTTCTTGTATACTGTTCTTCACCTTGATCACCTTTGCTTTGATACTATGTAGAAATTCCCATTGTAGATCAACAGATTATGCAATATACTAAAAAACAATACAAGATAGACTTCTACAATTCTTTACAAAAGCTTAATCGAATTGGGCAAGATCAAGAGAACACATATAACTGAGAATGAGAAATCAATCACACATAACACAGAAGAAATATCACGGGGAAAGCCTCAGCCTAAAACCCAACTCTGTATTATCATACAAGTGGAAATCGTGTTCAAGTTACAAAAAGAATCAGATCTCAAGCTATCCTGCTCTCTCTACAATCAAACAATACAGCTCACAAACTGAATAGACATAGTATATGTCCTCCTCAAGCCCTCCAAGCCTCCTATTTCCTTGTGCAATTTTTCCTGGGGTCCAATGATGTCACATGTGTGAATTGGCCTCATCACACTCACTAAACCTGAAGAAGTAACTGCGCAATCCTCAAATTCCTTCTGCATGCAAGGAATATTCACAATGGAATATTCTAGCAACTGATAGTACACTGCCCCTCCATCTGATCTCAACTGGGTCTTTGTCTGAACTGACATGTATGAGTTATTTATGAGAGAATACTCAGTTATCTGAAGTGCAATAGTTACATGCATGCAAGCATTAACTAATTGAACTTACATTAATTCAACAAACTGTTTGAATTAATCTAACTGGACTTGACTCAGTTAACTAAGTCAACTAATTACAACTCAATATTACAACTCATCCTTATCTCTTTAACTGATGGATAAATTCCTCAATTGGAGAAACTGTTGCATGTCCCAACATAGACTTCAAGTTTGATTTTCCTTAACTAATTAACTCAAGATGAATTAATTAATTATTTTACAAGCTGTTGCTAAGATCCAATTCGAATTTTACTTCACTATTTTAGTTTAGGGACTGACTAAAATAGGAAGGTATCCCGAAATGCTATTTATAGAATGCTATCTTTCACACTTCCATTTTTCCATCCATTTTTGCTAAGATCAACATTGGCTGAACTGCTATTTATAGCACTACTATTTTTAACAATTCTATTTTTAGCATTTCCTATTGCTATTTTCAACAGTTTGTGGCTTCGCTCTTGCCTCATTTGAGGGTTTCTTTATCACAACAAAAGATTGGGACCCAGGTGGAAGCCCTGGAGATTGCGATGAGATTGCATGAGACCTCAATGCAAGATGCTAATTGGGGAGTTCAACAGATTCACTTTCAGTTGCAGAACCTTTGCCTAGAGTTTCAAAGTCTAAAGAAGGATAAAGCGGTTTGACTAGAGGTGCGCGAAGAAGTTTGGTGCCTGAAATGAAAAAGTCAGGGGCATGACAAAGATCACTGTCTAGTCTTCGCGAATTATTTTGCAACAGGAGGACTGATGCCTCTAAGGTTGGAAACTCAAGCAGGGCCAAGTACAGGGCCCGTGCTATGGTGTGTTATTTGTTAGGTAGTTGGAAAACATGTGACAGACAATTGTGACATCCTGCAAAATTTGTACAGACACCACACCAACTCTTCTACAAATTCTGTCAATCGGTGGGTCATAATGAGCATAAGTACCATAGCTATGAGCTAATGATGGATAAAACACCTACATATAGAGTGTAGGTAGAAACTTGGCCTCCTGATCAAGGCGTTGGGGGAGTGCAAGGAGGATTTCAGGGGCACGGGCGAGGCCGAGGTGGAGGAGGACCTGGTAGAGGTTGAGGATAGGTGACTTGCTACAACTATGGGGGACCAGGATACTACACGCGAGAATGCACGAACTTGACACGCCTGTCTTGCAGATACTGCACTTAGTTTGACCATGTGATAGAAGACTACCCTGTATTGCTAAGTGGTGTAGCCTTAGCAACCTACCCAGAATCTGCAGATGATGAGGGCTGAACTCCGCGAAGAGGATCCTAATGTTAACATTGTGCTACGAAGTGGAATGACAATTGGTGAAGACAAGGGAAAGCAGCCTGAAGAAGGTGAATGGGTCCGCAAAGCTCCAAAAAAGGAGGTTGGGTTTGATCTGGAGCACGTGAGGGAAACATTTATGGAAGAAAAGAAAAGCTTTGCTGAGGCTTCTACCTCAAGAAGTCAAGATAAGTAGTTTGAAGAAATGGACCCATCCATGCTTACTACATTTTTGGAGACCTATATGAATCTGCTTCGAGATAGCAAGGCTGTAAAGGGATTACAGGAGTTGATCAATAAATTTGTTGGTAATACTCTTGACGGACCGCACATGGTTAGGAAAATTGGTAAGCATAAGGCAAGAACAGGGCGGGAGATGAGACTCATTGCGCAAATAGGAGAATATGAAATGGACCAAGTTATTCTGGATCTAGGGTCCGACGCGAATGTTTTTCTAAACAGACATGGGAGAGAATGGGGAGACCTACGCTACAGTGGTCTCCTATTCAATTGAGAATGGAGAATTAGCAAAAGATTATCCCCATGGGAAGATTATAGGGAGTGACAGTCGATATTAAAGGCACGAGCGCATTGGTCGATTTTGAAGTGATAGAGATTGTGGATGACAACAATCCCTACCCTGCACTCCTTGGGATCGATTGGGCTATCGACATGAACAAGGTGATCAATTTGAAGAAGCGGACGATGTCATTTGAAAGAAAATCGCTCCGTGTAGTAGTACTGTTGGACCCTGTAGAAGGACCGCGCTATACTAAACCAGTCCGCGATTACAAAAGTGATGATGATTTGGACTAGATTTATAAGATAACGACATGAGATCAAGACTGGGTGAATTCGACAGCTGATGGATGTATTGCATGGGACTGCGATAACTCCTGCACATCAGATTTAGACGAGGAATTGGAACACTGGTAGGATAGATTGCACAAAGTGTCTACGCTACGATGTAATATGATGACCAAATCGTCACGCTACATATCATCGAAGGTAAGAATTCTATCTTACTATGATGGTTTAACTGACGTTGATACTTTTTTGGATGCATTTGAAAGGGAAGTGCCGGAGAAGCATCATTTCCCAGCCTTGGACTTGGCACTATGTGCTATGCCTGCAAGATGGTGGGGTTATGAGCCTCATCATTGGGTAATTATATGGTCCTTAACTCACCTCCTAGCTTAGTCAAATCAACTCTTCTCACAACTTATTACATGTTTTGATTATATTTTGTTTAATGAGATGAGTTAAAGTGAGATATTATGCCTAATGGACTAATATGCATTGAATGTAGGTTTGGAAGAGAAAATCAAGGAATTTTGGCAAGACTAAGGTTTGAAACTCAAATGGGACAAGGGAGAGAGATTGTAGGAGGTAAATCCTCCTCATTTACTCCTCTCCCACTTGAATATTGCTCCATTAATCACACCAGCTCGGAGTGCAAGCAACCAAGTCATGAATATCAAAAGCATCCGAGCAAGTGATAGACAAAGAGTTAGTTATTCTCGAGTTTGAGAGTTGAGCCTCCCTAGATTTAAGGAAGTCGTTGGAGACTTCAGTTATATAAGTAGAGAGGCCTAGAGCCTCATTAGGATTTGAATTTTTGTTGCAAAAACACTAGTTATTTTTGAGCTCCAGACTTGTGGAAGACATTGATGTAATTTTCTATTTTGATAATGAGAATGAGATTTTTCTTGATCCAGCACTGAGTTGACTCAGAGGGCTGAAGCTCTTGGGTTAGGGCCCAACCCTAGCAGCAAAGGATCCTCTTCTTGTATCTGTATTCTTAGCTTAGTTTCATAGATTCATGGTTAAATTGTCTTTAGAAGTATTTCATTGCAAGTATTGTGGATTTGATTAGTTGTTTATTAGTTTGCTTCCATTTGTGCTTTACTTCAGTAGAAGGGTAGAAGAGATAAAAGGAGCACCACAAAGCTATCAGTGGGTGTCTTGGCCTCACCTCTTCCCTCAGGGATCATGATTTGAGGAAAAGACCCTTAAGCAGCCCCAAAAAGACAGATTTCCATTTCTTTATAAGATTTAGAGTTTACTGTACTTAAACTAGCATTTGATCATTTTTGCAAGTGTAGGATTTAGTTTCCATCTCTTCCATATTTAGTGTTTTAGTAGATCTCATCCATGATTCCATTTTGTTCAGCAATTTTCTTCATGCATGAAGTAGACAACTAGTTCATTAAATTATGCTTTTCTAGCTTGTTAGAATTCTTCTTGTTTACATGACTTTGTGGCAATTATAAATGTTTGATGCAGAGAAGGTGCTTCAGAAATCTAAAGGGATCTCATATTAGGCAACCACCTCCCAACCATCCACCATCATCGCTAAACCACCTGCCACATCACCAAAAGAGATTAGGGTTTACACTTGACTTTCTAGAAAAAGAATAAAAAGAACAAAACAAATTTATTTCAGTCCTTTACATGCACAATAGTGATGTTTGATGTCTTGAAATTCCATGCTTTAGATAATAGAATTTCATACATGTTGGTTTGACATTATTGTAAAGCAGAGTTTCTCAACATTTAGTTAGAGAAGGGTGTGTTTTTAGCAAAGAATTTCAGTCATTTTCCTTATTTGCAGTAGATAAGATTTCTCCTAGAGTAGATCTCTCTTTCTTTCATCAACAATCAAGCTTCTTCTGAATCCATAGAAGTTTGGCTTGAAAACCATAGTGGTCTCTCGCCAGTTGAATAGTGACAAAAGGCAGAACCATCACTTGTACTTGTGTATACAACACTAGCACCTCCAAGTTTATACGAACCCCGGGTTGATAAAGTAAAGATGGTAGCTCCAGGAGTTGCAGCATTCTTACTGCAATACTGGTGCTCATCATGGGGTACGCATAAAGAAAAATTCATTGGATGGCACAAATATAGAAGAATGATGAGGGTGCGGTTTTGTCGCCCAAAGGTATGATTGACAGAGAAATACGATGGAAGGAGTGACCCATGTGATCACTTATCCAAATGGACCGATGCTTATGGAGCAGAACCGCAACCAGAGTGGGTGCATTTGTTCTATCACACCTTGGATGTAATACCTATGAATTGGTACTTGGAAATAGAGCTCCGCAATGGCATGGACAAATGGGATATTTTGAGACAGGGATTATTGATGATGTTCAACTTTGAAAATGGATTTGAGTGCACCGATGAAGCACTGCAGGAGGTCAAAGCATCGATCTTCCAAATATTGCAAGATCCCTTGGATTTGACTCAACCGGATTGTACCACCCAGTTGCACGATGCATTGGAGTGCTACAATGTGACCGCTGAAGAGGAAGAAAAGGATCCAAGGAACATTAATATCCTGGAAAAAGGACACCGCAAAGTTGAGGGGCTGCAGATAGAAAATCCAGATATCACTGCACCGCTAAAAACGAAACAAGTGAACATTGGGACAGAAGCGGAGCCAAATTTTGCGAAGATAAGGGACTGCTGGGATGATGCTACGATGGATAAGGTCATTGAGTTGCTCCGCGAATACCAGGACTTGTTCCCTACAAATTTCTCACACTTAAATTGGATAATAGGGGACCTGGGAGTTATGAAAATTACGTTGAAACCAGACGCGAAGCTGATCAAGCAAAGGCCTTACTGCCTCAATCCAAAGTATAAAGAAAAGGTCTGCTTAGAGTTGGATAAAATGCTTGCATAGGTATTATTGAACCGGTGGAAGAATCTAATTGGGTGAGCCCAATAGTAGTTAAGGAAAATAAACAGAAGGATGAAATAAGGATATGTGTAGATCTCAGAAATTGAATGATGCTTGCATGTATGATCCTTTTCCGAATCCATTCACCGATGAAGTGTTGGATAATGTAGGAGGATAGGAAGCATATTCATTCACTGATGGGTTCTCGGGGTACCATCAGATTAAGATCGCACAAGAGGATAGAAGTAAGATGACCTTTGCAACTGAGTGGGGATGCTTTCAGTATACTGTAATGCCTTTTGGGCTGAAGAACGCGCCGACAATATTTTCCTGTGTATTCATCGCGACGTTCAAGGACTTCATTCACAAGTTTTTGGAGGAATACTTTTATGATTGGATGGTGTTTGGGATGGTGAAACTCCATGTAGCTAGCCTACGCTTGATGTTGGATATATGCCGGAGGTCTCAGATCACACTCAATTTGAAGAAATGTTTGTTCTGTGTTCCTTTCAGAATCTAGCTAGGCCATGTGGTATGAAGACAAGGATTAATGGTGGACCTAGATAAGTTAGCAGTTATAATTAATTTGGAGGCACCAAGGAGTGTGAAACAGTTGCGCGCAACATTGGGGCATACGAGATACTATAGAAAGTTCATCAAGAGTTATTCCCTGATTACCGCGTTGATGGAGAAGTTGCTAAAGAAGGATGCTACATTTTGTTGGAATGAGGAATGTTAGTGGAGCCTGGATGTATTCATGTGCATGTGGATGTGTCATGTATTGTGCTCAGAGCAGTCCTGACACATGCCGGTGAGGGAGAATTGGATCACCCTATAGCGTTTGCAAGTAGGAAGTTGTCTAAAGCTAAGAAGAACTATTCAACGATAGAGCACGATAGTTTGGCTATGGTGTACGTGCTCCACAAGTTCATACACTACTTGCTAGGTGAACACTTTAAGATGTATATAGACCATTATGCATTAAAGTCCCTGGTTAACAAGCCTGTGTTGGGGGGGGAAGATATGCAGATGGCTACTGTTGTTTCAGGAATATGATTTCGAAGTCATTGTGAAGCCAGGATGATTGAATGTAGGACCAGATCACTATCGTGCATTGAAACAGGAGAGGAGCCTACTAATTTAGATGAAGGATTGCCTGACGCGCAACTCTTTGCATTGCACGTAGCTGACAATCACTTTGTAGATATCATACACTTCCTGATGACGGGAACGACTCCAACATGATATACTAGAAAACAAAACAAGGAGCTAGTGGTGCACACAACAGACTTTTATGTCATTGCAGGACATTTATATAAAATTGGCTCGGATGAAATTCTACGATGTTATGTTCCTGAGTTTGAATGGAATAGCATCCTTGCTAAATCTCATGGAGGATTTGCGGGAGGACATTATGCAGGGAAAGCAACAGAAAAGGAGATTTTACGCTCTGGGTTGTGATGGCCGACACTGCATAAGGATTCCAAGGCTTATTGTAATGCATGCTATGCATGTTAGAGGATCGGAAGGCGATTGCGGAGGGATGGGCTGCCTCTGAATCCGTAATTGTCATTACAACCATTCGAGAAATGGGCAATTGATTTTGTAGGCCCGATTCAGCCTCCAGGAAAGAAGATGGGTGCACGGTATATCATCACCGCGATGGAGTATTTGACCAGATGGGCGGAGGCACAACTCATGAAGGACTGTACAGGGGAAACAACAATGAAGTTCCTCTTTGAATATGTGCTTACTAGGTTTGGTTGCCCAAAGATTTTGATGACCGATCTCGGTACACATTTCCTTAATGAAACGATCAGCGTGCTGATGGAGGAATTCAAAGTTTATCATCAAAAGAGCACGCCATATCACCCGCAGACTAATGGGATGGTTGAAGCATTTAATAAGGTCTTGGAGAATGTGCTGACGAAGGTTTGCAATGCACAAAGGAATGTTTGGGATGTGCACATACATGTGGTGTTATGGGCTTCAAATCTACTTGTAAGAAGCTAACTAGACAGACACCCTTCACGCTAGTCTATGGCGTAGAAGCTATGATGCCAATGGAGTATATTGTACCTAGTCTATGAATAGCAGTGTTCAGAGGAATGGTGGATCACGGATCCCTAGAAGAGAGACTCGCACAACTGAAAGAGCTTGAAGAAGATAGGTTTTTGGCTGGATTCCATCAAAAAGTTCAAAAGGAGCACAAAAAGGCATGGCAGAATTGACACATCAAAATGCGCACCTTCAAGGTAAATGATTTGGTTTTATTATATGATAGCAAGTTTGATAAATTTCCTGGAAAATTTCAGATGCATTGGCTGGGGCCATATGTCACCAAAGAGATTATCGATGGTGGAGCAGTTCAGCTGGTGAAGTTGAATGGAGATCCATTTCTTGGAAAGATAAATGGCAACTGATTGAAGCCGTACACCGGGGATCGAACCAGATGACTATATGATGGAAGCACAGTCTTAGTGCTCCAGGCAGTTGAAAGGAGGTGTGGGACTATAAAATACACTGCCTGGGTTGTAGAGATGCGCAACTAGGAGACTGCGCTGGATGGAAGAAAGTGATAGCATTAGAAGAGTTGCGACGAGAGTTGCACTATAGAAGGAGAGACCGCGCAGGGAAGCCAGAAAGTGACTGTTATGGTCACTGTTCATGATTTGACAGTGAGAAAACGACTAAGAGGAGCGGGGGGGGGGGGGGGGGGGGGTGGCATTTAAGGCTAAAATTAAGAGCGAGATATTTGAAAATATGCTGTTAATCTAGAACTTATGAGTGGATTTTGGGGGGAATAGTCGGATTTGAATTTGAATTTTCCTATAAATTACAGATGGTTGCCCAACGAAAAACACTTTGCATTTTGAGAGCTTCTATGTCGCGCTATCGGTTGTGTATGAATCTTGCAGTTTTTGAGGATTTGGTGGCCAGTTTAGTGTTTGACAAGTTAGCTAAGGAAATCCAGGAGCTTCTTAACAACCTCATGTTGGTGACCATGGAAACTTCCAGTGCTGGAGGATCTATGGCCTCTGAGGGAGATGCCCCTGAGGTCATAAGTGTGGAGATGCCCGCCTAGTACCAAGTCACCAAGTTTGCCTAGGCTGAAACCTACGCCAGCAGGAGAGGCTTCCAAGATGAAGGACAAACAGAAAGTGACAGCCAGTGTGTGAGTCACCAAGGAAGCACAGGAATAAGGAGAAGCCCACTGCGCAGGAGAAAGGCAAGGTGGTAAACCTAGAATTTGACAAGGGCGGAGAAGAAACTGGTATGGGGACAGAGGGCATTGATATTGAGGGAGTATACCCTACATCAAAGCTACCAAAATACATCTCTCCGTGTTGGGGTAAGGTGAAGGTCCCAAAGGACCCAGATGAGGGAAATTTTCTACTTAATACACCCCTGCTACCAGAGAAGATCACGGTTGAAGGACTATGCTTGGAGCATGTCTCCCATATAAAGCTTGAAGATTGGGACTTAGCGGACAAGAAATGGTTCCCTTACCTGGCTACTAATAATTTCATGTAGAGGGTATTCTACAAGGATTCATGTGTCACTGCGCTGGATCCGATGAAGTGGATTCATGGGGTGGAGAAGGCAGGATTCGTGAATCTACTATGGGTGCCGCATTGCCATTGTGCTCCCATAAATTTGATAGTTATCAAACAATTGTTGTGCCTGGTGCCCGACAGGTGCCTTTGGTTGGAGGAGCCATTCCCTATATCTAATATGCTGATCCATAGGATCACCCTACTACCCCATTCAGGGCTGAATCTGGCCAAGTCATTTGGCGGAAAGACAGGCGAGTGCGACCTCATCGAAAAAATGAAGGATAAGTTTAAGCTTGACAAGAAGTTGCGCAGGTACTCAATTTTCAGTATTACACACCCCGTGGTGAAGGTGGCCACCTAGATCTTGGTTGGGAAGGTAATGAGGAAGTGCTGCACAGATGAGGTGCCAACACCAGTTGTTTCATTAGCGACCTAGTGCGTGGAGGGTGTACAATTCAATTGGGTGTGCTACCTGTGCATCGAGCTCCTCGTGAACTGTAGGGAGGCACATGACCACAAAAAGACATTCCAATACTCATGGTTTGTTGTTGTCGATTGTGTTGGTCCCTTGGCAGTTGCCGGAGGACAGTCAGTTTCCTTTGATCGCGATGGATTTTCAAGAAGCAGTGAAGTTTTCTTCGCTATGGGCCACGAAGGAAGCTGAGCGGGTCTGCGAGAGTAAGGTATTCTGGGTATTGATGGATATGAGCATCAATATGGCCATCAAATACAAACCAAGGCTGTCACCAACTATATTTGAGCAGTTGTCGGGATACACAGAGTTCAAAGTGGACTTCCACTATATCTCCATCCAGGTGCAAAAGGACCCAAAACATAAGTGGTATGATCTCCCATACCTTGCAATGGATGATGCCATAGCAGCGGTCCTTGATCATTGGCCAGCCGAGTGGCGCATGACCTCATATTTGTCTGTCGGGTCTAGTAAGTCCACGGGAAAGTAGAAGAAGGAAGAGGCCCGGTCAAAAATTCAGCAGTTGGTTGAAAAGAGAAAGAAGGAGGCTACAAAGAAGGCACGCGCAGAAGCAGAGTGTGCCCCCTAGGAACAAGAGGAAGAACACGATTCTGACAGAAGTTAGAAATACCCTTCACCATAGACATAAGAAGAAGAGCGATCAAAGTAGGGTGGTGTAGATCTGGAAAGCACTCCCTTCCAGGTGAAGCAAAACAGGGAGTAGGAGAAGGAAGTGCCGTGCAAAAATTCCAATGCCACCAAGTCATCACTAGACTCAATCACATGAATAGAGGGAGAATTGGACGACATCAGGGATAAAGTAAGGGACGTGACGACGGAACTACTGTAGTAGTTCGAGTAGCAGCAGAAGTAAGCCTTGGTTTCGATTTAGATAGGTCTGCGTGAGTTGTAGATCCAAACTACTCAGCTATAGGTCGGTGTAGGGAAGATTAACGCGATTTCGACTAGTTTGGCGTCGGGGACCATTGGAGTAGCGAAGATGGTTCACTTTTTGGATCCTTAGGCCGTCACACTGCCTAGTGGAGCCCTAAGAGCAGAGACAGATGCTGACAAGGCTGATTTAACGAAAATTGGTCTCAACTTGGCCACGCTCCCAAGTGAATTCCTTCACATGTTGCAAGCAGGTAGGGCCTGAGAGCAACGCACACTGAGTGTGATCAACAAGCAGAAGGTTAACAACGAACAATTGTTCATTGAGAAAAAAAAAATGATAGAAAATTGGAAGAAGGTCCAGGAGAAGAATGAGCGCACCACAGTGGTGGTAGCAGAAGCGTTTAGAAGTGTTTCAGAACTGCACATCCCCAAAGAGGTGCCTGTGGAGGCCAAGATTCAAAAGTTTGTTGCAGGTGTGCACGATGATTGGACTGAGATGGCCAAGTTTTAGTTTGAGTTGAACCTCAAGATTAGAGAGCTCGAGTTGAGGGCACAACCTTCAACTCCACCAGAGGTTAGAGAACAATGTGAGGCAACTGTCAAGAATGCAATCACTGCAGTAGATGCCGCGGTGGCAAACTGCACTACACTTTTCGAGCAATTGATGGAGGTACTCACCAGTCTACAGAAATATCCCACCTTGCAGAGGTTGAATAATGATACAAGGGAATTATAGCAGTAGTCTGATGAAGCTAGAACGACGTCGTGCACTGTGGCCATCACACAAAGATTGTCCAAACTGCAGGAGGCAAAGGAACTAAAAGAACATACAGAAGCAACACAACGAAAAGAGGTAGTCCTCAAGGCCAAATTGGCGCCTTGGCTAGATGAGGTCTATGTACTCTCTGCCACCACTGGGGAGAAGTTGGCCAACCTACAGACGACACAACAGAAGGTCCAGGTAGATAGCGCATGACCAAGATCAGAGTAGCTAGTGGAGCAGGTCAAGCAGGTGGCTACGTAGTGTAGAAATGAAGTTGCAATGGTGCAAGTGGAGCTGGGAGGTCTTTGCAGCAAGATCTCCATGCCATTAGAGTGACTCAGTGGTGAGTCACCATATTTGTGTTGGGAGCTTGTTGGGACAGGGTCCCCTAGGGTCAATTTTGGGGTTAAAATCCCAGGTTTTGGGGCAAAAAGCCCAAGTTTTGTATGTATAGTGTAAAGTCTCCGCAATTTGTGGTCGCGGAGATCATAGATGTAAAGTGTCGTAAAGGGTTTCCGCACTTCTCTTATGTAAGTTGTGTCAGCTTTAGAAGATCCACCCATGGTCCGCGGACCATGGGATTGTATAAAAAGGAGAGTTTTAAAAGAGTCTAAGGCAAGTAGTTGAAGTTGAAAGATGATGAATATAATGGGTCATTAGCAAAAAAATCGAAGAGTCTTAGAATAGAAGAAAGGCTCTGCAGCTGTGTGCGTAGAGGCCTAGGGTAGAAGTCTGCAACTGAGTGCGCGGACCCCTGCAACTAAGTGCGCAGGGTAGTTAGAGTCTATAAGAAGATCTGAAGTACTAATAAAGAAGATTATTATGGAAATATCTATGTTTGATCTATTTACTTTTGTTATGAATAAATGCGGTTATGTTATGCTGAATAATGGGTTTATAATTTAATGATATATTGATGCACGAATCTGTATGTTTTACATTTTTATTTGTATGCGAGTAATAATACCTGTTTACACGAGGAACATATTAATGCATATTGAAGTTATCAGATACTTAAGCCGATTTGGGTAAATACGGAAGTAGGAGTAATTACAGAAGCATGTAAGTGGTTGATTCACCTGGTTAGGGTCCGCGAATGACAGTCGTAGGCCTTCCTGAAGGTCTAGAGGCTGATTAAGATAAGTATATCGATAAGCCCTAAAAGGCTTATCGGTCTGCACGAAGATAGATGTAAGGCATAAAACAACATCACTACCATCTTTGGGTGTGGAAACTTGGTTCCAGCACCCCCCCCATACTGCTTCGGATGAGACATCAGTTCGCGCTCTGCGGATTGATGCTGAAAGGGTCAGTAGTGTAGGGATTTGTTTGTCTAAATTAACGTTGAACCTGGGTCAGGGCCCACTAAGCCAACATTAAGGTTTTGTTTAATATATGAAATCAATTGAATAACAAGGATAGAATCCTGTGTAACCTGTGGTACTTGTCTCAACATTTCCTTTTGTCATTTTTTGCATAGATTAAATTGTTAGAAACTAAGTCCTAGTATATATTGTGCCTTACACTTCACAAGATTACCAACCTGTATTGATGAATTAAATGTAACATGAATAGTTCAATTGAATTGACTAACAACCACATTGATGTATTCTATATTCTTTTGTTCAGACCCACCTTGTTAGGCACACCATTTTCCTTGTATTGAGTTATCTCAGTGGGTATAATAATGCCTCCCCCTCCTCATTGAGTTCATGTATGCCCATCTTGAGACTCTTGTTTGATGATAGGTAAGCACCTCCTCCTACTATGGTTCAGGTCCTTGCAGCAATGACCCTTTCTCTCCCTATGACCACCTCATGTGTCCAGTGAAAGAAAAGCACAATTTATTTTGGTCATATGATGTGATCCTAACACTCATACAATGGGGGGAAATTTGTTATCACACAAAAAGTGATCACCTGTCCAAAATCATTAGGTGGATCGAAATATGCCATGTTAGTATGAGTTTTACACATTAAAACCCACTTTCACATAAGAAAATAACCTAAGGATCCACTTTTCAAAAGTTATTTCCATTAATTAACCCATTTGCATAAGAATAGCCTATAAATTCGTTAATTTTATGTTATTCTCATAATTTTACCCACTTAGGTGAAAAAAATTTAATATATTTTCACTCAAATTATCAATTTGGCATATAAATAATTTAATAAATAACTTATTTATTAATTTTTTCTTAATCTTCTAAACATTCTCATTGAATTTTTTTATTAAATCATTATTTATGAATTATTTCTAATATATTTTACCTATTCAAATGGAAATAATCTACTAAATCATTTATCTATGGACTTTTTTCATTAATTAACTCAATTACCTAAATAAAGGTTATTAACCATTGTTTTTGACCTTTTCCTCTCACACATAATAATAAAATACCAAATTAGTTAGATCTTAATTTGGTCCAACAAATATTTATTATATTTGGCCTCATCAAATCTTCCTAGCATTTTAATATAGATAGAGAGTTTTTTCTCCTCATTTCTCATGATCCATTTTCACCACCGTACTTATGATCCTAAACCTTGTCTTCTTTACTAGAATTTATCTACTTTTATCTTTTTATTTTCTAGATTGTTTTTCCCTTTGTAAAGAGAGATTCATACACTGCAGTCATGATTACCTATGAACCATCCCAAGGAGAAGGTCCTCATAAGCACTTTCATTCGTATCTTTTCACACATTATATTTTTTTATGTCTTCTTTCTTTTATTTCTGGCATTGTTTAGGGCTTTTTTGTAGAGTTAGAAATAGATATATGAATGTGTTCCAATCTTATGGGCTTGATATAAATCCTCATAATTTCTTTTTAGACTACTTGCAACTAGTAGAATAGGTCTCTTTACTAACCCTTGTTGCAAAAATACATCCAATACTGAGCACATATTTTCTTTGTAAATATTTAACAAGGGTGGCATTGTTAGACCAAAGTAATACACTCTTTAAAGATTGAAGTCCAAAAGTAACTAGTGCAAAATATTTTCTAGGTAATGGCAAACCTAGAGAGATGAATTCCACATGTTGTAGCATGGTAATCATTGTAGACATGTTCAACCTCACCGTGAGTAATTAATCGACATAAGATTGAGTCATATTTGCAGCAATAAAGGGTATTACCAATACTAACATAGTTATTAGCTTGATGAAGTATACACTGATGCTCATCATGAGATAACTAAGCATGAAAAAAATTGAGGTTGGAGATATAATGAAACATCCCTATAGCATGTAATAGATGAGATAATGAGGAATAATGACTCATTGGGAAATAAATCATCAACCATCTGGATTTTCTCGCATGAATCATCAACCATTGGAAATGGATCAATGAAATGGATTGGAAAATTATTTGTTTGGAAATCCAAATTGAGATCCCTATAGTCAATACAACCCCTAATCATCCCTTGTTTCTTATTGACCATAATTTTATTAGAAATACACTCCATCGGGGGTACTAGATAGATGAAATCAGTGTCCAAAATATTTTGTGTCTCTGCTTTAAATAACAACTCCTTTATGAGGGTTTACTGGCCTAGGCCTTTACCAAACTAGCTAGTCTCTATCATACATCTCAATTTCACGTTTGCTGATTTGAAGGTCAATTCTAGGAATTTATTTATAAGACCAAGCAAAGACAACAAGGAATTCTTTAAAAATGGAAGTATAAATTTCAATTTCTTATGGAGTATAATATACACCATCCATAATATTCTCCATGATACATGGTTCCATAGTGATGTTGATGGGTATAGTTTTGTATATGTTCCCAAATTTCCCCTATGAGAAAACACCAAGTAACATGATGGGGGACTAGGAGCACTCAGTGGAGCTATAGGAAAGTAGGATTCTGGGTGACTAATCCAATAATTCTAGTCACGGAAGGAATGACAAGTGATGATGAAGATCCTTCTAAGGAGATCGTTATTAGGAGAAACCTCCATAATAGCCTCATCAATAGTAAGATCACCATCAAGTAAGTCATGAGAAAGTGTGTTATCATTTAAAAATTGTGCACTTAATCACACTAACTAGGGCACTCTATGTTGAAGAATGGTGTGTGTAAATGAACTATTGATTACTGGAAAATATAAAAAATTAAGAAAATCCAAAGGTTCCTAATGTGTCCATTTAAAAAATCAAATCATGAAAATTCACCATAACAGTTTTGCATGGAATACTACAACTTTTTCTTTGATAGTGGCATGGAGCTGTATAAGTAACATTTCAACAATACATATGATAAATCAAATTAAATTAGAAATCCCTAGGGGAAAGGACAAGTTAGGGTAGCTCGGTCTCAAGCCACTACATGATTGAAGTGGAATTAAGGAGCCTCCACATGATTCCCCTTGTCTCCCACGAGCTCACTCAAAGGCTAAATCTCATCAATGATCCAAGGGGAGGAAAGGAATGGGACTTGACCTATCAAAATCAATGTGTTTGGGACTTAAACAAGAGAGAATCCTAAGCAAAGTTATGTTTCCAAATTTTATACCAAACCACATTGCTTTGTGTTCATAGAGCTCATCATTTTAGAGCTCCCATAAGACTTTTTTAAGGGGAGATTATTATTGCAAGTAGAGGGAAAATGAACCTTCCCTTAGGAGAGCCATTTGGTCCATTTCCCTATTGTTTTATTGCAAATTATCTTCTGCAGACATAAGTGGATCCCCTAGATCTAATGGCTTATCTAGAAACAACCGAAAGCAAAAAGGACAATGTTTTCCTTAGATAATTAACAAATGGAGGAAAGGTATACCTGGAGTCCAATGCTAGTCCTCCTCTTATATTGACTTGTAGACTTTAGGTCCAGCTAGAATTACTATAAATGGAACCTGCAAGACAATCACAACAAACAAGATAACTACAAGACATCCATAGCATAAAATAATATCTCTATTCAATAAGTAAAGTGGCCATTGAAATACATATGCATCAAATAGACACAAAGCATAGGAAAATAAGGCTTCTTGTATTAATGAAATGTAGGAGAAGATTACAACCCTTTATGCAGTGCTCGACAATGTAGAATCTCCCACTAATTTTTCCTTCCTTAGTGTTGCATTTAATTATGTAGGGAGCTATTTCTCCACAATCTCATGCTCGATTGAGATCATCAAACAACAAAAGGAAAAATGAGTAATGGATAGATAGATCGATCCCAACCCAATGCTTACACATGCAAAATACAAGCAAATCTAGATGTAAGAGGAAAAAGTGTGCACCTGGCCTCCTCGCAGATCGGTGAAGGGTTTTAAGCTCGATGCAGAATCCCAATGCTCTACTTGAATGATCTACTTCATACACACTCGATCTCAATACCTACACACAATTACAAACATGCAAAGATGATAATTGATCTTCCTTGGAAGATCATTCGCTCAAAACATCATAGAAACAATAAGAAGTATCAGTGCAAACATATCTATATAGAGAATGAACACGAATCTATTAATCCAAGTTGAAAGTACAACAAATGTATACCTTCAACAAATGAGATCCTCTCCTCAATATTGTGGTGTGGTATCCTCTCCCAATACAACAAAGCTCTTGCACTAGTTTGGATTCTCTTCCTTTCCCCCTTTCTTCTTGGTGAGATTATATAGGCTCATTCTATCCTCCAGGAGAATGTATCTAGATACCTAGGGGCTTGAGAAATTAGGAAACATATAAAATAATGAACCCCTAGCCAACTCATACACATGTGGGTCAAGTTGATCTCCTTGGGAATGATAAACTCTAGAAACCTTTTTCGCAATTATGAAATAATTATTATCTCATAATTATAATATTTTGGAAAATTAATTATGAGGAAAAACTCAATCATGCAATTCGACCATATTATCATGGGATAAATATCACATATGTAAAAGAAAAGGTGAAAAGGGATGCATTTCAGCCAAACAACTGAGGTAAGTTGATATTGGGTTTCTCTCACTATAAAGGAGTGGAAAATAAGGTTATAATAGATGCCCCTTAATGCATGAGGTCAAAAGATAAATTGATGGCCGAATTGCATTATAATAATACTCAATGCTCAAAATGGGAGGAAGGAGCCAAGACTACGAAGCTAGATTTGAGGAACTCAAGTTTTGAAGTATCATCTATGCTAATAACATCCCTGAGGTAGGCATACCCATGCTTGGTCATAAAGAGGTACTGAACATGGCCGCCAAAAAATACACTACAGATCCATGACATCAAATTCTATAACATGGCCACAAAGACATACAAAATGGATCCATGTGGCTCAATAGATATAGAATAGCCACCATCAAATACAATGTGGATCTATGTCACAATATACATTAGTAAGACTATGGACACATGATAGACATAGAAGTGTCTCAGATAGCCCTCAAAGTATATGAATGATAGATAACTCCAATGCAGCCTGGGAAGTATGCAATATAGGAATGAGATGTCCCTAACCTAGGGTC
Source organism: Pinus tabuliformis (assembly GCA_031772625.1). Taxonomy (NCBI): domain Eukaryota; kingdom Viridiplantae; phylum Streptophyta; class Pinopsida; order Pinales; family Pinaceae; genus Pinus; species Pinus tabuliformis. The sequence goes on along the minus strand of CM062808.1, from coordinate 776,979,312 downwards.
TTCGAAATAACCCAATGGTACAAATATACATCATGTGAATAAGTGATTTGATTTCGAGCATGGTAGAAACTACCTAATTACCATGCAATGAGGTAAACCAGTAACAGACACGAGGGAATCCACCAATGAGGAAAATGGACCCCAAGGCCTAGTATAATCCATTAAGTGTGAATAGATGAGCTGACATCAAACACTAGTGAACTCAATCAATCAAGAGCCAATGATGTAAACCCATTGTCGGTCATGAGCAAACCTACCATTGAGGTCTACAAGCTCTAAGGTACAACTGATTCCTAGATCAAGCTCCTGAATAAAGAGCTGAATTTGACAGGAGAAGATCCATCAAAGGAGGGCCTTAATGTATCCCCCATCAATCGAAACGGAACATACCAAGATGATGTGATGTATGGATGAAATCATGAAGTGATGAAGTACAACTGACACATGGAAGACCTACTTAAAAAGGTCAACAGGCTACTACAGATGGCTGACATAAGTTGAGACTTCCCTTGAACACATAGTGGCATGACATAAGAGTGACTTGGCAACATGACTAATGAGCACCATGTGATATCATGCAACGAAACAAGTTGCATCGCAGAATGCTCCATATGACTATAAGAGTAACCAACCGGAGGAGTAAAGAGACGCATATGGATGGTACAACTCTTAGGCAAGCTAAAACCCAACTATGAGAAAATGAAACAGATAAGTGCCATGTTCAAGGGTGACACAAAGGATGCTACTATTTGATGACTAATGGAAAAATATGTTCCCTCCTTTCTCTTTTTATAAGTTTGTTTTTCCTAAAGTTGTCCCCCAAGCCTGAAAAAGAGATAAAAGTATACAAGGGGGAACCTCCTAGCCATAATAGACTAGGGTATTCCTTTTTCGTAACTAGCCTATCCCAGACCGGAAAAGGGTTGAATGTATATTAGGTAGACGACCCTTCAAGTACTTTTATGAATATGAAGGAGACAAGTTCACTTGACAATATTTTCTAAATTAAGGAGTATAAAAAGATCTTAAAGGAAACTCCTTTGGGAGGAATGAGTTGTATAAAGGTTAGAAACTGATTCCAGTAGTGTTGGAACTTCTCATGACACAAAAAGGACAAGAGTCTAGCTCATAGGACCACTCATTGCTGCGGTTCCTCCAAGAAAGGGTAAACACTAAGTGAAAGCGGATGGTAGGCCAAGTAGATGATGGTGATGGAAGAGAGAAACCAAAGCTCATCGTGCAGAAGTAGGCTGATAAAAAGTGGTAATCACAAGGGATAAAAATGGTGGAATCCTCCTGGGGTATAGCCAAAAAAGAGATGAAGAAGAGAACCTATGGCTCAGATTCTAGGTCATGGCAGGTCAGAAGGAGAAATTATGAAAAGAAGTAAAAAAAAATGACTGCATGGACACCAACTCGGCAAAAAGGTGCTAACTAGGGTATTGATGAGCGGGTAAGCTCTACCACCAAGCTATGACATGCATAAAGGAAGTGGAAAAAGTCGTAAATTGATGGGGTCAGACCTAAGGCATAAATATGACATTTGCAGTCAATAATGTAGTGATGATGGTGATAATGACCTACCCCTATATGCCAAGTTCAATAGAAACGCACCTAAGGTCCAATGGATGTCATAGTAGAAACACCACATTGTCTTGTAAAAACCATCAAGAAAGACTAGACCCATGGTTAACTCACATAATGAAAGAAATAAACATATATGAGGTAAAAATAGGACCATGTGTTTTTTGATTGTCTGAATTTTATATTTTTTTTGGATTTTTGGCATAAATAAGGCATGACAAATGCTCACATCACACACCAAACCAAAAAGGGTAAAAACATCACACTACTATGTAAAATATGTAAAAGTGCAACACAGTCCATTAGGTCACGCTAAAGTGTGCCCATAGTTGGGCACAAGCCAAGGGTTTCCATACACGACTCATGGAAGGTAAAGGTACCATATGGCTCACCAATGTGGAGCCATGCCAAAGGAAATCAAACTTCTCAATGTGGAAAGGTTGACCATACTAGGGACATTGTAACATAGTCATGCTCTCGAAATTAACCTGAGGACATAAGGGAAGATCAAGACATAAATGGGGTACAAGACACTCGTCAATAGGTGGTAAGGAGTTTGACAATTTGTAGGCAAGCTATATAGTAGAAGCCCAAGACTTGAATCGGTCCATGGGTGGAACTTCCAAGGAGGGCTGAGGAGATGTCCCGTGGGTCGATTTAAGATTTTGTTTACCAATCTCTACCTTTTCCAAATCTAGAAGACTGGAGGCATGAAGAGGTATAGTCTCCCTAGGATGATCAATAGCTAGATCCATGACCTCTAATTTGAATTTTCTGGGAGGTTTGTCATCAAGGTAGTCATGTGGAACAGGCGAAGGGGTAGCCTATGTGGGAAAATAAACCTGGTCATTTTCCATAGTGCGATGGAGTTTTTGACCAGTGTCAGGAGGTATTAACGGGACTACTGGAGAGGTGATATCTTCCACAATAGGTGGCATAGGGTGCTCACTTGCTTGATTGACTTCCATAAGATTAGGCAAGACTACCAAAAGATTAGGAGGTTGACGGAGTCCATAGGTGCCAGAAGATATTCTATGCACAGGATCTTTGGAAGATGTAGAAGGAGTGTTAGGTAGAAGGATTTGAGGAAAAACTCCCATAATAGATGAGCTTTTAAAGAGTCTAGCTCCAACACTCTGAAATTGATCGGTGTGATCTCCCATGATTGGTATGGAATTCCCAGTGGTAGAAATCTGGGCTGATGGGATGCTGAAGTCAAGCTTATTAATAGTGACAATTTTTCCTTCATGAGGAAAGAAAAGTAAATGGAATATAGACGAGATGACTGCGATCATCAGATAAAACCAACTATGGCTAAGGAGTAGGTTGTAATCTAGCATTCCGTTGACAACTTCGACATCAACATATGTAGTTTTCCCTCCTAACTCAATGGAAATATTTGTAAGAACCCTCTTAGGTACAAATTTATGTCTGTCAAAATCTTGGAGAGTCGTGTTGGATGTGGCGAGCACTGGAGAGCCAAGAGCCTTCCAACAGGATACATACATAACACACGTGGAGGATCCATCATCGACCAAAGTGTGATGAATATTCTGATGGAAATTAGGCACAATGATTTGAAAAGAAATATGATGGGAAAGGCGAGGAGCGGCTTTGTCAGAATTAAAGGTGATGAGTCTAGAGTTAGACAAATCGACTCCACCAATGGCAAACAACAAGGCCTTGTGCTGTTGAGGACAACTTTGCAAGACCTTCAAGGTAGACATGTCACAAGGAGACTGGGCAAGATCTTCAACAATATTGTAATGCTAAGAAGCCCTGGAAGAAGGATTGTGTGTCGTCTTCCAGATAACACCCTTGGGAGGGCGATAAATAGGTTCCATAGGCTTATCCAAAGTGAGAGGTCTAGTGGAAGGTAGTGAACTCAATGAGTAATTAGAGGGAGAACTCGACTCAGGAACATTATAAGATTTGGCTCGCGTAGTCACATTAACATCTTCCTTGCACATGAAGGCAAATGAAATATGAGGAGGATGGGAGGATAACCCCTCATTTCCGCCTTCCAGATGTTGAGGAGGTTGAGAAACCATATGTTGTTGGGGTTGTGTAGGGAACATATGAGTCAAAACGACAGAATGTTGAGTAGATGGTGGTGAAGGAATTCTATGGACTTCATCCATTCGAGGGAATTCGTGAGTAAGGTGGTCACCTTGACAAATTTTACGGGGGAACTTGAATCTATGGTGACATTCACTAGTGCCTCCTCCATGACTCTAAGTGTTGGGTTGGGACTCCTGAGCATTTTGATTCTTTTGTTTATTTCTCTTATTATTTTTTTTACCACCCGATTGCTAGTTGTTCTTCGATTGAGTGGACTTCACCATGAGAAAATCGGTGGAATGCTTAGGAGGGGGTGCTTTAGTGAAGCCAGATGCACTTGATGGGGCTTGAGATGTAACAATGAATGCCCAATTTGGGCAAAATGTTGGCTCATAGAATTAGAAACATACATAATCATGCCATCGACATGTGGCCCTGGAACAAGTTGGGAGGGTCAATAGAGGGCCTAAGGGGATTAGGCAATACTTCGTAGATCATACCCGATTGTGAATAGATAAGATCCAACTGTTGGGTAGCCAAAATGGTTTGTTCCTTGGTAACTACTTGAAACATAGACACATCCTTGGCAATTTCAGGTCGAGAGATCAGATGAACCATTTACGTAATATTTCATCAGGTAACTTGGTTCTCACTAACCTTTTGTGATGGTGCAAATCATGAATGTGATTAGAAATTAACATGGAATCATCTTGTTTGAAGTTAGACAAGAGGTCATAATCGATGTCATACTGAGTAGTTAGCTAGAAGTGTGTTAAAAATGTTTGAACTATGGAGGCAAAGTCACCATATGATGCAATATCTAACTCGATGTACCACTTTACAGCATCCCCAATTAATGTATGTTGGAATAAACAAATTTTAACATAATCATCCACCAAAGAATTGGATGAGCACCAAAAATGATAAGTGGTAATGTGCATGGATGGATTCTCCCCAAGCATTCCTTCAAACTTGGGAATATTTGATGGTAATTTGGTGGGCATGGGTGGCCATTAGGGATCATGATGGATGGGGTCATTAGTCAATTTCTCCAAATTTGGCAAATAAAGAGAAGATAAAAATGGATTCTGAAGTTGAATAAATGGGTCATAGGCAGGATAAGCCCCTGACCAACTCTGTGGTCCCCCCATATAAGGAATAGAATGATGCACCTATTGGTGAGGAAAATGGTTCACCCCGGCATAATACTGCTGCAGACTAGCATGACTGGTAAATGGATGTTGCCCCCCAGGGTAAGTACCACTAGAGAGAAAAGGACCACCAAAAGCATGGCTACTGATGGGGTTGTACCCAGGGATAGAAGAAGGATGACTCTGCACAATAGGACTGATATAAGGGGGAATAACCTGTGTGAGAAATGATACTGGCAATGGGGTTGCCCCAAGTAAACTAGCCCCTCCAGTGAAAGTACTAATAGGTGGCACCCCTCCAAAGCACGATTTGTACCAGGCTTGTGACATACTAGAAGCAGCGTTGTCTCCAGGCTGAATAGGAACAACTGGTGATCCACCCCACATACTACTAGAAGCAGCCATGCCTAACTAAGGGACAAGAATAGTTGGTTGGGAAAAATGCGGTGCAAAGATTCCTAAACCTACTTGCTGACTAGACTGAGGCACCATGGTCAACAAAGGAGATGGTTTGGACATGGAAATGTTTGAGAAATTTGCAGGAGTCATAGAAGAAACTGGTGGAATGCCCCAAGAAGAAGTCACAGGTGTGGAGGAACGAGAGGGCATAGCCACACTAATAGGTGGAAATGATGTCATGGCAACTGATACCAAGGATGCAGAAGGTGAGTAAGTCTTACACTCCACCATAGGGTAAATTACATACAAAGGCATGTAAGTGTAGGTTGGTGTGAAACTGTTAGGATTCAACCTGTTATCACAAAACCTAACCCTGAGAAGCTGCTGATCAGGTAGACCTTGAGTAACTGTTTCAAACCAAATTTTGGCTGAGGCTTAGCCTCCTCAACTTGAGAGGGATCTCTCACTAGGTTAAAGATTTCGATAATGGATTAGATGGCTAACTCTATGAAACAAATGAAGAAGTGTAAATGGTTGAAACAAACTCAGTACACATCAAAGTCAGGGCATCAAAAGTTCAATATATCAGTTAACACATAGAAACGTGTAGGAAACACAGTCTACAAATGCATGAAGGAAGTTAGAGAATTGCCAATGAATTCTAAGTATCATACATTCATACTAATGTAAATAAAGAAATGAGGACAAACATAAAACAAGCCACCATTGAACTCTTTCTGAATCCTGAGAAGTAAAGCCAAAGTCTGTATTCATAAAAACATAATCTTCTACAATGACACAATATGAGTGTTTTCTCTGAAATTTTCCAACCCTGGGTGCATTACATATCTTGTCATATATAGAGTTTCCTTACAAGCTTGAATTCCTTCCTCCAGCAAGAGGGGAATTCAAATTTCTCTAGACCTGACACCTATTGAACTTTAAACAAACTATTAATTACAACTGACTGTAAACTGACAGTCTTAGAGACCTAATTTGACTAGGAGTGTAACTCCTTATCTATGTTGGCAACAATCTTAGCTATGAAAACAAACTAGTTCTTTGACATCTGTCCCTCTTCATCTTTTTCTTGAGTGATGACTTTAAAATTCATGCTGGCCTTTGATTGCTTGTCCTTTAACTGTCCTTGGATACTAGGAAAACTGCCCTTGTTTTTTCTGCTTTGGTCTCCGAAGTGGTTCCTCGAATACTGCTGACCATTTTATCCCTTTTAATAACATGTGATGCCTTGAATTAGACCAAAGGTCCTGCTCATATACTCGTGCTAAGAAAAAACCCCTTAGATGCTGGTTGAAGCATGACAACTGTTTGAGCTACGAAATGACTGTTGTTTTCGTAGCACAGAGTTTGGAGTTATTAAATGCCTCTCATTCTTTGAATTTTCCTTTGCCTAGTATTCAAAATTTCTGAGGTGGCCCCTTTGTATCTTCTATAGTAGCATTATTTCATAATGGTTCCCCTTTTTCATTTCAAAATTGATTCAAAAAAAAAAACTGGCAGCATCAGCAGTTTCGTAGCTCTACGAAGCTGCTGTGCATTATATGTCATTTTTTAGCAGTTTTGTAGCGCGCTATGGAACTGGTGTGTGAGTTAAAAACACATTTTTTTTCATTCTTGGGATTTTTAATGGCTTCTCCATATGAAAATGGGCCAAACAAAACTGACATTGTCCATCCAAAAATAATCTTCAATCTTCAAAAAGTAAGTTTCGCATCAAAATTGTGTCAAAATTTCTTCACTTACTATCAGGTTCATTTATGTTGAGACTGTTCTTCTGGTTCATTCAGTTGAATCTTCAAATCTTCAATCTGTATTTTCATCATTCAGATTTTAGTTCTTAATTTTTCATTGACCCTTCTGATATATCTTGCCTCTTTTATTGTAGGGATGGTCCAAGTGAAATATTGGTGATAATTGCACACTGCTTCATATCTTGGAACTTTTCCATCTTCCCAACTGGCTATCACTCTTTTGAATTTTGCTTTTTCAACTACATGTTTCCTTGCCCTTTCCTTGAGTTGGGAAATCTCAAGATTGGCAGACACCAATTTCTTTTTGATCTCCTCAAATCTATCTTCCTTATGAGTGATAACTGTCTTGCCTCTGTCATCTTTGTGCACTAGTGATGATTGTACTAATGGAACCACCGGCTCTTCAAAGAATTCTGCAACCTCCCCTGTCTCACTTGCTTCTTGCTCTGCCTCTTGTATTCTTCTTAAATGTCTAGTCACAGGTCTTCTTGGCTTGAACACAAACTCTGATACCTGGTCATCAAATTGAAGCTTTTTAGAAGATTTAACTCTTTTTGTTTTGTTCTTACCTGCTTCAAGTAAATCTTCTTGGACCAGAGGAGTCTCTTCTATATCGATAGCCTAGATTAGATCGTTCAAAATTCCCTTTGATGCTGAGCTTTCATCAGCAATCACAGTCTTCCCCTTTTCCTTGGCTAATTGACTTCTTGTTACTCTTCTTTGGACAATTTTATCAATAGACTGCTCTTGTACCACCTCATTGATCTGAACCTTCTTCCGCTATGACTGTTGAAGGGTGTCTTGAACTACTAGTGGTGTCATAGGCTCCTTCACCTGCTTTCTAGCTTTCAATTTCAAAAACCTAGCTGATCTTGTTTCCTCCTAATGACTTACTGCTGGTGAAGAAATCTCCTTAGCATTAGGACTAAGTCCTGTTTCTGTTTTAAAGCCTATCATAAACAAGAAGGTAGACCATTCTCTTCCAATCTTCTGAAGCTCATGTAAAACAATCAACTTGTTCAACCCATGATGGAATAAGGAGGTTTGAACAACTTCTTTCTTCAATTGAACCTTATCAGACATTTTGCCTAAGCTACAAAATAGATAAAAAGGTAAATCAAGAGATATTTTTCCAGTGAAATGTAAGAGGAGCTTAAAATGGTAAGAGTACACCTTATGATATCTTCCTTCACAGGTAAAATATCTTTGGATGCATGTCAGCAAGTTGGCATATGAATCCTTAACATAGCTTCTGGGCACTGATTTGGTTAAGTCTGAGCCTATGAATTTTGGCTTCAAAAATTCTTGGCAAGGTGCCATTTCGAATTTGAAGTTCTTGAACCATCTTTCCTGGCCTCTTGGTATCTCGCTGATTGTAGATATGACCTCAGGAGAAATTGGTATTTCTATCGCTCCAACTCTTGAATTCAAACCAGTGAAATTGAAAGCAAAAACTTTGGTTACTTGAACGTGACCACCTTGAAGTTTTTCACAGAATCTCCAACAGCCCACCTGTTCGAATGCATGTTCAACCTCTCTGCTTCTCATGAGCACATCTAAACCTTCAGGCTCAGCTCTAAGACAACGGCTTGATCTGTGATTTTTAATTTCTTCAGACATGTCTACAAAATCTCTGCAAGGAAAATTGAAGATAAACCTGCACTGTATTGGTTTAAACACTATCTCGCTTGAATTTGAAATTGAGAACTGCCTCGCTTGAGCCTTCAAAATTTTTTGATGAGTGTTGTCCTTAAGCTTGCCAATTGTCTTCTTATGCATGAAAGGAACACGGGAAAAACCAAGACTAACGCACCTCACCTTACTTTTTTGAAATTTGAAAGAATGCATACAAGACATATAACAAATCTAATGATGAGAATGAATGGCTGCATGTGATAGGCATGGTTCAAGGACTGACACATGGTGATGAAATATTAACGAATTTTGATGGAAAAGACAGCTAGACAAGATTTGGCATGAATCCCCAATTTCGTAGCACAACTAGTGCAAATTCTGTGTTTTGCGCTACGAAATCTCCTAGTTACGAATCCCTATTTTCATAGCACACATAGTGTATTTTTATGATTTTGCACTATGAAAACTCCTAGTTGATTTCGTAGCGCATGCCAACTTTAAAACAGTCTTAACACATGACACCTAGGAACCAATGTGGGACTAATGACAGTTAAAAAAAGATTGTTGACCTTATTTAACAATGGGAACAAGACTCTATCTTATGTTTTAGACTCCTTAAACAAAACAATAGAAATGACTTGACCAAGACTGACTTACAACTTTGAAACCATACAAGTTGTCTAATTTTTTTTTTTTATAGTGATAACACAACTGCAATAACTCAGGTCCCAATGGATCGATCAAAGGTGGGTTGGCAGAAGCAGTAGAATCATCTGCTAAAGTCTCGATAGAAAGCAAATCAATACCAGAAGGACCAGGTATAGAGTCCACAACTATGTGTTGGTCTAAGTCTTGAGAACTGACATGCACTCTTCGTGTAGGAGTAAATAGTCCACTGTTGGCTTAGTGGGTCCTGACCCAGGTTTAGAGTTAGTTGTACCAAACAAAACCATACACTACTCATCCTTTCAGCATCAACCTGCATAGCATAGACTGAAGTCTCACCCAAAGCAGTATGGGGGGATGTTGGAACCACGTTTCTGCACCCAACGATCAGTGTGATGTCCTGTTGTGTCCTAGATCTACCTTCACACAGATCTTTAAGCTGCGAGGGTTCAACGTTGTAATTTCCTTCAATTGTCCCCTAGACCTTCGCAAAGGTCTATGATCAAATTTTGTATACCTTTAACATATAGGTTATCTACTTACATGCATCATAGACTAATCTCAGATCGGAATCTACATAGACTTTCTTAAGTGCTTAATAAACTTAACAGAAAGTATTATAATCTTCGCGTAAACACTTAACATTCATTGTATTCAATTAAAGAGATTCATCCAATAGATTCATGCATCAATACATCATTAATTCATAAAGACATTCCTTCATCATAAGATATATCGTAAACATAAACAATAGAAAGAAACAGATAAAACATATGAATTTCTCCAACAATCTTCTTTATTGATCTTCAACATAACATTATGGACTCAAAACTTCCCTGGGAACTTAGCTGTAGGGGTCTGCACACTCAACTACGGACTCTACTCTAGGCCTTTGTGCACTCAGCTGTAGAGCCTTTCCCTCTCCTAAGATTTGCTTCTTTGTGCTAACTCTCTAAGACTCCATCCATTGTACCCAAAGACAAATACATAGGTCTGCCTTAGACTCTCTAAGACACACATATTTATACAATCTCATGGCCCTAAACCAAGGGTAGATCTCAAAACCGACTCAATATTTACATAAATGAGGGTAAAAACCATTTTTGACTCCTATATACCTACGCACTCCACATCCACAATTCACGGAGACTTTACATATTTTTATCAAGTTTACATCAAAACTTGGGCTTTTACCCCAAAACTGACCCAGGGAACCCCATCCTCATAGGCCCCCAACACAAATATCGTGACTCACCCTTGAGTCACTTGGATGGCATGGTGATCTTACTGTGAAGATCCCCCAGCTCCACTTGCACAAATGCTACCTCAACAACGCTCTATGTAGTTGCCTGCTTCACTTGTTTGACGAGCTGCTCCATATCTATTCCTTCACCGACCAGCTTGATCTTCTGCTGTGTGAGCTACAAGTTCATCAGATTCTCCTGAATGTTGGTTGACACTTGGTAGGATTCTTCCAACCAAGGATCCAACATTTCCTTAAGAACTGCCTCTTTTTTCTAAGCTACTTCCACCTATGCGAGGAGCTACTTCCCCTCCTATAGCTTGGCGAGGTGCTGTGCTGTAGCAATTGAGCGCGTCGTCGCCCTAACCTTGTTATACTGCTTTTGGAGCTCGCGGATCTCTGTACTGAATATATGTAGGTTGGGGTCTTCCTGCAAGGTCATTACTAACTCCATTTCCCGTTCGAAAAAATTTGTGCAGTCTACGACGACGACATCCACAGTAGCGATCCTTTCTTGGATGGTGGCTCTGCAATGTTCCCTGACTTCAGGTGGAGTTGAAGGCTATGAATTGAGTTGCAGATCTGTGATTTTCATATTGAGTTCAAATTGAATTCTTTCCACCTCTTCCTTTGCATCATGAATTCCCACAACTAGTTTCCAGATCTTGGCCTCTGGTTGTGCATCCTCAGGTATGTGCAATTCCGACACTGTTCAACACGCCTCTACAACCGCAGCCACCAACTTGGAGCTCTGCGCTTGGAAGGTATCCCTCTCCTTTAGGGCATGCATCTTCTCGGTGAATATTTGTTCATTGTTCACCCGGTACTCGCTTATTAAACTAAGAGCGCACTGCTACTGAGCTCTTAGTTCTGCTGTCACTCCTATCTACAGTGCGTGAAGAAATTCATTGGGGAGAGCTGCAACATTGAGGCCGATTTTATTCAGGGTACTTAGGATGATCTTTTCATCGGCTTATTCCATGCTCAGGGACCCTTCTAGTAGAGCAACTATTCTAAGGTCCAGCTTCCTTACCAGTTTTGCAGCCTCACTTGTCCCTAGTGCCAAGCTCATCTGTGAGGTGCTCACCTATCCTCCGCACACCTATATTCTATTGGTTTGGATCTCCAGTTCATGCAGATCCTTCTAGACATTTCCCAGTGACTACATGTATTATTGATTGAATTACTACAATAGTTCGGTTGTAGTGTCGCGTACCTTATCACTGACCTTGTCCTCTGTCAGGGTGATGGGATCCTCCTACGCTTTCGCTGACTTCGTCTTTTTGCAGGAACCTGTGTGTTGTTGCTGGTCTCTACACTTCTATAGCCTAAATGGGGTGCACTGCCCCTCATCACCGCCACCACCCTGCTTAGACTACTCTTCCTCCTCAGTTTCGAGTGAAGGGGATTTGCCTCTTTGTTCAGAGTTGCACTGTTCCTATTCAGCCTATTCCTTTGTGGTGAGCTCCTTTTCAATTCAAGCCTTTTATTCAGTTTCCTTCTTCTTCCATGCGGCCAACTTCTATGCGGCCTATTTTGCTGTATCCTTTCATTTTTTCTCAGCTAAGCTCCCTGCGCCTTTACTGGTTCCTGCTTCTAAGTCAGACAGGGTGGGCCAACCTCCTGGCCACCGATTGATCACTTCCTATATGGCATCATTGGTGACCAAGTACGACAAACCGAACCACTTTTGATATGGGTCCTTCTGTGCTTGAATGTAGACATGGTGGAAATATGCCTTGAACTTAGCATACATAGAGAACTTCTCATACAAGGTTGGGGACAACCTTGGGCACTAGTTAATGGCCATGCGGAAGCTCACCTCCATCAACACCCAAAAATCTTCATTTTTGTGACCCACACGGGGTCCTTCGTGGCCCAGAGGGAGGAGAACTACAAGGCCTCTAGCAATCCTACCTTCAATGGAGGAAACTGGCTGTCCTCTAGTATATTCCATGCGACCAGCACAATGGAGAGAAACAACCACACATAGTGGAAGGTATTGTTCTCATCTTGGGCCTTGTGGAAATTCGCAAGGAATTCGCTACATAAGTACTGTGACCAATTAAACTACACGCACTCCACGCGTTGTGCAGCTAACGAAACCACATGCTTTGGAACCTCATCCGTGCGGCACTTCCTCATAACTTTTCCAGCCAGTATTTGGGTGGAAATATTCATTGCGGGATCATTGATGGATGTGATGGAATAGCCGCACGACTTCTTGATAAGCTCAAACTTCTTTTTCATCTTCTTTGCCAAGTCTCTCTCGCTTGTCTTTCTGCCAAACTCCTTGGTCGGATTCAACCCCTCATGCGGCAGGTGTGTGATCCTGTGGATGAGCATATCCATGATGGGTATAGGTGTGCCAAGCCATAAGCACCCATCGTGCACCAGAGTAAGTAGCTCCCATATACAGGTGGTGTTAATGTTAGAGCAGTGGTAGTGGGGAACCCACAGAAGGTTCAACGACCCGGATTGCTCCATGCCATGAATCCATTCAAATGTCTCCAACTCAGTGACACCTGAGTCTTGGTAATACACTCACCTCATATAATTTTCCGTCGCAAGATGAGGGAACTGCTCATGGTCGGCTAGGTCCTTGTCCTCCATTTTTAGCAGGGGAACTTGCATGAGGCACGGAGCTTCAAAGGTTATCTTCTTTGGAAATAGGAGCGTGTTAATGAGGAATTTGTCCGAGTCAGGGTCCTTGGGGACCTTCGCCTTCCCTTTTTGCAGAGGGAAATATTCAGGTAACTTGGTGATGGGCTCTACTCCCTCAGCGTCTATACCCTCCATTCCCTGTTTAGCTTCCAAATCCACAGCCTTCTCAGGCTACTTTTCGTTCTTATCCTTATAAGCAGCCACATGTTTCCTAGGCGACTCGCGCACTGGCACCAACCTCTCCTGCTTGTCTTTCTTCATCTTCTTAGTTTCTCACACAGGTGTAGGCTATGGCCTAGGCAACCTTGGTGCCATAGGCACAGGAGCTGGAGCTTCCCTACTCACCACCTCTGGAGCAGCTCCTTCGGATGAAATGTGTCCCCTAGTGCTCATAGTCTTAGTAGGGTTAAGACCCAACATGTTTTCCAAGATGAATTTTTGATTAAACTTGGGAAAATTTGCAAAAGAAGAGCTCACGACCAAATCCTCAAATAACGAGCGGATCATAAGCAATAGACAACACAACTCAAAAACTCTAAGGGTGCAAAGTGTTGTCTACTGGACTGGCATGCATAATTTATAGGGAATTTTGAATTCAAATTCAACTGTTCCCCCCAAAATGCGATCATTAATGTTGGTTTGGTGGTAGAACTTCAAATATTTTAGCCTTAAATTCCACTCTCCCACTCCTCTTAACCATCTTATGCTTGTCAAATCATGAACAGTGACTCTAACGCTAACTTTCTGGCTGTGTTGCGTAGTATACCCTTTCCTAGCGTAGCTCCTGATACTGTAGCGTCTCCCTTTTTCACGCAGTTCCTCAAACTGGGCAATGTAGTTTATAGTCCTGCGCTCCCTTGCATCTGCCTAAAACACTAAGACTATCCGGTCGTCATATAGTCATTGAGCTAGGTCTCCTATATATGGCTTCAATCGGCTTCCATTCACCCTTCCAGGAAAAGGTTCTCCATTCAGCTTCGCGAGCTGAACTGCACCTCCATTTGTAATTTGTTTGATGACATATGGCCCAAGCCAGTGCATCTGAAACTTTCGCAGAAATTTAGCGAACTTACTATCATATAATAAAACCAAGTCATTCACCTTAACGTGCGCAACTTGATGTGTTGATCGTGCCATGCTTTTTCGTGTTCCTTTTGTACTTGCTGATGAAATCGAGCCAAGAATTTATCCTCTTTGAGCTCCATTAGTTGCGCGAGCCATTCTTCCAAGGCTCCACGGTCCACCATTGCTACGAAAGCTGCTATGCACAAGCTAGGCACGATATATTCCATAGGCATCACAGCTTCTATGGCATAGACCAATCGAAAAGGTGTCTGACCTGTTAGCTTTTTGCAAGTAGTCCTCTATGCCGATAACACTGTAGGTACGTGTACATCCCAAACATTCCATTGCGCGTTGCACATATTTTTCAGTGCATTCTCCAAGATCTTGTTAAAGGCCTCAACTGTTCCATTAGCTTGAGGATGATATGGTGTGCTCTTCTGATGATAAACCTGGAATTCTTCGGTCAGCGTGCTAATCATTTCATTGAGGAAGTGTGTACCACGATCACTCATCAACACTTTTGGGTAGCCAAACCTGATTAACACATACTCGAACAATAATTTTTCTATTGTGGCCCTTGTACAATCCTTCAAAAGTTGGGTCTTTTCCCATCTGGTCAGGTACTCCGTCACAGTGATGATATAGCGCACACCTGTTTTCTTGCCTAGGGGCTGGATCGGTCCTAAAAAGTTAATTACACATTTCTCAAATGGTTGCAATGACACCTAAGGGTTCAGTGGTAGCCCATCCCTTCGTGATGGTCTGCCCATTCTCTAACATGCATCACACACCCTACAATATGCTTTGGTATCCTTATGTAATGTAGGCCACCACAAACCCGCGCGTAAAATCTTCTGCGTTGTCACTTTTCCTGCATAATGTCCTCTTGCAGCTCCCCCATGAGCTTCAGCGAGGATGTTGTTTTGTTCAAAATCAGGTATATATCGTCAGAGTATCTTGTATGACCTCATATTATATAAATGTCCTGCAATTACTGAAAAATCTGCCACGTGCACTACTAACTCTTTCTTTTGCTGACTGGTGTATCCTTCTGGAGCCATCCCTGTAGTCAAAAAGTGGATAATATCTACAAAATGGTTATATGCTACACGAACCACAAAGAGCTGTATGTCAAGCAGACATTCCTCCAAATTAGTAGGCTCCCCCCTATTTCAATTCATGACAAATGGTTAGGTCCTCCATTCAACCTTCCTGGCTTCACAATTACCTCAAAGTCATATTCTTGAAATAGGAGCAACCATCTGCATATCTTCCCCCCTAACATAGGTTTATTGAGTAGTTACTTCAAGGTAGAATGGTTTATGTACATCTTGAAATCTCTTCCCAACAGATGGTGTCTAAAATTTTGGAGCATGTACACCATAGCCAATCCTTCGCGCTCTGTCGTTGAGTAATTATTCTTAGTGTTTGACAACTTTCTACTCGCAAATGCTATAGGATGATCCATCTCTCCTTCACTAGCCTGTGTCAGCATTTCTCCCAACGCAATACATGAGGCATCAACGTGCACATGGAATTCCTTCCAATCCGGGAAGACCAAGATCGGTGCGATGACCATATTTTATTTTAATACATGCATACCGTGGTGACATTATTCATCCCAACAAAATGTAGCGTCCTTCTTCAGCGACTTTTGCATAGGTGCGGTAATCGAGCATAAGCCTTAATGAACTTTCGATAATACCCAGTATGGTCCAACATTGTACGTAGCTGTTTGACACTACTCGAGGCCTCCAAATTGACTATTATCATGATCTTGGTAGGGTCCACCATTAGTCCTTTCTTGCACACCACATGACCTAGCGAAATCCCAAAGGGGACACAGAATAATAATTTCTTCAGGTTCAACGTGATCTGATATCTTCTACACATATCCAACATCAAGTGTACACTGGCTACATGGTGCTTGACTAACCCAAACACTGTCCAGTCATCAAAATATATGTCCAAGAACTTGTGAATAAATTCCTTGAATGCGCAGTGATTACGTGCGAGAATATCGCCAACACATTCTTGAGTCCAAACGGAATCACAATATACTGGAAACAACCCCATTCCGTCGCGAAGGTTGTTTTACTCCTGTCTTCTAGTGTGATCTTAATCTGATGGTATCAAGAGAACCCATCAATGAATGAGTAGGCTTCCTACCCTTCAAACATTATCCAGTACCTCATCTATAGACGGTGTCAGAAAAGGATCATGGACACAAGCATCGTTAAGATTCCTAAGATCTACACAAATATGTATTTCTCCTTTTTGTTTCTTTTCTTGGACTACCATTGGGCTCACCCAATTAGATTCCTCCACAGGTTCGATAATTCCTACCTCAAGCATCTTTTCCAACTCCAAGTAGACCTTTTCCTTGTATTCCGGGTTAAGGCGATATGGCCTTTGCTTAATAGACTTCACATCCGACTTCAAGGTAATCTTCATCACACCTAGATCACCTATGATGCCTTTCAGGTCTGAAATTTTTTTAGGAAACAAATCCTGATATTCGTGAAGAAAGTCAACAACTTTATCCACTGTGGCATCATCCCAGTAATCTCCAATCTTCGCAATTTTGGCTTTGCTTCAGTACCAATGTTCATGTTCCTAGTCTTTAATGGCATGGTGGTGTCTAGATTCTCTATCTATAGAACTTCAACTGTGTGATGGCCTTCTTCCTTTGGAATATTGATATTTCTTGGATCCTCATCCTCCCCTTCAACAGTCACATTATAGCATTCCAACGCATCGTGTAGTTGGGTGCTCTAGTCTGGCTAAACTAGCTCCAAAGGGTCCTACGGTATTCTGAAGATCGCGACCTTAACCTTCTACAGAGCTTCATCAATGCTTTCAAAGCCATAATCAAAATTGAAGGTCATTAATAATCCTTCTCTTAATATATCACACTGTGTGGTGACATGGCAGAGCTCGGTTTCCAGGTACCAATTCATAGGGATTATATCCAAAGTATGACAAAATAATTGCACCCATTTTGGTTGCAGCTCTATTCCATAATATTTAGTCCATTTTTCTAAATGTTCGCACAGATCATTTCTCCCATCATATTTCTCAGTCAGCCGAACTTTTGGGCAACCAAATCACAACCTCATCATCCTTCTATAATTGCACCATTCATCAATGCTGTCTTTGTGCGTACCCCACCACCGTGTGGTCGTAGAGTGCAGTGCCAAATCCAATGCTTGAAAGCGATGATCCTCAAGTACTTCTCTTTCAAAGGCATCCAAAAACTTATCTACATCAGTTAAACCATCATAATAGGGTAAATTTCTTACCTCTGATGACACACAACGCAACGATTTAGTCATCATGTTACAACACAACGTAGATACTTCGTGCAACCAATTCTCCCAATGCTCCAATTCTTGATTTGATTCCAATGTACAGGAGCTTTCGTGGTCCCATGCAATCCATATACCAGCTGTTGGGTTAATCCAGTCTTGATCTCGTGCTGTTATTTTGTAAATCTGATCCAAATCAGCATCACTTTCTTCATAGTCGTGGACCAGTTCAGTGTAGCACGATCATTCTGCAGGGTCCAATGGTACTACAATGTGGAGCGATTTCCTTTTAAATGACATTGTCCACTTCTTAAAGTTGATGACCCCATTCATATCAATAGCCCAATCAATTCCAAGAAGCGCGGGGTATGGATTGCTGTCATCAACAATTTCTATCACTTCAAAATCAGCGAGCACGCTCATACCTTCTATATCTATAGTGACTCCATGTAGACATGCCATAGGGATAATTTTCTATTGGTTCACTATCCTCAGTTGAATCGGAGACCACTGCAGTGCAGGTCTCCCCATTTTCTCCCACGTTTTTTTAGGCAAAATGTTTGCATCATACCCTGGATCCAAAATAACTTGGTCCATCTCATAGTCTCCTATTTTCTCAGTGAGCTTCATCTTGCACCCTGTTCTTGCATTATGCTTGCTAATCTTCCTGACTACACAATGTCCATTAGGAGTACTTTCCTTGCCATCACACTTATTTATCAATTCCTGTAGCCCCTTTACAACCTTGCTATCGTGCAACAGTTTCATACAGGTTTCCAAGAACATGGTGAGTACAAAGGGATCAATCTCTGTGGGCGTGCTCGTTCCTAATAGTTTGCCCTAATTTTCTTAGGTAGATGCCACAACAAAGTTTTTATTTGGCTCCATAAATGTCTCCTTCACGCATTCCAGATTGAAGCCAACTTCCTTTCTTGGGGCCTTGCGAATCCACCCACTTTCTTCAGGTTGTTTTCCTTTATCATCACTTGTAGTTATTCCGCTTCTTAGCACTATATTCACATTTGGATCTTCCTCGTAGGGCTCAACCCTCATCATCTACAAGTTTTGGGTAGGTTTCTGAGGTTGCGCCTTCTTCTCCTGCATCTTAGCTATCAACACAGGGCATTCTTCTATTGTGTGGTCAAACTGAGTGCAATATTGACACGACGGGCATGTCTGATTCGGACACTCCTGCGCGTAGTGCCTTGGTGTCCCACAATTATAGTAGATGACCTATCCACGACCTCTACTAGGTCCTCCTCCTCCTTAGCCTCATCTGTGCCCATGATATCCTCTGCGCACACCCCCAACGCCTTGATCCAAAGGTCGAGTTTCTGCTTGCATTTGGTACGTAGGCGTCCTTTCCATCATCAATTCAAGCTACAATAGTGGCACTCATTGTGGCCCACCGATTTATGGAAATCGTAGAATAGTTGTCGTGGTGTCTGAACAAAATTTTGCAGTAAATGACAATTATATGTTATGTGTTTTTTGACCACCTGACAAATAGCAGACCATAGCGCGGGTCCTGGACTTGGTCCTACTGGAGCTTCCCGCCTCAGGGGCATGGATCCCCCTCGTGTGATATAATTTGCGAAGATAGGGTAATGTTCTTTATCATGCCCCTAGCTCTTACACTTGAGGCACCAAACTTCTTCGCACACCTTTGGCCTAGCCTCTTTTTCTTTTTTCAAGCTCTGCAATTCCAGGAAAAGGTTCTACAACTGTGAGTGAATATAATGGAATCCCAAAGAAATGTCCTGAATAGGTGTTTCATGCAACCTTATCATGATTTCCAGAGCTTCTGCCCGAGTCCCTATCTTCTGATGCAATAACGTAATCCTTAGGTGGGGCAGGAGCGAGGCTATAAACCATTCGCGGTGCTGATTATCTATGAGGTGCATATTAGCTTCGTGGATCACATACTTCAATCTTTGATCTAACTCCCAGGGCATTTCATTGGCCCTCATCATGATTTCCTTGAACCCAATTACTGATTGCGAGTCAGACTTGGGCTTACCAAATTCTTTGTTCAAAGCGGCCTAAGTGTCTACTAATGATACCAACGGGTTAGCGATGCCGTACTTAATGTACCATGTTAGCGTGCGATCTTGCAGAGCAGTAACCAGCTACACCTTTTTGATATTATCATTCGTAATTTGTTGTGCTATCCACATAGCCTTAACAACAAACCAAAATTGATTTACATCCTCACTTCCTAGACCCTTGAAAACTGGCAACTTCATCATATTCGACATGTTGAACAACGGTGGTGGTGCTGGCGGAGTGGGTGAAGGTGTGTCTTGTGGAGGTGAAGGTGGAGGTGGACTAGATGGATGATGTGTCCATAGAAAACCTTGCCTTATCAGTTGGACAATGCTCCGTGGTGAGGCCTGTACTGCTCCCTCGTCATCACTTGAAGGAGGTCCAATCAACAGGCTGTATTCAGGACCTGCTTTTTTTTTTTTATTTCTAAAACTTCACCCACTTTGCGTAGATCCAAACATCAAGGCAATGTCATAACCCACTTTTCCACAAGAGCATCTTAATCTAGGTATTCAAAGATCTCAAATACTTACCTCGCGGTCCCTTGAAGAAGAGTTGCTCTGCTTTGCTGTAACTAATTGAGGTATCAATCACAAATTCTGTTACAAATCCACCTATAACTTGATCAATCCAGTGATCAACAGTGCGTGCGATCTTATCTTCAAAAGCTTCCAACCTCCACACTAGCTCAGGAGTCGACACTATTGGAGCGTCAAGCCTCCACCTTCCTTAGCCATCTGCCAACTTAGCTATCCACTCGTATAGTTTGATCAGGAAAGTGCATAAGAACATTTTGTGTATTTCTAGGTACAAATATCTATCCAACCAATGTTCTTTTGTCAGGTACGAATTTCTATTCTCCTGCACCATGAGTTTGTGGATCTTCCTGTCCAACCACTTCTTAATTTCCTTTTTGGTCGGATTCCAGTGATGCGACATCACACATCTCTTTATGTAGATCTCGGTCCTGGAAACAAAACCATTTGTTGGCTTAGTGGGTCTTGACCCAGGTTCAGAGTTAGTTGTGCCAAACAAAACCCTACACTACTGGACCTTTTAGCATCAACCCATGTAGTGAGGACTGAAGTCTCACCTGAAGTAGTATGGGAGGATGCTAGAACCAACTTTTCACACCCAGAGATTAGTGTGATGTCATGTTGTGTCCTAGATCTTCCTTCGCGTAGATATTTAAGCCCTGAGGGTTCAACACTGTAATTTCCTTCAATTGTTCCCTAGATCTTCGTGAAGGTCTATGATCAACTTTTGTGGAACTTTAAAAGATAGGTTATCTACTTACGCGCATCATAGACTAATCTCATATCGGGATCTACAAAGACTTTCTTAAGTGCTTAATAAACTTAACAAAAAGAATCATACCTTCACGTAAACACTTAGAATTCATTGTGTTCAATTAAGGAGATTCATCCAATAGATTCACGCATCAATACATCATCAATTCATAAAGACATTCCTTCATCATAATTTATATCATAAACATAAACAACAGAAAGAAAGAGATAAAACATATGAATTTCTCCAACAATATTCTTTATTTATCTTCAACATAAGGTTACAGACTCAAAACTTCCTTGCGCACTTAGCTACAGGGGTCCATGCACTCAGCTATGGACTTTATTATAGGCCTCTGTGCACTCAGCTGCAGAGCCTTTCCATCTCCTAAGACTTGCTTCTCTGCGCTCTCTCTAAGACTACATCCATCTTACCTAAAGACAAAGACATAGTTTTATCTTAGACTCTCTAAGACACACCCATTTATACAATCCCATGGCTCGTGGACCAAGGTTAGGTCTCAAAACTGACTCAATCTTTACATAAATGAGGGTAAAAACCATCTTTGGCTCCTATCTACCTACATCCTCTGCATCCACAATTCGTGGAGACTTTACATCTTTCTATCAACTTTACATCAAAACTTGGGCTTTTACCCCAAAACTGACCCAGGGGACCCTATCCCAACATCCACCTCGTTTAGGAGTAATCTGTGAAGATGATGAGACCATCGATGAAAAAATTCATCTAGGGTGATAACTTATAATTTCAACACAATTATGTCAGTGAAAACACCCTAAGGCAAAAAACTACTCACTCGAATCAAATAAAAAACACTAGAAACATCCTAAAAGATAGCACATGCAAACCAAAATACAAAATAAGCTGGCGGTGGAATAGTTATACTAGTGACCTACGTCCTAGCCCTTTTAGTTGCGAACTCAGACCAAGTGCCCTCACAAGATGTGGAACACCCCTAGAGAGGACTGAGAGAGTATGACTAATATATGTCCCATGTATAGACAAGACGACCCCGACCTTGCACCTGTGTATGAGCCCTAAGAATATAGGCCACTATGGTCACCACATACAATAACACGACCTGGGGGGACAATCGCAAGAGAAATCCACATGCAAGGGCAGGAAACTTAAGCCCAAAAATGAGCTAAGACCAAAACCCCCTTGAGAGTTGCCTCCCAAGTGGTCCCCACATGACAATGACACTGTTTGTATGTGTGGATATTCTACTATATCGCGCCACCCGAAACTAAGCGAGATGGGTCATGTCACCCCAACTAGCCTAAGTGTGATCTCATGCTTAACCCTCTTGTGAGAAAGGCTTCCAAGACCACACTATAACAAATGGATTTAACTCCTTACCATAAGTTGCTAAGTTGATTTTGTAGTCTTGGAGCAGTTAATTCACACTCCTATCTCTAAGACCCTAGCCTAAGCTTGTGTTGGTGTACTACCAATAAAATTGAAAGACGAATCTAGTTAATTTTATTATCGCGTTGATTTTAGTGGTTGTTGTTTACATAAGTGGGATGCAGTGTGAAACTAAGATGGTGTGAATGGCTCTGAGTTAGTCACCCTAATGCAACTATATGCAATTTTCAATTTTCACTTCAATGAATGCTAATTGCAGGAGGGTAAGAGCCTTCTAACATACCAATGTCTATCGTGATGCACCTCTTCACTATTTTTTTTTAATGTAAATTATCCAAAGATTTGGTGAATGAATGACCCAAAACAAACCAAGAAGGCAAAAGAAAACAAACAAAAAGAAACCAAAGCAAAAATTCCCAAGCAAGAATGCAAAGCACTCCAAAAGTGTCACAGCTAGGAAAACAAATCCCAATCAAAGAAACACACTCAAAATCGATCAAATTGAAAGCCAAAAGTGAAAGAAAAAAGGCAATGTCAACACGCTAGGGCTATAGGACAATGGCTCAACCAAGGCCAATGTTCTATAAAGGTCACAACCAGATGCTAGAGGCAGAAAGGCCTAAACAAGATCAAATAAAGGTGATACAAAGCAATGAAAACACACTCAAAAGAACTTTTTTAGATGAAAAATGAACAACCAAACATAATTCCACCAATTGTGACAAAAATGACCCAAATAGGAAAGAAAATGCTCAACAAGTGTCAACAAAAGTGAGTAAAAGTGACAAAAGTTTGAAAATAAGGTGTAGATCAGGCCTAAATAGTTGCTGAAAACAATCAATCAGATTTGAAAATGAGATCTATAGGCGAGAATCAAGCCTCAACCAAAAGCATCCAACAAAACTTCAATAACAATTTGAAAGTCTAAAAGCAATTAAAGACCTTGGATACAATGATCCAAATTGACCAGATCAAACACACACAGTAGATGATTAGCAACAACAAACCACGAATGACATAGATCTCCAATAGATCAGTGAAAGATGAGAGGGTAAAAAATCAATCAAATAAAAAAATACTTCTTTAATGAAAACTGTTAGATCTAAGGAAATCAAGAAAATCGAAGCAGATCTCAACCAGATCCTACATATGAACAGGAGGCCCAAACTAAGCAAGAATAGAGGTAAAAAGTTCAGAAATGAACAATGAACTTTTAAGGGCTAAAAGCCCTAATGCTGGCACAAAACCTAGATCAGAGCATCCAGGGAAACTCTTAGCACAACTACAAGATGGCGTCTAGAGACTTCTGGACGCTCGAATGACCCCCTGTGAGAGCATCTAGGGAAAAAAAATCAACTAGTAAACTTCAATCACCCATAAAACCCTCATACGATGACCATTTTTAGTGTTGTTTTTTTTGTTTTTGGACAAATTCCGAGAGGAAACCATATAAATGGTTAATTAAATAAAAGTATGTACAAAAAATTCGATAATTCTATTTTAATTCCTTGATCGATTCTTCTCTCATATAAAAACAAAAAAAAACCCCAGATCTAAGATCAACTCAGATATGAAGCAAATAAAACCAATGGAGATAAAAATGAATCCAAAAAACTACAGAGAGCTCAATGCGAAAAAGAGAAAACCAAAAACATAAATAATAAGAGGAGATTTAAAAGAAAGAGGGAAAATTAAAAATGCTCTCATTGAAAGCACCAATTATGTTGCATTTAATTAGGTAAGGATCTATTGCTCTGTGATCTCATCCCCGATTCATATCATCAAACAAAAAAAAGAAAAATGACTAAAGGATAGATATATTGATCCAAACCTAATGCTTACACATGAACATACTAACAGATCTATATGTTAATAGGAAAAAGTGTGCACCTGGCCTCCTCGCAGATCAGTGAAGGGTTTGAGCTTGATGAAAAATCCGAACGCTCTAATTGAACGATCTACTTCGTCCACACTTGATCTCAGTACTTACAAAAAATCACAAACATGCAAAGACGATAAGAAATCTTCCTTGGAAGATCATTAGCCAAAAACATCATAGAAATAATAAGAAGTATCACTATAAACATGTAGATATAGAGAAGGAACATGAATCTATTAATCCATAATGAAAGTATAACAAATGTATAATTCAAAAAATGATATCCTCTCCTCAAGCTTGTGGTGTGGTCTCCTTTCCCAATACAACAGATCTCTCGCTCTACAGTTTGGATACTCTTCCTTTACCCCCTTTCTTCTTGGTGAGATTATATAGGCTCATTATATCCTCCAGGAGAATGTATCTAGACACCTAGGGGCTTGAGAAGTTATGAAACTTCTACAATAATGGACCCCTAGCCAACTCATACACAAGTGGGTCAAGTTGATCTCCTTGGGAATGACAAACTCTAGAAACCTTTTTCACAATTATGAGTTTTTTCTTAATTATGAAATAATTATTATCTCATAATTATAATATTTTGGAAAATTAATTATGAGAAATAACTCAATCATGTAATTCCACCCTTTTATCATGGGATAAATCTCACATAAGTAAAAGAAAAGGTGAAAAGGGATGCATTTTAGCCAAATAATCAAGGTAAGTTGATATTGGTTTTGTCTCACTATAATGGAGTGGCAAATAGGGTTATAACATTTATCCACAAGGAAAACCATCACTCTCAACTCAAGGATGGTAATGGATCCTTAGGTAAAAAGCAACATCATCAAGGCATAACTAAGAGTCTCCAAAATCCAACCCGTTCATAAATATTTTTTATTTTTCTTGAGATTATAGTACCATCACACCTTCAAAGTAGAGAAACATGCACTGTTCAGTGCAAGTTCTCAATTATGCAACATGCAACCATTGTAGGTGGATTGAAAGGAAGAGTGCGCTGGGGCCAAAAATGAGTTTTTAATTTGATAAACTCATAATTCTTAGACTTTTTGGAGAATCAATGCTTGAGACTTCGCAAACGGATAATGACAAGGGTTCAAGGATGTTGATTGAGCTAGTTTCCAAGCCATTTGAATGAATATGACAAAATGACTTGTAACACCTATCAACTCCCTTTAGTGTCTCTTTTTGTAACTATTTTCATCAAATAATAAAGATAATTCTTGCTTTCCCAACTTGCATTGTCCATTTTATTTGTTTTCACATTGTAACTAATGATGTAGCTTATATTTGGTTGCTTTTTTCATTTGTTTTTGTTAGAGCCTAGATTGACCTCAGGCTAAAGGGAGGCAATCTTAGGATAACCACAAACCAAGCTTAACCTGGTAGCTAGCCCTACCAGGTCGGGAGAGGGCTCTATCCTTGTCAATCTCAGTTGAGATGATTGAATTAAATATGGATTTTAGGCTAGGTATAGTATCTCTAGGGTTTTTTGGTTGAGTTTGATGGTTTTGTTGTTGGATCAAATGGAGCAGGCAACTTTGGGTCCAGGAAATCAAGTCAGGAATGCAAGGTGTTCTGTGGGGCGAGGTAGGTAGGTGTTTAAGCACTTGAAATTGAGTGAGATGGTAGGTTTAAGAATGATGAGGAGCTGAGGAGGGCATGCAAATATCATGTGTGCTCTTCAAACAATAGAAAACATCAAAAACTAAATGGATTCCCAAGGCATAGCACTATAACCAATGTATTCTACCTATCTATCTTGATTTCATTTAATTTAGAAGAATGAATTAGCTTTTGGCACACATAACACATGAGAAAAACTAATGACAGAATAAGAAACTATGCCAAAACACATTACCACAAGCACCCCACAAAAATAGCTGCAAATCCTGGTTTATTTCCTTGCCAACTACTGTAAAGATGTACAATGTAGCTCAAAGCATCCAAGACAATCCAAGCCAATCCAACCCCTGCTAATGACCAATAAAACACATAATATAGACATAAAAAAACTCATCCTGACCTTTAGGGGTCAAATGCATGAGAAAGGGGGTTGTTTCAACCATTTCCCAACTAAGAACTGGAACATAGGCAGTGGAACAACTTGCCTCTAAAACCATGGAAAATGATTCATTGACCCCAAAACCACCTCAAAATGATGAATATACGCTCTAAGGTCATTTTACAATTACATTTACATATCATAGCATCATTTACAATCATAAATGCATCCATTATGGGAGAAAAAGTCAACTTGTAGAAAAACTAGGCAAAATTTGGATTTTTGAGCAAACTATGCGTAGCGCCATTGGTCAGGTGCGTAGTGCCACTTCTCAGCTGATTTTGGAGGCCTTCCACTTAGCAAAATTGAGCCCAAGATATCTCATTGGAAAGGTAATCCTATATAGTTTCTGGAACATCTTGAATTTTTTCATTTGGATGTCATTTGCCCCCTTAAAAGTGGAATCTCCCAAGGCTGCTTCCTGTGTGTCCAAAAAGAGGCAGAGAGGTCATTTTTTGATGGTTTTTTGACCTTTACGAGACCAAGTTTTGCTCCAAAATTGCTGAAAATTTCAGGGATTGATGATATCATCATGATAAATCCAAATATGCAAACCATTTCTCCAAAAAGTCTCCCAATGAAAGAGTAGCGCCGGTAGGTGCATAGCGCCAACTTCAAACTCACTTTTGACAGTTTTCCTGATGTCAAAATTGGGCATGTGATAGCTTGTTGGAAAGCTTATTGAGTATAATTTCTATAAAATCTTGTATTTTTTTAATTTGGAGTTCATTTGCACTGTCAAAAATCAAATCTCCCAAGACTGGTCAAAATGTGCAGAATGAGGCTGCCCAAATGCAGAGTGTTGTTGCAGTCAACTTTTGAAGGTCTTCCTCAACTCCAAATTTAGCTCATGATAGCTCATTGGAAAGATATTTGTGTCTGCTTATAATTTATTTCATCAAGAAAGTCATTTGGGGATTCCATCTAGGCGAAAAATTGATTTTATCAAGTTCACTCTAGAGGTGCAACAACTCTCCTGAGGCAACCATATTTTTGACATTTCTCTAAAACTGTGACACTTGTGTAAAACGTGAAGGAGGTTTTTCTTCCTTGGCCTATTGTGGAAAAAATTATCTCTCACCTTTTCCAATTTCATTTTTTCTTGCTCAGAAACAAAATCCCTAGGAGAGGGAAATGAGCCTTACCTGAGCACAACTGAAGCACAAACAAGGTGTAAAATGACCCATTGGAACATGAAATAATGATGACAACTCTTTTAATGATGGTACACTCATTCAAATGGTGACATGGACCGAAAATTGGAAAAGTTTGGAAGGAGTGAAAACAAATCCTAGACCTAATACCTAGTGACCAAATTTTACTTGAAGACTCACTGAAATGACAAAATTTGACTTTGACATCCCAAAACCACTTTGTAAGAGCATGTTTAATCACTGGTGGAAGGCTTCAAAGACTGACACTAACATTGGCTCCATTGGGGATGGTAGCTCCTTGGAGGTGCCAAGAACACCGTAGAACAAGTAGCCTTATCCATTGGGCATGGATTGAAAAACTCAAGCTGAAATTACATGACTGAATACTGATGACTCAAGGACACAAACTGACTTGAAACTATTTTGACAATGAATGAAAAAATGACTCAAGACTTACTTAACTAGAACATTATTACAAAGATTTTGAATGGCAACAAACCATCGATATTTGAGGGCTTCAAATCATGATGACAACCACCTTCCTACTGATGAAATATGTACAATCATGTGAAGTGGGCCTTCCAATGTAACCAATCCAACAGATGGCTACTTACTGAAATTCTGCTCTCACTTTTCCCGAGCAGGTAGAACGATGTACATGTAGGCAACTCACAATAACAATTGAAACCAAGGCTTATGCTAATGAACCAAGCAACATTCATCTTTTCTAATGCTTGCAAAAGAATGTCGAAGGGATCTTGAAAATCCTGAAGCACTAGCCCAGCAACAAAAATACAAGTACTCCCTTCATTCTGATCTGAAAGAACAGTTGGTTGCTGATTGATATGAAGGCATAGAGCAGTATAAGCTTCTGCTATCTGAGTGTTGGCTATAAATTCCTCGACCATGAGAAATTCTGACTCGAATTCTGGCATACTATCTCTCTCAGGCTCAATTTCATAGTCTAAGCCTTTCTTAAATAGAAAACATTCTTCAAGATGATCAAACATGACAACCCTATCATCCTCATGAAAGAAAACAATATCTGGTAATCTAATTTCAAGACTGTTATCATTTTCAAAAGTGGAAGAAGCTTCACCTACACCTTCTTGACGATGTGAACACTGCAAACCTGCATTAGCTTGGGCTGTAACCTGACCTTTCAGGAGTTGATCTATCTCATCTTCAGATAGAGGAGATAATACTTTTTGTTTTCTTTTGCTCAAACAATTATTGTCTTCTTGAAATAACATTTCAAAACATGAAAAACCTGAATGACAGTCCTCAATTCTATCGTCTTCTAAAATTTGAAAACATTGTTGATCATCTTCATATGACATGGCAATCAAATTTTCATGTTTCTTATCGCACTCATCAGTCATACGAGGGAAAACTTCAGATAGTTCTTGAAACTCAAAACTAACACTTCTATCATTTACCACTGAGTTATCCAAAGAAGATTTTTCACTTACATGAACAAAGATCTCATCTTGTTTTTCATAAAAGGACTGGATTACCTCCTCATGAAGACTTTGTTCTAATGAAATGAGAACACTTGGGTCAATAACTTTGTCTTCCTCTTTCCAGACGATCTCAACAACAGAGCTCTCCTTCATGGGATTCAGAACAAGGTACTCTTCATCATCATGATCTGAATCTAGATCTGAATTAGCCAACTTGACTTTATCACAATCTGAAATTGAAACTTGATTTCCCTGCATACTGTCTTCTACTATGAGCAGATCTGAAATAAGACCTTCTCTTTCATCATTTTCCATTGTACTAAGATCTTGATCCTGCTGCAAATTTTCCTGCGCATCTTGATAAGTATCCACTAAGCTCTCTTTATGCTGCTGAAATGGATTTTCATACAGGGCTTCCATGACCTCATCGTTCATGAAGTCATCATCTTCATAAACTTTCTGAAGATTTTCAATAAAAACTATAATCATGTCTACAACAATTCTGAACTAATATTAAGGATGGACAAGATTCTTTATACCTTTCAAAGAACATGGCATGAAAATCCTTCAAACAATAAATACTAGCAGGCGGCAAGCTTTCATACCAAGATCGGGCTTCACCTTCTAGAGTTTCCATTAATATCTTCATCAAGCAGTCTTCAGGAAAATCAACCTTCAACTTGCGAATATGCATGTGAAATCTAACTAGATGTAAAGCAACATCATTCCTATCATCATCTTTAAACATAGGCAAACTCCTTTGACAATCTACCTTAGGAATTTTATTTGGGAAACCTGGAATGTGATCTCAGCTCATGGGAGCATACCTTTGATTCAACGAATCCATTTTGATAACAATGAATTCACCAAGAAATTCTTCAGGCTACTGATTCTTGAAGTGTAGAGTTGCCATAAAAATTTTGAACCTTGGGATTTTTCGACACTGGAGTCGCCAGGTGAATGATTTCATCCTTCCGTTGTCTGATCATTGTCCACCATCAACAATCAAATCTAAACTTGATACATTTTGCTGAGGAACATAAAACTACGTTCCCCAGTATGGTCGCCACTATGTTAGAGCCTAGATTGGCCTCAGGCTGAAGGGAGGCAATCCTAGGATAACCACAAACCAAGCTTAACCTGGTAGCTAGCCCTACCAGGTCAGGAGAGGGCTCTCTCCTTGTCAATCTCAGTTGAGATGAATGACTTAAATATGGATTTTAGGCTAGGTATAGTAGCTCTAGGGTTTTTTGGTTGATTTTGATGGTTTTTTTGCTGGATCAAATGGAGCAGGCAACTTTGGGTCCAGGAAATAAACCAGGATTTGCAGCTATTTTTGTGGGATTCTTGTGGTAATGTGTTTTTACATTGTTTCTCCTACTGTCATTAGTTTTTCTCATGTGTTATGTGTGCCACAATCTTATTCATTCTTCTAACTAAATGAAATCAAGATAGATAGGTAAAATACATTGGTTACAGTGCTCTGCCTTGGGAATCCATTTAGTCTTTGATGTTTTCTACTCTTTGAAGAGGACTCATGAGATCTGCATGCCCTCCTCAGCTCCTCACCAGTCACCATATCACTAAATTCCAAGTGCTTAAACACCTACCTACCTCGCCCCACAGAACAACCTGCATTCCTGACTTGATTTCCCGGACCCAAAGCTGCCTGCTCCATTTGATCTAGCAACAAAACCATCAAAATCAACCAAAAAAATTTAGAGCTACTATAGCTAGCCTAAAATCCATATTTAATTCAGTCATCTCAACTGAGATTGACAAGGAGAGATCCCTCTCCTAACCTGGTAGGGCTAGCTACCAGGTTAAGCTTGGTTTGTGGTTATCCTAGGATTGCCTCCCTGCAGCCTGAGGTCAATCTAGGCTCTAACAGTTTCTATGTTTTCATTTCTAACCAATGTTATTTTTGTTTCTATGTAGGGAAAAATAACCTTGTAATAGAGTGGAATTTGGTTCATCCATTTGTCAAAAGACACACAAAAGAATTGGTAACTCCACTTTCTTTTCTTTCTTCTTTTGTTGTTTGCAGGTTCTCCTCTTAGCTCTATTTCATTCACCATCTCTGTAATTTTCTTGTACAATCATTTCATGCCTCCTTTTTTCCTATGTGTGTTTGAAACTAGATTTTTTTATTTTTTGGGTTGGACTATGGATATATTAAAGAAAAAATAACAATGTTTTCCATGTGAATGTCACTAGAATACTTGCATGGGTCTATAAAAGTTGGGTGGCAACCCTTAATGATCCTCCTCCACTCCTGCATGTTTTAGCAACTTAGTGAGCCTTTTCTTCATTTTAATTAGCCATAAATGTAGAATAATTTATGTTTTCTTCCATGTGGATGGCCTTTCTTTTGGCTAACCAGTTGTAGAATTGGGACTAGAACTGGAGCTTTTCACTTTGAAGTATGCTCTTCCTCTTGTGCATGTAGTGATATAAGGGAATTAGAAACATATTGAAATCCTATTTTCATCTACCTTTAGGATTAGAGGTTAAACCACATAATGTAATAACAAGAAAGTAAGTGCCCCATCATACACACATATTTACTTTCTGGCAAGGTACAACTCACGTAACATAATTAGATTGGAAAGTAATGGATCCCATGATATCAATATCCCTACAATTAGATTAACATTTGTGACATTCACTTGAAAATTTTCACCGACTACACCCCACACACAGTAATTTCACTTAATTCTTACATGATTAGTATTCCTTTCCCCTTTTACCCAAAGTGATCTAGGGGAATCAAAATGTCAAGTGTAGAATACTTAAGCTTCATCGTTTTTCACACCCTAAATAACACAAGTTTTGGGCCACCATCTGAAACTAATAGCCTCTTGAAAGTAACCTAACTTAAACACATTAATATCCCTCATCATGGGGTCACAAAAGAAATTATAGTCTAAGTTAGGACCCCGGGGATAGGCATCCAAATAATCCTCCTTGGTCATTCTCATTGAAACATATAATGTTTTATTTTAGGAAATTTTAAATCCTCCACAATCCAATGTCACAAAGCCAGTGGTGAGAAGAAACCTATGATCGGGAAAGGATTAGACTAGAGATTATTGTGGGACTCCTTAAGTCTCTTGACTCTTGTAGGGGCTACAGATATGTGGTTGATACCGAAAAGCTAGGATAAAGGTAGCTTAATAGCCAAAACTTCAGGAATCTTACCAAAGGTGGTGGGTGTAGGAACACTTGCAACTAGAAGTGATTTTGAATGGATGATAGAAACATCACCAGTTTCTTTGGCACATGGCCTAGTGCCCTTCATTATAAACCTCCTTTATACCATCAATAGTTTTCTTTCGATGGCTTGTGAACCCACTGTCACAAGAATTTTGGAAGGTTAAGTGAATTTCGGGTGGAAGGACATTAAGTCTTTTAGTATTTCATGTGAAAATTATCCACACCAAAAACTTGGATTGTTTCAAACATTAGAACATAATTAAAATGTAATTATCCCTTTTTATTTTTCTTTGTTTTATGTATTGATACATTGATTTACATGCTTATATCCCCCTCATATTTCATACACCCCTATGAGCACCATATGGGACCACTTATCACCTTGTCACTCTATATTCCTTCAAAAAGTGGGATGATTTCCAGGACTTGTAGCTTCACCTACTCAATCTTCCCCTTAGATATCACTACTTGATCAAGGTTTGCTAGGTTGTTCCATCCTTTGCACCACTTTTTTAGGAACCTAATTACCTCAAAGTAGCCCTTCATCTCACACAAGTTACACAATTATTACCACCTATACATGTAACCTTTCATTTGTACCCTCATTGATTCCCCCTAATATGTCAAAGTTGATAAATGATTCCATATCTCATGATGATACATGATGGGACATGCCTACCAAATTATCTTTAGACAAAACAAAGTTTGAAGGCAAACCTAGGTAAGATCCGACAAACCATACAGTGATGACATTTCATATATGGTGTTCTTCAAATAGCATCACTTATGACTTATTTCAAATGAGGCTCCTCCAATTCAGCCTCATTGGAACCTAAGCTAAATGGTACATCAACGATAAGAAAGTATCCCACAACACATTCAAATCCATATCCAAGTTGCTTCTCACATTTTTCAAAATTCATGTTTGTCCTGATACATGTTTATAATTATTGTCAAAGTTTCAAAAAATATCTTCCACTTACATTGTGGACCATATCCACGAGTGGCACATACACCACAACATCTACAAATTGAGTTCCTAAATAACTCTTAGCTTTTTTCATAAGGTGATCTAGGTGTATATTGGTGGCCACCCTCCTATTACACTTGGACCCCCACCATTGTTTATTTTTAATTTTTCATTTTCCGTAATTGTAGCACAGTTTACTATTTTTCGTAGTTTTTCGGGTCCTGAACTTTCAGAGCTGTTTTGAGGCCCCAAACGACATTTTTTTGAAAAATCACTAGTGGTGAATAACTATATCGAACTTGATATTTTCTATAAACAATTGTATTCCTCGAATATATCTTTCTAATGAGGTATCGTCTGCATCAAACAAAGATTTTATGCCAAAGTTACGACCTTGGGAAGTTAATGTACCAATTTACCCCAACAGGGCCCATAGTTTGGTGTTTCATCTCCTAAGGTTAGGTTTTTGGATGTTTGGGGTTTTCCATTGTTTCTTAATAATGAATAGGCCCTCAAGCCTCATTGTAACACAGTTCAGAGGCATGTAGCTGCCATATCTCTTCTCAAAGATTAGCTACCATCACCCGAGCTAGTCTTATTTCCATTATGTTTGCGAGCATAGTTAAGTATCTGATATTAATGAAATCAAGTGTTATTTCTACTACATCTTTATATTTATGGTTATATCTGTAATTTGATGCATTCCTATTTAAGTTCGGATTAGTGGTATCAGAGAGGTCTTCTCTTTCTCTGTTTTTCTATGCATTTCCCCAACAAGGTCGGGATATAAGGATTTAGGGCTTGAACTGGTTGAATATTTGCAAGACTAGCCTCACAAATCTCGACGACCTCCCATGGCGAAAGAATAGAAAGATGAGGGGGTAGGATATCCTTTCAAGATATTGCTTGAAGAAGTCGGCGAGCGATAGAGGAACGTGATAATGGACAAGTTCGCCCTGATCCTTCAGCGACTACCCAAGGGTGACGCATCTACTTCCATCGACTACTCTAGAAGTCCCACACCCTCTAAGGTACAAGTTAACTTTAGTTTCCCATATTTTAGGGTTAGATATATGTAGACGCTATAGATAAATGGTTAAATCTGCTAGAAGGATATTTTTTTGTTCATGATTTATCTAGTCGGGAAAAGATTACTTTTGCTTTTCTCACAGATTCCCCCCACATCTAGGACTAGTGGGAAACCTAATGTGAGAAGAAGGATGAAAGTACACCCTCATTATTTTCGGTCACGCCCACTTGAGATTTGTTCTGGGACACCATCAAGGAGCAGTACTACCATATCGGGAGGTATGAGGATAAATACATAAAGTGGACCATGCTACGACAGGGAAGGGACCAAGATGTGCCAGAGTTTACAAATGTTTTTCATACCCTTCACACGAAGTTGGGTATCAGAGATTCTGAGAAACATTTGGTACTTAAGTACCATGGCTGCCTACACAGGTACATCTAGGATGAGATGGATTTCTTGGACATCTCCTTGCTCAACATGACATACTGATACGCCGTCTAGATCAAGTAGAAGTTTAAATGGAAAAATCAAGACTTTGGATTTGTGAATTTGAAGCAAGGGAAAGGTGCCCCCAAACCATATAGAAAAGGGCAGAGCCAAGGCATGGTGACCTAAGATAACCCGCTGAACCCGCAATCAAAGAACAACACCATGAAGACAAAGAAGGACACGGGAAAGTGATGTGAGTTTCATAAGAGCTCCACTTGCAACACAAGTGAGTGTCAGGCCAAGAAATTACTGGTGGCCGATCTAAAGGCTTCTGAGTCTGACGCATGTTTTGACTCTATGTGTTGGCTTAGTGGGTCCTAACTCAGATTCAAATTTAGTTTCAACAAACAAATCCCTACACTACTGGCCCTTTTGGCATCATTTCGCGGAGCACAGACTAAAATCTCACCCGAAGTAGTATGGGGGGATGCTGGAACCAATTTTCCACACCCAGAGATAAGCATGATGTCATTTTATGCCCTAAATATTCCTTCACAGATCGATAAGACTTTAGGGCTTATCGATGTAACTCCTTTTAATCGCTCTTTAAACCTTTGCGAACATTCATGACTATCTTTCGTGGACCTTGAATAGGAAGATCAACTACTTATGTGCATCAAATATTACTCTTAACCCCGTAATTACTCAGATCAACTTAAGTGTTCATAACTTATGCATATAATAAGATAATCTTCTTGTAAACAGTTAACAATAATTGTGTTCATGTAACAATATCAATAATGTAAAGTCATGCATTAATACACCATTATCTCATAAACCCATTATAACATGAGGTGCATTTATATAAACATAAGTATACAGACAAAACATAGGAATTGTTGGAATAATCTCTTTATTAATGCTTCAGTTCTGCTTACAGACTCGAGACCTCCCTGCACACTTAGCTGCAGGGGTTTGCGCACTTAGCTGTGGACTTTACTCCAGGCCTCTGCGCACACAGCTGTAGAGCCTCTCTTCTTCTCTAAGACTTCTTCACTCTTACTCTTATTGACCCATTATCTTCATCTTCATCATCCGTACCTCTTTTAGACATCCTAAGACACACCTATTTATACAATCCCATGGTCCACGAACCATGGGTAGATCTTCAAAAGCTGACTCAACTTACATAAAAGAAGGGTAAAACCCTTTATGACACTTTAGCTATCTACGCACTTCACGACCACTAATTGTGGAGAATTTACATTTTATACAACAAAACTTGGGCTTTCTACCCCAAAACTTGGGCTTTTTGCCCCAAAATTGACGCTAGGGGACCCTATCCCAACAGATCCCCAACAAAAAGATTGTGAATCACCCTCTTGTCACACTACTGGTGTGGAGATCTTACTGCAGAGACCTCTCAACTCTACTTGTGCCACTTCTACTTCAGTCGCGCTTTGTGTGGCTGCCTATTTCATCTGCTCCATCAACTACTCTGTTGCCGGTCCTGTACTGTCTTCCTTGAGTTTCTGTTGCATGCTCTACAGGCTCGCCAACTTCTCCTAAATGTTGGCAAAAATAATGTAGGCCTCATCCAGCAAAGTCACCAATCTGGCCTTGAGGACCACCTCTTTCCTTTGCGTTGCTTCCACTTGTTCAAGCAACTGCTTTGCCTCCTACAGCTTGGCCAATCGTTGTACTATAGCGACGGTGCGCACCGTCGCTCTCGCTTCATCATACTGCTGTTGCAATTGAAATGCTTCTATGTTTAACCTCTGTAGGTTAGGATCTTCCTGCAGAGCTGTGACTACCTCCATGGATTGCTCAAAGAGCGTAGTGAAATCACCACCGCAGCATCCACTACTGTGACTCCATCCTTCACAATGGCTTCCCGCTGTTCTCTGACCTCTAGTAGAGTTAAAGGTTGTGACTTCAACTCTAACTTTGTGATTTCCAGGTTTAGTTCAAATTGAACCTTGGCCACTTCTGTTTTGGGATCGTGCACATCTGCAACCAACTTCCTAACCTTTGCCTCCAACAGCGCTTCCTCTGGGATACGAAGTTCAGGTATTGTTCTGCATTCCACGTCCACCACAGATGCAAGCTGGTCGTTCTACACCTAAAATTTCTTCTGTGCCTCCAGTGCTGCTGATTTCTCAATGAACATATTTTTGGTTTTGACTCTGTAATCACTTATCAGGCCCAGTGTGCACTGCTCCTGGGCCTTAACCTCTACTATCACACCTTCTTGTAGTGTGTGAAGCAACTCGCTGGGGAGCATGACCAGGTTGAGGCCAATATTCTTCAAAGAGATGACAATAGCCTTGTTAGTGGCTTCCTTCGCAGTCAAATCTCCATCAGGTAGCACAACTTCCCAGAGATCCAATGATCGAACCATCTCTATTGCTTGAATGGTCCTCAGTTCCAAATTGGTTGATGCAGCGCTACTCTGTCCTGCACCTACCTGGATTCTAGTTGTCTAGATTTGCACCTCGTGTAGATCCTTCTGGATGGTGCTCAGTGCCTACTTTTTCTGCTACTCAAACTGTTGCAGCAGTTATGTGGTAGTATCCCGCCCCTTGTCTCCAATTTCATCCAGGTCACCATCCGTCAAAGTAAGAGGATCCAGTGACAGTTGGTGGCTTTTGTCTTCTTCTGCGGTCCTTCCTTTTTCAGATCCTTGTACCGCTTCATGTGGAAGGGAGTGCTCTCATTCTGATCACCACCACCTTTTTCTGATTGCTCTTCCTCCTCCATTTGGGGTGAAGGTGACTTCTCACTCTGCTAAGAGCCTCGCTCTTCTTGCTTTATGTGTTTCTTCGCAGCATGTTCCACTTCTACCAGGGCATTCTCCTCGGCCTCTTTTCTTCTTTTCTTATCCAACTATTGAAACTTCTGTTTGGCCACGTCCTTCTTCGTCTTCTCTACAGAATTGCTAGTCCCTACAGCTAGATCGAAAGGAGAATGCCAATATTTTGGCTAGCGCTTGATGACCTCTTCAATAGCATCATCGGTAGCAAGGTAGGGTAGGTCAAACCACTCCTTCTCCTGATCATTCTACACCCAAATGTATACATGGTGGAAGTCCTCTTTGAACTCTGTGTACCCTGAAAGTTACTCAAACACAGTTGGTGATAAACATGGCTTCAAGTTGATGGCCATGTGAATGCTCGCCTCCATCAGCACCCAAAAGACTTTACTCTCTATGACTCGTGCGACCTCTTTCGTGGTGCAGAGAGATGCAAAATTTGGTGCTTCTGGAAGATCTTTGTCCATAGGAGGAAAATGGCTGTCCTCTGACAAATTCTAGGCGACCAACACAATCGAGAGAAACAACCAGGAATAGTGGAAGGTTTTGCTATCATCCTATGCTTCTTTGGAGTTCATGAGGAACGCACTACTTAGGTAGCATGCCCAGTTGAGCTATACACCCTCCGCGCACTATGCTACCAACAAAACCATTGGTGGTAGCACTTCGTCTTTTGTGACACTTTCTCATAACCTTGCCAGCCAGAATCTGTGTGGCAAACTTCACCGTGGGGTCAGTAATTGAGGTAATTGAGTACCCACGTGGCTTTTTGACAAGTTTGAACTTGTCCTTCATCTTCTCAGCGAGGTCGCGCTTGTTTGTCTTTTTGCCAAATGCCTTTACTAGATTTAACCCTGAGTTTGGCAATAATGTGATCTGATGGATCAACATATCGGTGATGGGGATCGACACTTTCAGCCACAAGCACCATTCGTGCACCAGGCACAACAATTGTTTAATGATGATCAAGTTTATATTTGAGTGATGGTAGTGGGGCACCCACAACAGGTTCAACAACCCTGACTTGTTTACTCTGCAAATACATTCCACAGGCTCCAGTGCGGTGACACCAGACTCTTTGTAGGAGACCCTCTTCATGTAGGTGTCTGTAGCCAGGTGGGGGAACCACTTGTGGTATGAAAAATACCAATCTACTAACTTCAAGTGTGGGATCCATGCCAAGCACAAACCTTCAAAGGTTATGTTCTCCGGTAACAGGGGTGTGTTGAGGAGGAACTGTCCTACATCTGGGTCCTTAGGGACCTTCACTTTTCCCTTACGTGGAGGAATATACTCCAAAAAATTAGATATGGGATCCACCCCCACAATTTCTATATCTTCCACGTCCTCCTCAACCTCTAGATCCACCACTTTCCCCTTCTCTTTTGCGCTCGACTTTTCTTTCCTCTGGGACTACGTAGTAGCATGCTTCCTCGGTGACTCACGCACTGGCACCAACTTTTTATTTTTATTTTTCTTCAGCTTGGGGACCTCTCTCACCAGTGTAGGCTTCAACCTAGGTGACCTCGGCGTTGTAGGCACTGCTATGGGAACCTCCACACTCACAACGTCCGAAACCGCTCCCTCAGAAGCGACATCTCCACCAGTACTCATGGTTTCCACGGGCCTTGGTACTAGCATATTTTCTAGGATGAATGTCTAATTTACCTCTGATAACTTGACAAAGGCAAGGCTCACGACTAACTCCTCTCAATACGAGCAATTCATAGGCAATCGATAGCACATCGAAAAATTCTAAAAATGCAAAGTGCTTTTCAGTGGACGGCCACACGTAATTTATAGGCGAATTCCAATTCAAATTTGACCATTCCCCCCAAAACCTGTCCATAAATTCTAGATTGGTGGCAGATTTCCAAAGATTTCGCTTGTTAGTGTCAGTATCTGGATACTTCCATCAGGGATCAAAATTCACTCCTTCCATTTTCATTTTAAGGGTCCCATACTAACAATTTTGCATCATTCCATTAGGTCATGATATATTGATCTACAGATGGTTGTTTTCTCTTCAGAAAATCTAAATTTTTCCCTCATAGAGTATACTTGTTGATCCTCCTTCAGATTGTCTTCAGTTATGGTTTCAGAATCAATCTGCAGTCATGATTTCATTAGGTCTTAGGGTTTTCACCACCAAGGTCAAAAGTTTGATGTTAAAAGGTAAATAAAGGTCAACAAGGGTATGAGGGTGATTGATAAAACAAGCATGATGATTTGTAAGTCATAAGCTACTGAGTTATTATTTTTTAAACCTAATGTAATTTTCACCTCAAAAATATGTTTTGAGGTGAAAACAGAGTATTTTGAGTTTATTTGTATTTCATATGTAATTTTAAGTTCCTATATGTAATAATGGAGCTTAGCTGCACCAAAGCATTTCTCCTTGCTGCACGACAAACAAACATTGCAAAATTGAAGTCAAATTGAGCATTCATCCACCTGTCAAGAAAGGAAAGGGTCAGAAAATCAAGAACAATTAAATAAAAAGGTGAAAGTGACAAAAACATTAGCAAAGGGGATTTGAGGAGCTAAAGATTAAATTCAAGGGTGTATAAATATCTTCTTGCCTTCATATCTCCTTTATAATTTATTTCCCTTTCACCCCGCATTGAGCAAACCCTAGTAGTGTTTTTTACATGAAATAGCATAAACAATGAAGGTGCTGCGCATTTCCTCTTGGTGCTACGCACTCCCTTCTGGCGCTATGTGTTTTCTCTTGGTGCTGCACACTCCCTTCAGGCGTTGCGCACTTCCTTTGGGCACTGTGTGTTTAGCCAGTTTTCCCCATTTTCGTTCTTCATCATTCCTAATACCTCCTGATCCTTAACACAAGTAAGTATCCTCTTCAAAACATCATTTTCCCTTTTCCACAATGCCTGAAGAATGAAATCAAGATTGGTGTTAGTCTCACATTCAAAACCTTAGTTTTTCTCCTAAACCCCAATTTTGGCAAGCAAGCTTCCCATTTCCCAAAAGTACCAAATCAATACCCTATATCCCTTTCTCATACCTCCTTGACAGATATGCACCTATGATGAAGATTATAATGAAGTAGTTTTCATGTGATGGTAGGTTCTCTAGGGTCTATTCTTACCACATCCGGTTACTTAAGCATTTCACTAGGGTTAAAATGCTCAATATACCCTACTATCTTTTCAGGAGTGTTGAGAATATGGCTTACATTTCCAAAAGAAGAGAATACAAAGATCAAATGAAAAGCTTATTTTACCATTCCCTCATAAAGATCATAGTTCTTTATCACCTTAAAGAACTTAACATTGCATGGAGTACATTTATAGCTAACCTCATTTTCACTCAAGTTTCCACTCAAAATGTTCAAGATATTCCATCATCATCTCATCCACCAACCTATATTCCTCCATCTCAGCCCATGAACTATTCATCTCATCCACCATCACCCCCATTATCACCATTCCATGGACCTATTCTTTCATCTGACAAGAAAGAGGACAGTGACAAAGAACAAAGTGATCAGGGTCAAAGCAGCAAGCCCCGAGGGACTAATTTAGGTACTATGGTGCACACCTATCAGAGAGGAAATTGGCAAGTCTTTTCCCCACAGATTGTGGGAGGGGCCTTGCTCTATTCATCAGCAAAGCAGGTACAAAAAGGAAAGGAAAAAATGGTTGAAACAGAAATGCAAAAACAGGAAGAAGACCCCCATGAAACTGAGCAAGATTTTGAATTAGTGGACTTAGATGAGGAAGATGAAAAGGAAAACACCAAAATGATCCTCCAAGAGCAAGAAGCATTGATAGGTGAATTGCAGGTGAATCTACAAAGAGAAAAATACATTATATCTTCTTATGAACAGGAAAATAGGCAAATGGAGACCAAGCATGAGCTTATGAAAGTTCAGCTCATCAAAGCTGAAAGGGAAGCTGAAAAGACTAAAGTCTAACTTGAGGAAGCCTATGGTGACTATGGTGAGCCCATGGAGGAAAAAATGCCCAGGAGGAGGCCTAGGACTAGAGGCCTAAAGCGAGCTTTGGAGCTTGAAAGAGAAAAAGAAGCTAAACTTGCCAACCAACTCACCTTAAATCAATAATTTGGCATAATGATGAATGAGAACAGGGAATATTGGCTTGAGAGGGCTAAGACTCATCTTGAGAACTTGTTAGCTAAAGCTAACAGAGATACTAAGGTTCAAAGAAGAATGGCCAAATACTATGCCATGAGAAACAAAATTGCTAGAGCCAAGATCAAAAGGGCTCATGAAAAAATTGAGGCCTTAACTCATCAGAAGGAGAAGGAAAAGCTTGAGTCTTGACCTATTGGTGGAGGCTTCTTTCCATGGTTAGTCACCTTTAGCATTAGCTATGTCAACCATTTTTGAAGACCTTGAACTCAGTTTTTTGCTTTTGGCATTTCCTGTTTTCTTCAGGTAATTTTTGTATCGGTCCATTGGTCAAACGCGTAGCGCCTAGGGCACTGCGCACTTTTTTGGGGCATCTTTTTTAGGAATGGCCACCACCATTGGATTTAGAAGACCATTTACACTCAAGAAAACCATGTTTCCAGATTTGAAATTCAAAACTACTAGGTGGAAAAGGCAAAAAATCACCTAAAAATCATGTCTCTGCCTATTTTCTAAGCCAGGCGCTACGCGTTTGAGCAGTCTTGGGAGATTGTAGTTTTGGAGTGGCACATCAAGCTCAATTTGGAAACTAGGGGCATTTTTGGAAGCTAGACATGATAAGCTTTCCAATGAGCTATCCTGAGCTAGATTTGGACACTAGGAAGACAATAAAAACACACCCTACAGATGGCGCTGTGCACTTCCTTCAGGTGCTGCGTGTTTGACACTGGCACTACACACTTGATAGGCAGCCAAAATTTTCACTGTTTCTCTTAGAAAATGCTTTTCACCTGTGGGATTTTGATTTTTCATTGATGTAATTCATAATGATGATGTAATTAAAGTGTATTTTTGTTACCTAGGGTAGATACATCATATGAATGGCCTAAGTGGCATGTAATGAATCAGTTTGCTTCATATTAGGGATGATTCAGTTTGACCACCCTAGTCTTTAGCTATCAGTTCAGTCTTTTGTGCAACTGTTCCTCCTCTCATGGATTCGACCCCTGAGGCTAGGATTAGTTGTTTTGAGGCCTATATCATGTATTTTCTTAGTCATTTTGTTGGTTGGACTCAGTGTGGATGCTCAGAGCTTGATTGTACATCTTTGTAAGCAGTTTGGCAGGAAATTAATAAGAATTGCAGCTATTTTTATGGGATCCCTGTGGTATGGAGTTTTAGTACAGTTTCTTCTTCTATGATTATATGTTTATATGTTTTATGTATGCCATCAATCATTTCATTGCTTCTAGTTGAATGTTTTCAAGTTTGATAGGTAGAATCCATTGCATCAGTGCTTTGCCTTGGGAAATCATTCACCATTTCATGTTTTCTGCAGTCCAGGAAGGATCCATGGTTATCACATGCCCTTCTTAGCTTCTCACCAGTCTTAAACATCTCACCTCATCAAGCCCTAGAGTGCTAAAGCCTATGCCTACCTTGCCCCATAGAACACCCTGCATTTCTGACCTAATTTCCTAGACCTAAACTGCCCAGCTCCTCTTGATCCGACAAAATCCCTACAAAATCCAATCAAAATTTTTGTGCTACTGTACCTAGCCTAAAATCCTTTACCTGATCTAGTCATATTGACTAATATCCTTACGGAGAGAGCGCTCTCTCGGCCTAGTAGGGCTAGCTACTTAGCTAAGCTTGGTTTGTGGTTACCCTAGCATTGCCTCCCTTCATCCCGAGGTCAATCTAGGTGATAACATAGTGGCAACCATACTGGGGAATGAAAGACTAATCACCCCGGTAATATATTTCATTTAAATTCTTGAAATTTGGATGATGAGTTTTAGAATTTACTAGGCTGAAATAGAAAGTTGTAAAGCAATATAGAAAACTTCGAAATTTGAGCACACTGGCTTCGAGAAAGTACACTAGGGCCAATCCCGATCCAAATCCTGCCCCAGTAGTGGATAATCCTAACTTGATTTCAGGAAGACTCAAAAGACAAGAAAGTTTAGTCAGCTTAACACCTTCGGTAAAAGTAGATTCCTGCCCAGATGAGTGGTTGTTCTTAGAAGATCTTTCTTTTGATATGTCGTTTGACCTTTCTCTATTTAGGATCAAATCTGAAAGTGCACTTGATGATATAGTTCTAGACCCAGAGTTTATTGCAGATCCCGAAATTCAAAAGGAAATCCGGTTAATCAATGAGTATATCCTAAATTCTCCTCAATCGTCCCTTACTACTTCTAAGATAACTGACTTTTCTGAACTAGCGTCCACTACCCTCAGTTCATCATTATTCCCATCAACCTCTAAGGTTCATTACCAACCTCTGTTTATACCTACAGTTCTCCTTCAAGGTATCATATCCCATCAAACACCTATTACCCCTTCTACTCCATCAACCACTCCATCAACCCCTAGTAGTCCTATCGTTGTTTCAAATCCACCTCGAGTCATGGCTGCCTAGTATGCACCCCTTTTTTTATGTCAGATTCTTGGTGTTATGCCCACTAATTACCAAAGTAAAATACCTCTTTTTGATGTTACTCAAAACATTACAGCTCAGCAACATGTTGATAAAATGAATGACTTCTTTGACCTTCATGAGGTAGAGAGAGAAGATGTAACTATGAGATTGTTTGTACAAAGTTTTGGAGGTGAAGTTCGAAAACGGTTCAGAGCTTTACCCGTAGCCTCTATCACGAACTTTTCAGTCCTATATAGGCAATTCTTGGATCAGTGGGAGTTAAAGAAGAATCCACTCCAAATTTTGTTTGAGTATGAAAATATCAAAAGGAATGTCGGTGAAAGTGTGCAAGATTATGGCGTGAGGTTTAAGGAAGCATATAATGCTATTTCGGCCAACATTAAACCACCAGAGGGGTT
Source organism: Pinus tabuliformis (assembly GCA_031772625.1). Taxonomy (NCBI): domain Eukaryota; kingdom Viridiplantae; phylum Streptophyta; class Pinopsida; order Pinales; family Pinaceae; genus Pinus; species Pinus tabuliformis. The sequence goes on along the minus strand of CM062808.1, from coordinate 776,935,042 downwards.
AGCTTTACTCAATTTTCCAGACGGTTTCAATACTGATACGGCATATCAGTTATGGGAATGTGATCCCACCACACTAGAAGACATGCAGAAGAATGCTGTAAGTGTAGAAGTAAATTTTCTAACCAAAAGAGAAAGAATGAGATCTGAAAAGAGAGTGACCATAAAGGAGGAAGCATCTACCTCAGATGTCAAGATGGATACTTTGATCCAAACAGTAGAGAGGATGGTTGACTGGTTGACCATCACAGATAGACCTAAACCACCAATCAGGAATCCAAATTTTAGAGGACAACAACAGCCCCAATTCCGGATCAAGCAAAGAGAACAAAAGGCACCGGACCAACCAGCACAACAACAACAAATCAGAACTCCTTTGCAGTAGAATTATGTTTAGGGAATGGAAGAAGAAGATGACAATGATCTGGTAATTGAAGAAAACCATTTTTTCACTGCCAATGGTATGCCCATTTTTCTGATGGAAGATGAATAATATGCAGAGGTTCCAGACATTCAAAGGGATGAAGATTACATATTAGAAAACGATGCAGTTTTGGAGGCTGAGTCTAATGATTATCAGCGAGGTTATATGAATGCTTTGATAGCACAACAGAAGCAGTATTCTTTGAGGAGCAGAGATGTACTGATCAATCCCATTCAGAAAAGAAAGGATCTGCAATCGAAGAATGACTCCTCAAACATTCAGAAGAAAGGGAAAGAGTCTACTGATCTGAGTTCCAACAAAGTACCATCAGCAAATATCATTGCAAACAAGAAGAACAATCAGCAAAATGCAGCAAAAGAGAAAGTAGAGAAGAAGGACATTACTATCAAAGAGGTAGAAAAAGTTTCATCCTTTAATTTAGAAAGTGAAATTGCTAAATTAAAAGTGTCCATTCCTTTGACTGAGCTGGTAAAGAATAGCAATTATAAACACCATGTATCTAGAATTTTGCAAATAGACCCTTTGTTAGACATGGTAAATGTCGAAGATGATCATCCTGAACTCATTTTTGGTCCAGCCATAGAAGGTCAGCCTGAAGATAGTGAAGTTGCTCCCTTTTATCTAAGTCTTAGATTGCATGAGTACATTCTCCATAATGCCATGCTTGATTCTGGAGCTTCTCATAATTTGATGCCTAAAGCCATTATGGAGAAGTTGGGCCTGGATATTACCCGGAAATATCATGATTTGTACTTCTTTGACTCCGGTAGAGTTCGTTGCATTGGTCTTATCAAAAATTTGGTAGTATCTTTAGATCAAATCCTAGCAAAAAATGTTTTGATGGATGTGGCTGTTGCTGATATTCCACCTCGATTCAATATGCTCTTGTCTAGATCATGGGGTGCTAAACTCAAGGACACTTTACAACTTGACTTCTCTTATGCTACCATTCTCGTTTTTGGTCAATTGAGGAAGTTATACCGGGAGAAGAAAATGAAATACATGATCCCCAGTAAAGAGAAGCCCATGAATCATCCAATAAATGTTGTACATACTGATTTAGAATCATTTGTTTTGTACTCTGATAGTGGATTAAATGATGTAGATATTCAGATTGTAGAATTAGATGATGTACCAGAAATTTCAGATAATTTTAGGGTAGTCCTTAATCAAGAAAAAGAGAAAGTAGCAAGTCCTTCTAAGCAGTATATACAGTAGCAAAAGGTTAGTGAAGAGTAGGAAAATGAAGTAATCAGTCAAGGTCAGGTAGAGAAGGAAATAGAATTTCAACATCTAGAAGATGAAGCTGGCCTTTGGAGCATGGATTTCCATGGCGCTGTGGGTAAGGACAATGCTGGTATAGGAATTTGGATTTGCAGCCCTGCTTTCCAGCCTACCAAAGTCCCAAGTAATGTTAGAGTATGTTCTTACAAGTTGGCTTTTGATTGCTCTAACAATGAAGCGGAGTATGAGGCTTTGATTACAGGTCTTAAAATTTTGAAGAAACTGAATGCAAAAAGGATTTATGTCTATGGTGATTTAGAACTGGTGATCAAACAGGTAAAGGGTGAGTATCAAGCAAAGCATCCATGGATGAGAGCCTACAGAAATGCAGTCCTAGATATTTTGAGAATGTTCCCTAAATATACCTTGATGGCAGTACCCTGGACTCAAAAAATTATTGCAGATTCACTTGCCACTGCAGCAAGCAATTTGAAGATCCCAATGAACTCCAGCAAAAAGTTTGAAATTCATGTCAAACATCGTCCTACTGTTCTGGATAATTTAAGGTATTGGCAAGTGTTTTGGGATGATAATGAAATCAATGCCTTTTTGCAGAATGAAGGAAAGTTCAAGAATGCTTCCATTGATGATGATTGTGATACCGATGAACAAGAGATTGAGGTGAATCAGATGGAGGTATTACAGCTGAAGGATAACATTATTCCTAGAGGTCTCATACCTTTAGAGGAGCTTTTTGATCAGGATGATGTTGCAAGAAAACCGAGCTTGGTTCCTACCGACAAAGGAGTTGAAGATGTCAATCTCGGAACAGCTGACAAGCCCAAGCTTGTAAAGCTATCAAAAGCATTGTCTCCCGAGGTAAAGGCCCAATATGTTAGATTACTTTCTGAATTTTCTGATGTGTTTGCATGGGATTATTCAGATTTGAAGGTGTATGACAAGGATATAATTCAGCATACTATTCCTATCAAGCCGGATCAAAATCCTTTCAGACAGAAGTTGAGAAGGATCAATCCAAAGCTGTTGCCATCCATCAAAAAAGAGGTGAACAGATTGTTCAAAGCTGGCATCATTGTTCCAATCATATTTTCTAATTGGATTTCGAATTTGGTCCCAGTATGAAAGAAGACTGGAGAAATAAGGTTGTGCATAGATTTTTGGAACCTCAACAAAGTATCCTTAAAGGATAATTACCCACTTCCAAAGATGGACCATATTCTGCAAAGAGTAGTTGGAGCATCACGGATGTCACTACTCGATGGTTACTCGGGCTATAATAAGATCTTGGTGAATTAAAAATACCAAGACAAAACTGCCTTCACAACACCTTGGGGAACTTTTCAGTATGCCAAAATGGCATTCAGATTGAAGAATGCTGGAGCCACTTTCCAGCGAGCGATGGAAATCACTTTTGCTATAGAGAAGGATGTTTTCTTGGTTTTTTATTTAGATGATTTGACAATATTTTCTGGTTCTGATGATGAACACTTGCACCACTTAAGGATTGTCTTTCAGAAATGTAGGAAGTTCGAGATTTCTCTCAACCCCAAGAAGAGTCTTTTTGCCATGGATGAGGGTAAACTCCTTGGTCATATCATTTCTAAAGATGGTATCCGCATTGATCCTTCAAGGGTGGAGGAAATTCAGGATATAGACTTTTCGTGCAACAAAAAGGAGATTCAGGCTTTCAATGGTAAGATGAATTTCTTACACAGATTTATACCCAATTTGGCTAAACATTTACATGAAATGACTAATATGTTGAAAAAGGAAAGCATTGTGAAATGGACCGAGGATGCCATGAAATCATTCAATTTGGTAATGTTTGCTTTGACCACAGCCCTAGTGTTGATTAGTCCTGATTACACTCAAGATCTCCTTATACTTTAATTTGCATCTGAGCACACCATGGCTATGGTATTGATGCAAAAAAGAGACCAGATTGAGCAACCCATTGCTTTTTTCTAGTAGGACTATGCGAGATGCTGCCTTGCGGTATAATATCATTGAAAAACAAGTGTTGGCTCTCATAAAAGCATTGAAGGATTTTAGAGTGTACAGTCTACATTCACATACCATAGCATATGTTCCTAATGCAGCAGTAAAGGATGTTCTGATGCAAACTGATCCGGAGGGAAGAAGAGGTAAGTTGATAGCAGCAACATTGGAATATGATCTGGAGATTAAACCCATAAAACTGATCAAGGGACAAGGCTTAGAAAAACTTATGGAAGAATCAAATCTGCATGCTCTGGACATAAATCTCATTGCAGCAATGTCGGAGGATGAAGATGGTGGCTCACTCATTCAAGTCTCAGAAATGTTTCTCCAATCAATGTGGTATTCTAATATAGTTTATGTTCTTCAGAATCTCTCGCCACCTCCTGGAATGTCAAGAAGCAAAGGTAGATCACTAAAACTCAAATAAAAAAAATTCTGCATTTTAAATAGTGTTCTTTATTGGAAAGATCCGGGAGGGTTTCTTCTTAATTGTTTGGTTGAAGATGAGGCTCAGCAGATAATGCATGATTTTCATAGAGGTGATTGTGGTGGTCATTTGTTTTGGAAAACAATAGCTAACAAAGTGTTGAGTGCCGGATATTATTGGTCTATTTTATTTTCAGATTTTTATAAGACAGTGATAAGATGCCATGAATGCCAAGTTTTTCAAGGAAAAAGGAAGTTGGTTCCTCTTCCTTTGAAACCAGTTGAAGTACATGCACCTTTCCAGCAGTGGGGACTTGATTTCATAGGGGAAATCCATCCTATATCATAAGCACAACGCCAATGGATCTTGACAGCTACCGATTACTTCACCAAGTGGATTGAGGCCATTCCGACAAGGTAGGCCACAGATATGGTAATTATCCAATTTCCATAATCTAATATCTTGTCTCGTTTTGGTTGTCTTCACAAGATAATAGCAGATAATGCAACGACATTTAACTCTAAGAAGATGGTGGAGTTTTACAACAAGTACAATATTACATTGGGTCATTCCATAGCATACTACCTGCAGGGCAATGGATTGGCTGAGTCATCGAATAAGTCCCTGGTGAATATAATCAAGAAAATGTTGGAGGCAAATAAGAAGAATTGGCATTGAAAGCTTGTTAATTCCTTGTGGGCCAATAGAGTAAGCAACAAGAAATCCATATGTATGTCACCTTTTGAGTTGGTTTATGGTACTGATACAGTATTTCCTACATCACTTGAAATCCCGGTCATGAGACTACTACAGGAAGCTGGCAGCGAAGAGGATGATATTCAACGTAGAATTAATCAAATGATTCACCTTCAGCAAACAAGAGAAGAGGTTTCCCAAAACACTTTCCGGTTGCAATAAAATATAAAGAAGATCTATGACTGCAAAACCAAAGTAGAAGAGTTTCAGCTAGAGGATGTAGTGTTGCGGTGGGATGCACGAAATGAGGAGAAAAGAAAGCATGGTAAGTTTGACAATCTATGGAAAGGACCATACAAAATCTTAGCCTATCGAGGACAGAATGCCTTTTTGTTAAAGGAAATGGATGGTCAGGATTGTTCAAGAGGGCCAGTGAATGGTAGGCTCTTGAAGCATTACTACTTTTGAGGTTGTTTCTTGAAGTTAATACACCTTCAATGTATATACCAATTTGATTTTCCTTGCAAGTTTTCAAGTACACTGTCATTTGAGCTTGGGGCCCAAAGTGAAGGCTATAAAGTTTAAATGATTAGTGTCAAGTTTGGTTGATTTGGTTTATAGTCAAGTTTTGACTTAGTTTGGTTGAGAGTCAGTGTTTAGTTATATTGAGTCATTTTTCATTTTTTTTGGTTTTTGACCGTATTTCCCAATGGATGAGGCACTTGGTCTACGGTGTTCTTGACACATCCAAGGAGCTGCCATCCCCAATAAGGCCAATGTTAGTGTTAGTGTCTGCATACTTTCATTAGGGATCAAAAATCACTCTTTCAATTTTCATTTTAGGGGTCCCATACTAACAATTTTTCATCATTCCATTAGGTTATGATATACTGATCTATTGATGGTTGTTTTCTCTTTAGAAAATCTAAATTTTTCCCTCATAGAGTATACTTGTTGATCCTCCTTCAGATTGTCTTCAGTTATGGTTTCATAATCAATTTGCAGTCATGATTTCATTAGGTCTTAGGGTTTTCACCACTAAGGTCAAAAGTTTGATGTTAAAAGGTAAATAAAGGTCAACAAGGGTATGAGGATGAATGATAAAACAAGCATGATGATTTGTAAGTCATAAGCTACTGAGTTATTATTTTTTAAACATAGTATTTTAAGTTTATTTGTATTTCATATGTAATTTTAAGTTCCTATATGTAATAATGGATCTCAGCTGCACCAGATCATTTCTCCTTGCTACAAGACAAACAAACACTGCAAAATTCAAGTCAAATTGAGCATTCATCCACCTGTTAAAAAAGGAAAGGGTCAGAAAATAAAGAGCAATTAAATGAAAAGGTGAAAGTGACAAAAACATTAGCAAAGGGGGTTTGAGGAGCTAAAGATTAAATTCAAGGGTGTATAAATATCTTCTTGCCTTCATATCTCCTTTATTTTCCTTTCACCCTGCATTGAGCAAACCCCTGCAGTGTTTTTTACAAGAAATCATAGAAACAGTGAAGGCGTTGCGTGTTTCCTCTTGGCACTGCGCACTCTCTTCAGGCGGTGCGCACTTCCTCTGGGCGCTGCACATTTGGCCAGTTTTGTCCATATTCATTCTTCAGCGTTCCTAATACCTCCTGATCCTTAAAGCAAGTAAGTATCCTCTTCAAAACATCATTTTCACTTTTCCTCAATGTCTGAAGAATGAAATCAAGATTGGTGTTAGTCTCACATTCAAAACCCTAGTTTTTCTCCTAAACCCCAATTTTGGCAAGCAAGCTTCCCATTTCCAAAAAGTACCTAATCAATACCCTATATCCCCTTTCAGATACCTCTATCCCTAAACCCATTAGATTCCCATCTACCTTTCCCTTTCTTTTTCCTTCCTAAACACTTGCATTCCCCTACCATTTACTTAGGGTTTCATAACAAAGACACCATGGCTGATGAAGGATATAGGCCACACAGTGAAGAAGAGGGATCAGAAAGAGAGGGAAACATAGAGCAGAGAAGGCCACATAAAGGAGGGAAAATCCATAGGTTTGAGCCCACGGATCTCAAAGAGCTCCTAGCTTTTCCTATGTTAGTGACATCATTCAAATGGTTAGGGTGTTTTGAGTTTTGTGAGCATGTCCAAGCAGTTCAGTACCACCTTGAGTTGACTAGGCTTTTCATAACCAGAATTCAAGATAACCAAATCACTCTTGCAGGCATAACCTTCACATTATCTACTGCCATCATATCAGCTGTCACCGAGATTCTAGAAGTTGGAGAAAAATGGTTCAAGCAGGGTGAAATAGAGGCACATTTTTATGAACCATACATCAAACCTAGGTACAAAAGTGAAAGAAAAGGTTATTTCCCTTTCTCATACCTCCTTCACAGATATGCACCTATGGTGAAGATTATAATGAAGTATTTTTCATGTGAGGGTAGGTTCTCTAGGGTCTATTCTTACCACATCCAGTTACTTATGAATTTCACTAGGGCTAAAATGCTCAATATACCCTACTATCTTTTCAGGAGTGTTGAGAAGATGGCTTACATTGCCCAAAGAAGAGAATACAAAGATCAAATGAAAATCTTATTTCACCATTCCCTCATAAAGATCATAGTTCTTTATCTCCTTAAAGAACTTAACATTGCATGGAGTACATTTATTGCTAACCCCATTTTCACTCAAGTTTCCACTAAAAATGTTCAAGACATTCCATCATAATCTCATCCACCAACCTCCATTCCTCCATCGCAGCCCATGCACTATTCATCTCATCCACCATCACCCCCATTATCACCATTCCATGGACCTATTCTTTCATCTGACAAGAAAGAGGACAGTGACAAAGAAAAAAGTGATCAAGGTCAAAGCAGCAAGCCCAGAGGGAATAATTTAGGTACTATGGTGCACACCTATCATAGAGGAAATAGGCAAGTTTTTTCCCCACAGTTTGTGGGAGGGGCCTTGCTCTCTTCATCAGCAAAGTAGATACAGAAGGGAAAGGAAAAAATGGTTGAAACAGAAATGCAAAAATAGGAAGAAGACCCCCATGAAACTAAGTAGGATTTTGACTTAGTGGACTTAGATGAGGAAGATGAAAAGGAAAACACCAAGATGATCCTCCAATCTACAAAGAGAATTATCTTATTATGAACAGGAAAATAGGCAAATGGAGACCAAGCATGATCTTATGGAAGTTCAGCTCATCAAAGCTAAAAGGAAAGCTGAAAATACTAAAGTCCAACTTGAGGAAGCTTATGGTGACTATCGTGAGCCCATGGAGGAAAAAATTCCTGGGAGGAGGCATAGGACTAGAGGCCTAAAGCGAGCTTGGGAGCTTGAAAGAGAAAAAGAAGCTCAACTTGCCAACCAACTCACCTTAAATGAATAATTTGGCATAATTATGAATGAGAACAGGGAATATTTGCTTGAGAGGGATACCACTCATCTTGAGAACCTGTTCGCTAAAGCTAACAGAGATACTGAGGTTCAAAGAAAAAAGGCCAAATACTATGCCATTAGAAACAAAATTGGTTGAGCCAAGCTCAAAAGGGCTCATGCAAAAATTGAGGCCTTAACTCGTCAGAAGGAGAAGGACAAGCTTGATCTATTGGTGGAGGCTTCTATGCATAGTCACCTTTAGAATCAGCTATGTCAACCATTTTTGAAGACCCTCAACTTAGTTTTTTGCTTTTGGCATTTCCTGTTTTCTTTAGGTAATTTTTGTATCAGTCCATTGGTCAAACGCATAGTGCCAAGGGTGCCACGCACTTTTTTGGGGCATCTTTTGGAGGAATGGCCACCACCATTGCATTCATAAGACCATTTACACTCAAGAAAACAATGTTTGAAAGTCAAAACTACTAGGTGGAAAAGGAAAAAAGTCACCTAAAAATCATGTCTATGTCTATTTTCTGAGCCAGGTGCTGCGTGTTTGAGCAGTCTTTGGAGATTGCAGTTTTGGAAGGGAAAATCAAGCTCAATTTGGAAACTAGGGGCATTTTTGGAAACTAGATAGGATAATATTTCCAATGAGCTATCCTGAGGTAAATTTGGACACTAGGAAGGCAATCAAAACTCACCCTATAGATGGCGCTGCACACTTCCTTCAGGCGCTGCGCGTTTGACACTGGTGCTGCACACTTGACAGGCAGCCAAATTTTTCACTGTTTCTCTCAGAAAATGCTTTTTACCTGTGGGATTTTGATTTTCCACTGATGTAATTCATAATGATGATGTAATTAAAGTGTATTTTTGTTACCTAGGGTAGATACATCAGATGAATGGCCTAAGTGGCATGTAATGAATCAGTTTGCTTCATATTAGGGATGATTCAGTTTGACCACCCTAGTCTTTAGCTATCAGTTCAGTCTTTTGTGCAACTGTTCCTCCTCTCATCGATTCGACCCATGAGGCTAGGATTAATTGTTTTGAGGCCTATATCATGTATTTTATTAGTCATTTTGTTGGTTGGACTCAGTGTGGATGCTCAGAGCTTGATTGTACATCTTTGTAAGCAGTGTGGCAGAAAATTAATAAGAATTGCAGCTATTTTTATGGGATCCCTGTGGTATGGAGTTTTAGTACATTTTATTCTTCTATGATTATATGTTTATATGTTTTATGTATGCCATCAATCATTTCATTTCTTCTAGTTGATTGTTTTCAAGTTTGATAGGTAGAATCCATTGCATCAGTGCTCTGCCTTGGGAAATCATTCACCATTTCATGTTTTCTGCAGTCCAGGAAGGATCCATGGTTGTCACATGCCCTTCTTAGGTTCTCACCAGTCTTAAACATCTCACCTCATTAAGCCCTAGAGTGCTAAATCCTATGCCCACCTTTCCTCATAGAACACCCTGCATTTCTGACCTAATTTCCTAGACCTAAACTGCCCAGCTCCTCCTGATCCGACAAAACCCCTAAAAAATCCAATCAAAAATTTCATGCTACTATACCTAGCCTAAAATCCTTTACCTGATCCAACCATCTTGACTGAGATCCTTATGGAGAGAACCCTCTCCCGGCCTAGTAGGGCTAGCTACTTGGCTAAGCTTGGTTTTTGGTTACCTTGGCATTGCCTCCCTTCAGCCTGAGGTCAATCTATGTGAGAACATGCCTCTTAAATTTAGCCTTAAATTCCTTAAATTCCGCCCCCCTGCTCCTCTTAACCATCTCCTGGCAGTCAAATCATGAATAGTGACTGTAATGGTTACTTTCTAGCTACGCTACGCGATCTGTCCCTTGTAGCGCAACTCCCTTGACGCTTCTTTTGATACTATGACGCCATCCTGTTTCACGCAGATCCCTTGTCGCATAGCTCTACAAACCGAGCAGTGTAGTTTATAGTCCCGCACCTTGTTGTAGCTGCCTGAAGCACTAAGACTGTGCTACTGTCATGTAGTCATTGGTTTGGATCCTCGGTGTATGGCTTCAATCGACTTCCATTTACCTTTCTAAGAAATGGATCTCCATTCAACTTCACAAGCTGAGCTACTCCACCATCGGTAATCTGTTTGATAACATATGGCCCCAGTGAATGCATCTGAAATTTTCCTAGAAGCTTATCAAACTTACTATCATATAATAAAACTAAATCATTTACCTTGAAGGTGTGCATTTTGATGTGTCGATCGTGTCATGCCTTTTTTGTGTTCCTTCTGAACCTGATGATGGAATCCAGCCAAAAATCTATCTTCCTCGAGCTCCGTTAGCTATGAGAGCATATCTTATAAGGCTCCATAGTTTTCCATTCAAATCCATTATGCATAGACTAGGCATGATATACTCCATAGGCATCATAGCCTCTACGCCATAGACCAACCTAAAAGGTGTCTGACCAGTAAGATTTTTATAGGTGGTTCTATAAGCCCATAACACTGCTGGTACATGCACGTCCCAATCATTCCTCTTTTCATTGCAAACCTTTGTCAACGCATTCTCCAATATCTTATTAAGCGCCTCAATCGTCCCATTGGCCAGAGTATGATATGGTGTACTCTTCTGGTGATAAACCTGGAACTCCTCTGTCAGCGCACTGATTGTTTCATTAAGGAAGTGCATACTGTGATCACTCATTAAAATCTTCGAGCAGCCAAACCTGGTCAACACATATTCAAACAAAAATTTTGCTGTTGTTTCCCCTGAACAATCCTTCATAAGTTGTTCCTCTGCCCATCTGGTAAAATATTCGGTTGCGGTGATGATATACCACGCACCTGTCTTCTTTCCTGGAGGCTAAATTGACCCTACAAACTTAATTGCCCACTTCTCAAATGGTTGCAATGACACTTTTGGATTTAGAGGCAACTCATCACTCTGCGATGGCCTACCCATTCTCTGAGATGCATCACATGCCCTACAATATGGTTTGGAATCCTTATGCAGTGTTGGCCACCACAACCCAACGTGTAAAATATTCTGCGTTGTCTCTTTCCTTGCATAGTGGCCTCCTATAGCTCCTCCATGAGCTTCAACAAGGATACTATTATGTTAAAAATCAGGCACATAACATCGCAGTATTTCATCCGACCCCATCTTGTAAAAATTCCCTACAATAACTGAAAATTCTATCGCACGCACTACCAATTATTTCTTATATTGACTCATGTATCCTTCTAGCGTCGCTCCCGTAGTTAGGAAGTGGATAATGTCTGTAAAGGGATTATCCGCTATGGGCACCGCGAAGAGCTGTGCATCCGGCAACCCCTCCTTCAAATTGGTGGGATCCTCTCCTGTTTCAATGCCCAACAGATGATATGGCCCTGCATTTAACCTTCCAGGTTTCACAATTACTTCAAAATCATACTCCTGAAACAACAACAACCATATTCATATTGCCCCCCCCACCCAACACAGGCTTGTTGACTAGGTAATTTAATGCAGAATGGTCTATATACATCTTAAAATGTCCGGCTGGCAGGTAATGTCTAAACTTCTGGAGCACGTACACCATAGCCAACCCTTCGCACTCTGTCATTGAGTAAGTCTCTTCCGCCTTAGAAAACTTCCTTCTTGCAAACGCTATAGGGTGATTCGGTTCTCCTTCACCGACCTATGTCAGTACTGCTCCTAGTGCAATACATGACACATCCACATGTACATGAAATTCCTTCTTCCAATCTAGGAAGACGAGGATCGGAGCAGTGACCATCTTCTCCTTTAATACATCCATAGTCCACTGACACTCTTCATCCCAACAGAATGTAGCATCCTTTTTTAGTAGCTTTTCCATAGGCACGGTAATCTGAGCATAACTTTTGATGAACTTTCGATAGTACCCCGTATGACCCAATGTTATGTGCAACTGTTTAACACTCCTTGGTGCCTCCAAATCAATGATAACCACGATCTTAGCAGGGTCCACCATCAATCCTTGTTTGTACAATACATGACCCAACAAGATTTCGAAAGGGACACAAAATAAGAACTTCTTCAAGTTTAGCACGATATGATACCTCCAGCATGTATCCAACATCAAGCACAAACTATCTACATGGTGCTTTACCAGTCCAAACACTGTCTAATAATCAAAATATACCTCCAAAAATTTGTGAATGAACTCTTTGGATGTCGCGATGACTATGTGCGAGAAGATCGCCAACGCATTCTTAAGTGCAAAAGGCATTACCATATACTGAAAGCATCCCCACTCAGTCGTGAAGGTAGTCTTACTCCTGTCTTCTGGTGCGATATTTATCTGATGGTATCCAAAGAACCCATCAGCGAATGAATAGGCCTCCTGCCCACCAACAGTATCCAGTACTTCATCTGTGAATGGAGTTGGAAAAGGATCATGAACACAAGCATCGTTTAGCCTCTTGAGATCGACACAAATCCTTATTTCATCCTTCTGATTCTTTTCTTGAACTACCATTGGACTCATGCGATCAGATTCTTGTACTCGTTCAATAATACCTACTACAAGCATCTTGTCCAAATCCAAGTAGACCTTTTCCTTGTACTTGGGATTAAGGCGATATGGCCTTTGATTAAGAGGCTTCACGTTTGGTTTCAGAGTTATTTTCATCACTCCCAAATTTCCTATGATGCCTTCAAAGTCCAAAAATTTTGTGGAAAACAAATCCTGATATTCGTGGAGCAACTCAGCAACCTTGTCCACCGTAGCATCGTCTCAGTAGTCCCCTATCTTCGCAAACTTCGGTTCTGCCTCTGTGCCAATGTTCACTTGTCTAGTTTTTAGCGCACTGTGACATTTGGATTCTCTATCTGTGGTCCCTCAAATTTGCGGTGGTCTTCTACCTCTGGGATGTTAATGTTCCTTGGATCCTCATCTTCTTCTTCGGTAGTCACATTATAGAACTCCAACGCATGGCGCAGCTGGGTACTTCAATCTGGTTGAATCAAATCCAAAGGATCCTACGGTATTTCGAAGATTGCTGCCTCAAAATCCTGCATCACCTTGTTAATACATTCAGACCCATCCTAAAAGCTAAATATCATCAAGAATCCTTGCCTCAAAATGTCCCACTCTTCAGTGTCGTGGCGGAGTTCTGTTTCTAGTTACCAATTCATGGGTATTACATCCAAAGTGTGATAAAATAAATGTACCCACTTAGGTTGTGACTCTCTCCCATAAATATCAGTCCATTTTGCTAAATGATCGCGCAGATCATTCCTTCCATCATATTTCTTTGTTAGCCAGACCTTTGGTTGACCAAACTGCAATCTCATCATTTTTCTGTACTCGCTTCACCCATCAAACTATCTTTATGCATACTCCACCATCTTGCGGGCGTAGCGCACAATGCCAAATCTAGTGCTTGGAAGTGATGCTTCTTAGGCACCTCCCTTTCAAATGCATCCAAAAATTTATCTACATCAGTTAGACCATCATAATAAGGAAAAATTCTTACCTCCGATGATACATAGAGCAACGATTTAGTCATCATATTACAACGCAGTGTAGATACTTCGTGCAACCTATTTTTCGTGTGTTCTAATTCCTCATCTGAATCTGATGTACATCAACTTTCGCAGTCCCAAGCAATACATCCATCGACAGTTGGATTAACCCAATCATGATCTCATGCTATTATTTTATAGATTTGGTCCAAATCATCATCGCTTTCCTCATAATCGTGGATTGGTTCAGTACAGTGCGGTTCTTTTGTAGGGTCCAAAGGTAATACTACACAAAGCAATTTCCTCTCAAATGACATTGTTCGCTTCTTCAAATTGATTACCCCATTCATGTCAACAGCCCAATCAATTCCTAAGAGCACGGGGTAGGGACTGCTGTCATAAACAATCTCTATCACTTCAAAATCATCTGCCTTCAATATCTATCATTACTCCCTGCAATATCCCCATTGGGATAATCTTGTGTTGATTTTCCATCCTCAATTGAATCAGAGACCACTGCAACGCGGGTTTCCCCATTCTTTCCCATGTCCGTTTTGGCAATACGGCATGTCTGACCCAAGATCCAAAATAACTTGATCCATTTCATACTCTCATATTTGCGCAGTGAGCCTCATCTCTCGCCTTGTTCTTGCCTTATGCTTACCAATTTTTCTGACTATGCGAGGTCCTTCAAGAGAATTTTCTTTATCGCCACACTTATTTATCAACTCTTGTAATCCTTTCACAGCCTTGCCATTGCGTAGAAACTTCATATAGGTCTCCAAGAAGTTAGTAATCATGGAGGTGTTAACTTCTTCAGACAGCTTCTCCTGACTTCCTGAGGTAGAAGCCTCAACGAATCTTTTCTTCGCTTCCATGAACGTTTCTCTCACACGCTCCAAGTCAAACCCAACCTCTTTTCCTGGAGCCTTGCGGATCCACTCACCTTCTTTAAGTTGCTTTCCTTTATCCTCACCAGTCGTTATTCCACTGCGCAACATGATATTCACGTTGGGATCCTCTTTGTGGGGTTCTCCTTATTATTTGTAGGTTCTAGGATGGCCGCTGAGGCTGATCCCTCTTCCCCTGCATCTTAGGTATTAATACAGGGCGGTCTTCTATCGTGTGGTAAAACTAAGTATAGTATCAGCATGAAAGGTGTGTCTGGCTCGTACATTCCCATGCACTCTGTAATTGTAGCAAATAACTTATCCTTGACCTCTTGCAGGTCCTCCTCCTCCTTGGCCTTGTCCATGCCCCTGATATCCTTTGTGCGCTCCCCCATCGCCTTGATTTGGAGGCCGAGCTTCTATCTACATCTGATATGCGGGCACTCTTTCCAACATCAACTCATAGCTACGGCAGTTACACTCATCGTGACCCATCAATTTATAGAAGTCGCAGAGGAGTTGTTGTGGTGTTTGCACAAATTTTTGCAGCAAGTGGCAATTGTCTATTGCATGTTTTCCAGCTACCTGATAGATAGTGCACCACAACATGGGCCGTATACTTGGCATTACTTGAGCATCCGACTGCAGAGGCATTGGTCCTCCTCCTGCAACATAATTCACGAAGACAGGGCAATGCTATTTATCTTGCCCTTGGCTTTTACACTTCAGGCACCAAAATTCTTCACACACCTATGGACAAGCCGCTCTATCTTTCTTCAAGCTTTGGAACACTAGAAAAATATTATGTAACTCCACGTGAATCTGCTGAACTCCAAAGAAGCATCTTGAATTAGTGTCTCATGCAATCTCATCACAATTTCTAGGGCTTCCGCCTGGGTTCCAATCTTTTGCTGCGATAATGAAACCCTTAGGTGAGGCAAGAGAGAGGCTACAAACCATTCACGGTGTTGCCCATTTGTGGGATTCATATTAGCTTCATGGATCTGGAACTTCAGTCTCTGATCTAGCTCCCAAGGTGTTTCACCTGACCTGATCATTACTTCATTGAATCCAACAACTGATTGCGATTCAGACTTGGGAATACTGAATTCCTTATTCAACACAGTCTGAGTGTCCGCCAATGATGCCATCAGGTTATCAGTGCAATACTTAATGTACAATGATAGCGGGCGATCCTGTAGAGCAGTAAACAACTGCGATTTCTTCATATGATCATCTATAATATTCAGGGTCGTCCACATGACCTTCATAACAAACCAAAAATGGTGCGGGTCCTCATTTCCCAAGCCCTTGAAAATGGGAAGCTTCATCGTATTCAACATATTGAACGATGGTGCAGGTGGTGGCGGTGTGGGCCAAGGTGTATGTTGTGGAGGTAAAGGCAGAGGTGGTGTGGGCAAATGAGGTATTCGCAGAAACCCTTGTCTTATTAATTGGACAATAATCTGTGGTGAAGCATGTGCTGCTCCCTCGTTGTCACTCAGAGGAGGATCAATCAGTGGGCTATATTCAGGGCCTGTTCTCCCTGTATCCTTGAATATCTTTCCACTTCACGTAGCTCCAAACATCAAGGTAATGTCATAAGTTACTTTTCACACAAGAGCATCTTAATCCAAGTATTCAAAGATCTTAAATACTTACCTCGTGGCCCCTTGAAGAAGCATCGGTCCGCTTCGTTGTAGCTAGTCAAGTTATCGATTGCAAATTTTGTCAGAAATCCTCCTATGATGTGATCAAGCCAGTGATCAAAAGTGCGCATAATATTATCTTTAGAGGCTTCCAATCTCGGCACTAACTTAGGGCTCCACACTACTGAACCGTCAGGCCTCCACATTCCTTGGCCATCTGCCAATTTAGCGATCCACTCGTATAGCTCGATAAGGAAGGCACATAAGAAAATTTCATGTATCTCTGTGTATAGATACCTCTCCAACCACTGTTATTTTGTCAAATATGGATTTTTGTTTTCTTGCGTCGTGAATTCGTGGATCTTTCTATCTAACCACTCCTTAATTTCTTTCTTTGTTGGATTCTAGTGATGTGACATCACACATCTCTTTTATGCAGATCTCAGTCTTGGAAACATAACCATTTGTTGGCTTAGTGGGTCTTGACCTAGGTTTAGAGTTAGTTTCGCCAAAGAAATCCCTACACTACTGGATCTTTTGGCATCAATCCACAGAGTGGGGACTGAAGTCTCACCCGAAGTAGTATGGGGGGATGCTGGAACCAAGTTTCCGCACCCAGATATGAGCGCGATGTCATTTTATGCCCTAAATATGCCATCATGCAGATCGATAAGCCTTTAGGGCTTATCGATGTAACTCCCTTTAGTTTGTCTTTAAACCTTCGCGAACGTTCACAACTGTCTTTCATGGACCCTGAACAGGAAGATCAACAACTTACGTGCATTAAAGATTACTCTTAACCCCATAATTACTCAAATCAGCTTAAGTGTTAATAACTTCCGCATATAATAAGATAATATTCCCATAAATAGTTAACAGTAATTGCGTTCATGTAACAATATCAATAATGTAAAGTCGTGCATTAATACACCATTAGCTCATAAGCCCATTATAACATGAGGCACATTCATATAAACAGAAGTAAATAGACAAAACACAGGAATTGCTGGAATAATCTCTTTATTAATGCTTCAGTTCTGCTTACAAACTCGAGACTTCCCTGCACACTCTGCTGTAGGGGTCCGCACACTCAGCTGTGGACTCTACTCTAGGCCTTTGCACACATAGCTGCAGAGTCTCTCTTCTACTCTAATACTTCTTCGCTCTTACTCTTACTAACCCATTACCTTCGTCTTCATCATCCGTACCTCTTTTAGACATCCTAAGACACACCTATTTATACAATCCCATGGTCTGCAGACCATGGGCAGATCTTCAAAAGCCGACTCAACTTACATAAAAGAAGGGTAAAACCATTTATGAAACTTTAGCTATCTACATGCTCCGCGACAACTTGTGGAGACTTTACATTTTATACAACAAAACCTGGGCTTTCTACCCAAAAACTTGGGCTTTTTGCCCCAAAATTGACCCTAGGGGACCCTATCCTAATAGGTCCCCAATAAAAAGATTGTGAATCTCCCTCGAGTCACGCTACTGGTGCAGAGATATTACTGCAGAGACCTCCCAATTCTACTTGTGCCACTGCTACTTCAACCGCGCTCCATGTGGCTGCCTGTTTGATCTGCTCCTCCAGCTGTTCTATTGCTAGTCCTGCACTGGCTTCCTTGAGTCTCTGCTACATGCTCTGCAGGCTCGCCAACTTCTCTTGAATGTTGGCAGAAATAATGTAGGCCTGATCTAGCCAAGGCCCGAATCTGGCCTTGAGGACCACCTCTTTCCTTTGTGTTGCTTCCACTTGTTCAAGCAACTACTTCCCCTCCTGCAGCTTGGCCAATCGTTGTGCTAGAGGGATGGTGCGCACCGTCGCTCTCGCTTCATCATACTGCTACTGCAATTGACGGGCTTCTGTGTTTAACCTCTACAGGTTAGGATCTTCCTACAGAGCCGTGAGTACCTCCATGGATTTCTCAAAGAGCGCAGTGCAATCCACCACCACAGCATCCACTTCTGCGACTCCATCCTTCACAGTGGCTTCGTGCTGTTCTTTGACCTCTAGCAGAGTTGAAGGTTGTGACTTCAATTCTAACTCTGTGATTTTCAAGTTTAGTTCAAACTGAACCTTCGCCAATTCTGTTTTGGCATGGTGCACAACTGCAACAAACTTCCTAACATTTGCCTGCAACGACGCTTCCTCCAGGATATGTAGTTCAGGTACTGTTCTGCATGCCTTAGCCACCACAACTGTAAGCTGGTCATTCTGCACCTGAAATTTCTTCTATGCCTCTAGTGCTACTGATTTCCATACGAAGATCTGTTCTTTTTTGACTCTATACTCACTTATCAAGCTCAGCCCACGCTGCTCCTAGGCCTTAACCTCTACTATCACACCTGCTTGTAGTGTGTGAAGAAGCTCGCTAGGGAGTGCAGCCACGTTGAGGCCAATATTCTTCAAAGAGCTGAAAATAGCTTTATCAGCAGCAACCTCTGTGCTCAAAGCTCCATCAGGCAGCATGACTACCTAAAGATCCAATAATCAAACCATCTTTGCTGCTTGAGTGGTCCTCAGTGCCAAATGAGTTAATGCAGCATTACTCTGTCCTGTACCTGCCTGGATTCTAGTCGTCTGGATCTATAGCTCACGTAGATCCTTCTGGATTGTGCTCAGTGCCTACTTTCGCTATTGCTCAAACTATTTTCAACCACGCCCACTTGTGATTCGTTCTAGGACACCATCAAGGAGCAGTACTACCATATCGGGAGTTATGAGGATAAATACATAAAGTGGACCACACTGCGACAGGGAAGGGACCAATATGTGCCAGAGTTTAAAATGTTTTTCATACCCTTCACATGAAGTTGGGTATCATAGATTTTGAGAAGCATTTGGTACTCATGTACCGTGGCTGCCTACATAGGTACATCCAGGATGAGATGGATTTCTTGGACATCTCCTTGCTCGACATGACATATTGATATGTTGTCTAGATCAAGCAGAAGTTTAAATAGAAAAAGCGATACTTTGGATTTGTGAATCCGAAGCAAGGGAAAGGTGCCCCCAAACCACAGAGCAAAGGGAAGAGCCAAGGCATGGTGACCTAGGATAACCTGCCGAAGCCGCAAGCAAAGAACAACACCACGAAGACAAAGAAAGAAATAGGAAAGTGATGTGAGTTTCATAAGAGCTCCACTTACAACACAAGTGAGTGTCGGGCCAAGCAGTTGCTGGTGGCTGAGCTGAAGGCTTTTGAGTTCGACGCATGTTCCGACCCTATGTCAGAACTCGACAAGGGGAATGAAAAAGGGAAGTAGATCATTGATGTGGATCCCAGTGCCACTATGGCAACAACCAAGATCCAGAAGATTGAGCTGAAGATATAGAAGAAAGGGAACACCTATTCCACTCATAGATGTGGGTGAAGGGTTCTCCACTACAGTTCATTGTCGACAACGGGAGCTAAAAGAACCTCATTTCAACATAGGTTGTGAAGTGGCTGAGCCTACCAACTAGAGCACATCCACAATTGTACATCATTAGGTCGCTTCACCAAGGACATGATCTCTGCGTCACCTAATAGTGTCGCCTTCCCTACAACATCAATCCCTTCACAGATGAGGTACTGTGTGATGTTGCTCTTCTTGAAGAGTGTGATGAGTTATTAGGTAAACCATACTTATGGAAGTGACATGTTGTATATGAGTCTAGACCTTGCTATGTTATGATTTCTTTGGGTACTAAGTTATACAGGATACCAGAGGTAGCCCCACCTACCACCATCTCTTTGATCTCTGCTAAGAAATACAGTAAGGTCATCTCCTAGACTAGGAAATTTGTTTCCTTTCTGACTCATTCTAAAAGTAAGGGGAAGGTCGTAGCCACATCCGTGGCCCCTGGTAGGGGTTCCTCCAAGAAGCAGAAGCAGGTCGATGTGGTCCTGGAAGAATACAGGGACATCTTCTCCTCACCCACAGAGGTATCCTTGCATTGTCAGGGAAAGCATCCAATCGATATGATTCCCAGAGAACTACTACCGAATGGGCCGATATATCAATGCTCCATTCTAGAAAATGAAGACATCAAGTGCAAAATATAGGAGTTGCTGCAAAAAGGGCACATCCAACCAAGTTTCTCACCTTGTGGGAGCCCAATTGTACTTGTAAAGAAGAAGGATTGGACTTGGAGGGTTTGCATTGATTATCGGGCACTAAACAAAATCACTGTCAGGAACATGTATCCAATCTCACAAATTGATGACCTGCTGGACAATCTTAAGGGGGCCAATTATTTCAGCAAGATCGGTCTGAAGTCTGGTTGTCACCAGGTTCCAATCAATCCCACAGATGTATGGAAGACCACCTTTAAATCTAAGGAAGGAATTTTTGAATGGTTGGTTATGCCCTTCACCAACTCATTCATGTTGGTTTATCTAGATGACAACCTCATCTTCAGAAAGAGTTGGGAAGAACACTTGCAACACATTCGGCAGGTCCTTCAAACCCTTCGACAACACAAATTGTGTGCCAACTTGGAGAAATTCACCTTTGGCATGAGCCAAGTCCAATACTTGGGTTACATCGTAGATGAGCATGGCATGCATGTCGACCCAACCAAGATCTAAGTCATTCAGGATTGGATAGCCTCGACCACTCTAATGGAGCTTTGCAACTTTTTGGGCCTTGCAAATTTTGATTTGAGGTTCGTGTTGGGAATCTCCCATATCATTTGGCCGTTGAGTTAGATTACTAAGGGCTGGGTGAAATAAAATTTCTCCTAGTCTGAGTCCCAAGAGAAGGCGTTTGTTGAATTGAAAACACTACCTTTGCTCTGCACCGATACTCACACTGCCAGACCTGCAACAACCATTCAAAATCGAGACAGACACCTTAGACAATGCTATTAGTACAATCCTCACCCAAAATGGGCATCTAGTGGCCTATCAAAGTGAGACACTTTCTGATACAATTTCGAAGTACCCCACCTATGATAAAGAGATGTATTCCATCGTGCAGGGTTGTTGACAGTGGAAGCACTACATTCTGGAGAAGGAGACAATCATCCACATTGATCACCGACCTCTTCGGCTTATACAAACATAAGGAAGGTTGCAAAATGATCACCATCAGAAATGGTCTACACATCTGCAATAATTCCACTTGAACATTAAATAAAAAAAGGGAAGCACCAATCATGTTGTAGACTACCTGATTTGTTCCCCAGTTGTATCACTGACTACAATTCTCAACTCTTGTGGTCACGAGACCTTTGGATGACCACAACTATACAAAATGTATCTAGAGATCGTCTCGACATACTGAATTCTAGTAGATGGAAATAAATTTTCTGATTTCCACCTCTAAGACACATTATTATGCTACCTAGGCCACATTTGTGTTCCTTCAAGAGAGTTTGCCAAGCTGATCTTGGAGGCGCACTACAATTGGGTAGTAGGACACTTTGGTGGGGAGAAAACTATGGTTTTATTACAAAAGTAATTTTATTGGCCAAAACTTCGACTGGATGTTGGGAAATATATCAAAACCTGCACTGTCGATGCCATCACCAAGCCAACCATCAAGAAGTAATTTTATTGGCCAAAACTCCGACTGGATGTTGGGAAATATATTAAAACCTGCACTGCCTACGCCATCACCAAGCCAACCATCAAGAACTAAGGCTTGTACACTCCTTTACCTCCTCCCAACCAACCGTGGGAATCCATCTCCATGGACTATATGTCGGGCCTCCCTTCTACCAAGCATGGTAACGACTGTGTATTTGTGGTCGTTGACATATTTTCTAATATGGCTATATTGGCGTCCTGTAAGAAGAGTATCACATCAGAGGACATTTCCAAACTCTTATTTGAATGAGTATGGGTACATTTTGGGATCCCACAGACCATTATATCAGATCGGTATAGCAAGTTGCTAAGCACATTGTGTTCAAGCCTTTGGTCACGATTGGACACCAAGCTCAGAAAACCAACTATCTTCCATCCTCAGACTGATGGCCGGACAAAGGTTGTCAATAAGATAATAGTGGACATACTCTGCATGTACAAATCCAATCATCCTCGAACTTGAAATGAGAGTCTTCCATATGTGCAACATAGTTATAAAAGAGCTCTCCATAGCTCGACTGGTTGCAGTCCTTTTCAAGTGGGTCTCAGATTTCAACCATTGTGTCCGATTGATGTTGCCATGCCTCATGCAACTACGCATGCCAAATCCACACATGTATTGTTTAAGGTTGATAAAGTGAATAGATTTATTGAAAACATCCAACACATTTGTCTACAGGTCCATGAAATTCTAGAGAAATCAAATGCCAAGTACAAGAAGCGACATGATCAACATCGGGTGCCACACAAGTTTCAGGTGGGCAACAAAGTCTGGTTGCATTTACAGAAGGAGCGCCTTAATAGAGCCTTTCAGAAACTCAGACCACTCTGATATGGTCCTTACACCATTACCAAGGCTGTGGGAGATAATGCATTTGAGCTCAGCATTCCCCCATTCCTTGGCCTGCACGCAGTGTTCAATGTGGACTGCCTTCGACCATACTTCCCACCATTGTTGAAAACATCAGACATTTCAGAACAACTCATACCTACAGAGTTAAATCCAGACTACATGGAACAAGCCACAACTGATCAAATCATGGAGACATAGATCAAGAACACTTGACATCAAATGATCCAACTATATCAAGTTGTCAAAGTAGGCCAACTCCTTCACCAGGGACTAAGTTCAATAGAAGTTTCCTCATCTGATGAAGTAACTCAATACAATGGGGACCATTGCTTCCTAAGGGGGGAGGAATGATCCAGGTGGATATTAGTGGCCACCTACCTATTCCACTTGGAACCCCACCATTGTTTGTTTCAGTTTTTGAGTTTTCTTAATTGTAGCACAATTTACTATTTTTGGTAGTTTTTCGGGTCTTGAACTTCTGAAGCCGTTTTGAGGCCCTAACCGATGCTTTCTTGGAAAATCACCGGTGCTCAATATTGAAATTTATTTCAATATTTACTGTCAACAGTTGTAGTCCTTGGATAGATATTTATAGTGAGGTATCGTGTGCATCAAACGAAGATTGTATGCCAAAGTTACCACCTCGGGAAGTTGATGTACTAATTTACCCCAATGGGGCCCATAGTTTGGCGTTTCATCTCCTAGGGTTAGGTTTTTGGATGTTTGGGGTTTGCCATTATTTCTCAATAATAAATATGCCCTCAATCCTCATTGTGAGATAGTTCAGAGGCATGTATCCGCCACATCTCTTCTAAGAGATAAGCTACCATCGCTTGAGCTAGTTTTATTTCCATTCTATTTGTAAGAATAGTTCAATATCTGATATTAATGAAATGAAGTGTTTTTTCTACTGCATCTCTATATTTATGTTTATATATATAATTTGTTGCGTTCCTGTTTAAATTTGGATAAGTGGTATCAGAGCGGTCTACTCTTTCTCTGTTTTGCTTTGCATGTCCGCAATGAGGTCACGATATAAGGAATTAGGGCTTGAATTGGTCGAACATTTGCAAGACCAGCCTCACAAATCGTGACCGTCTCCCATGGTGGAAATAAAGAAAGATGAGGGGGTAGATGATCCTTTCAAATCTTGCTCGAAGAAGCCCTTGAGCGACATAGGAACATGATGATGGTTAAATTTGCTAGAAGGATATTTTTTTGTTCATCATTTTTCGAGTCAGGAAAATATTACTTTTTTCTCTGCTAAAAAATGCCCCCGACGTCAAGGATTGGTGTGAAACCCACTGTGCGAAGAAGGATGAAAGTACACCCTCACTATTTTCGGGCGTGCCCACTTGAGATTCATTCTGGGATGCCATCAAGGAGCAGTACTACCATGTTGGGAGCTATGAGGATAAATACATAAAGTGGAGCATGCTGTGACAAGGAAGCGAGCAAGATGTGCTATAGTTTACAAATTTTTTTCATGCCCTTCACACAAAGTTGGGTATCAGAGATTCTGAGAAACATTTGGTACTCAAGTACCATGGCATCCTACACAGGTACATCCAGGATGAAATGGAGTTCCGGGACATCTCCTCGCTCAACACAATGTACTAATACGTTGTCAAGATCGAGCAGAAGTTTAAACAAAAAAAGCGAGACTTTGGATCTGTGAATATGAAGTAAGGGAAATGTGCCCCCGAACCACAAAGAAAAGGGCAGAACCAAGGCAGGGCAACCCACAATAAGTCTCCAAAGTCGCAAGAAAAGAACAACACCAAGAAGAAAAAGAAGGACAGGAGAAAGTGGTCTAAGTTTCATAAGAGATCCACTCACAACACAAGTGATTGTCAGGCCAAGCATTTGTTGGTAGCTGAGCTGAAGGATTTTGAGTCTGACGGATGTTCTGACTCCGTGTTAGAACTCAACACGGGGAATGAAAAAGGGAAGAAAACCATTGATGCGAAGCCCAACTCCACTGTGGCAACCACCAAGATCTAGAAGATCAAGCTTGAAGGTCCAGAAGATGGGGAACCCCTATTCCACTCACATATGTGGGTGAAGGTTTCTCCACTGTAGTTCATTGTTGGCTTAGGGGGTCATGTCCCAAGTTCACTGTTAGTTGTGCCAACCAACAAAACCCTACAATACTATCCCTTTCGGCAGCAACCTATGTAGCGTAGGCTGCAATATCACCCGAAGCAGTATGGGGGGATGTAAGAACCAGATTTCCACATCCATAGACAATTGTGATGTCTTTTTGTACCCTAGATCTACCTTCGTGTAGATTTATCCTTCATTAGAGCTTGATCCCTAAAGCTAGCTCTAATCACCTCCAATCCTTCGTAAAACATGTTTACTGTATTATTAAGGTCCAAAAGATAACGATCAGCTAAGTTCGCACACATAAACAGGTCTTCTAGAGTTTTTGGGATCTAGATCTGTCGTCGCACAGACCTATGTCTCTGATCTGAATCTAAGTCAAAGTAACTCTAAACCTTCACGAATCTTATGTGATCATATTATTAAGTGAAAATACGTTCAATTAACCCAATTTGTGCGGATACAAGACATTAATTCACATGAAACAGTAATCAATGCAATAAACATATAATAGATAATTAGATAACAGATAAATGCAAGTATTCCACTTCAAATCGATCTTTATTACTTAGAATTCTTCAGTACATACTCAAACTACCCTGTGCACATAGCTGCAGGGGTCTGCGCACTCAACTGCGGACTCTTCCTAGGCCTCTGTGCACTTAGCTGCAGAGCTTTTCTTCTATCCCAAAATAGTACATATGTGCTTCTTCCTTCCTCCTCTAGTCCATATTAACTTCCTTGTCTTTTATTCCCTTTCCTTAGACTCTCTAAGACTCACCTATTTATAGACTTTTCAATACAATTCCATGGTCCACACACCATGGGTGAATGTCAAAACCGACTCAAAAATTTACCCAAAATAGGGGGCTAAGTCCCTTTGACTCTTATTCATCTATGTGCTCCGCATCCACATATCGTGGAGACTTTACATCTTTTACAAAATTTTATAAAAAATTTGGGTTAACTAACCCCAAGCTGACCCAGGGCACCCCATCCCAACAGAGCCCCAACACAAAGATCATGACTTGCCCTCAAGTTATTTAGTTGGCACCACGATCTTACTACACAGATCACCCAACTCAATGTGGATCACTGCAACTTCAGTAGTGCTCTGTTTTGTTGCCTGCTGTACCTCTTCGACCAATTTCTCCATTTTTAGTACTTCCATTACTAACCGCATCATCTGCTGCATCTAATACAAGCGCTTAAGGTTATCCTGAATTGAAATCGTTAGTTGATAAGCTTCATCTAGCCCTGGCTACATTTTGGGCTTCAACAAGGCTTCTTTCTTTGTGCTTCCTCGATATGTGCGAGCAGTTGTTTCCCCTCTTGTAACTGGGCGGGGTGTTGTCCTGGCGCCAAAGTGTGCACAGTCACCTGGACCTCATCATATTGTTGCTGCAACACCCAGACATCTATGTTTAATTGTTGTAGGTGTGGGTCCTCTGACAGGTTTATCCATATCTCGATTGCTTGATCAAACATCACGGCACAGTTAGTGACTGTGGTATCCAAAGTAGTCATTCCCTCTTTTATGGTGCAGTTGTGTGCTGCAATTTTAATTGCAAGTCGACAATTTTCATATTGAAATCGAAAGTCACCCTTCCAACCTCAGATCTAGCATCACGCACTCCAGTGGCTAGCTTCTGAATTTTTTCCTCAGATTGCGCACCCTCAGGGATATTTAGTTTGGGAACCATTTTATAGGCCTTCGCGACTAATGTCTCGAGAATGTGACTCCATGCCTACAATTCCTCCTTTTCTTTTAGAGCATGCGTTTTCTCAATGAATAATTGTTCATTGTCGACCTTAAATTCACTGATTGTGGTTAGGGCGCATTGTTCACAGATTTGCTATTCATCGGTCACTCCTTGATGTAATGCATGAAAAGCCAGATGTGGTAAAACTTCCAAATTCATACCCATGTCTTTGATAGTGTTGAGTAGGGCGTGGTCTTCACCCAATTCTATGCGGATTGATCCTGTGCGTAATGGTATGACTCGGAGGTCCAAAGTTCGTTCTAGTGATCTCGCTGCGCTGATTCCTTGTGTTAGGCTTGCTTTTTCTATGATCGCTTGACCGAAGCTTGCCTGAATCCTGTTGGCCTGGATCAACAACTCGTGCAGATCCTTTTGTACGCTCCCTAACATATGCATGTATTGTTGTTCAAACAACTTCAACACCTCTATTGTTGTATCTCGCACTTTATCTCTGATCTCATCGAGATTGCCTTTTGTTAATATCATTGGATCAACATGTGTTTGTTTATCATACTTTTCTTCCTTTTGCGATCCTCTAGTCTGTTCCTTCCCTCGTTTCTTCAGAATGAACGGGGTGCTCTTCCCCTTGTCACCACCTCTGCCCTACTCTGCCAGCTCCTGTTCTTCTGTGTCGGGCGAAGCCAATTTGTCACCTTCCTAGGACTCCTGCTACTCCTTTTCCGTGTGCTCTTTAGTATCGCGCTCTTTTTCCATTCGATCTTTCTCTGTAGTTGCCTTAGAAACTTATTCTTTTATTCTGCTAGTGCGCACACAACCTTTTGATTGGCATCCTTCCGCTTTTGTGCAGTAGAGATTTCTGCACCTGTGCTTGTTCCTGCATCTAATTCCATATACGCTTACCATTCCTAAGGTTAAAGCCCCATGAATTCCTGTATATCTATGTTCGACACCATATAGGGAAACTGGTGCCATTTCTACTCAGGGTCTCTTCGTGCTTTGATCTAAACCCTATGTAAATTGGCTTTGAATCCGCAGAGGACGATAGCTGCGCAAACAAGGTGGGAGACAACTGTAGCCGTTGATTAACCACCATGTGAAGGTTCATATCCATCAAAACCAAAAATATATTTGTTTCCTTAATACGCTCTGGATCTTTTGTGGCCCACAATGAGGAAAATCGCGTTGCCTCGGGCAATTCTTCTTTGTGTGGAGGAAACTGGCTAACCTCCGGTAACTTAGTTGGGAATAGATCCTCGTATTCACGAAGTAATTTAGTAACTTTATCTACTGTCGTGTTGTCCCAATAATCTCCAATCTTCACGAACTTCGGGTATTCTTCAGTGTGTTATCACTCAGGTTGTCCTTCTGGTCGGCATCAAAAGGATACGGCTGAGGTAACCACAGACCAATCTTTGGACTGCAGGGTCTAGCCCACCTGCAATCAGAGAGGGCTCTCTCTTTTGGATTTAGCTTTGTTTGATAGTGTTTTTAGGCTAGTTATTGAGTTCAAGGGGTTTTGTTTTGTTTTTGGTGGGAAGGATGATGCTTTCAAGTAAAGAGGCAAGGACAACATGAAAGTTCTAGAACCATTGGGCGTGGAGTCAAGGACTAGGACTGCTAATGCATTTTCTTAGTCACAGGAAGGAATATGGAGCAAGCTAGCTGCGTATGAAACAATCATTCAAGGTAAAAGAGATGGATTAGAGGCTAAGGAATGAGGGGAAATTAAGAATCTCTCATTCAGATTAGCAGCAAGAAAACAAATGAGCCCTATCTAGGAGCAGTTAAGAATTCCTAGATAACAGTCATTCATATATGAAAATAGGTCAAACATGAGCCATAACCGAATTCATATTTATGCCTAATTCAAGAGGAAAACATTAAGAAGCCATAGAAACTGAGCATAGAGTGCAACCAAGCAAATTCTAAGCCAATCCTTTGTTCTGTGAAGTGAGCATATGTGAAATCGACATAACAGAGGTAAGGAAAACTTATTGGTTCATATAGCAGCACAAGAATTCCGCATTCAATTCTTCAAACCATTAGACACAGAGCAGACAGTCATTCCTCCAAAGCTTTTCAGCAATCTTTGATTAAGTAGAACATCTCAAATATCCAGTGCGAGTCTCTAATGAGGATTATCAACCAACCAACCCTTTAAACAATACAGAGGGTCGGTATATATAGGGAAAATTATCCAAAAACTAATCTATTACAGCCGACCTAAACAGGTCTGAAAGAAAATAATTACTTTAACCTAATCTTATCCAGAAATAAATGCATGAAAATATCTTTGGGCTGCGCTGAGGGCAGCTGTATCAAAACTGAGTTAATGCCTGTCCTGGGTAGCCCGGTGTAGTCCTTCTGTAATAACTGTGATTTTTCCTTTATCTCCACCTCTAACTTGGTTTTGCTGCTGTTTTGTTGGCATTAATGTGCACTAATCCCGACCAGATAGGCTTTAAATGGCCTTAACTGCTTTGCTGACTTTGATGAAGGTTTTTAATTTTCACTTGATTTGATGTTGCTGAACTAATACTCTCTGCTGCTTCTTGATACTCTTTGGCGCTGATCCTGGAGTCTTTAAAATCTTCTGAATGGTTTAGACTGTCCCATCGATCCTTCATGGCAGCTGCTCGGCCCTCTGTTGCTTTAAAAAGTGTGTTTGCCCCTTTCTGAGTGCTTCGCGAAGAAAAACGGGTCATTTTGTGCCTTTTGGGCTTGCTGGGGGCTGCGCGATGAGGGGCTTTCCATTTTGGCCCATTTCCCGTAGCCATGCGCGATTAGCGCTAGGCACTAATTGCGCATGAAGAACTGCCTCAGAATCTGAATCTGGGCTTCCTAAGCATGATTTTCACCTTTCGCATCTTTTTGAGTGATGATGTCAGCATGACGTCAGCAGGTGGGACCCAGTACGACGGGTGACGTGGCAGGATGACGTCAGCAGTACGGTGGGTGACGTGGCGGTACACAATGGTAGTGACGTGGTGGTACACAGTGGCAGTGATGTGGTGGGAGGCCAACGTAGGCAGATGACACAGTGGGAGGACGTCACTGGGCGGAGGATGTGGCGCTGACGTCACCCAGGGGAGGGCGGTTTGGCGGTTTTGGGCGCACTACCTTTGCACTGGAGTGGTTTGGGAGGAGGGGGCTCCGCCACACCCGGGAGGGCGACGCGTGGCGGGAGTACGGCTGGAAAACCGCCGAACTCCCGGACGCTAAACATCGGCGGCTTCGGAGATGAAAAAGCGCGCCTACCGTTGATCTCAGGCACGGGTGATCGGACGGTTGGCGGGACGGGTAAGGCGGCGGAGGGATAAGGGACAGGGCCCGCGCACCTTTTGATTAATTTATTATGTGACGGGGGGGTTTAAAACATTAGGGAAGTGGGTTATGGGGTTAAAAACGAGCGGGGGTTAAATGTTTGTGAGCAAAACCTTAGGATAAGGATGGAAAAAGTGGGTTTTATACATGGTTTGTGCACCGGGGGTAAAGTTCAATGTTTATTCAAACATTTTAACACTAAAATTTAAACAATTAGAGAGAGGGGGTGAGAATGATGAAATGCTTATGGGTAAAGGGGAAAGAAAAGGTTATTAACTTAACCAGATGCCAAGTTGATCCCAGGGTTTGAACGTGGAAGGCTAATGTTAAGTTCCTGGTGAAGTCAGCATTTCCCAAACTTGATATTATATGGCTATAGTGCCAGGGAGGGGGTTTTTAATATTTTTCGGATTTTATATATTTTACATAATAGGGGATAAGGGAATAGACTAGGGAGTTAGATAATAGAGTTTTAGGAGTTAATATGAAAATGACCAGAAAGCGCTAAGTATGGGACCTTAGGCTTTTTTGGGGAAAAAGTGACTTATATAGTGAAACAACAGTACTCCTAAGCCAAGAGGACCTTCACTTAGGCAAATATAATGGAAAATCATGAAACTAAGAGGAATCAAGTAGACTTTGACCTCTTCAGGGAAGTTAGTAATGTCCAGTTTGAGCTCCTCCAAATGGAAAACTGCCTCCAACTTGTGATTTGAATAAATATGAAACTTGACAACAAAAAATGGATCACAAGTCATGATTATGCAACTACACAGCTACCTACCCAGCCTACCTTCCTAACATTTTTTCTTCTTTTTGGTAGGTGCACTTAGACTTGCAGACCCAGCTTCACAATTATTCTTTTGACTGCCCTCCTATCTAAATCTACACTTCTACCAAGGGCCCAGATTAAGCAGTTGGGCTCCTTTGATTCTCTACCTATCTATAAATCTGCCAAAATTAAGCTGTTTGGACAGATATCATTCTCTATATTCTAAAACAGGAAATTGAAACGTAGGGAAGCCAAGATTAAGCTGTTTGGGCTTCCCTTAACAGAACATTCTTCAAAAATGGTTAAGTCATCAAAATTGGAATACAGCAGTGGCATTTGGACTAGCATACTTTCATGGCCTCTTCTTTGGCCTTTTTCTGCAAATATGGAACCTGACAGCATGAAAGATGACATATTTGGCATGTAGAACTGTCAATCATGAAAGATAAACACCAGTTGCAACAGGAGGCTAACACAGTGCTAATGTTTACTTGCCATGTTTTCAAAGGTGCATAGATGTCTTGCTTCTCTACTTACGGGCATTCGACTGCGGGATGCCCTTCTGTCTCTGGAATATTGATATTCCACGAGTCTTCTTCCTACTCTTTAGTGGTCACATTATAGCATTCCAATGCGTGGCACAGCTGGGTGCTCCAGTCTGGTTGGGTCCATTCCATCGGTTCCTTCAGTGTCCTAAAGATAACCGCTTTAATTTCTTGAAGCGCTTCATCATTTCTTACAAAGCCATCTTCGAAGCTAAAATTCAATAAGAAACCTTCCTTCAATACATCCCATTCTATAGTGTCGTGGTGGAGTTCTATTTCAAGGTACTAGTTCATGGGGATTGTATCCAAGGTATGAAAAAATATGTGTACCCATTATGGCCACAGTTATGTCCCCCACACCTTAGTCCATTTTGCCAGGTGATCACGTGAATCATCCTTCCAATTATACATTTGAGTCATTCTGGTATTAGCATGCCCAAATTGTAGCTTCATCATTCTTCTATAATCTCACCATCCAACAAAACTATCCTTATGCGTACCCCACCATCGTGTGGGCGTAGTGCGCAGTGCCAAATCCAAGGCTTGAAAGTGGTGGTCCTTAGGGACTTCATGCTCAAATTCAACTAAAACCATATCTACGTCAGTCAAACCATCATAATGAGGTAACTTTCTTACCTTTAATGACACACAGCGTAGTGACTTCATCATCATATTTCATCGCAATGTAGAAACTTCATGTAAGTGATTATGCCAATGCTCTAATTCCTCATCTGAATCAGAAGTGTAGAAACTTTCTCGGTACCATGCAATCCGTCCATCTATCGTTGGATTGATCCAATCCTAATCTCACACTGTTATCTTGTAAATTTAATCTATCTCATTGTCACTTTCCACATAATCGCAGACTGGTTTAGTATAGCACACCCCTTCTACAGGATCTAGTGGCACTATAACCCTAAGCAACTTTCTTTCAAACGAAGTTTCCCTCTTCTTCAGATTAATGACACAATTCATATCACTAGCCCAGTCGATTCCCAAGATGTTAAGTTATGGTATGTTCTATGCTTATAACAGTTTACTTCTTTTTCTTATTATATTCCACCGATTAGCAATCACATGTACATAAAGTAAAGTGCAGATAGAACATTAAACGATCGACAGAAAACAAGCCAAGACAAGAGACACAAGATGTGGCGGCTAGCCAGGGACAAACCCCACAATGTGTGGGGAAACCCTTTGATCAAATCTTCTTTTATCTTCAATAATTCAACAGAGAGAAATAGTACAATAAATCTGATTCATATCAGCAGTAGCAAACCCTAGATCAGTAGCATCAGCATTAGCGGCTTCATTATCAAACTAGGGCAGACCATATCTCACAAACCGACAGTCGGATTGACTTCATTCCACCACCAAAAGTTGCAGATTTCAAAGGAGGTTTAGATGAACCTACAACGCAGTTCCAAAGAGGAGATCTTCTAGGCCACACAAGTCAATCTTTACTTCTGCAGTTGCAGCTTCAGTTTCAGCAGTTTCCGGCTTCACATGTGTGAGAGAGAGAGAGACCCATTTCAGCGCAGTAGAGAAGAGACTCATATCTGCGCAGTAGAGAGAGAGAGATGTGATGAGATGAGTGAGTCCAAATGAGGAGAAGTCCTCTTATATTTATAAATAACGTTGGTGGGTGAATAGATGCGACTGTTGGGCTTCTGAGCCTACATGAGTTGTAGGTCGGCTTGATAATAATTCCATAATCAAAATAAATTCATATCTCCATGAATACTTATCGGAATCGGATGATATTTATATCAATCCTACACCTCTCGACGAGAGGAATCTAATAAAAATATTATCAGCCATGAATAAGATGACCCACATGAAGTTTTTCCTTGGTTGCCAATTTTAACACTCCCTCTCAACCATGGAGAACTTCATCTGCAATCTGTCTATCGATCGTTACTATTCATCCATCAAATGCACTGCCTTGTACAGCCTAACCCTTGCCCTACTCTGCTCTATTTTGCCTGTTCTGCTTTGTCTTGTTTTTCCCTGCACTAATCTGTACTATTTTGTTCTGTTCTTCTCTGCTCTTGCATTGTTCTGTTCTACTCTGCTTTTGTCTGAATTATGAAGAAGAAGAAATGATCGAGGATGTATCATACTGACTCAAAGTCAGTCTCAGAGTATGTACCACTGGTCCCAGACCAGTCTCAACCGACCCGAAGTCAGCGTCATAGTGAGTACAACTCCAATTGTCCCAGACCAATATCATCCTCCACTGACTCAAAGTCAATCTCAGAGTATGTACCACTGTTCCCAGACCAGTCTCAACCGACCCGAAGTCAGCGTCATAGTATGGTACAACTCCTACCATTGGTCCCAGACCAGTATCATTGATCCCAAATCAATGGAGGTCATCCTAGCGTAGGGAGTACAGTAGTTACAACGATGCGTCCATCGGTACTACTATGGTCCCTAACTTCATTTCCCTGCTCATTGATCAGATGAGAGGTACTTCCCATGAGTCCCAGACTGCATGGGTAGGATGCCTCGACACGAGAACTAATCAATCATGTCCTCACAGGAGAACACATCAATCCTGCTACAATTGCCATGGAGAACACATCAATCCAAGCCTCACAGGAGAACACATCAATCTTGCTACAATTGCCATGGAGAACACATCAATCCAGGCTGCCATGGAGAACACATCAATCCAGGCTGCCATGGAGAACACATCAATCCAGGCCTCACAGGAGAACTAATCATCCTGCTACACAGGAGAGCAAATCATCCTGTTCCACAAGAGAGTGAATCATCTTGTCCCACAAGAGAGCGAATCATCTTGTTCCAGTGTGCACCACCAGGGGAGGGTGAGTCACCCTATGGTCATATGTTGCTCCAATAGGAACCGCAAGCCCTCAGAGCTCCCAGAGCTCAATGTATGCAACATGCAGGACCCTTGTACAAGGGTTTCTTACTGACTCCAAGTCGTTTGGGAAAATCACAGATTAGATCTTTCCTCGGGGCTTTGGCAAGGTGTATCAACCTATACATCATCTTAATGCGATGAAGCCTCCTTGCTCATCAACTTACCATATCCAAGATGATGTCTATCTACTAGAGCAATCGACGAATACAGGATTCCTCAATAATCGAATCCCACCTCTAGTTGTTATAGAGAATCACAGTGGTATCCAATGTAAATCCAAACAGCTCACTGAAGATCTTTCGCAACCAGACTACCTCACACGAGGTTATGCTAGCAACAATATATCCTGCTTTGGCGGTGCTCAAAGCCACCAACTTCTGCTTCCTGCTCATCCAGGATATCGAAGCAGATCCCAAGGTGAAACAGTACCCAGAAGTGCTCTTATGGTCCACCACACTGCCTGCCCAATCAACATCAATATATCCAAGTAGTCTCACATCTCCAGTAGTGTATCTTAATCCAAGAGAGATTGTGTCCTGAAGACATCTCAGAAGATTCCTGGCATCAATCCAGTGAGGCTCAACCAAATATGAGCTCATAATGCTAACTGCAAAATGAAGGTTCACCAAGAACATCAATGTGAATGAGTTTTTGAAACTCAGAGGCATTTCCCAAGTCTGGTCCGACATCACTACCATATAACTTCTAAAAGTTAAGATCCTCGAGGTAGTCACAGGCTTGCAGTCCATCATACCGAATCTTTCCAATATATTTACCACATATTTTCCTTGAGATAGGAAAATTTCCCTTGGCTTCTACCACACTTCAAGTCCTTGGTCCTTCATTTCAAATTCAGAAGCCATCTCCCTCTTACATTTGTGAATGAGAGGGTTTGCACCTGTTAGAAAGAGGTCATCCACATACAACACCAGTATGAGAGGCTTGTCATCTTCAACCTTAAAGTAAAGGTTAGGATCAACTTCACTCCTAGTGAATCCCAGCTTCATCAAGTAGCTATCGATCCTCTCATACCATGCTCGGGGTGCTTGCTTCAGCCCATAGAGAGCCTTCTTCAACCTGCATACATGAGATTTTCAATCATAAATCTCAAATCCTTCAGGTTGCTCCACATAGACCTCTTCTTTGATAGAACCATGCAAGAACGCGGTCTTAACATCCATCTAATGTAGGTTCCATCCTTGTGAAGCCAGAAGGGCTATGATCAAGCGGATGGTTGTATATCTGGCAACAGGTGCAAATATCATAGTCTATACCTCCCTTCTGGGATAAACCACGAGCAACAAAATGAACCTTATACTTTTCCATACTTCCATTTGCTGCATGCTTTATCTTGTAAAGCCATTTTGAAGTAACAATTGTCTTGTCCAGGGTCTGGGAACTACTTCCCAGACATCATTCTCCATAATAGACTCATATTCTATGGTCATAGCATCCTTCCATAGTTAATGCTTGATGACATCTGAGAATGATGAAGGTTCATTTTGTATGATCGTGCTCATGATGGTCAGGTATCCCTGATACCTGTTAAGTTTCTTACTTTGATGGAAGGTTCCTCAGGGTGCAGCATGTCCTTCAGCATCATTAAGTATCCCCCTAAGCCATGAAGGCCTCTTCCTAGAATAGGAAGGCTCATGTGGATGAGGATCAATCAGATCCATGGGTTCTTCTGCATCACGCATTGATTCATCATCCTTTTCTTTCGGTTCCCCGGTGTCGACTTCTTGAGAGCTACTCAAAGTCAGCGGATTGTCCACCTTGCTGAGAGCCATATCTTTGTCAAAGGTGACATCATGACTAATCACGACTTCCCTTTGACCGGTGGTGAACATTTCTTCAGGAGTTTAGGAACCCAATGCTTGATGAGGGCATCGATTTTGTACATATACGGCGGTGATTGTAGTTTCAGCCCATAGAAACTTTAGAAGTCTTTGATCATGTAGCATGGCTCAGACAGCTTCCATCATCGTCTGGTTCTTCCTTCCCACCACACCATTCTGCTCAGGAGTATGTGGTGTAGTAGTCTCCCTCTTAATGCCAACCTCAGGTATGCCTGATTGAACCAATTGTAATATATCGGAGGTCTTGCTTTGGCTTGAGGGGAATGGTCCCCTTTTGAGCTTTCCTTCGGCACATCCTGGACATACACCTTCTTTCTCTACTCAAAGTTTGGGCATCCCTGTCACCATTTGTCTTACACCGAGTATAGCTTTATAATGAAGGGGGACGAACATCTAATGCCAAAGTTTGAACTGAAGAGATGTGTCATAAGACATGACACCTAGCAGACTTCCATCAACTTGATATAATGAATCAACACTAAACCCAAGAGTAAAGGAATCTTTAACATTATTTTTCCATATACATACCTTGCCATTGCTGAAGGTTACCTTGTAGCCTTTGTCTTCCATTGCCGAGATGGACGCTAGGTTCTTTTTGAGGTCATGTGCATTTAATACATCCTGGACTTTCTAGCCTTCTTGAATGGTTGACCTCTTCCTTGATCCCCAGCTCTCCTCTTACCTTTGTTGTTGAATTTGTCATTCCTTTGATTTGCCATCAGAGGGATTTCGATCATCATCCCGGTGTGAGTCCTTTCTATCAGGGCACTCCTTAGCATAGTGACCTTCTTTATCGCAGATGTAACATCATCCTTTTCTTCCACCCTTAGGTCCAGCATTTCCTTTTGATTTAGTCCTGGAATTATTTCTTTTCTTAGCATGAGAAGAAAAGGCAGCAGGAGGACCTTTAGGCATGGGCATTTCTT
Organism: Pinus tabuliformis; assembly: GCA_031772625.1. NCBI lineage: Eukaryota > Viridiplantae > Streptophyta > Pinopsida > Pinales > Pinaceae > Pinus > Pinus tabuliformis. The sequence continues at coordinate 776,898,251 of CM062808.1, read as the reverse complement.
GCTCTTCTTCCCTTGTTTCTTCTTGAATGCATCTAGCCATTAATTCCTCGAAACTAGGAATTACATTATTGTTCAGAAGAGTAGTCCTGAACACATACCATTCAGATGGTAATCCTCCGAGAGTTGTGAGTGCCATTTCTTTGTCAGTAATGATTTCCCCAATAGATAGGAGATCGTTCTTGATCTCGGTGATTCTTAAGAAGTATGCTTGCATACTTTCATCTTTACCCTTCTTGATTTCCCTCAACTTATTTCTAAGAAACAAAACTTGATTTGCATCATTAACTTTAAATAAACTCACCAGTCTGTCGTAGATTTCCTTGGAGGTGTCTAGATCAGAGATGTAGGCCACCAAGCGATTGTCGATAGAGTCCCAGATGATCTTCTTTGTTTTGACTTCTCCATTTTTCCATTTGTTCCAGGCAGCAGCAGATGCATTTGATGAAGGCTCAACAATATTGCCTCTTACATGGTCTAGCACTCCTTGATCTTCAAGGGTTAGATCGATAGACATCTTCCATCCGTGATAGTCAGCTTTCTCACCGAGCTTGTCTTCGGCAGGAAAGAGTGTTGAGGACCGCATAGTTCTTTTAGGATAGCCTTGCCAATCTTCTCTTCAATGATTGCTCTTGCTCTTGCTCGAGCTTTGTCTTCACCTCAGCTCTGATACCATGTTAAGTTATGGTATGTTCTATGCTTATAACAGTTTACTTCTTTTTCTTATTATATTCCACCGATTAGCAATCACATGTACATAAAGTAAAGTGTAGATAGAACATTAAACAATCGACAGAAAACAAGCCAAGACAAGAGACACAAGATGTGGCGGCTAGCCAGGGACAAACCCCACAATGTGTGGGGAAACCCTTTGATCAAATCTTCTTTTATCTTCAATAATTCAGCAGAGAGAAATAGTACAATAAATCTGATTCATATCAGCAGTAGCAAACCCTAGATCAGTAGCATCAGCATTAGCGGCTTCATTATCAAACTAGGGCAGACCATATCTCACAAACCGACAGTCTGATTGACTTCATTCCACCACCAAAAGTTGCGGCTTTCAAAGGAGGTTCAGATGAACCTACAGTGCAGTTCCAAAGAGGAGATCTTATAGGCCACACAAGTCAATCTTTACTTCTGCAGTTGCAGCTTCAGTTTCAGCAGTTTTCGGCTTCACATGTGTGAGAGAGAGAGAGACCCATTTCAGCGCAGTAGAGAAGAGACTCATATCTGCGCAGTAGAGAGAGAGAGATGTGATGAGATGAGTGAGTCCAAATGAGGAGAAGTCCTCTTATATTTATACACAACGTTGGTGGGTGAATAGATGCGACTGTTGGGTTTCTAAGCCTACATGAGTTGTAGGTCGGCTTGATAATAATTCCATAATCAAAATAAATTCATATCTCCGTGAATACTTATCGGAATCGGGTGATATTTATATCAATCCTACACCTCTCGACGAGAGGAATCTAAAAAAAATATTATCAGCCATGAATAAGATGACCCACATGAAGTTTTGCCCTGGTTTCCAATTTTAACACAAGAGCATGGGGTAGGGATTATTGTCATCGGTAATTTATATAACTTCAAACTCTGCTACTACACTCGCACCATCAATATCAACAGTTACTACATATAAGCATCCCATGGGGATGATTTTCTTTTGATTCACCATCCCGAGCTGAATCGGAGACCACTGCAACGCAGGTCTCCCTATCCTCTCCCATGTTTGTTTTCGAAGAGCATTCACATTGGACCCCAAATCTAGAATGACCTGTTCCATTTCATAATCACCTATCTGCGCTTTTAGCCGCATCTCTCGCCCTATTCGCACCTTTTGCTTACTGATTTTTCTAACCTTGCACTTCTCTGAAGGAGTCTTTTCCTTATTGGCGCACTTTTCTATCAAGTCATGTAATCCTTCCACAACCTTCTTGTCACGTAATAACTTTAAGCAGGTCTCCAAAAATGTAGTGAGTATAGAAGGATCAACTTCTTGTGTCGTAATGGTCTCTTGTGTCTTGTCCTGGCTTCCTGAGGTGGAGGCCTAAGCGAAGCTTTTCTTGGCTTCCATGAATGTTTCCTTAGCGCGATTAAGGTCAATGGAGGCTTCTTTCTCAAGATCTTTGTGGACCCATCCATCGTAAGCTGATTTCCCTTATCTGCATCAGTCGTCACACCATTTCATGGTACAATATTAATGTTTCGATCCTCCTCATGGGGTTCAACCCTCATCATTTGTAAATTCTGTGTAGGCTGCATTTTCTTTTCTTGCATTTTATCTATCTACATTGGACATTCTTCTATGGCATGGTTGAATTGTCTACAGTATTGACATGAAGGGTGTGTCGGATTCATGAAATCTTATGCGAAGTGCCCCGGTTGTCTGTAGTTGTAGCAGAGAATCTGACCGCGACCTCTACCAGGTCCTTCTCCTCGCTCTCGTCCTCGGCCGTGAAAACCCCCACGTGCTCCACCGATGCCTTGATCTAGAGGCCGAGTTTCTACTTGCATACGATAAGTAGGGTTTCTTTCCATCATCAACTCATAGCTTCGATAATGGTGCTCATCGTGGCCCATAGATTTATAGAAATTATAGAACAATTGTTGAGGTGTCTGAATGAACAATGATCCTTATCATGCCTGTGGCCCTTGCACTTCAAGCACCAAACCTCTGCGCGCACTTCTAGCTTAGTCTCCTTTTCTTTCTTCAAACTTTGTAACTCTAGGTGTAGGCTTGCTAACTGTGAGTGGATCTATTGTACCCCTAGGTTCATATCCTGAATAGGTGATGCGTGCAACCTCATCGCGATCTCCAAGGCTTCTACCTATGTTGCTATCTTCTATTGTGACAAAGCAATTCTCAAATGGGGCAAAAGTGACGTGATGAACCAGTCACGATGCTGGCTATCTGAGATTTGCATGTTAGCCTATCTGATCTGGAACTTCAACCTCTGATCAAAGTCCCAAGGTGTCTCCTCAACCTTCATCATGATCTCTTTAAATTCAATTACCGACTGTGCCTCGGATTTAGGCTTACTAAAATCTTTGTTCAAAGTTGTCTAAGTTTCTGCTAGTGATGCATGAGGATTGTTGGCATAATACTTAATGTACCAGGTGAGCACGCGATCCTGCAAGACGATAACCAATGGTGCCTTCTTTATATTATCATTTGTGATTTGTTGCATTGTCCATACAGCATTTGCAACAAACCAAAACTCTTTTGGATCTTCACTTCCTATGCCCTTGAAGATCGACATTTTCATTACGTTCGCCATGCTGAATGGTGCCAATGGAGGTGGAGGTGTGGGTGAAGGTGTATGTGGTGGAGGTGGAGGTGGAGGTGGAGTGGATGGAGGATGTGTTCCAGGAATGCCTTGAGTTATTAGATGAACGACGCTTCACCGTGTAGTCTACATTGCCCCTTTGTCATCACTTGAAGGAGGTCCAATCAATGGGCTATACTCTGGTCCTAACTCTTCACGATCTCCAAATAATCTTCCACTTCGCGTAGCTCCGAACATCAAGGTAATGGAATTACCCGTGTTTCACATAATAGCATTTTAATCCAAGTATTTAATGATCTTAAATACTTACCTTGCGGTCCCTTGAAGAATCTTTGCTACACTTCGCTATAGTTGACTAAGGTGTAAACTACAAATTCCGTAACAAATCGTCCGAGAATTCAATCAAGCCAATAATCGACAGCCCATGCGATCTTGTTTTCAGAGGCCTCTATACGTCACACCAATTTTGGAGTCCACACAATAGGAGTATCGAGATTACACCTTCCTTGAATGTTTGTCAATTTAGCTAACCACTCATATGGTTCAATTGGGAAAGTGCAGAAAAAAAATTTGTGCACCTTTGTATACAGATATCTATTCAAGCAATCCTACTTTGACGGGCACAGATTCCTGTTTTCATGAGCTAGGAACTCATTAATCTTCTGATCTAACTACTTTTCAATCTTTTTCTTAGTCGAATTCCAATGATGCGACATCACACATCTATTTAAGAAGATCTCGGTCCCAACAACATAACCATTTGTTGGCTCAGGGGATCCTGACCCAGGTTCAGAGTTAGTTGTGCCAACCAACAAAACCCTACAGTACTGGCCCTTTTAGCAACAACCTGCATAGCGCACGCTGCATTATCACCTGAAGCAGTATGGGGTAATGAAAGAACCAGGTTTTTGCATTTAGAGATGATTGTGATGTCTTTCTGTACCCTAAATCTGCCTTCGCGTAGATCTGTCCTTCATTTGAGCCTGAGCCCTAAAGATGGCTCTAATCACCTCCAATCCTTCATGAAACAGGTTTACTGTATTATTAAGGTCCAAAAGGTAATGATCAACTAAGTTCACCCACATAAACAGGTCTTCTAGATTTTTTTGGATCTAGATCTATTGTCGCGCAGACCTATGTCTCTGTTGGGATGGGGTCCCCTAGGGTCAATTTTGGGGGAAAATCCCAAGTTTTTTTGTATAAATATGTAAAGTATTCACAAGTTGTGGTCATGGAGTGCATAGATAATTAAAGATTCATAAAGGGTTTTACCCTTCTTTTATGTAAGTTGAGTCGGCTTTTGAAGATTTACCCATGGTCCGCAAACCATGGATTATATATATAGGTGTGTCTTAGAGACTCTAAGGATGGTCATGAAGAAGAAATGAAGTTTGGTCTATGGGAGAAGTCTAAGGAGTTGGCAGAGAAGAGTAGGAAGAAAGACTCTGTAGCTATGTGCGCAGAGGTCTAGAGTAGAGTCCACAACTGAGTGCGCGGACCCCTGCAACTGAGTGCATAGGGAAGTATTGAGTCTGTAGGCAGAACTAAATATTAATAAAGAATATTGTTGCAGAAATACTTGTGTTTATCTCTTTAATTCTATTTATATGAATGCGCCTTATGTTATAATGGGTTTATGAAGTAATGATGTATTGATGCACAACTTTACATGACTTATACTATTATATGAACAAAATTACTGTTAACTATTTACATAAATATTATCTTGTTGTATGTTGAAGTTATCGAACACTTAAGCTGATCTGAGTAATTACTGGGTTATAAGTAATCTTTGATTCATGCAAGTGTTGGCTTGAGGGGGTCTACCCCAGGTTCAACGTTAATTAGCCAAACAAATCCCTACACTACTGGCCCACTCGGCATCAGCCCGCGGAGCACGGACTGAGGTTTCAACCGAAGCAATATGGGGGGATGTTGGAACCAAGTTTCTATACCCTGAGATGGTTGTGATGTCATTTTATTTCTTCTATCCCTGCCTTCACGCAGTTGATCCCATTCTAGGGCTTGTAAGACAAATCCTCTATTCTAGCTTTCAATACCTTCACGAAAGTATACGATCGACCTTCGCACAACCCTAACCTAGGGCTCAGGTACTTTCGCGCTGTTATGGCAGTGTGCCGTGCAGATTCATCAATTACCCTAAGTGATTTTCTTATCTTGCCGAATACTTAAAGTTATCATCGCGTAATCAGATATTCATAATTGCATTTAATTATTCAATGTAACTGTATTCATTCATGCATCATGGAAGCATAATAAAGGAAATTCATAAACAAAATATCCAAACCCATCAACTAAACAAATACATAGAAATTTCAGAATAACTCTTTTTATTAATATCTTCCAAGTGTTACAGACTCTGTCCACCCTGTGAACACAACTGCAGGGGCTTGTGCCCTCAGTTGCTGACTTCTACCCTAGGCCTCTACGCACTCAACTGCAGAGCCTCTACCTACACTACAACCCAAGATTTAGACTTCTTGCTCTAAAGATATGACTCTCTTACATGTTGTCTTTTTTTTCCCAACTACTTAGAGCTTAGCTCTTTTATACAAAGATCTCTTTACAATAATATTACAAAAATTGTCTTAAACATGGGCTTTTAGCCCCAAAACTACCCTTGGGGGATCCTGCTCCCAATAGACCCCCAACATAAACATCATGACTCGACCTTGAGTCACTCAGTGGGTGCGAAGATATTTTTGAGAAGCTTGTCCAGCTCAACCCTGATGACCACAACTTCAGTTGTGTAATGAGCTGCGATTTGCTTCGCATCTTCAATTGTATTCTGGGTTACTGCCCCTGCACTGTCAGCCTGAAGCTATTGTTGTGTCACTTGAAGAGTCGCAAGCTTGCCTTCAATGTTTCCTGTGATAGCATAAGCTTCCTCCAGCGAGGGCTTTAGTTGTGCCTTTAACATTGCTTCCTTGTGCAGCGCTGCGTCCACTTGTTCCTTCAGCTACTTGGCTTCCTGTAGCTTGGCGAACCTCTGTGTCAGCACGAGGGTTTACATTGTGCCGTTAACTTCATAATAGCACTGTTGGGGTTCATGTGGTTCTGTCTCTAGCCTTTGGATGTTTGGGTCCTCCTGCAAACTGGTCAAGACCTCAAACGATTGTTCGAACAACTGTGTGCAGTCTGCTACTGCACTCTCCACTGCCGCAACTACTTGTGTGATAGTGAGTGCTTGCTGTTCCTTTACCTCTGGTGGTGTTGAAGGCTGATCCCTCAACTAGAGCTCTGTAATCTACAAGTTCAGCTACAACTGAACCTGTACCATCTCTGTCCGAGTGTCACGCATCCCTGTGGAAAATTTACGGATATGGACCTCGACTGGCTCCTCCTCCGGAATGGCCAATTCTGGGACCATTTTGCATGCCTCCACAACCTGTATGATCTTCTTGCTCTGGCTGGTCACCTCGGCCTCGGTGGCAATGGCAACATTCCTTTGTAAGGCCATCTGCTCATTGTTTATTTTTTGTTCTCTGATCACCTGGAGGGTGTAGTGCTAATGGGTCCTCAGCTCTGCAATGACTCCATCTTGCAAGAGGTGGAGTGCTTCACGTGGGAGTTCTGCCAGGTTAAATCCTACTCCATTCAAGGCACTGATAGTGGGTCTATTAGCCTCATTTTCTATTGTCAGTGCTCAATCCGGCAGCACTAGCACACTGGAAGCCTTTGTCCGCAGCATATCGCCAGCCTCCAATGTGCTGATAACCAAGCGGGTTGACACCATACCAACTTGCGATGTGCGGGTCTGCAACTCCTACAGTCTTGTTTGGATGGCCCCTAGGATGATCTACTATTGCTTTTCGAATCATTGTGGGGCCTCTGCAATGACATCTCGAACTGCATCACCGATGTCATATAAGTCACCCTCCATCAGTGTGATAGGCTCCAGCGAGGTCTTGGTTTCCTTGGATTTCTTTCTAGACCCTCCCTTCTCCAGCTCTCTCAGGTGCTTAATGCGGCCAGACGTCTCTTGAGGGTACACATCGTGCTGCTCTGTGTCCTCCTCTTTAGTTTTAGGTGAAGGCGACCGCGCGCCTTTGTCAGAGCCCCTCTCTGCACCACCTGTCTATTTTCCTGCCTCCTTTCCTGCCTATTCCGCCTAGGCCTTCTCAGCGGCCTCCTTTTTCCTCTTTTCGACTAGTTGCGCCATCTTTAGCTTGACCTCTTCCTTCTTCTTTTGTGTGGCAGACTTGCTTCCACCCACCACCAAGTCCGTCGAGGTACGCCACTCCGCCGACCATTTATCCAACACTGCATCAATGGCATCATCTATGGCTAGGTAAGGCAAATCGGAACACTTCTGCGCAGGGTCCTTTTGTGTCCTGATCGAAATCCGATGGAAATCAGCCTTAAACTAGGCATGGATCTATAGGCTAGCATATACCATGGGCAACAATCATGGCTTGCGATTGATAGCCATCCTGATATTCATTTCCATCAAGATCCAGAAGATCTTGCTATCTCGAATGCACTCCACATCCTTGGTCACCCATAGTGAAGCACACTTCACTACTTCACCAGGAACTCTCTATGAAGGTAGTTTGACTAGTTAAACTAGACTCCTTCCTCGCACTATTGTGTGAGTGTGACAACAAGTGGTGGTACCTCACCAATGCGGCACTTCCGCATCACTTTTCCTAAAAGGATCTATGTTGCCACCTTTCTAGCGGGGTCATAGATGCTAGAGATAGCATACCCGTTCAACTTCTTTATCAGCTTGAACTTTTCTTTCATTGATTTTGCGAGCGCCAGCTCGGCACCCTTGTCGTTAAAGATCATATCTGGATTTTCGCTTGTATAAGGCAGGCGTGTTATGCAATGAATCAACATATCGGTGATGGGTATCGACTCCTCTAGCCACAAGCACCCATCCTGCACCAAGCATGTCAGCTGCTTGATGACTAAAACTGTCACGGAGGTGCGGTTATAGTGCAGGACCCAGAGCAGGTTGAGTAATCCTGCCTTCTCTACTCCTCTGAGCCACTTCTGTGGCTCCATTGCAGTGATCCTTGTATTTGTGTCTATGATGTGGCGCATCAATTTTTCGGTCACCAGGTGTGGGAATTTCTCATGGTCTACCAAGTCCCAGTCTTCGAGCTTCATAATTGACACCTGTGCCAAATGCGGACCGTCGAAAGTGATTTCATCTGGTAGCAAAGGGGTTTGTAGGGGAGTGTTACTTTCATCAATGTCCTTTGGGACCTTGGACTTAGGCTTTCACGAAGGGACATACTCTGGCAATTGTGTAATAGGGTCCGCACCCTGGGCTTCAACCTCCTCTATTTCCACTCCCACATCTTCATTGTCCATGGGGATGTCTTCAATATCCTCCTCTTCTGCTTCTAGGTTTATAGCCTTGCCTTTCTCCTGGGCAGTGGCCTTTGGTGGGTTTTATCTTGGCGATGCATGCACTGGTACGGCAGGCTACTTTCCCTTCTTGTCTTTCATGGTCTCCTTGGTTGGGGTTGGCTTTGGTCTCAACATTCTCAGGGATTTAGGGACCTCCACCAATACTTTGGCCACATCTAGGGTAGCTACTTCAACCTCTCTCTCCATTCCCTATGCTGGCTCCTCTACTACTTGCTGTGTATTGATAACTTCTGGGGGCGCGGACATGATCTTTCGCAAGAATTCTTATGTGTCCACCAGCAAAGTCACAAATACCCCAGAAACTATGAGAAGATCATATTGCTCACTATTGATGTGCTTGAGAGCTCAACAGCTGAATAGTCAAAATTCCAAGTGTTTTTCACTCGGAAGCCACTTGTAATTTATAGGGAAATTTGAATTCAAATCTGACCATTCCCCCCAATATCGGTTCATTAATGCTAGATTGGCAGCAAATTTTCAAGGATCTATGCCATAAATTTCGTCTTAAATGTCGGCCACCCACTCCATTTGGCCTCACTTCTGCCGTCTTTTCATGAATAGTGACTTTAACGGTTACTTTCCAGCCAACCCGCACGATTTCTCCTTGGGTAGCGCATCTCCCTTCGCGCTGTCGTGGACCTAGTGACACATCCTCACTCCACACCATCTTCCAATCGCGCAGCTCTCCAACTTGGGAAATGTATTTTATAGTCCTGTGCCTCCTTCCAGCTGCCTAGAGCACTAAGACTATGCTACTTTCATTTAGTCACATGGCCTGACCGCCGGTGTATGGCTTCAAGCAACTGGCATTCATCTTTCCTGGGAAGGGTTCTCCATTTAAATTGATGAACTGTACCGCTCCTTCATCGGTAATCTCCTTAATAACATAATGCCCTAACCAGTGCATCTTGAATTTCCCTGGAAATTTATCAAACTTACTATCATATAACAAAACCAGGTCATTTACCTTAAATATGCATAGCTTGATGTGTCGATCATGCCATGCCTTTTTGCATTGCTTTTTGACCTGCTGGTGAAACACTTCCAAAAATCTTTCTTCTTCGATCTCATCTAGCTACGCGAGCCTCTCTTCTAGGGCTCTGCGATCCGTCATACCTTTGAGCACTACTATGTGCAGACTAGGCATGATTTATTCCATAACAATTACAACTTCCACACCATAGACAATCATAAAAGGGGTTTGTCCCATCAATTTCTTACATGTCATTCAATAAGACCACAATACTACAAGTATGTGTAGGTCCTAATCACTTCACTGAGCATTTCAAACCTTTGTCAGCACATTTTCAAGCACTTTTTTGAATGCCTCCACTGTCCCGTTAGCCTGTGGGTGATAAGGTTTGCTCTTTTGGCGATATACCTGAAATTCCTCTGTTAGTGCGCTGATCGTCTCTTTCAGGAAGTGAGTACCACGATGACTCATAAAGATCCTTGGACATCCAAATCACGTCAGTACATGCTCAAATAGGAACTTCGCGGCCGTCACTCCCATGCAATCCTTCACCGACTGTGCTTTTTCCCAATGAGTCAAATACTCTGTCGCAATGATAATGTACCTTGCTCCAGTCTTCCCTTGTGGCTGAATGGGTCCTACAAAATCTATCACCCACTTCTCGAAGGGTTGCAACTTCATTTGTGGATTCAAAGGCATTTCATCTCTCTGTGATGGCCTGCCCATTCTTTGACATGCATGACACACCTTGCAATATGCTTTTGAATCCTGATGAAGGGTTGGCCACCAGAACCTTGCACGTAGAAACTTCTGCGCGGTTGCTCTCCCTGCATAATGTCCTCCTGCGGCACCCCCATGAGCATCGACAAGGATGCTGCTTCTTTCGAACATAGGTACATATCGTCGCAACATCTCATCAGTACCTATTTTGTACATATGCCCAGCAAGGACAAAAAAATTTGCTGTGCGCGCCACTAATTTCTTCTTTTGCTGGACATAGTATCCTTTTAGTGCAGTTCCTGTTGTTAGGAAGTGTATTCTATCCTCAAGATGACCATCTGCAACACGTACTACAAATAGCTATGCGTTAGGCAATCCTTCTTCCATGTTAGTAGGTTCCTCCCCTATTTCGATGCGCGACAGATGGTTTGGTCCTACGTTCAATCATCCAGGCTTCACAACAACTTCAAAAGCGTACTCCTAGTGTTAGTGTCGGTATCTTCATACCTCCGTCAGTGATCAAATTCTCTTGTTGCATTGCATGTTATGTGTCTCTCCCGATCAGCTGCATTCCATTAGGATCATGGATCATCTGACGGTAGTGGCTTATTATACATTTTCCCTCATGTGCTGGCCCATTTTCATTTATCTACATCATCTGCAGTCAATTTTTGTCTTTAAATCTGTAAAAGTCATTTTTAGGGTTTTAGGTCTCATTAGGTTTAGGGTTTTCGTCAATAAGGTCTAAAAATGCTCAGTGACGATCAACAGGCACATGAGGTGGTCAAATAAAGTTCCATCAACAATAATTTCCATAATCACTCACTTAGTGATTGATTTTTCCTCAAAACCCTGTTTTGAGGAAAAACAGAGTATGTTGTGTTTTTACGTTTAAATTTGATGTAATTTCAGTTCTTTCATATGTAAATAACTTCAGTGGCAACCCTGGTCACCTTGCCAAACTTCAACAATTCCATCACCTACAAGGCAAACAAAAAGTCAAATCATTTAGTTCATCAAAGGCAAAAATAAAGTAAACTGCCCAAAAACAGAGTATGAAAAGTAAGTCAAAGTGCAAACATTACAAAAGTGGGTTTTATGAGTGAACTATTAAAATATCTTGTATGTAAATCATTTTTCATGTTCAAAGAGCTCATTTGCATCTAAAGGAGAAGGATTGAGCAAGAGAAAGGCTGTGTTGGAGAAAAAGAGCAAAATCGCAGCAAACTGTGCAAGTGTCAGGGGTGCGGTGCATTGGGTCGTGGGCGCGACGCATAGGGCTGGCGTGGCGCATTGTGCTGCCCTCCACAGTGCAAAAAATACACTGGCACGACGCATAGAGAAGGCACGACGCGTTGGGTTTGTGGCGCGACACATTGGGTTTCAAGCCAGTTTTCACCCACAAACTCTCCCAAATTTCAAAATTCACTCAGTCCTCAGGTGTGCATGTAAGTCAAGCATTCTTCCACTGCCAGTGAATGAGTTTCTATTAAAGTTTATGGTGATTTAATGAGATAAAACTCAAACCATACCTCCTTGCGATTTTTGCTCAAAAACAATTGCTTAGGGTTTGCAATTTGTGTTTTTGCTACCAAGTCCACTCCATCATTCCCTTACTCTTTGATTCCTTCATTTATTTTCCAGTTTCATCAACTCACTCCCTAATTCCCATATCCGTAAATTCACTAAACCCATATCCCTAACTCCCACTATCCCAAACCATAGTTACAAATTCCTAAACCCTAATTGTTGTCCCTAAGCCTACATACTATTTCCTAAACCCCCTATTTCCCAAAAAACTTGTCAACAACATTCCCAAACCCCTCATACCCTCTCCCTCCACAGTCCCTCATACATTCTCATCCTTGGTAGTAGAAAACTAAAAACACCATAAATCTCTTCATACTGATCAAGAAAACTCACACATTGGCAAACATGGAGTTTGATCCTTCCTATAACCGAGATGAGGAGACACTTAGTGATTCTCCTAGAGAAATGCATGCACCAAGGAGACCTCACAAGGGTGGTAAACATATACGAGAGGAGCCTACTTCACTTGCTGAGCTACAAGCCTATCCTCTTGCTGTCACATGCTTTCAACACCTATCCTGTTATCAGTTCTGTGAGATGGTAGAGAAAATCCATTACCATCATGAGTTGGCCAGGTTGTTTGTGCTCCATCTTCATAATGGCCAAGTCACTCTAGCAGGTGTGACATTCACCTTGACACTAGAGTCTATTTCTCTAGAAACTGGCATTCCAAATTTCGGTGAGTAGTGGAATAAAAGGCAGCAGATTGACAGAGAACATTATGAGCCTTACATCAAGGCTAGTTATCTGAGACATCTCAGCAGAGTTTTTCACTTCCAGTATCTGAAAGACTCATATGCTCCCTTGATGAAACTCATAATTAAGTATTTCAGCTGCGAGGGCCGGTTTTCACGCCTGTATGCCTATCATATCAGATTGTTGATGCACTTCACTAGGGTGAGAATGATGAATCTCCCCTACTTTATTTTCCGGAACATTAAGAAGATGACCACCTTAGTGCGTAGGAAGACTCCTCAGCAGCAGTATAACAACATATATCATTTTGCACTAATCAAGATTGTGGTCATGCATCAACTTGGTTTACTGAACATCTCATGGGAGGATTTCATTTCACATGAGGTCTTCACAGGTCCTCAAGTACCTCCAGTAGCTTTTCATGAGACAGGTGCACCTTCACATCGGCAAGAGATTCATGAGACACAAACCGCTAGTGTGCCAGTGTTTGTCACCTACCAAAAGGACACTAGAAGGCTGTTTGCAGTAGCAAAGTGAGTATTATCTCCACCCGGGGTGGAAGGGGTCTTACTTCCTCCATCAGCAGAGCAGGTACAGGACAAGGGCAAGTAGCGATTGCATGATGAGGGGCCTTCAGGAGGGCAAGAGACAAATTTTAATCTTATTCAGGATGATGACACCGATTTGGGCTCACAAAGCTCAAAGCTTAGAGAGATCATCCACGAGCAACAAGATGACATTCAGCATTTGTCTCTCAACCTAGAAAGAGCCAAGTGGATAATCAAATATCTGGAGCAAAGAAAAAAATAGCTAGAGGATCAACAAACCATAATGGAGCTACAAAACATATGAGAAAACCAGCAAGCTACCAAAAGGAGGAAAGTCAAGCTCACAACACTTGAACAAGAAATCAATGCTGATTGTGAATCTTGGTTGGAGAGGGAAAATATCCACTTGGAGAAGGCTAACAATGAGAAAAGTATGTTGAGAAACATGGCATACCACTACTTGTCAAGAAATGTGGTGTGCAAAGCAAGAATCAGGAATTTGAAAGCCAGGTTGAAGAAGGCATCATGGAGGTGAAAAGAGCAAGATAGACTTCAGATCTTGGCTAAGGTTTCCTTGGTCCAACACAACACTTAATGGAGGACACTCAGCCCAAATTTCAAAAAAATTGGGACACTTTTTTCTATTTTGGAATTTTTGCCTTTAAAAGACAGGCTTTTCTGCCCGATGCGCTGCGCTACCTGGCACTCGCTTTTGATGGGGACCTCCTTTTGAGGAAAAATCAGAATTTTTGGATTTTTCATGGAAAAATATGCATGCTCACAAATGGCCAAGAAATTTTGACAGGTTTTGAGCTTCCAAAAAGGTCAAAAACACCTCAAAAATGACCTTTTTGCCCCTTTTTTGACACACAGGAAGCAGTGTTGGGAGAACTCAGTTTTGGAGGGGCAAATGGAGGCCAAATTCAAAAATTCCACTTGTGCTGGAAAGTAGACAGGTAGAAATTTCCAACAAGCCTACTTGTAGAAAATTTGGACACCAGGAAGGCCTCCAAAATCAGCTACAAAAAGGCACTACGCATAGGGAAATCAGTGCGGCGCATTGGAGGAATTTTGCTCATTTTTGGTCAAAAACTCTGTTTTTCGCCTAGTTTTTTGACAGTTTGAATTTTTTCCTTCTAATTGTCAAACTCATGATGTCATTTAATGTGACATGATTTATTTTGATGTAATTATTCTAAATTTTCACTCAAAGAGGTATATTCATCCATCAAAATGTAGTTTGCAACTGAATGAATCAGTTTCCTAGTTTTTAGAGGCAAGATGTTCCATTGCCTACTTTTTAGTTCTTAGTTTAGATTTTGTTGGAACAGCTCCTAATCTTACAATCTTGACCCCTAGAGGCTAGGATGAGTTGTTGGTTGCCTATATCTTGTCATTTTTCAGTCATTAGCATGGTTGGACTTTTGGGAAAGCTTGGAGCTTATTGTCTACTCATTTCAACAGTTTGGCTAAGGAAGAGACCAGTGTTTTGCAGCACTTTATGGGATTCATGTGGCATCTTGCTTTGGTATTGTGTTTTATTCTTTATTTTTAAATCTACATGGTTTATGTATGTCATCATATCTCTTTGTTTCATCTTAACTAAATCAAACAAGGATAAAAGGTAGAATACAATGAAAGTGCAGTGCTCTACCTAGGGTTTGTTTAGTTATCTATGTTTTCAGCTGTTTGAAGAGGATACTTGAGTTTTTCATGCCCTCTCCAACTCCACACCTATCTAAAAGCTCTCCATATCACTCAATTTGAAGTACCAAATCACTTGCCTACCTTGCCCCATAGAGATCTCTGCAAAACTGAGTCTCATTCCCTGGACCTAAATCTGCCTTTCACATTTGAGCCAACAAAACATCATTAAATTCAATAAAACACCTCTGTACACATACCTAGCCTAAAATCAGTCATCACATCATTCATCTCAAGCTTTCATTAGCCATCTTTTCTGAGATTGACAAGGAGAGAGCCCTCTCCCGACCTGGTAGGGCTAGTTGCCAGGTTAAGCGTGGTTTGATGTTACCCTAGATCCTACCTTTCTAAGCCTAAGGTAGATTTAGGCCCTAACACCTAGAATAATAAGAGCCATCTGTAAATTCTCCCCCATAAAGCAGGCTTGCTGACCAAGTACTTCAGGGCGTAGTGATCCGTATACATCTTAAAATGGCCTCATAGCAAGTAGTGCCTATACTTCTGGAGTGCATACACCATAGCTAGCCCCTCGTGCTCAGTGGTAAAATAGTCTTTCTTTTCTTTGGATAATTTGCAACTTGTGAACGCGATAGGATTATCCAAGCCTTCTCCACCAGCATGTGTTAGTACTTCCCTCAGCGCTATACATGACACGTCGACATGTACATGAAACTCTTTGTTCCAGTCCAGGAAGACTAGAATCGATGCGTAACCATCTTTTCTTTCAATATATCCAAGCTCTTCTTACAGTCATCATTCCAATGGAATGTGACATCCTTCTTTAACAATTTTTCCATAGGCACGGTGATCTGGGCATCTCTTGATAAGCTTTATGTAATATCCTGTATGTCCCAGAGTAGCGTGCAACTATTTCACACTCCTCGGTGCTTCCAAGTTCAATATCACCGTGATCTTTATGGGGTCTACCATCAGTCCTTGTTTGCAAACCACATGCCCCAATAGGTTCCCAAAAGGAAAGCAAAACATACACTTCTTGAGATTGAGCACAATCTGTTATCTTCGACAGGTATCCAGCATCAGGCGCAAGCTTGCTACATGGCACTTAACCAACCCAAATACAGTTCAGTCATCAAAATATACCTCCAGGAACTTATGAATAAATTCCTTGAATGCTACAACCACAATGCGCGAAAATATTGCAGGCGCATTCTTCAATCAAAATGACATTACAGTGTATTGAAAACAACCCCACTCAGTCACGAAGGTGGTCTTGCTCTTATCCTCCTGCGCGATTTTTATTTGGTGGTACCTAGAGAACCCATCAGTGAAGGAATATGCTTCCTGGCTATTTAAATTGTCCAACACTTCATCCATGAACGGAGTCGGGAAAGGATCATGCACATAAGTGTCCTTCAGTTTTCTGAGATCCACGCATATCCTTATCTCATCCTTCTGCTTCTTCTCTTGCACCACCATTGGGCTTACCCAATCAGATTCTTTGATAGGCTCAATGATGCTTGTCGTGAGCATATTGTCTAGCTCTAATCGGACCTTCTCCTTATATTTCAGATTGAGAAGGTAAGGCCTTTGCTTAACTGGCTTCACGTCTGGCTTTAACGTGATATTCATCATTCCTAGGTCCCCGATTATTCCTTTTAGGTCCGTAAACTTGGTAGGGAATAAGTCTGGGTATTCGCGGAGAAATTCAGCGACCTTATCCACCATCACATCATCCCAGTAGTCTCCAATCTTCACGAATTTGGGTTATTTATCTGTACAAATGTTCACTTGTTTCGTTCTCAACGACGTGGTTATATCATGGTTCTTAATCTATGGTCCTTGAACGTCGTGGTGGCCTTCTGTTTCTGGAATGTCAATATTCCATGGATCCTTGTCCTCTTCTTCAGTAGTTACATTATAACATTCAAGCGTGTGACTCAGCTGAGTAGCCCATTCAAGTTGAATCAAGTCTAAAGGATCTTGCGTTATCCTAAAGATAGTTTCTTTCACCTCTTGTAGCATTTCATCAATATCATCAAACCCATCTTCAAAACTGAATGTCATCATGAATCCTTCATGCAAGATATCCCATTCGCCTATCCCATGGAATAGCTCTATTTCTATATACCAATTCATTGGGCTAACATCCAGGGTATGACAAAACAGGTGCACTCACTCAGGTTGGGGATTTTCTCCATAAGCCTGCATCCATTTGGCCAGATGCGCACGTGGATCATTCTACCCATCATATTTTCCTGTCATTCACATCTTAGGCTTCCCAAATTGTGTTCTCATCATCCTCCTACATTCACGCTAATCATCAAAGCTTCCCTTGTGCGTACCCCACCATCTTGTTGGCATAGCGCACAGTGCCCAGTCCAAGGCCTGGAAGCACTGTTTTTCTGGTACCTCCCTTTCAAATTCATCCAAAAAGATATCCACCTCATTCAAACCATCATAAATAGGTAGATTTATTACCTCTGATGACATACATCACAACGACCAGGTCATCACGTTGCAATTCAGCGTAGTTACTTCATGTAATCGATTATGCCAGCGTTCTATTTCTTCGTCGGAGTCCGTAGTGCAGGAACTCTTGCGATCCCATGTAATCTGTCCATCTGCAGTGGAATTCAATCAATCTTGGTCTCACGCTGTTATCTTACAAATACAATCCAGGTCATCATCACTCTCATAATCGTAGACAGGTTCAGTATAGTGTGATCCTTCAGTAGGATCGAGGGGTACTATTACGCATAGGGATTTCTTCTCAAAGATAATCTTTCGCTTCTTCAGATTGATTACCCCATTCATATCAGTAGCCCAGTCAATTCCCAGGAGTGCAGGATAAGGATTTTTGTCATCTACTATCTCTATTACTTCAAAGTCTGCCAATGCCCTCGCTCCCTCAATATCCACGATCACCCCCTGCAGCCACCCCATGTGGATGATTTTTTGTTGATTCACCACCCTTAGCTTAATCAGAGACCACCCATTCACCCCAAGTCTATTTTGGTAAGACATTTGCATCTGACCCTAGGTCCAAAATGACCTTATCCATTTCATACTCTCCTATTTGCGCGGTCAGTCTCATCTCCTGTCCCGTCTTGTTTTATGCTTGCCAATCTTTCATACTACGTGCGGCTCACTTTGCACAGTTCAAGCACATCTATTGATGAGTTCTTGTAACCCTTTCATAACCTTACTATTGTGCAGTAACTTCATACAGGTTTCCAGGAAAGCTGTGAGCATAAAGGGTTCCATCTCCGCCTTAGGCTTATCCTTGCTTCCTGAGGTGGAGGCCTCAGCGAAGCTCTTCTTAGCTTCCATGAAGGCTTCACGAGCGCGCTCCAAATTGAACTCAGCCTCTTTTTCTGGGGCTTTGAGAACCCATGTACTGTCTTCTGGTTGTTTCCCCTTGTCATCTCCTATCGTGATTCCACTTCTAAGCACTATATTTACATTTGGATCTTCCTCGCGTGGCTCAAACCTCATCATCTATAGGTTTTGAGTTGGCGGAGCTGGTAGCACCCCTTTGTCATGTATCCTAGGTATCAGCGTAGGACAATCTTCTGTTTCATGATCAAACAGTGTGCAATACTTGCAAAATGGACACATTGGATTAGTGCAATCACGGCATAGTGTCCTGGTCCTCCGCAATTGTAGCAAATCAACTATGCTCGACCTTTCCTAGGTCTTCCTCCACCTTGGCCTCGTCCGCACCCTTGAAATCCTGTCTGCGCCATCCCTGTATTCTGGTCAAGGGGCTACATTTCGGCCTGAACCCTATAGGTGAGATTCCTATTCATCATCAATTCATAGCTCCTGTAAGTATGCTCATCATGTCCTACCGACCTACAAAATTTGTAGAACAGCGGTTGCGGTGCTTCTACATACTTCTATAGCAAGTGATAGTTATCCGTGGCATGCTTTCAGGCTACTTGACAGATAGTGCGCCATAATGTAGGCCTTGCGCTAGGTCCTACTTGAGCTTCTGGCCATTAAGGCATCTGTCCTCCTCTTGCAATGTAGTTTTCAAAGACCAGGCAATGGTCTTTGTCATGACCCCGAATCTTGCATTTCAAGCACCATACCTCCTCACGTACCTTTGGTTTGACCGTCCTGTGATGCTTCATAATTTTCATCTCAAGGCACATATTCTTCAGCTGTGCATGGATCTGATGAACTCCTAGATTAGGATCTTGCATTGGAGTCTCATTTAGTCTCATGGAAATCTCCAAGGCCTCTGTCTGAGTTGTTATCTTCTGCTACGACAATGCACTCCTTAAGTGTGGTAGTAGCAAAGCCACAAACCACTCGCGATGCTGTCCATCGGTCAAATTCATGTTAGATTCATGGATTTTGCATTTCAGCCTCTGATCTTTTTCCCAAGGCATCTCACCTGGTTGCATCGCAACCTCTTTGAATCCCACAATCGACTATGCCTCAGATTTAGGCCTACTAAATTCCTTATTTAGTGCTTCCTGGATGTCTACTACTCCAGCATTCAGGTTATCGTTAGAGTACTTAATATACCATGTTAGTGCGCGATCTTGTAGAGCACTAACCAGTGTCGCCTTATTTATATGATCATCTGTAACACCTTGAGCTTCCCATACAACCCTCACAATGAACCAGAATTGGTTCGGGTCCTCATTTCCCAAGCCTTTGAACAAAGGAAACTTCACTGTCTTTTCCATACTAAACCACGGTGGAGGTGGAGGTGGTAAGGGAAAAGTTGGAGGTGAGGGTGGTGAAGTTGGAGGTGGTGTGGGTGGAGGCAGTATTTGCGGGAATCCTTGTCTTATTAACTGAATAACACTTCATGGAGAAACCTTCGCTATTATTTCTTCGTCACTTCATGGAGAAATCTTCGCTATTCTTTCTTCGTCACTTCGTGGAGGTGAAATCAAAGGGCTATACTCCAGACCCTTTTTCCCTTCGTTCCTGTAAGTTTTTCTACTTCTCATAGTTTTGAACATCAAGGCGCTACATAACCCGTTTTTCGCACAACAACATTTTAATCCAAGTATTCAAATATTTTATGTACTTACCTTGTGGTGCTTTGAAAAAGCGTCGCTTTGCCTCGCTATAGCTAACTGAGCTGTTTACCGTGAATTCAGTCACAAATCCTCCTATGACGCAATCGAGCCAACGATCAATAGTGCAGGTGATCTTATCCTCCGATGCTTCAAACCTTTGCACTAGCTCCAGGGTCCACATAATAGGACCATCAAGTTTCCACCTTCCTTGTCTATCTGCTATCTTCATGATCCACTCGTATAGATTGATAGGGAAGGAGCAGAAAAGGATCTCGTGGATCTCTATATATATGTATCTATCCAACCATTGTTCTTTTGTCAGTCACGGGTTTCTGTTCTCTTGTGCCACGCATTCGTGGATTTTTCTATCCAACCAATCTCTAATCTCCTTCTTAGTTGGATTCCAGTGACACGACATCACACATCTCTTATGTAGATACTCGTCCTGACAAAAGAACCATTTTTTGGCTTGAGGGGGCCTCACCCAGGTTCACCGTTAATTAGCCAAACAAATCCCTACACTTCTAGCCCTTTTGGCATCATCTTCTGGAGCGCAGACCAAAGTCTCACCCGAAGTAGTATGGGGGGATGCTAGAACCAAGTTTCCCCACCCTGAGATGGTTGTGATGTCGTTTGATTTATTCTATCCCTTCCTTCACGCAAGTGATCTCGTTCTAGGGCTTGTAAGAAAAACCCTCTATTCTAGCTTTCAATACTTTCACGAAAGTATAGGATTGACCTTCGTGCAGCCCTAAGTTGGGCCTCAGGTACTTTCATGCTATTATGGTAGCACGTCGTGCAGATTCCTCAATTACCCTAAGTTATTTGCTTATCTTTTCGAATACTTAAAGTTATCACCACATAATCAGATATTCGTAATTGCATTTAATTATTCAATGTAACTGTATTCATGCACGCATCATGGAAGCATAATAAAGGAAATTCATACACAAAATATCCATACCCAACAACAGAAAAAATACACAGAAATTGTAGAATAACTCTTTATATTAATATCTTCCAAGTGTTACAGACTCTGTCCACCCTATGCACATAGCTGCAGGGATCCGCGCACTCAGCTACAGACTTGTACCCTAGGCCTCTGTGCACTCAGCTGCAGAGCCTCTACCTACACTACAACCCAAGATTTAGACTTCTTGCTCTAAAGCTATGACTCTCTTACATGTTGTCTTTTTTTTCCAACTACTTAGAGCTTAGCTCTTTTTATACAATCCCATGGTCCGCGGACCATGGGTAGATCTCTTACATCCGACTTTACTTTACAAAACTAAGGGCGGACTACCCTTTATGACACATAACACCTTTGCAGTCCGCGACCACAAATTTCTAAGTCTTTACAATAATATTACAAAAATTGACTTAAGCATGGGCTTTTAGCCCCAAAACTGCCCTTAGGGGATCCCACTCCCAACAGTAAGTAGCTGATTAGTCTATTCAAGGTTCGCGAAAGACCATCGTAAACCTTCACGGAGGTTTAGAGGCTGATTAACGAGAGTCTATCGATAATCCATAAAGGCTTATCAATATGCGTGAAGGCAGATTTAAGGCATAAAACGACATCACGCTCATCTCTGGGTCCATAAACTTGGTTCCAGCATCCTCCCCATACTGCTTTAGCTGAGACTTCAACCCATGCTTCACGAATTGATGCTGAAAGGGTGAGTAGTGTAGGGATTTGTCTGGCACAACTAACTGTAAACTTGGGTCAGGACCCACTAAGCCAATAGTCTCTGATCTCAATCTAAGTCAAAGTAACTCTAAACCTTCGCGAATCTTATGCGATCATATTATTAAGTGCAAATAAGTTCAATTAACCCAATTCGCATGGATATAAGACATTAATTCACATGAAACAATAATCAACGCAATAAATAGATAATCGGAAAATAAATAAATGCAAGCATTCCACTTCATATCGATTTTTATTACTTAGAATTCTTCAGTACAGACTCAAACTACCCTGCGCACATAGCTGTAGGTGTCTATGCACTCAGCTGTGTACTTTTCCTAGGCCTTTACGCACTTAGCTGCAGAGCCTTTCTTCTATCCCAAAACATTACAGATGTGCATCTTCCTTCCTCCTCTAGCCCATATTAACTTCCTTGTCTTTCCTTCCCTTTCCTTAGAATCTCTAAGAGTCACCTATTTATAGACTTTTTAATACAATGCCATGGTTCGCGGACCATGGGTGAATCTCAAAACCGACTCAAAAATTTAACCAAAATAGGGGGGAAACCCCTTTGACTCTTATTCATCTACATGCTCCGCATCCACATATCACAGAGACTTTACATCTTTTACAAAATTGTATACAAAATTTGGGTTAACTAACCCCAAACTGACCTAGGGGCCACCATCCCAACACACTCACAGATGTGGGCGAAGGGTTCTCCACTGCAGTTCCTTTTTGATAGCTGGAGCCACAAGAACCTCATTTTAGTAGAGGTCGTGAAGTGGCTAAGCCTACTAACTACAACACATCCACAACTGTACAACATCGGGTGGCTTCACAAAGGACATGATCTCCACGTCACCCAGTAGTGTCACCTTCCCTATAGCATCAAGACCTTCATGGATGAGGTACTATGTGATGTTTCTCCTCTTGAAGAGTGTGATGTATTATTAGGTGAACCAAACCTATGGAAGTGACATACTGTATATGAGTCTAGACCCCACTCCATTATATTTCTTTGGGTACTAAGTTATACAGGATACCAGAGGTATTCCCACCTACCACCATCTCCTTGATCTATGTTAAGCAATGCAGTAAGGTCATCTCCTAGACTAGGAAATTTGTTTTCTTTCTTATTCGCTTTAAAAGTAAGGGGAAGGTCGTAGCCACATCCATGGCCCCTGGTAGAATTTCCTCAAAGCAGCAGAAGCAGGTGGATGTGGTCGTGGAAGAATACAGGGAGATCTTCTCCTCACCACAGGGGTACCCTTGCACTGTCAAGTCAAGCATCCAATCGATCTGGCTCCCAAGCACTGCTACCCAATGGGTCAATATATCATCGATCAATTCTAGAAAATGAAGAGATCAAGTGGAAAATCTAGGAGGTGTTGCAAAAAGGGAACATCTGACCAAGTTCCTCACCTTGTGAGAGACTGATTGTACTTGTACAAAATAAGGATGGGACTTGGAGGCTTTGCATCGATTATCGTGCACTAAACAAAATCACTGTCAGGAACAAGTATCCAATCCCATAGATTGATGACCTGTTGGACCAACTCAAGGAGGGCAAGTATTTCAGAAAGACCAATTTGAAGTTTGGTTATCACCAGGTTTCAATCGAGCCCACGGATGTATGGAAGACTGCCTTTAAATCCAAGGAAGGCCTTTTTGAATGATTGGTTATGCCCTTCGGGTTGAAAAAATCCCCTACCACATTTATGAGGCTAGTGGATGACATCTTACAGACCTTCATCAAATCATTTGTGGTGGTTTATTTGTACTACATCCTCATCTTCAGCAAGAGTTGGGAAGAATACTTGAAATACATTCAACAGGTCCTTCAAACCTTTCGACAGCACAAACTGTGTGCCAACGTGGAGAAATGAACCTTTGGCATGAGCTAAGTCCAATACTTCTGATACATCATATATGAGCATGGTGTGCATTTGGACCCAACCGAGGTCCAAGTCATTTGGGATTGGCGAGCCCTGACCACTCTAATGGTGCTTCGCAGTTTTATGGGCCTTGCAAATTTTTATCGGCGGTTCATGTTGGGATTCTTCCATATCACTTGGCCATTGAGTCATATTACTAAGAGTAGGGTGAAAGAAAATTTCTCCTGGTTTGAGTGCCAATAGAAGGCGTTTGTTGAGTTGAAGCACCGCCTCTTCTCTACACCAGTACTCAAACTACATTCTGGGGAAGGAGATGGTCATCCACATCGATCACCGACCTCTTCAGTTATACAAACACAAGGGAAGTTGCAGAATTATCGCCATCAGAAATGGTCTACATATCTGCAAAAATTCCACTTGAACATTAAATACAAAATGGGGAGCACCAATCATGTTGCAGACTACCTCAGCCAGACCCCAATTGAAACACTCACTACTATTCTCAACTCTTGTGGTCATGAGACCTCTGGATGGCCACAACTATACAAAAGTGATCCAGAGTTTGCCTCCACATACAAGATGCTAGTAGATGGAAAGCAAGTTCCTGATTTCAACCTCCAGGATGCATTATTATGCTACCCGGGAAACATTTGTGTTCCTTCAAGCAAGTGTGCCAATCTGATATGGGAGGCGCACTACTGTTGGGTAGTAGGACACTTTGGTGTCGAGATAACTGTGGTTGTATTACGAAAGTACTTTTATTGACCCAAAATCCAACTGAATGTTGGGAAATATATCAAATTCTGCACTGTCTACGCTATCGCTGAGACAATCATCAAGATTCAAGGCCTGTACACTCCTCTGCCTACTCCCAACCAGTTGTGGGAATCCATCTCGATGGACTATATGTTGGGCCTCCCTTCTACCAAGCATGGTAAGGATTGTGTATTTGTGGTCTTGGAAAAATTTTCTAAGCTAGCTATATTGGCAGCCTACAATAAGAGTATCACAGTAGAGGACACTGTCAAAATCTTCTTTGAACGAGTATGGGCACATTTCAGGATCCTGCAGACCATTATATCATATCAGGATAGTAAGTTCTTGATCACATTCTGGTCAAGCCTCTGGATACGATTGAACACCAAGCTCACAAAATCGACTACCCTCCATCCTCTAACTGATGGCCAGATGAAGGTCGTCAAGACTCAATAGGATGATAGTGCACATACTCCACATGTACAACTCCAAGCATCCTCGAACCTGGGATGAGAGTCTTCCATATATGCAACATAGTTCTAATAGAGCTCTCCATAGCTCAACTGGCTGCAGTCCCTTTCAAGTGGGTCTCGAATTTCAACCATTGTGTCCGATTGATGGTTCCATGCCTCATGTGACTACGCATACAAAATCCACACATTAATTGTTTGAGGTTTATAAAGTGACCAGATTTATTGAATGCATCCAAAACATTTGATAGTAGGTCCACGACATTCTGGCGAAATCAAATGCCAAGGACAAGCAACGACATGATCAACATCAGGTGGCACACAAGTTTCAGGGGGACAAAAGTCTGGTTTCATTTGTAGAAGGAGCGCCTTACTGGAGCCTTTCAGAAACTCAGACCACTCTGATATGGTACTTAGACCATTACCAAGGCTGTGGGAGACAATGCGTTTGAGCTTAGCATTCCCCCATTCCTTGGCTTGCAACCAATGTTCAATGTGGACCGTCTTCGACCATACTTCCCACCATTGCTAGACACATCAGACATTGCAGAACAACTCACACCTACAAAGTTAAATCTAGACTGCATGGAAAATCCACAACTAATTGGATTATAGACACATAGATCAAGAATACCTAACATCAAAGGATCCAACTATATCAAGTTGTCAAAGTAGGCCAACTCCTTCACCAGGGCAAGTGGCTCATTAGGGACCGAGTTCAACAAAAGTTTCCCCATCTCATGGAGGAATTCAATGCAATGGGGACCATTGCTTCCTAAGTGGGGAGGAATGATCCAGGTGGATATTGGTGGCCACCCACCTATTCCACTTGGAACACCACCATTGTTTCTTTTAATTTTCTAGTTTCCTTAATTGTAACACAACTTAGTATTTTTGGCAGTTTTTTGGGTCCTGAACTTCCAAAACCATTTTGAGGCCCTAAATGATGTTTTTTTGTAAAATCACTGGTGGTGAATATTATTGTTTAACTCACAGTTTTCCATCAATAGTTTGAGTCCTCAGATAGATATTTCTAATGAGGTATCATGTGCGTCAAGTGGAGATTGTATTGCAAAGTTATGACCCCAAGAAGTTGATGTACCAGTTTACCCCAACGAGGCCGATAGTTTGGCGTTTCATCTCCTAGGGTTAGGTTTTTGGATGTTTGGGGTTTTCCATTGTTTCTCAATAATAAATAGGTCCTCAAGCCTCATTGTAACATAGTTTAGAGGCATGTAGCCACCACATCTCTTCTTAGAGATAAGCTACCATCACTCGAGCTAGTCTTATTTCCTTTCTATTTGTAAGCATAGTTCAGTATTGGATATTAATGAAATGAAGTGTTATTTCTGCTACATCTCTATATTTATGGTTATATCTGTAATTTTTGCATTCTTGTTTAAATTTGGATCATCAGTTCCCTCCAGCCTATAATAACAAAGGACATTTCCACCACCATGCCATAGAATGAGGAAGAATCCATAACCAAATTTGAAAATTTCAAGCTTATTTATGCACAATCATAGGGTACATTATGTAATAATCTTGGATGCTTGAGGGGCTTAACATTTCAACAAATAAAATTTGGGGGCATCAAACACTGTCAAGTGGCTAATTGGGTTCATTATCCAATACAAACACTAGCAAGGGAACCAAATTTCCTATCAATTAAGTTCATATGGACCACCTTCGTCATTCCCCCAAGTAGGTGAGATGTCATCAATCCCATCAACCACAATGCTAGGGTACTATCATAGTGCTCCAACTTAGTTCCATAACCACCCCATCTAAGGAGGAAATTACCCCATGTTAAATTCTGATTGTTTGTTAACATCCAAACCCTCCTATGGAAATCCAACAAAAGAAAATTCATATTTTCATTTTCAAGGTTAATAACAATCTAACCCCCCACATCCTCAACAAAATGCAATGGTGAGCTTTGTTTAACCTTCTTCCCCCTAAAACCAACAGGAATTTGAACAACCCAATACTACCAACCCTTCCAATAATAGGAAAAAGAAAAGAAAGAACAAACAAAAGGGAAACCAAGCACAAGGTGGAAAATCACAATAAAAAAACATGCAAGGAGGGGGAAATGCCCCTAATAAAAACCAAAATTTGAACCAAGACCCTAATAACTCACAGAAAAAGGGTGAGAATTGTGGATTATGGACTAATTATCCTTGCACTCTCTATGGTGAATATGGACATTACACCTACCATTGCTCTCAAATTTCCAAGTTCAAACACATGAAGGAGGCTACGAGTAACCATAATGGCCAATCATGAGGTAATCAACAACCTATAGTACTACAAACAACTTTCCCTCAATAAGGAGTAGTAGCTCATGGGCCTCCCAATTAGGTAAAAATTAAGCCCCATGTAACCTTTCCTTTTGCACTTAATAACATTTTCTTAGCTTAAATAAGTTCTTAGGAACGTTAAAAAGACTTATCATGCTCTATGTTCCTAATTTGCTGATGATGCAAGATATTGAGAATATTTGGCATAGATCATGAGTGTTGTAGTGTTTTCTTCTCAAAGATGTACGAAAAGAACCCACTTAAGATTATGGATGACAAACAGTCTCAACAATATAAATGGCTGCTAAACATTGTAGATCTGCAGCAACTCATTTAAACAAAACGTGTGAAAGTCCTGATCTATGCCACAATCATAGTTAAACAACAAAAAGAAACAATAATAACTCCAATCATCCAAAGGAAACCATATATACAAAGAATAGATTTTATTATAACACATGTGAAGGGAACAAATAAATATTACCAGTCCCCCTCTATGGGATCGGTTCTTGGCTATCCTCAAATGTCTTCAGATTTTTGATAGAGTCTCTCTCCTCTATAATGTGTAAACCCAACAAATGAAATGTTTGAGCTCAATAGGACCTCAAATGGAAGAAAAATGGCGGTAGATAATGAAAATAATTAGAGTTACAGTATTGAGTGCAACAATGAAAATAATCAAAAGTGAATAATGAATGGAAAACCCTTCTATTTATAACAAAATATTGAGTTATCCTCGAATAATGAGCAATAATAAAATATTATTAACCCCATTCTTGGAATAACCATTGTAATATTTTATTATATTTGGTTAGGAGGGAAAAAGTACTTAAACTTTTATTTAGAAATAATAAATAAATAAATGATTTATTTATCATCTCAAGGAATTGGTTAAGGGATAATAAATAAATAATGATTTATTTAATTATTCCTAAGGGATTTAGCCAAATTTGACAAGGAATAAAAATTAATTAGTGATTAATTAATTATTCCTAGATAAAAATAAGATAATTAATAATTTATTTGTTGATTTTTCATAATTCGGTCAAATATGATAAGGAATAATAATTGAACAATGGTTTAATTATTTTTTCCTTGGAGAAAATCAAATAAATAATGATTTCTTTCATTATTCTTCATGGGTTTAATTATAAATTACTTAACAAAGGTGGTTTATTAAGTAATTTCTCATAGTGAAAGCAATTTTATTATGGTAAAATTGGCTTTACATGGTGTACTTTGATCCATATAGTAAATTAGGCTAGGTGATCAATTTTTTGGTGATAACAGATTGCCCCCAAACATACGAGTGGTGTTAGGAGAAAAACATATGATGAAAGTACGTTGTAAAGTCACAATCACTAGACAACACAGTGGAGTTAGAGAGAGAGAGAGACCATAAAGCTGAAGTGAAAGAGGATGGGGATAGAGGTGGAAAGACTAATGCAAGTCTCCTTTTATGTTGTGGTACCGAACCTCAATGAGGTGGGGGAGGCATACCCATACCTGTTGAGATAACTTAGTACAAAAATAATGGTGTACCTAGAAACATAAAACTGAGAAATGAATTACATGTTGAATGGTACATGACATGATTGCAGAACAGAGCCAGAAAATAATACAATGTATTCCGTATACATAATGCACCTGGAAAAACATGAGCCAAGACTAAATACAATAATATCTGAGTACATGAGATATAATGGCCCTTCCCTCAAAAAATGTGTGGGAGGGAGGGTAGAACAACCACAAAAGCCCTGCTGGATAGGGAAGGGCTTTGCAAACCTAAATGGATCATCTAAAGGAGACATACATGCTATGAACATTGCGATTGGTAGGAACCGAACCCATGAAATTTGCAGAACTGCATCGGAGGCTGTAGCATAATAGGAATTCATTTGGGCATGTGTGGGGCTACATGAAGGGCCACCCCCTCATGAGGTTTGAAACATCTCACACACACCCAAGAATCACTAGTACAATCTGCTACATCACTAGACCATCAAGTGTATGAATCACGATCATGAAACAACCAAGAAAAAGGGCAATAATGAGTCCCTCTGCTCGATCCGAGGTATCGAACAAGAATGGAAGCTAGAACCAAGATACACCACCCTCTAGTACGTTCTTATGGAATAAATGAGTTGATGTTGACAAAATAGGGCCCGTGATAAGTGAGTCAATGAGGATCCTCAACTAAGGCATGAGGGAAAATAGTAATGTGAATGGTGGACTAAAACCAAGGACAATGGAGAAAATGGGACTGAGGGACAAACAAATGGCTTCCCTTGTCAGAGCATAAAGTGCATGGTTGATTTGGCAACCATTGAATCAACTTTGGAGGGGATGGGGGACAATATGACTGGAGGCCAAAATGGACAACACAGGATGAACGATATGAAAATATGGATGGAATACTGTTACATGATATAATGGGACGCGAAAAAAACTCCATGGATGCAAAGGTGACTCTTTGCCAATGCTCTGAACAAAGGTGACTCGATGATGCTGCCACACAGAATAGGCCTGGTGGGGACCATGAAAGCATGAGTAAATAATGGTTACCCATGACGAGAATTGACACATGAGGCAACACACATTAAGGGAAAGTGGTCCCTTAGGTACAAGCGTTTTGTATGAATAAATTCGATTTTGAGAGGTGACAAAGTGATCCTTCTTGGAAAAATGACTTCTTGGTGAAGTGTCAAATCATCAAAAACTGAGAGAGACCCATTATAGTAATTGGTGAGGGATTTCCAATGGTGCTGATGGTTCATCAAATGGAGCTACAGTTTGGTCACAATGTGCAACATAAAAACTATGGGTTTTCCTATAAAAGGGTGTCTTCCTTCTGATTTGAGTGGAGGAGAAGGCCCTAAATCTTGTGGAGATCATAGCGAACAAACCAACTATCAGAATCAGGATCTACGACTTTCAGGCAAGTGGCCTTCCTTGTCTAAATATGGCCTTAATTCTTCTTGGAATGATGGTTCCTAGTGAATAATTAAGGGAAGAGGAAAACAAGAATGAACTGCTAGAGGAGGTCTAGAATCATCCTCACACACGAAATCAAAAATGGGGACTATGTGGTCATAGAGTAGAATATTTGAAGATATGGTATGAAACATCTACGATATGTGATGTGCATATGGTTCACTGGAGATGCCGGTAGGACAAACTATCCATAGAATGGGAGGATAAATGACCATATCTAAATACGATGGTGATCTAGGATGAGACTTATGTTAAGTAATTGAGAAGATGGCCAGGGGAAAACAATCATGCCACCAAGCATAGGATACTTCTCGCAAGCATATGTGATGGAGGGGACTGATCTGGTATGCGAAGGTGGGAATGATGCCCCCTAGAAGGAGGATTTTGTGGAGAGCCATTATGTTCCAAGTGCTCAAAAAGGGATTTAAGCATCTCGATCCAACTTGGCACGAGATCCTCCAAAGGATGATAAGGAGATGTAGGGTCCTATGTGCCCCCCGAGTATGCTATGGGCGTATTGGATGTATTTAAAGTGGCGGATTCCAAACACTTGTATGTTTTATGTGATACATAATATGATTATGCATTTTTATATGATGATGATAATTCACCATGTGTTGTGTTTTATGGTTGTCTTTTGTGGTATACATGTGATAAATGCCAATTTAGAAATTTATTTGCAATGGTATCTACATAGTTTTTTTGGGCTCTAGGAACATGACTGAAAGTAATGGTTTGAAATTCATGTACCAACAACTAAAATTGTAGATATTTTCTAAATAGGATTTGGTTATGTACAGGATACACACCATTCAATTGCATGACAAGTAGAAAGGAATCTAAACAAACATGAAGATGAAGGATGCGACGAGCGAGGGAATCGACTAACAAACCTATGACTGTATCATATTCGACATAGTTATTGGTGGAAGATCCAATGCACATGTCGTTTGAAGGGACTAACGTATGCAAGGGGGTAAAAATGGCCCAGGTTGCCAAGCTAGATTTCTGGAGAAGCGACTTTCACCGCCAGCATGGCCAATATACGGTGTGGATAATGGATCCATCTAAAAGGTGCAAACCACAACAGATGAGATGATGCAATCTACCTATCTTCATGGTAGAAATAAAGACACACAAATCAAAGGGATATGCTATGAGTACAATTTCTTGAGGTAGAGTGCATTGGGGGAATTAGGAAGCAGATGGCCTTCAGAAACCTCCAAAAGATATGCCCCCTTGCCTAAGTGCAAGGGTAATTAGGGGTGGACATAGCTTCCATGATGTCCTTATCAGAATGGAAGATGGGCATATGGGAGGAAGAATAACTACATGGTGCGATGGTGGTACCTGGTGCATCAACCTAAGAGAGAAGGTTCACATACACATTGTTGTACCTTAAGAAACCAATTTCCTGGCTGTGTAGAAATTGTGCTTAAGACATTAATGATTATAATGATTGTCACTTGTTTGTCACTTAATTGTATGTTGTGTTCTCAAATGAAGGACCTGGGAGACTTGGTTTTTAACCCTCAATACTTAGGTGACATGAAAATATCTGAATGCCATTTGATTAATAAATATAAATGATAAATGAAGAAAGCTTGAAGAATTCAAGACAATATGCTATTTTACATAGAATCTACTATCTGTGACACTTGGAGAAGTTAAAGATAATATGCTATCTTACACAGAAACTACTATTTGTAACTTAGAAGAATTGCAGAGGTAAGAACTTCAAGTATATGAGCGCTCTTTTAAGGGATTTTAACTTCATTTACATAAGCAAATAAATACCTGCAGCTTCATTACCATACTTAAAGGAAGAAAACATATGATGACACACAACAGAGAAGACACAAAATCATACCCAACAATGTGTGGAAAACTTCTGATTCTTTCATTAATCAATAGTTGTATTAGGAATACAGTGGCCTAGTATCCAAGTTCTCCAAAGTTCAAACCCCTTCTTTCTAAATTTTCCCCTTTTTTTACATTATGAGACAGTTGGTAATCACCAAACTGTCAAACTACTTAACTATTTTCCTAACTGTCTAGACTTACTTTTAAAGTTATTACAGAACATTACACAGAGGGTAAAATACACCTAATCATAAAGAACATAGAATAATAGGAAGTAATGGAAATTAGAAGATGATGGTCATTCTCTATTCGAATCTGTATCGTTTAGCCTTAACAGAGCAGTGGATGAAGGGCGAAAGGCTTTGGAAGCATTGTGGGGGGTAAAGAATGTATGGGAGCCTCAACGAGGTTGAACCCCCTCAGTGATTTCTGACCGCACATTTCGGTCAACCGTGCTAACGTCACGGTCAACTGCGGGGGTCGATCTTTGATTAAACTTCATTGTCATTGGTTCCCCACAGCACACCTTAAAGTACTTATCAAACTATCGCTTGATCGCGCTTCTGGAACCTGTATGACTTTTAAATGATGGGTCGGGCCCACAAAACTTAAAAGAATTAACACTTTGATTCATAAAACCTGTCACATCTGCCTTTTCAACAAACCTTTGACTCCCTTATGGACTCGATAGGAAATATAAAATGCCAATTAATGATCTATCGGGTCCGATTTTAAAGATAGAACCCGATGATTTGCCGACCCGATATCTGGACCCGATAGGAAATAAAAATTGAATCTAATGATTTATCGGGTCCAATTAAAAGATGGAACTTGATCACTTTCCAACCCGATATTCCAACCCGATGTCCATTTCTTTCGATGGACAACTGAGATTGGCCCGGACTTCAGCAAATTTAAACTGTGTTTGATACACCTTCGCATCCGATCTCCGAAATAAACCCATTCTAGTTAACTTATGCGATTACCATTGGATCTGTGGCTTGTTGATTAGACGACCCAGATCTTCTCGCGGGTTTATCACTTTCAAAGCCATTGAAAATATAAAATCAACCATTTCTTTTATATTTTTTGATTTTATAAAATTGAAAATAAAACTTAAATAACAATGGAAAATAGATGCTACAACATCTGGATCCACCTGGGGATAGTGATTTTTCCACAGAAGCACTAAAAACTGCAGATCAGTGCCTTCACCTAGGGCATGGAGTCATATATTGCTTAACCAATTTAAATTCTATGGCATTTTTACACTGAATTCACTCTGGTATCTACCATGATAGGATGCTTGTGCTTTGATAGCAAAGTGCTAAGAATCATAGATCAGTAGCCTTAGTTGGGCATGGAGTTCAAAATTATGAAAACCTTGAAATTTGAAAGACTAAAGCCTGACATTCTTGGAATCTAAAACCTCTGCAAACCGGTGTCCAACTAGGACAGTCGCCCTTATTTATTAGCTAAAATTAAACTAAAGAACTGTAACTGGAAACCAAATGCTCAACACCTAAGCTTATTTATGTACAGGTTCCTACCTATGTACATGACTGATCTCAATCAGGTGAAGTCAATCTTCCAATGGTACCAGGTTAGCATTTGAGTGCCTGATCTAAAACCATTCTTCCAGTGAATTTTGAAAATACAATTCATCTTGAACGGAAAATAAACTATGCATAAGGGCAGCTCACAACAAAAATTAGGAATATATCCACAAAATGGTATGTGTAGGCTATTAATAAATTTCTCCATGTAATCTGCCACAAGATCTTCAAAAGTATAAGAAAAAATATGGTCCTGATCAACTCCAAAAAAGAAAGTCTCTATGTATGAAGGTTCTTGCTTGAATAAACCTTCTATTGGGATAATATTCTCAATAGAACAATCAACAACATCTTTAAGAAAATGATCTATGTCACTTTTATGTCTCCACTTTTCATCTCTGAGCTTTGATTGAAAATAATTTGTAATTATGACCTTAGGAAGAAAAAGAAATTTTTTCACATCACTATATGACATATGGCCAACTTCAAATAGATTGTTTACCTCTGATCCATGGGCATCATTGTGTTCTTCAATGCAATGATAAACAATCTCTTTATCAACTTTCTTTTTACACAAGATAACCTCTTTTGCTATGATAAATGGCTCAATATATTGTTGTCCAACATTTCTCACTTGTTGGTTTTCTTCTCTATGTCCAACACCCAACTGATGAACTTGAAGACCTTCATCTTGTTCCTCATTTGAACCATTTTTGTTATAAATAGGAGGACCATCAAATTTAACAAAATAAGATCTCTGGGGATTTATTTGCAACTTAATTATTTCTCCCTCTTCTTGACTGCTAGGCAGAAATTCTTGATGCATGTTTGAACTTTTCTCCATTTTAATGCTCTCTTGATTTGCTTGGAATAGGGTCAACAAATTCTCTGCTTGTGAGATTATTGAAGAAGAGTTTTTTTTAAACTTTTCCACATCATTTTGAGAAAATGATAGTTCTTTGCTTTTAGAGACTTGCTCATAATTAATTTGGCTATAACCTCTCTGAATGCTTGATATATTATCAACATGATCATTAGTTTCTTCAGCAGGATTATCATGAGCTTTTAAAGTTTCTTTAGAATCATAATATTCACAACAACCTTCAAAAAGAAACTTGTGTGCATAAGAAGTTCTACAAAAATAATTGAACACTGAATGGAAATCTTTCAAAGATGAAATGCTTGAACAAGGCAGAGACCTGTACCAAACCCTAGCTTCTTGGTCCAAAGAAAACATAAACAACTTCATCTTCACATCTTCATGAATGATACTTTGCTACTCCATGCATTCATGAAACTCTTGGAGATGCTGAACCAGATCTTCATATTCATTTCCACTGAATCTTGGAAGATACTCATTCCACTCATGAAATGTAGGCATATGATGAGGATAGTCGGCGATCCAAGTAAAATCTAGTGGGCTAAATTTATTGGCTAAGAATGTAGGGATAGCCATTAAATCCCAGAAAAGAAAACTTCAAAGTGAAGATCACAGGTGTGACTGTACAACCAACTACTGAAACTTGTCACCCTCAAGAATCAGCTTCAAACTTAATAAACCCAGGAAAAGGTGTTCTTATTCAATTATTTTGTAGGCTGTGGTTATTGTTCTTGTGGAGTTGCCTTTTGGAGCTAGAGTTATTGCTTTTGTTCAAAACAAACAAATATTTCCTCCTCACTGAACAACCAAAGGAAAATATTGAAAACCCAGGGAAAAGTGTTCTTGTCTTCTCTCCCTGGAAATGACGCCAATTAATGTTGTACCTTAAGAAACCAATTTCATGGTTGTGTATAAATTGTGCTTAAGACATTAATGATTATAATGATTGTCACTTGTTTGTCACTTAATTGTATGTTGTGCTATCAAATGAAGGACCTGGGAGACTTGGTTTTTAACCCTCAATACTTAGGTGACATGGAAATATCAGAATGCCATTTGATTGCTAAATATAAATGATAAATGAAGAAAGCTTGAAGAATTCAGAGACAATATGCTATTTTACATAGAATCTACTATCTGTGACACTTGGAGAAGTTAAAGATAATATGCTATCTTACACAGAAACTACTATTTGTAATTTAGAAGAATTGCAGAGGTAAGAACTT